>LR990116.1:2507500-3757500 GCA_905147225.2 Euproctis similis | reverse complement strand
CCCCTCTCCTTGTCCCACCCGGTTTGGCGCTGCGTGAAGGGTGGCAGCCCCCTTCGCCGCATGCGCATTCACGTGCAGCCGCACCGATGTGGTCTAATCGGTGCCCGTCGCTGTCAGGGCACGCCCTATCAGCCAGCGCGGCTTCGATTCGGTCAAGATTGCGTCCCTCTGGGACGGCAGAGATCGCGACGTGCACGCTCTTTGCATGATCCTTTTTATTTTTAAAAGACATAGACATCTTCAACTGATTGAGCTGAAATTTTGTATACACGTTTACTTTGGATGACAATGCATGATATGATGTGTGACATTATTCTATATCCAATATGGCCGACCACCCAAGATGGAGGAATGGATATTTTGAATGCATTTCTGCATTAAGGGTATCAAATGAAAGGGCTTGTTAATAGTAACTTGAAAAAAAAAATGACGTCATTCCAAATCCAATATGGCGGGAAAAATATTTGCGTTTCTACAATATGGGTATCAAATGAAAGGGCTTGTTAATAGTAACTCAAAAAATAATATAACGTCATTCTAAATCCAATATGGTGGAATATCCAAGATGGAGGAAAACATATTTTAAGCTTCTGTACAATATGGGTATCAAATGAAAGGGCTCATTGAGAGTAACTGAAAAAATGATGTGACGTCATTCTAAATCCAATATAACGGATCATCCAAGATAGAGGAACAGTTTTTTTAATGCATTTCTACAATATGGGTATCAAATGAAAGGACTTGTTGAGAATAACTCGAAAAATAATGTGACGTCATTCTAAATACAATACGGTGGATCATCCAAGATGACAGCATACATATTTTTGATGCATTTCTACAATATGGCTATGAATTAAAAATCATCATTGCGATTAAATGGAAAAGAAAGCTAGCTCTAAGCTGAAATTGAAGAAGATCGCCTTATTGAAGAGCTGGACTGTTTGAAATTAAGCGGTAAACTAACTTGCAATAATGATGCGTTGAATGAAATGACACTAACCTAGCCTAACTAAGCTTTTATTATTATATAAATTGTACATACTGAGGCTCTTAGTTGATACTTGACATTTTTAAGGAAATATTATTTTCTTATTTTTAGAGCGCTTAAATAAAAGCTTCTTTAAAAAGGATTTTTGCTTTTAATTTATTATTAAACTAAAATACATGACTATTCGCTTCAATAACATTTATTCAATTTATATGGCATTGTTGAACTGTAAAATTATAATAACATTTGAGATTATAAACGAAAAAATCATTGGTATCAAACACATTTTTATATTGAGATTCGAGATATTCAACTTGATCTGATTTGTTTTCAGCAAAACCAATAAGTTCTTAATGCTTCCGATTTCTGGCGAATTCAAATCTAGAATAAATAAAAAGAATATTATTAATGCGTACATATTATTGTTTAACTAACTCATTAATTTGTGGCATAAGTTTTGATAGTCTCGGTGGTCTAGTGATCGAGCACCCAGTTTCTAAATCAAAGAAGTCGTAGGTTCAAATCCGGGCTCACACCAATAACTTCTCGAAATTATTTTCGGTAGTTATGTGTAATAAATATCGATTACTTAAAATTTTGTGCCCGGTGTATGGCAATAGGTACGCCACCTAATCCATTTGGGACGTTAACATAACAGTGAGTCGAGGCTTAACAGCTGCTGCCTACACCTTCGGGTAGAAAAAGGCGTGAAGTTTGTTGTGTGGTTATAAATTTGTAAGAAAATAGTGGGTTCTATTTTGTTCAAAGTGGAGCATTCCGCAGTTGCCCAGCCTTTCAGAAGACAAAGCTAAAGATTAAAGTTTTTGCTACGGCTGTGTTCTTGTATTGAGGAAACCCTAAACATTACCTTACCTTTTAACGATGTATACAGTTTTACTACCGAACGTTTCATCAGAATGCTTTGATCGTGCAAATTTTGACCGGCAGTAGTGACTAAGAATATCATTAAGAAATGTGTAAATGCAGCATACATTTCACAATATGTGTTGAAATAATTATTTTGCTGCAATAAATCCAAACTTCCTCTCAGATTATCCGGTAAAAATGTTCATCCAAGTATATGGAGTTTTGAATTGTAAAAACTTACGTGTTTCGTTATTTCTATATAGACGTTGCTGATTCTGTATATGAGACTCAGAAGTGAGAACACAACCGTTATAGACATCTGTTAAATAGATTAATTTAAGTATGCCATTAATAAGTTAATATTAAATAGACAAACAAAAAATTTTAACAGTGGTAGAGCCAAGCAGTTCGCTGCATGAATCGGCCGGGTCGACCGGTGAAATACCACGACCTCTCAGAAGACCGAAGTAAAGTGGCTCATGCCGCGTTTCGTTCGGTAAGAGAGGTACCCGGAGGCCCACCCCCCTTCCCCATCCTTTCCTATTCCTTATCCCTTAAAGGTCGGCAACGCAACAGTAACACTATATGTGTTGCTGGTATCCATGGGCGGCGTTGGTTGCTTACCATCAGGTGACACGCCTGCTCGTTTTGATGTTGAAAATATGATTTTTACTATTGGTAACCCACATCAGACCATGAAACAAAAAAATTAATATTTATTTTTAAGATATATTTACTAAAGAAAAAATTTGGTTTTTACAGATCCTTTGTTGTATGATTTAATAGGTAACAGTTGTTTTTTTTTCATTCATCACTCTAGAAAATAATCTCAGTAAAGAGTTTGAAACGTCGGGAAATAAATAAAATAAGTAATAAATATACGCGATATAATCCTAAAAGTTGTTTTAATGTCACAAAAGTACCGAGTTCGAATTTAGGTGCTTACCAATGGCTTTTTAAAAGTTATTTAAAATATAATAAATGTCGGTGACTGAAATAATTGTCACACATTACATTTGAGACTATTTATTTATATACTTCCGTTTCACATAATTAATTGGTCCTATTATGGTGCACCTATTGCCATAGGTACACTGTGCTCAATATGTCTCTGTAAACTCACTTCTTTAGTACCTACAACTCTAATATGGGACATAAAGGCTTCGCGTGCTAAACAACAGCTTCATCCAGATGACTAAACCGCGTGAAAATAAATAAATTGCCAACTTTGTAAAATATAATGAACTAATTCGGCTAATGTTTTACCTGATTAAAGCATTTTAAAATTTGATTAGTGACAACAAATAAATATTGATAAGCCTCGGCCCAATTTCCAATTAATTCCAAGGTAATGAGTTCATTAAAATGTACTCTGGTTTCGCTGTCCGCTGAACGTACAGCCTGCTCGGTGCTGTTTTGATATTTTAATAAAGTTTCTATTATAGAATTATTTAAACAAATAATTAAATTATATACAAGGCTGATAAACACGGATAGTGTAATATTTTCTGTAACGTAACGTATATCGACCCACACTTCAGTGAAAATCATAACTTGACTGTTAAACAGTTGATTGTTTGGAATGAAATTGTTCATTTCAAAACTTTTCAGTATTGTCAATAGTATTCTGATGGAAATAATAATTGAGAGAGTAATTATAGTTTTCCATGTTAAGCGCCACAAACGTGTTTGGTATAATGATTCGTTTTCATACATTTGATGAACCTTATCCAACGCTTGAAGTAAGATTTTATAATGTTTAGTACATTTAATACCGAATATAACAAATAATAAACCGCTACTGAAATTGGAAGCGTATAAGGTCGTATATACGAATACACTTTGAACATTTTTCAAATGTCTCTGCGCTTCAGCATGTATAATATCCACAACTACATAACAATTGTTTATAAAAATAACCATAAATATTAAAATATCAAGAACTAATCGTATCGATACGAATATTTTTGTCCTAAATTTAAAACAACTAAAATTTCTATAGACACAAACGAAATTCTCTAATTTGGTTATTATATTTATTAGTGCAATTTGAGACATTGGTATTTTTTATATTATTTAATATTTGTCTTTTTTCTATAGAAACAAGTAATTCAGACGTCTTGCAATTATAGAAGTGTATAACTAATTGATTTTGGCCTCATATTACATATGGTTAAAGTCATTACTTAATTGATCAATAAAATAAAGTAAAGCAATCCAATTATTTTATGTCTATTTCCATTTAATATTACCTAGTTCATTGTCATAGTTTCCTTGTCTCTATGTTCAAGTAAAAAAAGGGACAATAATTTATTATATTGCTGCAATATCGCAATAACAACAAAAAGTTTTCAGAGACGTTCAGAGATATCGCCGATTAAACATCGATAATACTGTCATTGAATTAATGAATTCAGTAGTTCTATATATATATCTAATTCTAGTAATAATAATAAGTAAGTAAGTAGCAATAATGTATATATATGAATCCAGAGGTCGCGGGTTCAAATCCTGGCACATACCAATGACTTTTCGAAATTAATTAATTTTGAAAGTTATGTGTGATAAATGTCGATGACTAAACAACTCTGTGTCCGGTATGGCAATAGGTTCGCCACCTATTCCATTTGCGTCGGAAACATAACGGCGAGTCGAGGCTTAACAGCCACTGCCCTCACCTTCGGGTAGAAAAAGGCGTGAAGTTACATTATGTATGTTATGTTTTATGTCTAGTTCTGTAAGGGCACAATAGTTGTGGAAATGTTTAAGGGTAAATATTTTATTCAGATTTTATTTCCATGTTTCTGTTAAATTAAGTAGTAATTTTAACTATTTATTTTAATTTAATTAAAGAATATTCTAAATAACGATTCATTATTTACTCAATACTATGATGTGTTATGATCGACATTGTGTTATTTTATTTTTTTAATTATTTATTTAATCTGTACACATACATATAGTATATTCATCGATACTTCTAAATATTATAAATTTAAATAGTTGGTTTGTTTGTTTCATTGAACACAATTATCCGGGAAACTACTATTTAGAATGGAAAAATTGTTTTGAAGATTTAAGTCTATAGGTATAACATCACACTGAGATTCAATAGGAGCGGAGCACTAACTTTTTCAGAGGTTAAAGTAAATATACTAAGGTGGTAAAAGTAGTTTCTAACCAGCAAGTTATATATAAATACTATCTGGCCCGGCTAACTTTGTTTCGCTTCCGAAGCAATATCCGAAGCAATAAATAAAGGGTCCGGCCATTTCAGAAATTTCTCGGAACAAAGAGACAGACAGACAAAAATGGAAAAAATTCATATGAATATATTTGAAAGCAGTTATTTCAATATTACAAACAGACACTTCAATTCAATTACATCAATTTTCTTAAAACCCAATTTGTCAGCAATGCTTGTTTCATTTATAACCGCCTTCGAAAAAAGGAGGAGGTTCTCAATTCGTTTTTTTTCTTTGTTACAATATTTATGGCATGACTAAGCTGCTTAGTCATGCCATAAATATTGTAACAAAGAAAAAAAAATTTTTTTAATTGCAAATAACATTTATTACTTTTACAGTGTGTTACTTTAATACATAAATATAAAACGATATAAAATATAAAAAGCTTATTCGAAGTGGTCTCCATTGGCTGCAATACAGGCCTTTAAACGTTGAGGCCAGTTATCAATAGAAACACGCACTCTTTCCATGGGAAAATTCTTCACTGCCAATCGTATGGATTGTTTTAGGGACTCTAAATTATTATGACGTTTAGAGTAAGCCGTACTCTCTAAAACTGGCCACAAATCATAATCCAGTGGATTAAGATCAGAACTAGACGACGGCCAGTCTTCAGCTCTAATGAAGTCCGAAACGTTCGCTTCCAACCAAGATTGCCTGGACCGAGCTTTATGACCCGGTGTCGAGTTTTGCTGGAAGGACCATACTTCGTTATTGAACATGGTGTTGTTAAGGGGCTTGACTACCTTTTCAAGAATGGTATCTTGATACACTTGTGCCGATGTTTTGATACCTTTTTCACAAAAATATGGCTCAGTCACTCCTTCGTAGCTAACACCCCACCAAATCATCACTGAAGTCGGATAATGCCCACGTTGCACTTTGTCATCTAATTGGGAAGCTTCCTTAGAGCTTTGAGCATAAATACGGTCATTTTGTTTGTTAAAATGTCGCTCAATTGTAAAAACTTTTTCATCCGTAAACAATATTTTTCTGTGACCTCCCTTTGCGTACCGCTTCAGTAGTTGTTTAGATTTTAACACCCTATTCTTTTTTGGATTATCAGTTAATAAATGACCAGTGCGCCTCTTATAGGCTGCAAGTCCTAAGTCATCTTTTAAAATACGCGACATTATTCTAGGTGCTATCTTCATCTCCCGGGATAAAATCTTTTGCTTGCGGACAGGATTTCTTCGAATTCTTTCCCTTACTGCTTTGACCACCTTTTTCGTACGAACACTACGTGGACGGCCAGGTCTTTTTCTGTCACAAACAGAGGAGGTCTCATTGTACCTATTAATAGCCCGGTACACAAACATTTGACTAATACCAAGTGTATGGAGAGTTTTAAAAATTGCATTTGGCACCATACCTACTTTGTGTAATGCAATCACAGCGATTCGGTTCTCTTTATCACCCCACTCCATTTTAATATCGCAAAATATTGTACAATGTATTGGCGCCAAAACGAGACAACACAATGAACAATCGTATAAAAATGACAGATTTTAAATTCAAATGTAATATTTTTTTATTTTTAGTTTTAACAGTATTTATAGCCAGACTAAGTATATATATATATATATATATATATATATATAAATATATATATTTATCCCCCAAACAATAAGACGTCCTCTGAAGAGAAAAATGCATTTAAACTGGCGTCCACCTGCTTTTGGCGTCCGCATACTGGACGCCACTTTGATAGCCAGTGGCATTTACGTCCTATTGATCCTGACTAGTCGTAGAATAAATATCGATAGAAGTCAAAATATCGCTTAAACGGCTGCAAAAATATATCAAAAAGTTCGCGACAAAATCTTAGTGCAGGTGTAGCGCTGCTGTCGCGCGTATACTGACAGCCGCATATCTCAGGGAGTTCCCGACTATGGACCCGCGTATTTGGCGTCCACAACTGCGACGTTGCCAGTTCGTTTGCAACAATAGATCACAATTATCACATAACACACGATATTTAATCAAAACAATGTATTCGCCGTAGGTGGTGTACGCGTTGCGTATTATTAGGAGCCCGAGTTTGATAAAATCTGTTGTGAAAATTACTTTTGTTAATAATGTACGGCGAAGTTGAAAAATTGTCTAAGGCATAAACTTTTAACAATAGTGCGTTAATTTTCTCAACCTTACACTAAATCTAAGATGTTTTAGAATTACAGTATCTAAGTACTTACCTTAGTTGTGTGTCTAGCACGAAATGCCAAAGTTGTACCTATATAATAAACGTTGTGTTATTGACTAAATTAATCAACGCTTGTCTTTCTTATTTCTAGCTCTTGCGTATTATAAGTCTACTCTCTCTCTCTAAAACACTGAATAAAAGTGATACATCTACATGTTCTTTGTTTTTATTTATTTACCTAATACCGGGCTACCCCGTATAAATAAACTGTAGATTAAATACATACGTTCTAACATTCTTAGAGCCCGCCACCCGGCTCCCGAGTACAAGAATAATTTGTTCGTGAACCCACAACTCGCCCGAGTCGTGCCTATATCTAGCTAGCTCAACACCCGCTTCATCATCATCATCATCATCATCATCAGCCCGCATCAGTCCACTGCTGGACATAGGCCTCTCCTAGTGCACGCCACCGCTTCCGATCTTCGGCTACTCTCATCCAGCCCACATCGGCCTGCTTGCGAATATCGTCACTCCATCTTGCCGAGTGTAAATTAAAATGCGATGATAAAGCTGCTAAATACTCGTATGTTTAGTAAATTCTTTGAATAATGGAGAAATCGGACACCCAATAGCTTTATAAGGACGACTAATAGCTATATTGCACACTGGTCCTGTCTGAAAACCAGCGCCGCAATAATATTACTTTATTGTGGCATGTGCTGAGACAGGGTCCATTTTTTTCATAAACAGCTAGGTTAGTTAACTTATTATGTATTTTTGTTTTTTTTATTTAAGATGTTTGTGAGTTGTTTATGTTAAAATAAATATTTTTCTTTCTTTCTTTCTATATACGGACGCTCAATTGCTATATACGGATGTCCAATTCAAATCTAGTTAGATAGTCAAGAGAAGTTGATTAAAAATATTCCTACTGCCAATAATTCCCATTTATCCCGGGAAAATCTGTGGGGACAAATGGAAATAATCCAATACGGTGCAACATGATTGGCAACAGTATTTCCACCATACAGTAGCTTGTTGTAGCAAAACAGTACTGCTTTAGATAATGCCGTATTTTTATAATTAAACTAGCTAGGTTATTAGACGTCCGTATATAGCTATTGGACGTCCGTATATAGCTATTAGACGTCCGTATAGAGCTATTAGACGTCCGTATATAACTATTAGACGTCCGTATATAGATATTGGGGTCCGTGTATAGCTATTAGACGTCCGTATATAGCTATTAGACGTCCGTATAGAGCTATTAGACGTCCGTATATAACTATTAGACCTCCGTATATAGATATTGGGGTCCGTGTATAATATTAGACGTTCATATATAATATTGCTTCAGGCCATGGTAAGATACAATCTCGATTTTATCATACCTATATTTATATGTAACCCACAAATGAAGTCATCACGTACCTACTTGTCTTATATTTAAAAAAAATGACTAGACAAAACATGTACATACTATATGCTTGTCATTCTAGCTACTACATGCAAAATCTCAGAGACAGAGCTTAATTTTCTTTATCTTATTTTAAACTATTTGTGTACTTAACTTTATCAAAATGCATTATTACTAATACTGTAGTAGTAGATAGATAATAATAAATTATATAAAAATATCGGGCATCCGTATATGTATAAATTTAGGATTAGACGAAATTGGTATAAATGTACAGACACGCGATTGTCAAAGAAAGAGAAAGTAAACATAAAGCTGGCAACGTCGCACTGACAAATGTCGTTCATCCTATGAGGACGCATAATAGTCGATGCCATAGGTAAATCACGATCAATATATCCAGGACGCCAATAATTTATGACCATGGTTCGGGGTTCAAAAGTGTAGCGGCACGAACGCAAGAAGAATATCGCGAAAAATAAAATTATCGGAAAATGACGTATCTCACGGAGCTGGCAATCGAAAAACTAAGCAATATTCATTAAGACATGTTAAAAAAAGCGATGGAATCTGGAGGACGCCGTAATGATGCACGACGTGCATGACGCCAAAAAGATTGTAGGATGTATATATATATATACATATATATAAATATATATATACATATATATGTGTGTATATATGGACGAAAATATCGGTGAACATACAGAACATACATAAAATATATATATATATATAATAATATTATACATATAATATATATATTTTATGTTCACCGATATTTTCGTCAATTATAGACCGATTTCAAAATTATTTTTTTTCGTTGTTTTTATGGTTTCCGAGATGGTCCCATTTTCACTAGATCAGGATCTGATGATGGGAACCAGGAGAAATCGAAGGCATCCACCAAAAGTTGTATGCGAGTATAGTGTTTTTATTACGTAATAGTCATGTCTTAGGGATATTCTTTATGGTGCCAACATTTGATGCTGCTGTGCTGCTAAAGAAGCCACAAAACTCTTCAACGGTTAGGAGTTTAAAGACGGCACTGCAATTGGTCGACAGAAACTACTTGGTAGTATGTAGGGCTAGCGTGTTGCTTGTGAAGTATGCTTGAATATACTCCTGATGCTGCTATGCTGATGAAAAAGCCACAGAACTCCTTAACGGTTAGGAGTTGGGAAACAGTACTGCAGTTAGTCGATAGAAACTGTTTAGTAGTATATAGGACTAACGTGTTGCTTGGGAGGTATGCTTGAATCAACGTCTGATACTGCTATGCTGATGATGAAGCTACAGAACTCTTATATGGTTAGGAGTTAGGACACAATTCTGTAAAAATGTTTTTTTTATTTTCTGCAATAGTTTCTAGGCTATGATTGGCCTTCATTTGGGCTGTAGTGTTATTGGGTCTACCCATGATAATTACAAAAATATAAATACTTAGCAAATATTATCATACTCTTTTATCTAAGTAAAAACGAAACCGAACCGAAACGTGTTGTGATATAAATTAATATAAATAATATTTGTAATGCTACACTAAATCACAAATACGAGCGCATCTAACAAACGTTGAAAATTAGATACAAATATGTTTCTGTAGTAATTAGTTCTGCAATGAAAGTTCTCGCAAATAATGTTGGGTGTATGTCACACAGACGAGACAAATCTAATAACATTCCGTATGTTGAAATCTGTCAAATAGTTTTGAGTTGGAGAAGTTACCAAATAGTTTATAGATATAAACACATATACAAGAAACCTATACCTCTAGCAATTGGCTCCAAAGGACACTGACACATACAATGAACATAGTTATTATTATGTTACTTACAAGTAAACCCCTCCAGGAATCAAGTGTCGGTAATATTTATCTCAAGTTAGAGCCGCTTGACTAAACGCTTGACGTAAATCTTTGCCAAATAATATTTTTTATTACTAGCTTAGTTGTTATTTTTTATTGTTCATCAAAATTATACATAAAAGTAATTTGAGATAAGTCGAGTGGCACCTACAATTAAAATTGTAGCTACTATAATAAATTTTGTCAGCATATCCAGTGGATACAAATTTGTATTCAAAAGGAGTTATGGGTTATTGTTATTATAATTAGTTATTATTGTTATTTTAATTAGTCATTTTCTGTATGCTGCTATGTGTAGGCCTTGCCTTAGGAACACCACAAGAGCTGATCTGTCTGAAGGGTTTCTCTTTATCAGCACTCTTGGTTAGGTTGACCTATGATGTAATTAGTAGAAAGTTGTTGCCAGTTCCTCTATGTTTTCCCTTGTCATCTCTCATCTCTCGCAATCCTCATCAGATGATAACTATGGTGATGGTATTCGATAACGATGTGGCGTTCCTCGCTTAAATGTTGTAAGTTCAACATATAGCAATGAATGAATGTATGATAAAACAAACAATATACTCAAGTACTTTATTTAACACATAAAATAGTTATATATATTTTAACAGTCTCGGTGGTCCAGTGGTCAAGGACACATCTTCTGATCCAGAGGACCGGGTTTGAATCCTGACACTGGCTCACACCAATGACTTCGAAATTGTTTTCGGAAGTTAAGTGTGACAAATATAGATGACTGAAAACTTTGTGCCCGGTATAGCAATAGGTTCGCCACATATTCCATTTGGGATGTAAACATAACGGCGAGACGAGCCATAACAGACGCTGCCTACACCTTCGGGTAACAAAGGCGTGCAGTTGTGTTATGTTTTTAAGTTAATAATAAGATAACTTAATAATTGACCCAGCGATCTTTGTTTCCTCTTCGTAGAAATAAGAAGAAATACAAATGTCCATTGTGGGTTATCTCTAAGAGATAGACATACACCTTTTGAAGGTGTATAATAACGTAGTACATTGTTTTCATTTATCACTTAGGGTTCAGCTAGCGTTTGCAATTAAATCCTAGATCGCGAAAATTATCACGTATTATACTACTTTAAACATGAAATATAAATATATAAACTCCTAAAACAAAAACCTCTGCCTATTAAACAAAAAACACAAAAAAAACTGTCGCATGGTTTCAAAGATTTTATACTATGTAATGATGATAATTACAGATTTATTAATCTTAAATAACTATTTCTTATACAACTTACGTATCGAGTAATTTCTATATAAATGTTCCTAATTCTGTATATGAGACTCAGAAGCGAAAAAGCGCCACTGCTATTGATATCTGTAAATTAGAAACATCACGTTTATTACCTCGTTGAACTCATTTTATTCATCATACTGTAAATGTTGATGATGTGAAGCGAAGAAAATATATAATACTGTTGTAGAGTTGCCCAAAGAAATATTGCCTTCACTGCTAGGATCGTGTACTACTCCTGGATTGGATGGATACTACAAACGACTTCATCATCATCATCATCATCATTAGCCTTCTTGAGGTCCACTGCTGGACATAGGCCTCCCCCATAGAGCGCCACAACTGCCGTTCCGCTCAATCATGGGGGGTTTTTGCCATAATCGCCACGCTTGGCAGGCGGGTTGACGATCGCAGTAGGCTGTATTTTCTTGAGAGAGAATGCTGCTGCCCATTCTTCTAGCTTTTCCCTTAGTCGCCTTTTACGACACCCACGGGAAGAGATGGGGTGGCGGTATTCTAAGCCTGCGCTACACAAACGACTTGCTAGTGTTGAAAATAAATAAATGTCATGATATATTCACATATAACTATGGAGGCTGTATAATATTTTACCTGATTAAAACATTTCAAAATTTGATTTGTGACAGCAAATAAATGTTGATAAACCCCAGCCCAATATCCAATTAATTCCAAGGTAATGAGTTCATTAAAATTTATTCTGTTTTCGCTGTCTACCGAACAGACAGCCTGGTCGATGTTTTGACATTTTGACCAAGTTTTAAGTATAGATTTGTTTGAACATACAAGTAATTTGTACGCAAGGCTAATAAACATGAACAGTGTAATATTTTCTACAATATAACATAATTCAATACATATTTCGGAAAAAAATCATAACTTGACTGTTTGTCAATTGATTGATTGGTACAAAATATTTCATTTCGAAACTTTTCAGTATTGTCAATAATATTCTAATCGTAACTACAGTTGCGATTTTTAACATAGTTTTCCATTTTAAGAGCTTCAAACTTGTACGATAAATTCTTTGATTTTCAAACATTTGATCAACTTTGCAATATTTTTTAATGTTTCGTACATTTAACACCAAATATTACAAACATTACACTACTACTCAAGTGTATGCCGTACAAAAGGCGGTGTTAAATGAATACGTAGTGCACATTTTTCAAATGTTTTTGTGCTTCTTGCAGGGTTATTTCTATAACAGCATGGCAATTGTTTATGAATAAAATACAATTTCAATAAATAATCTTATCGAAACGAATATCTTTTTAGTGCATTTGAAACAACTAAAACTTCTATAGATACATACGAATTTACCCAAATTTGTAAACACATTTATAAGTTCGATTTGAGACCTATTCACATGTATTTTTAAAATTATTTTTGGGTATATTGTAAACTTAACTAGACAATAGTCAATAATAATAAAGCTACGGTGACAGAAAACTAATTTCATTAACTTGTTTATTCCAATTACTTGGATGATTGATTGAACAAAGTGAATTTATCGAATTCAAATTATACATAGTTAAAGATACATCACTTTAATTATGGTCTGCATATACTACAGTATAATATTACAATATAGGATGGGATAAGCTATATATATAATATATTTTACTGTATATTGATAACCGTATATTAGTACTATATATTTATATATTTTGCGGTATATAGGATATGTCTACTATTAGTCATATTATCCTATCTTACAAAAAAGGAAACAATTATTGCACGAGTATAATTACATTTATTTATTGCATTTGCTTGACAGCATTGACTGTGTACTGCGCTACTAAATCGACATCTAAACGAGTTAACAACAATATTTGTATTTGTAGTTAAATTTTAAAGTTAGGCACTTGTGTATGATGAATACTTTTAAGATCCAACCTGTTGAGTCATTCTTCATTACACGTGAGTACATTTCATTAAAGTTAAGTCTCGTTGGTACAGTGGTCGAGCAACACGGCTTCTGATCCGGGTTCATATCCTGACACTGGCTCACATCAATGACTTTTCGAAATTGTTTTCGGAAGTCAAATGTGATAAATATCGATGACTGATAACTTTGTGCCTGGTATGGCAATAGGTTCGCCATTTGGTACATAAACATAACGGCGAGACGAGGCTTAACAGTCGCTGCCTACACCTTTGGGTAACAAAAGCGTGAAGTGAAGTGTATGTGTGTTATTTTAATATTTCGGTCCCTACTGCTACCATTCAGAATAAACAGCGGCATTTTATCTATTTTTTTTTAAATTTATTATTACATTTTATTTACATTATACCCGATGGTAAGTAACTTCTCACAGCCCATGTACACCGCGGTGCGCTGCCGTACTTTAAGTGAGTAGTAGAGTAAAAGAATGGGAAAGGTGATCAGACCTCCGGATACATCAGTCATCGAACGAAACGCGGCACGGGTACAAGCCACTTCACGCCGATATTCCAGCCCGTTGCAAATTGGAACTGCAAAACTCTACCACGTTTATCTTTACTAAAGTTACTACTTTAGTAAAGATAAACGTGGTAGAGTAAATAAATGAAAAAATCATTAAGATTTATTTTATTTCATTTTCTGAGAATCATATGGTATTATTAAATTGTAAAATTACAATTACATTTGAGACAATAAATGAAAACATCATAGGAATTAAACACTTGGTTATATCTAGATTGGACATTGTCAACTTGATAGGGTTCACTTTAATTGTAGTCATAAAGCTCTTGACACTTCTAATTAATGATATATCCGAACCTGCAAATACAAAAACATATTTTTGAGTAATTGAATCAAACAGAACGCAGATTTTGTAAAAAAAATAATGATGAAATAAATTAAAAGCAAAAACCCTTTTTCAAGAAGCTTTTATTTAAGCGCTCTAAAAATAAGAAAATAATATTTCCTTAATAATTTCAAGTATCAACTTAGAGCCTCAGTATGTACAATTTATATAATAATAAAAGCTTGTCGCGAGGTTTGACTCCCTATCAGTAGGTAATTAAATTGCAATAGATAATATAGTAAAGTTAGTAGATTAATTTACATGAGTGTCTTGCCTTGTTTAAAAAAACTTTTTAAAAAACTCTTCCTCTATCTTGGATGATCCGCCATATTGAATTTAGAAGGACGTCACATTATTTTTTCAGTTACTCTCAATGACCCCTTTCATTTGATACCCATATTGTACAGAAGCTTAAAATATGTTTTCCTCTATCTTGGATATTCCACCATATTGGATTTAGAATTACGTCATATTATTTTTTCAGTTACTCTCAATGACCCCTTTCATTTGATACCTATATTGTACAGAAGCTTAAAATATGTTTTCCTCTATCTTGGATATTCCACCATATTGGATTTAGAATGACGTTCTAAATATAACAGCAGACAGATATAGATACAAATGCAGAATTAAGCGGCTCTTAGTATATAATATTTGTATAAATTGAAAAATAACTTAATATATATATACGTTTACTTATGGAAGCGAGAGCTGGGTATAGCAGAGTGTGCATGAAAGTAGAATAAACGCGGTAGAAATGAGGGCTCTACGCAAAATCTGCGGAGTGACGCTCGCTGACCGCGTAGAAAACAAGGTTGTAAGGAAGGAAGTTGGTTTAAAAGAGAGTGTCGGTGTAAAAGTAAGAAAGGGCATGCTCCGATGGTTCGGACATGTAGAAAGAATGGTTGACGCAAAACTGACTAAGCAGATCTACAATGCAAAAGCGGACGGATGTAGGAGTCGAGGACGGCCAAGACACACATTCCAAGACCAAATAGAACGTGTGTTACGAGGAACGAGGAACGAGGAAGGTGATGTTAAGAGCCTCAAAAACCGACGCGTGTGCATGAAAAGAGTTATGAAAGTCAACGAAGCGAGTGAGGTGTGTAAGAATCGTGCCCTATGGCGCTCTGTTCTCTCTGCCTACCCCGCAAGGGATTTGGCGTGAAGTTATGTATGTATATATGTATATATACGTTACCTTACCTTTATACATCAAATACAATTTCACGACGGCCTGGTTTGTTACAACTGTTTCGTCGTGCAGTTTTTGAGAAATATTGGTCAATTGAAACATCATGAATAAATAACAAAATGCCACATAAAATTCACATAACGCATTTAAATAATTACTCTTCTGCAATAAATTAAAAAGTCTCATGAAATAACTAACGTAAATAGGTTTTATCCAAGCATATCATTAAAAAATAAGTTAAAAATACTTACTGGCCTCAACAATTCGACATAAACGATACAAATCCTGTATACTAGACTAAGAAGGCAAATTGCTACTATTATTATTATCTGAAAATAGAAAATGTTAAGTTATTAATCTTCATTGACTATCATCGATGTCAATCATTGTTCAGTGCTTGTGCAATGATTAGCAAAACAACATAAAACAGCTCCGTCATATCTTGTCTGGTTATTGCAGCATGCGATAAGACCGCCTTTTGTATTTGCCTAACGTTCACAAAGTACCCACTTACTGTTATGTATTATTTATTGGAACGAAGTTCCTTATCGCGCGTTGTGAAAGGGGGCAAGACGGAAAAAAATCTTAAAAAGTTGTCACGACACCTTACATCTTTTATTGGCTTATTTAGGACAATGTATAACTACCCAAATGGTCTAGTGGCTCCGATACCTTGCTCTCATACAGGGGGCTCGGGTTCGAATCCCGGTATCGGAACTCTTTTTGAAGTTTTATTTTCCATGTTTTCATATTTTATATATATTTTTTTTAGCTCTCTCTCTCTCTCACTCTCTCTTATAGAAAGCAAGCCAGTGCGTGTTCTAACCTATACGCTGTTGTATTTACGAAGTCGAGAGAGTATATATATATATACATATAATCGAAAGGAACTTCGTTCCATCCGGGTGTCCACACCTCTCAAGTTTTTTATTTATATTGTGTACAATAAAATGTTTTCAATTATATAATTTATATTTCTTATTATTTTTATTACTATTTTCTATTATATTCTACTAAGTAGAAAAAAAAAACATCTAATATACCTATATATAAAGGGTTTATAAGGTATGTGTTATATAATTTTGTATATATTTCTTTTGATTGTGTTACTTCCTCTATTTCCTATAGATAACATGACACCTATGATATAGATTATAAAAAATAATAAAAACAAAGGAATTATTAAAAGGCATCGAATATGATAGGCATAAGATATTGGCTATATTATCAATACAATTTAAACAGGCCATATATCAGTAATTTAATGGTATCTTTTTTTATGAAACTGCGCATCAAGTAAGGCACATGTTTTTCTTGTTTCTATAGGTATCTATCTATTAAAGACTAATTTAATTAAGAAATTGAATAAATTTTTTACCTGATCGAAACATTCAAGAAGTAGTTTTATACAAACATATAGATTTTGATAAAGCTCGTGCCATTTTGCGACCAACTCCGATTTGAAAGATTTATTGAAATTTTGATCGTTCTCTACACATTCTGCTACTTTTTTTAAAATCATTCTGTTAAGACATGTGTACGAATTATATATAAGAGTGATATGCGCAAATAGTGTAATATTTTCAATAATGTAATGTACATCAATATATGCTTCCGATAAAATCAAGATTAATAGTTGAAGATGAAAATTTAGCTCGTAAAATTTTAATGCTGTCAAAATTAGTCTGATGGAAATAGAAAGAACGATAGTTAATATAGATTTAAATATTAAACGCTTTATATTTCTAGAGTAAATTGAACCTCTTTCAAACTCTGTATGGACTTTTTCATATGTGTTTATTAAATATGCATATTGTTTTGTATATCTAATACCAAATATCACGAAAATAAGATATGTGCTGAAGTGCAAAACGTAAAGAGCCGTGAAGACGTATACACCGCGTACATTTATCAATTTCTCATCAACCTCTACCCGGAATATTTGTAACACTAAGTCAAAATTGTTCGTTGTGAGAATAACCAGAAAAATTGTAATATCAACGACCAGCCGGATCGTTATAAATATTTTTTTTATATATTTGTAACAAATGAAATTTCTATAAATACCAATTATGTTTTCGAATTTTGTTAATATTCTTATCAATGCGATTCGAGGCATGATTATGTTATAATGTGTTTTTTTTTTATTTTTTTATTTTACTTTTTATATTACCAAAAATTAACGAAACGTCTTCATGTTTTACTATGTTAAGTAAAATGTTTTGTGCTTGATCAATACGGTAGTGTTTGTTTTCTGGTTATTTATCAAATTGATTATTAATGAAACACGCTTTAAGGAATAATTGAATATCATATTAGTATCTGAATACATTTAATAAAATTTAATAATACTCATATTTGTTCAGTTACTTTTGGGTGAATAGTACTGAATCTGGCAACTAGGATGACTTTTTGGATATCTTTCCGGAAGCTGTGTGATAAAAATCGATGAATGACAAAGTTGTGCCCGACGTAGCTAGTAACTTCGCTTTCATGTGGCCAAGATAAAATGCTTTAGTTTCTCCGTATTGATGGCATTTTTTTTGTTTTCTTATGGGTGGGTACTCGACCTAGATAGGGAGGTACACCATCAAAATCACAAAATCAAGCAATAATAATTTAACTTATTCTATTCTCTCGGTGGCCTTGTGGTCGAGTACACGGCTTCTGATCCAGAGGTCCGGGCTCGATTCCTGACACTGGCTCACATCAATGACTTATCGAAATTGTTTTCGGAAGTTATGTGTGATAAATATCGATGACTGAAAACTTTGTGCCCGGTATGGCAATAGGTTCGCCACCTATTCCCTTTGGGACGTAAACATAACGGCGAGACGAGGCTTAACAGCCTACACCTTCGGGTAACAAAAGGCGTGCAGTTATGTTATGTTATGTACTTTACATAAAATGTTAATAAAATGAATTAGAGACGAAAGTTCTATAAGCTGTACAAAAACAAATTCTTGCCTTAACTATATTATCTACTCACCCATCCCTGATAAAAGTAGTTTAATTTTCCTGTGACTTTTGACAGAAATAAAAGTCACTGTGCTCTTCCTGGCGGGTATTAAACCATCATTACATAGTATAAAACAAAGTTGCTTACCGCTGTCTGTCCCCTTATACGCTTAGATCTTTGAAACTACGCAACGGATTTTGATGCAGTTTTTTAAAAATGAATAGAGTATTTCAACGGTGTGGTTATATGTATAATTAATGTATGATATAGTAAAGAAAAAGTGATAACATAACATAACTTCCCGCCTCTTTTCTACCTGAAGGTGTAGGCAGCGGCTGTTAAGCCTCGTCTCGCCGTTATGTTTAAATCCCAAATGGAATAGGTGGCGAACCTATTGCCATAACGGGCAAAAAATTGTCAGTCATCAGTATTTATCACACATAACTTCCGAAATTGATTTCGAAAGGTCATTGTTGTGAGCCAGGATTCTTGATTTAGATGCAGGGTGCTCGACCACTGGACCACCGAGAAAAGTTTTAGTTGATTAAATGTTATTTCGCAGTACTAAAGGGCAATTCAAGTAAAACAGCGAGAATCAATGCTCAAATATTTATTCACCTTTATTGCGTTAGCTGACAGTCTTACCATCGCTATCGATGCCGCTGACGTATTTTTTCAGTTTGATAAGTACTTGAGAACTATCAATGAAAATAGGTTTTAATTTTGAAACTAACAGACTAGCAATATTTGTATCTGTTTATAAACACACTGTTATCAATGGTGGTAGTGTGTGTAATGTTTTATTTACCCAAAATAACTCATCACTACGCATTTTCTTGAAATTAGCATTTGCCACTTCTTCGCGGTTTATACTATAAGTGTGCAAATTTTCATACTCCTCCGTTATCTCAATTTTTATAAAAAAAGGATCCAAAGTTTTCGCTTCACATATTAATATATACAATAATTATTAAAGGTAATTTAATATCACTAATATAGTTACTTCATAGAAAAGTTAGTAATTACTTAATAAATATTTATTTCTAAGACTTTCCTGAATCTCACCCATTGACCAAAACAACTTTTAGGATTATATCGCGTTTATTTATTACTTATTTATATTTATTTCCCGACGTTTCGAACTCTTTGAAGAACAAAAAGATGGTAGTTGTTCAAAAGCTATTTTCATTGATACAGAGAGCACCCAAATCAAAAAGTTGATGTTAAAAATATGATTTTTACTATTGGTAACCCACATCAGACAATGAAAATAAAAGTTAAATACTTATTTATAAGATGTATTCATATTTTTTGTTTGTAAAGATCCTTTGTTGTATTCTTAGACCATCTTAACTCCATAAATCCCAAAATACAATTCACAATGGAACTGGAGTCTAACAATTCTCTAGCATTCTTAGATGTGTTAGTTATTCGTAACTCTAATAACACCTTGAGTCACACTGTGTATCGAAAGAAAACCCATACAGATACAGATACCTGAATGGTGCATCTCACCACCAGTCTTCACAGTTAGCTGCCGTGTCAAAATCTTTGTTTCAGAGAGCACGTGCGATTTGTGACCAGGAACACATAGCAGAGGAGATTCAGCATGTGAAAAAAGTCTTACATGCCAATCAGCTTAAAGTTCCCAGAAATCATCACAAAAACCGAGTGAAGCAAGCCAGAGTTGAGCGCCAACCTGCCATCTTGCGGTACATAAAGGGAATCACTGACAAAATTGGCTATATTTTAAAACGTGCTTCGATTAAAACATACTTTAAGCCACCCAAGAAAGTTAGTCAATTTCTACCATCTGTCAAGTGCCACATCCCCTTGCAAGACCCAGGAGTATATAAGCTGGACTGTGATTGTGGATTCTCTTATATCGGACAAACAAAGAGGTCCATTAAAACCAGGATCAAAGAACACATAGCGGATGTGAAACACAATCGCTATAATAAGTCTGCTGTTTGTGAACACTGTAGGGAGGGCCCAAACCACTACATCAGGTTTGACAAACCACAAATCCTCGCCAAAGAACAACATTATCGTCCCAGAATGATACGCGAGGCTATTGAAATCAAAAAACATCCAAAGAATTTCAATAGAGAAGATGGCTGGAAACTATCACCTAGCTGGAACCCAGTCATAAGTCTCATGAAACCTAGCCCACAATCAAACAGCTCAAGACAGCGAGATACTATTAGTATAGTTTGCAGGTCAGACCCACATCAGAAACCAAAATAATGTAGAATTTTGAGTAGTGCAGTAGACAATCAAAATAATTTGAATTTTTATTAACCTGGAAACCAAGTTCCTTTCTTTTTTCTCAAAAATTTTATAAATAATAGCAATATCAATAGCCCATTCAAAATGAAATAATAATCAGTTTTGAAGAACAGCCGCTGAGTTTTCTTGCTGGGTCTTTCTCAGGACTGGCCGCGTTTTTGACCCAGTGGTAGATTTTTTAACAAATACTTTACCTTTTAATTTAAAATCAATCAATATTTAATAATAGTTATACTTTGATCTCAACCAACTTAGAAAAATAAGATAATTTTGTAATAAATTAATAATAACAACTTTTACTTATTAAATCATACAACAAAGGATCTTTACAAACAGATAATATAAATACATCTTATAAATAAGTATTTAACTTTTGTTTTCATGGTCTGATGTGGGTTACCAATAGTAAAAATCATATTTTTAAAATCAACTTTTTGATTTTTATTTCCAAAAAGTGGGTGCTCTCTGTATCAATGAAAATAGCTTTTGAACAACTACCATCTTTTTGTTCATCACTCGTGAAAATGATCTCTGTAAAGAGTTCGAAACGTCGGGAAATAAATATAAATAAGTAATAAATAAACGCGATATAATCCTAAAAGTTGTTTTGGTCAATTACTTAATAAATTTATGATGATGTTAAAATCTGTATTTTGTACAAATTATGAACTTAGATATCAACCACTAGTAAAAAATAACTACACACGAGGTGCTTCGTCACCGTGTCGAGTAACATCGATAATCTTATACTGCTACTACTTAAATTGCTTGAAGCCCGTCATATACCACTACACATATTATATTCTAAGAAACATCTATGAAATTAAACCACTATAGCAAATTAATTTCTAACAGCAGTGCAGTCTAAAATTAAGTTCGAACCCGTTAATATAATGTATTAAAGTTAAACAAACGTCAGTTTATCGCTATAAGAGTGGTAGAGCCAAGCAGTTCGCTGCATGAACGGGCCGGCTTGACCAGTGAAATACCACCACCTCTCAGAAGATCCAAGTAAAGTCGCTCATGCCGCGTTTCGTTCGGTGAGAGAGGTACCCGGGGGCCTAACCTCCTTCCCTATCCCTTCTTATCCTACTCCCTTAAGGTCGGCAACGCAACTGTAACACTATAAGTGTTGCAGGTGTCCATGGGCGGCGCTGGTCATTTAACGTCAGGTGCCGTCATTCAGGCCTGCTCGTTTGTCCTCCTATCCCCTAAAAAAATGTTGTATGTTCATATTCTCTTCAGTTTTTATGTTTTTTAACTACAAACATTTTGTTATAAAATACTGTTAGGGCCGATAATTATAATCTGCTTTGTATATATAAGTATAGAATATGACTTCTATTTAAGTAAGGAGTACGGTGCCACTCACGTGCCCACTTCGACCGCATATTGCTAGCCGCCGCCGTGTGTGGCACTATAGGTCTGCGAAATTTCTTCGCATCCTACCCATGGGGGCAAGTTTGCTTCTTGCCGGATGATCCTAACGTCGTTGCCGACTCTGTCGCTGATGTGGTGCTGCAGGGAATGCAGCTCTTTGTTCCATCCTCAGTGGTGCCAATCGGCGGCAGATCCCAGCCCTGATCGCTAATGCAAAACGGCATTACGTTTTAAGCATGAGTACTATGAAGCCTGGGCAAAAGCAGTGGCGTCCCAGGACTCTAACACTGGCTCACTTAAAAAGACTCCAAGGACTCCAAGTCCTTCAAAAGAGTTATAGCCTTAGCAAAGTCTCAGTACATAGGCAAAATTGATGAGAAACTAGTTCGCCTTCCCTCGGGAAAGTGCGTTCCCGTGCGTTCTGGTCGCCAATGCTGTTCTTGGAAATTTTTGTAAGCCCTCTCTTCCACCGTTGCACCGGGAGAATCTAGCCCACGACGCAAAAGAGAAAGCCGACCTTCTTGGCACTCTTTTTGCGCCCAACTCGGCTTTGGACGATAGGGGTAACATCGCACCGATCATTCCACAATCCGGTCACGACATGCCGGAGATTCGTTTACGGCAAAGTACTGTGCGACGCATACTTTTATCCCTGGAAGTCCACAAGTCGAGTGGGCCCGACGGAATCCCAGCAATAGTGCTGAAGACGTGTGCTCCGGAGTTGGCACCGGTTCTAACGTGTCTTTTTCGGTACTCCTACTCTACCGGCGCTGTACCAACATCATGGAAGGTTGCTTTAGTCCACCCGATCCCTAAAAAAGGTGACCGCTCAGATCCGTCCAACTACAGACCTAACGCCATCACCTCCTTATTCTCCAAAATAATGGAAACACTCATCAACCGCCAGCTCCTTAAGTATCTAGAAGAGCACCAGCTGATAAGTGACCGTCAGTACGGATTCCGTTAAGGTCGCTCAGGTGATCTTTTAGCGTACTTAACCCATCGGTGGGCGGAGGCAGTTGAGAGTAAAGGAGAGGCGCTGGCCGTTAGTTTGGACGTAGCGAAAGCCTTTGATCGGGTTTGGCACAAGCACTTCTTTCGAAGCTTCCATGCTATGGGCTTCCCGAGAAATTATG
Source organism: Euproctis similis (assembly GCA_905147225.2). Lineage (NCBI taxonomy): Eukaryota > Metazoa > Arthropoda > Insecta > Lepidoptera > Erebidae > Euproctis > Euproctis similis. Next base: position 3,733,937 of record LR990116.1, on the reverse strand, counting down.
TAATTGGGTTTCCAGCTTTCTCACGGCTCGGAGCATTAAAGTTGTTGTCGACGGGTCTTGCTCCGACTTAAAATCTGTGAATGCTGGAGTCCCCCAGGGCTGTGTGCTATCCCCTACGCTGTTTCTTCTGCATATAAATGACATGCTGCTTCGCAGCAATCTTCATTGTTATGTTATATAAGGCATTCCCGGTAATGTCATCTACATTACCGGGAATGCCTTATATACCGGCTATCCGCGAATTTCGCGGGAAAACGTCGACGAGCACCAGAACAAACTTGTGTCTGAAATCGAAACTTTGCTTAGTCAAGTTTCGGACTGGGGCCAACTAATCTTGGTCCAATTCAACCCTAAGAAGATACAGGTCTGCGCGTTTACCGCTAAAAAGACATCCTTTGTCGTAGCTCCCTGTTTTGAGAGTACTCCCTTACCCGCCTCAGCCGCTATCAGTATTCTTGGTGTCGACTTGTCGAGTAACGTCCAGTTCCGCGGTCATCTGGAGAGCAAGGCCAAATTGGCCTCTAAAAAGCTTGGTGTGCTCAATAGAGCGGGACAGTATTTCACCTCAGGTCATGGACTGCAATTTTACAAGGCGCAAGTCCGTCCTCACGTGGAATACTGTTCACATTTTTGGGCGTGGGCACCCCAGTACCAGCTTACTCCATTTGACTACATCCAACGACGCGCGGTTTGGCTTGTCGACAACCAAGCTCTTACCGATCGGCTTGATCCTCTGGCGTAGCGGAGAGAGGTGGCATCGCTATACATCCTCTACCACTTATACCACGGGGAGTGCTCTGAGGAATTGTTCGGATTAATACCGCCAGCTGATTTTCGCTATCGCTCGACGCGCCAAGGCTACCACCCGCATTGGCTGAATGGTTGGCGGTCGACAACAGTGCGTTTCAACAGGCACTTCTTGCCACGTACAGTTCCTTCATGGAACCAGTTGCCGGGGACGGTATTTCCGGACCGCTACGACCTAGGAACCTTCAAGAAACGAGCCTATTCTCATCTGAAAGGCCGGCAACGCTGATGTGATTACCCCTGGTGTTGCAGACGCAAGCTGGTTTGCCCCTTCTATCATAAAAAAACTAAAATATTTTAATTCAGTAGTAATAGCGTAGATTAATAGGCTAGATACATACAGATGACCAAAGAAAAATTAGGCCAATTTCTTTAAATATTTATATAGATTCTGCTGCTGGGTTTCATTAAAATATGGATAATCATAATAATATGTTCGAAGTAAATCTATTGTCATATTGAAAAAATCATTGGCAACAAATCCATTTTTATGACAATCTTTGATATCTTCATCTTCATTGATTTAATTTTAATTTTGTATATAAAATTTTTTATACATCTGATTTCCGTTGAATCTGGATCTAAAATTAAATATAACGGTTTAAGTAATTCAAGAACACAACAGAAGACCATTATATAATTTAAACTATAATGCACTAAAACCTGGTGTTCTCAGAAATCAATACTAAGGCATTTCTGCATCCTCAACAAACGGTTTTAATTTTAACAAGTATTTAATCAAGACATTTAAAGGATGAAGAGAATTTTTTTGTTGAAATATTTTCTTATTTATAATAAATTTTTATTCAATCATTTGTGTGAAGAACAAAAACTTAGTATTACGGTTGCTGTCCAATTGCAATTGCGTCCAAAACATTCTTAAGGTAGGAGGGCAAACGAGCAGCCGTGTCACCTATTGGTAAGCAACCAACGCCGCCCATGGACAGTGTTACTGTTGCGTTGCCGACCTTTAAGGGATAGGGGATAGGGCCTCCGGGTACCTCTCTCACCGAACAAAACCCGGGATGAGACACTTTACGTCGGTCTTCTGAGAGGTCGTGGTATTTCACCGTTCGAGCCGGCCCATTCATGCAGCGAACTGCTTGGCTCTACCATTGTTATTTACCACTGTTACTTACCTTTGGACGCAAAATTGTATACATTTATAACAATTTGATCAATTCTAACAGTTTCATTGAATAATTTTTGCCCTGCATGAATGACTAGAAATATTATAAATAAATAACATAGTGCGACATATAATTCACATATTGCAGTGAACTGACGATTACTCTCCTGTAAAAGTGAATTATTTAAATTAACAAAACAGTAAAATTCATTATATCAGTGAACTGCGTAAATGTTGATGGTTACAAATTTGATTTGTTTTTTAAAACAAATGATACCATTGGTGATTACATAAATTGAATGCTAATCGCTAGTGATAAATTATTTAACTTATTCTTTTATATTTACGCTTATTTATGTGCATCTATTAGTTTTGCGTGAAATATACTTACAGAAACAGTCTCGGTGCCGCACTAGCTAGCACCCCGCTTCTGATTCAAGAAGTAGGGGATTCAAATCCTGGCAAACACCAATGACTTTTCGAAATTTTCGGTAGTTACGTGTGATAAACATCGATGACTGACAACTTTGTGCCCGGTATGGCAATAGGTTTGCCACCTATTCCATTTGGGACATAAACATAATGGCGAGACGAGGCTTAACAGCCACTGCCTACACCTTTGGGTAGAAAAAGGCGTGAAGTTATGTATGTATGTAAATATACTTACTGATTTCCAAAGTATAGCAGTAGATCTACTAATTTTGTAAATGGCAGTCATAAGCGTTAGAGCCACTGGTATAATCACCTATAAAATTAACCAAATTTTATCCGTGTAAATCCGTAATTAAATCATATTTATTAAAATATCGTAAAACTAAGAGTTATATCTATCTTATTATGATTAATATTAAAGTTGAAGTCAAATTTGCACGAAAATTTTAAATACACCTCTTCTACACCTTTTTTACATCTTTTTTAATTTAATTGCAAATTTTCAAACCAAGAATTATCAAAGTGGAAGAAGCAAGCACCTTATGCCGCTCTGTTTTCTCTGCCTACCTTGCAAGGGACTAGACGTAAAGATACTTTAGTAAGTAATAAAATTAGGTGTATATCATTACTTTAGAAAAAACTTTTGAATTGGTATGAAGTAACGGCAAATGAAATACGGGTACAAATTAAATTATTAAAATTATTTAACAACATTGTATATTGCTTTACCTGTCTAAAGCACTTTAACAGCAAACTTGTACTAGTAAATAATTGTTCATATGTATCAGCCCATGTCACAACAAGTTCATCTATTGAAAATTCATTTACTACAGAACGGCATTCACGATTAAGGTTTAAATGAGGCTTTTGTGGATCGACAAAAGTTTTAATAATAGAATTGTTTAAGCATTTTAGTAAATTATATACTATATTAATGAACGCAAACAGCGTAACGTTTTCGACGATAAATCGTGCATCAATCCAAATTTCAGAAAAAATACAAATTAGGGAATTATTTAATTTTTCACGTGGAAAGAAGAATATTAAATCATATGATTTTAACGCTGTCAATAATATTCTAGTTGAAATGGTTACAAAAATAATAGTAACATTTATCAATTTCAAATGCTTCAAATTTGACGAGTAACGTTTATCATTTTTATATTTCTCGTTGATTTTATCAAAAATATCTACAATCATTTTGTAAAACTTTTGGTTTTTGATGCCAAATATAACGAAAATCAGATCGCTACTAAAATGTAGAAAATATAAAGCAGTCACTAAGGGAAAACCATATTTGTTAATTCTATTCTCTTCTGAATTACGTTTGTTTATATTTATAACAATCATCATATTATTTGTGAAAATTAATGAGAATATTATAAATTCTAACAACATTCGCATTGTTATAATTATTTTAGAAATGTATTTAAAATAAGCGAAATTTCTATAAATACCAAGAAAATTTTCAAATTTTGCTAAAACGTTTATCACGTCAATTTGAGACATATTATAATTATTAAACAAAGTAAAATATACTTTCCCAATTACTATTGAGTAGTTGATTCCGATTTCTTTTTATTTTATATAAAAATGTAACTAAATAACTTATCTAACACAGTAGAATCGACTAAATCTCTGGTTACTGATGTAAATATAAATTTTAATCATATTCATAATAATCTAGAATATTAATGGTATTGCTGTAAATAATTAAAATGTACATAATTTGAAATTGATCGATTCATCAGGGACTCGTATAACGTCAATGCTACTATAACATTAATAAATTATCTACAAAATAGCTAATGACGACGATGACGGACACGAAACCATTGTAGGCAGTAGGCGCATGTGTTTGTATGTTCTACTCGTCTAGAAGTGTCTAGAACCTTATAAAGTGGAGCCCTATTTTAAAATTTCTTTTTTTTATTGCATATAAAATACATTCACACACTTTCACATTAAAAATAGTAGGTACACTAAAGCTGTTCCGTAAGGTACAATCAAAAATCGGATCTTACAAGTTGGTCATATAGTTTGCATAATATAATTGAGTTTAGAGTTTATTTCTAAGATTTTCGCGAATCTCACTCATTGATTAAAACAACTTTTAGGATTATATCGCGTTTATTTATTATTTATCTATATTTATTTCCCGACGTTTCGAACTCTTTACAGAGATCGAACTCTATACAGAGACTCGTGAAAATGATCTCTGTGTCTGATAAATATAAATAAATAATAAATAAACGCGATATAATCCTAAAAGTTGTTTTAATCAATGAGTTTAGAGTTGTATGTAGTATTTCTGAGTATCTTTGATGTTTTGATCGAGCACACACGGACGGCTTCTGATCCAGAGGTCCGGGTTCGATTCCTGACACTGGCTCACACCAATGACTTTTCGAAATTGTTTTCTGAAGTTATCTGTGATAAATATCGATGACTGAAAACTTTATGCCGGATATAGCAATAGGTTCGCCACCTATTCCATTTGGGAGGTAAACATAACGGCGGGACGAGGCTTAACAGCCGCTGCCTACACCTTCGGGTAACAAAAGGCGTGAAGTTATGTTAAGTATGAGATGATGATGAGAGATTTTCAAAATTTTTGTCACATCAAAGATATAGTTTACGGTGGTCTTATGGTTACAAATTCAAGATAGGAATATACTTGTTTAGTTGATTACTTGGGTCTTTCTTTTGCTGTTAAAGGTGTCTTCTCAAAAGTAATAAACAAACAGCGGCTTTTCTGCTTTTTTCGTCTGAATAAAAAATTTAATCATCCTTTTGTAAAATTTAACGGCAAATGGCAATAAGAGATGCTGTCCAACCATCAGTCTGTCTGTCACTATGAACTGTGACCGATATACGAATAATACATTGGCAATAGTCACCCTAACAACGAGACCAACAATGTGTTGTTGATGTGTTAATAATTAAAAAAAAACAACCTATTAAATCAGACAACAAAGGATCTTTACTTTATTGAAGATTTTATTACTTTAGAGTTTTTTCTTTAGTGAATACATCTTATAAATAAATATTTATTTTTTTGTTTCATGGCCATAAGTGGGTTACCAATAGTAAAAATCATATTTTTTGATTTTTATCAACTTTTTGATTTTTATTTCTAAAAAGTGGGTGTTCTCTGTATCAATGAAAATAGCTTTTGAACAACTACCATCTTTTTGTTCATCACTCGTGAAACTGATCTCTGTAAAGAGTTCGAAACGTCGGGAAATAAAAAAAAGGTAATAATTAAACGCGATATAATCCTAAAATTTGTAAAATTGTAAAATTGTTTTAATCTATAAGAAATACTAAAACAACAGCATAAAACAATTCAAGTGGCTCCTGTACAACAACAACGTGTTTTATTTACATTTGTATAGATAATTTATTGTACGGAACTTTTAATAAATGAGTCCGACTCACATTTGGTCGGTTTTGTAATTTATGATCACACTAACAAAATATCACTTTATTACAATTTTTCATGTGTCCGTATCCAATAAAAATAATAGTTGACAGTCAACTTATTAATTGAATAATATTATTACCGTGATTGTACTTAGTTAATTAAATTCAAATAAAAAAAAATAATTCACGTCTCGTCAGTTTCCTTTTTATTGGTACTGAAGATCTTTAATGAATAACAAACTACATAATTTTATTAGTAACACTTTAATTTATGTGACTTTTAATAATAAGTTATCGGTACATCAACATGTTATCACTTCAAGTAACACTAACCAGATTGGAAAACATCGTATGTGTGTATAGAAATTTTCGCTTCTTCAATATCTATTCTAGAATATTGATATTGATACGAGTCATACTGGAAATATCTCTATTATTTGCGATGAATATTAGTAATACGTTCCTTTTGTATTTCTATATAATAGTCAATTATGGTGATAATAAGATGATTATAAATACGTCTCCTTTTATCATAACATTGTACGCTCTTAAATTTGGCAGTAATATATTTATTACTATCGCTGGTTTAACAACTTTGGGGAGTTATGAAATGTTTATTAATACTATAAAAGAAATTCACAAAGAATATGAGACAGAAGAAAAGTACATCAAGAGTTTGAGTAATTTAAAGAGATGGGTTTTAACAAGTGTTGCTATACTTGTTATAATCAGATTTACTTTAACGACACTAAAATTGTTTGATGTTTTTTATTATACCGCATTCGAAGGACATTTAGGATATGTACTAATGTTTTATTCTGAAGCATGGATAGATACACAATATATTATAGAAAATTTTGTATTAATAACATTTTTATCGATACTGAATAATCATTTCGACTGCTTAAACTGCTCGATTAAAACTATCATTACGAGTTTAGCAAGTGATCCAGTATTTATTGAGACAAGTAAGCAACATTATGCAGAATATCTAACCGAGGCAACTATCACAAAATGGAGGGAGATTTACCAACATATATTTGTTTGTACAAATTTAATTTCACAGTTCTCTTACCAGGTAAATTGATATTAAATATATAAATTAATTAATGTACAAGCAAAAAATGTAAATAAAAACACAAAAAATAATAATACATTTATTACATGAAGATCAAAATTTGCCGTGAATACATGTTGTGACTCCTGCTGTCGGCTTGGCTCGAGATCCCAGATCCAAGCTAATTCGGCACTACAGCGAAGACATCCCGGACGTCAGTCTGTACGAGATCAGAATGGCTCTCAAGCAGCTAAAGAACGGAAAGGCACCGGGTGACGATGGAATTACTACCGAACTTCTGAAGGCGGGTGGTACACCGATCCTTAAGGCCCTTCAGAAACTTTTTAATTCTGTCGTGCTCGGGGGCGACGTTCCAGGGGCATGGACCAGGAGCGTGGTGGTGTTATTTTTCAAAAAGGGTGATACAACCCGCTTGAAAAATTATAGACCCATCTCGCTTTTGAGCCATGTCTATAAGCTGTTCTCGAGGGTCATTACAAATCGACTCTCGCGCAGGCTCGACGACTTCCAGCCTCCCGAACAAGCCGGTTTCCGGAAAGGCTATAGTACCATAGACCACATACACAGACTACGCCAAATTATACAAAAGACCGAGGAGTATAATCAGCCTTTGTGCCTGGCGTTTGTGGACTATGAGAAAGCCTTTGATTCCGTCGAAACTCGGGCAGTGCTGCAGTCCCTCCAGAGATGCCAAATTGACTATCGGTATATCGAAGTGTTGCAGTGTTTGTATAGAAACGCCACTATGTCAGTCCGGATTGGGTCTGGGAGTACGAATCCCATTCCATTGCAGAAAGGTGTCAGACAAGGGGATGTAATTTCTCCGAAGCTGTTCACCTCTGCATTGGAGGACGTATTCAAGCTCCTGGATTGTTCTGGACTAGGCATCAACATCAACGGCGAATACATCACTCACCTTCGATTTGCCGACGATATCGTGGTCATGCGAGAGTCACTGGAGGACCTTGGTACAATGCTCAAGGATCTCAGCAGATTTTCCCAACAAGTAGGTCTCAGAATGATCATGGACAAAACCAAAATAATGTTCAATGCCCATGTCATTCAAGCACCGGTTACTGTTGGCGATGCGATCCTCGAAGTTGTCGACCACTATGTTTACCTAGGACAAACTAGTAACTTTAGTCCAGCTAGGTAGAGCCAACTTCGAGAAAAAGATAAACCGACTGATTCAATTCGGTTGGACAGCGTTCGGGAAACTAAGGGAAATCTTCTCGTCCAAAATCCCACAGTGCCTGAAATCTAAGGTCTATGACCAATGTGTGTTACCAGTGATGACATACGGAGCTGAGACGTGGTCTCTGAATGTTGGCCTCATGACGAAGCTCAAGGTGGCTCAGCGTGCTATGGCACGGGCTATGCTTGGAATCTCTCTGCGCGACAAAATCCGCAATACGGAGATACGCAAGAGATCTGGCGTGACCGACATAGCCCGGAAAGTTAGCATGTTGAAGTGGAGATGGGCTGGCCACATCGCTCGACGAACCGATTACCGCTGGGGTAGAAAGGTGCTCGAATGGCGACCACGTACCGGTCAACGCGGAGTAGGCCGTCCCCCCACTAGGTGGACCGACGACCTAGTGAAATCCGCGGGAGGCCGATGGATGCAGGTTGCACAGGACCGGCAGTTGTGGCGCTCTATGGGGGAGGCCTACGTCCAGCAGTGGATCTCGAAGGGCTGATGATGATGATGACATGTTGTGAATACTGTGCAAGCATCTGGTAAATGGGCTTACTATAGCTGTGCTGGTATTAATGACTTAATTGCCCCTCAAGGTAAAAATCCACCTTCGGGTAATATGGGGCATCTTACCTGACCGTGGGGCATGATGGGGAGAACTGATCTTTTAATATCTTTGTGAGAGAAAGGGATGAAAGTGAATGTATGCAAGACTAAAGCAATGGTTTTTGAAAGAGATGAAAGTATGTCTCAATGCGAGATTCCGTTTGATGGAGAAAAAGTGGAACAGGTGAAAGAGTTTATATATTAGGCACAAAGTTTCAAAGACGGGATATTCAAAGATATTCAAAGACGGGTGCTCGCTGGCAATTAAGTGAATGGGGCCCTGAACATCTTTATGAATACCCAGAAATTTCCAAAAAGGCACGTCTGGCTGTATACAGAGGGGTTTTGGTTCCCACGCTTATGTATGATAGTGAATGTTGGGTATGCCAGGAGAAGCACAAAAGTAAGGTTAATGCTGTGGAAATGAGGAGTCTGAGAAGTATAGCTGGAGTAAGCTTGGTGGATAAAATTAGAAATAGTGCAATTCGAGAACCTTTTGGTGTAAAAGAAGATATAGTGTCAAGGATAGAGAAAGGAATACTTAGATAGTTTGGACATGTAGAGAGATGGACACAAGAAGACTGACTAAACGAATTTATAAGACGAGCGTGAAAGGGCGAACCGGTAAAGGTCGACATAGGCGGACCTACCACGATGAAATCAACGATGCGTTAGTGAGGGACCTGGTCAGGAGTGGCCACAACCGACGAACATGTATGAAAGTGGTAATGTGAGTGGAGGAAGCAAGAAATGTGTGTCAGGATCGTAGCAAGTGGAAAGAATTAGTCTCTGCCTACCCCCATGGGAAAAAGGCGAGATTGTATGTATGTACATATATGTATGGCTTTTCATATTTTTAGCCAAAATCTTAAGAAATTAGTAATTATCCTAATAAAATAGCAATCTCGGTGGCGCAGTGGTCGAGCACACGGCTTCTGATCCAGTGGTCCGGGTTCGATTCCAGATACTGGCTCACACCAATGACTTTTCGAAATTGTTTTCGGAAGTTAGGTGCGATAAATATCGATGACTGAAAAAAGAACTTCGTGCCCGGTATGGAAATAGGTTCGCCACCTATTCCATTTGGAACCTAAACATAACGACGAGACGAGGCTTAACAGCCGCTGCCTATACCTTCGGGTAGCAAAAGGCGTGAAGTTATGTTATGTTCCTAATAAATTATTTATCACATGGTGGTAACTCGAGCTAGTTTTGGAAGACTTTTTACCAAAGACGATTACTGAAATAATAAATAATAATGTAGTCACGAATTTTATTGAGATTCAAACGTAAGTACCCCTCTCAGTTTTACCACCCTCTCTCATAATTGGTTGGCAGTTTATCTTTGTAAATGCTACAGATTATTTGATGTAATTAAAGTATATGATTATATTTAAATACCAAAAGGATATAAATACTAAGTACACGAAAGATTTTTAGTCAAGAATATGTTCAACTATCTTATTTTTCATATTTAGTTTTATAATCAACTTCATTAAAGTTCTTAGTAGATATTAAATTGCTGTTTATAATATATAATATTATTCCAGGTGGTTTTTCCCGCAGTATTGTCGGTGTTATTCATAGTTTTCAAATTGAGTACAATTTATGTGACGTTTATTACACAAGTAAGTTTATTTACGACAACTATGACGCAATTCTTGCAAACACAATAAATGTAAGACGTAATTTCTCTTTACTTTCCAGGGTCTGCCAGTTTATTCGGCCACGTGTGAATTATCTGTCATATTGTATGATTTGTTTTTGATACTGTTGGTGGCACATGCAGGCCAAAAACTGCAGAACACATATAACACAATCAAACGCGCTTTGATAGAATTGTACTGTTTATTCTATAAAGGTAAGATATGAAAAATGGCTGCATAGAATTTTTTTATGCGATACGGTGGCAAAGGTGTAATTATTGTAAGAGATTAGAATTTCCACTTCAATAATATTTTATCTATATTTTTTCGTAATTTCAGATCCAGATACAATCACAGCTAAACACTTGAAAAACCTTATAGTTTTAGTAAATACACAATCTATTGTTTCGAGAGTCTTAGAAATAAACTTAGGAAAATATTTATTTCCATTACTAATATCATTCCTGGTATCAAATATTATACTTTATTTGCAGTTTTGTAATGTCATATAAATGTAATGTAAACATAAAGAAGCAAATAAATAAACAAAAAAAAACGCACATTTAAAAATATTACCTATATTTGTTTAATTTGAATTTAATGTTGGTACAAATTTACTATTTATAAACCATTATACGAAATATTCACTTAAATTAGTCAATAATAATTAGGATTGTAAATGAAATACGTGTAAAACTTATCAAACATGTTTTAATTTTACGAAAAAATACCTGTAAAAAATATTACCCAAATACCGCCCAAATAACCCAAATAACGTAACAAATGTAATATAAAAGAAAATACTTTGCTTCTCTGCGTAAAGTGTAAGTAAAATAGTAGCTTTCAAGTCTTTTGCATTTTGGAACCACGTTTTTTGAAGTGGAACTTCTAATGTCTCGTGCAAGAGCATTTAACGCTTTTAACGCCGCCTTGCGGCCACTATTAATATAATAATATAATGGTAACAAAAAAAGCCAAGATCCATATAAACCAAGGACGAAAAAACATAGCGACTTTTTAAACTACCCGTACAGACATCTAGTAGCGGATAGTGGTACTAGCTGGTCATAATTGATATAACAATTAAATAATGATGAACAACATCTTTTTACACAACAAGTGAACCTACTCCAGAATTATAATTGAAAAATAGGATAATTAAAATTCAAAATAACAATTTTAGATAATTATGACACCAGTTTTAGTGCGAAATAGTTTGTAAATCTATAAATTACTTTTTTTAACAATCCAAATTCATTATCTTCCGGCGGCTACTAGGAAGTTTTAAAATTTAGTTCTCATATGTTTTAATTATTACATAGATCGAGTTGGTACTATCTAGTATTAAGATATTAATTATGAAAATAATTATTATGAATATTATGAAGCATTAGTATTGATTTAAAGAATAGAAGGAAATATCACCAAAACAGTTACGAATCATGAATTGTTAAATCACATAATTATAAATTTCGCGCATTTTACTTAACTAAATAATAGATTTTAGTAATATCTTGACCAGTTTAAGTACGAAATAGTTTGTAAATATATAAATTAATTATTTTAATAATCAATAACTTCACTATCTTTCGGCAGATGGCGCTACTAGGATGTATTAAATTAAGTTCTCTTATATAACTAATATTACATAGAACGAGTTGATAGTATCTAATATTAAGATATTAATCATGAAAATAAATATTACGAATATTCATGCAGCATCAGTATGGATTTAAACATTTAAACAATAAAAGGAAATATCACCAAAACAGTTATTAAATATATTGAATTGCTTAATTAATCACATAATTATAAATTTCGTGTATTTTACTTATCTAAATAATAAATATATTTCAGTAATATATAGACATAAATAATATAACATAACTTCACGCCTTTTGTTACCCGAAGGTGTAGGCAGCGGCTGTTAAGCCTCGTCTCGCCGTTATGTTTACGTCCCAAATGGAATAGGTGGCGAACCTATTGCCATACCGGGCACAAGTTTTTCAGTCATCGATATTTATTACACATAAATTCCGAAAACAATTTCAAAACGTCATTGGTGTGAGCCAAAGTCTGGAATCGAACCCGGACCTCTGGATCAGAAGCTGTGTGCTCGACCACTGCGCCGCCGAGACTAATAATAACATGTAATCATAATTAAATCAGTTTACCTAGTAAAGTTTTATAGGGTTATCAATTATCATTACATAGTATAAAACAAAGTCACTTTCTGCTGTCTTTCCCCTTATATGCGCATATGTTTAAAACTACGCAACGGATTTGGATGCGATTTTTTTTAATAGTTAGAGGGTGTCAACGGGGTGGTTTTGATCTATAATTCATGTATAGTGTAGAAATAAAAAGTGATAATTTTCAAGATTTAAAACTTTAATCGAAAACGCTGCCTGAACCCTAAGTGATAAATGAAAACAATGTACTACATTATTATACACCTCTAAAAGGTCTACAAAAAAATCCGCAAAGGCATATGTCTACCTCTTAGGGATAATCCACAATGACCATTTTTATTTTTTACCAGAAATAGTGGCTTATTTACGAAGCAATTTTAAACATTACAGCATTCATTTTCATCCAGTTAACTATCTTAAGTAGATTGTGCTTTTAATATAGATCAATATAGCCGTTTACAGCATGTAATTTAAACTAATATTTACGAAGATATTACAGTATTAACATAGCGGTACATAGCAGTTGCGTTTGCGCGCCATAACGCGTGCTGATAAATAGCACAAATTGAACTTTTTAAGATACAAATATTACTAATTTATTTCTTTTAATGCGGAACGAAGTTCGCCGGGTCAACTAGTTATTATATATAGTTGACATCATATACCGCTAGATGGCGTCCTGCGCCGACATATGTAAGTTCGGGTGAATATTAGAACTCAATTTTGAAGTAGATAGTAGTCATCTCGGTAGTCTCGGCGGTCCAGTGATCGAGCACCCCCCTCCTAAATCAAAAGTTGTGGGTTCGTATCCTAGCTAACACAAATGACTTTTCGAAATTATGTTTGACAGCTGAGTGTAATAAATACCGATGGCTGAAAACTTTGCACCCTGTGTAGGACAATAGGTTCACCACCTATTCCAATCGGAACGTAAAAAAACAGCGAGTCGAGGCGTAACAGCCACTGCGGGAGCCCCGTACCGGGCCACGGATCGCGCGACACCACCGTAGAGGCGGCGAATCTCGGTGGAGGCGGTGTAACGCGCCTGCCACCCGTCCTACTCGGGGGACCATCCTCGCGAAGTACTCCTCGAAGCTCCAGAGGCTGTTCAGGGTGAGGCCGAGGTACTTCAAGTACCTCGCCACCGGGACAGCCGTGTCACCCACCTGGATCCGCGCGGCTGGTGGTTCCCAGCGCCGAGTGAGGCGGTGGAACCACAGAGCCTCACTTTTGTGAGGCGCAGCCTCCAGCCAAATTCTACCTAGACCCAGATAAATATTTATACTTGGGTGGGGATCGAACCCGCCAATCTCGATTATACATTCGGTAGTTTTACCAACGCACCACCAGACCACCATTAGCAGTATGTTATAAATCTATATTGTTAATTATTTTTTGACTATTTTTAAGTGTCGGTGAAGACCTATAAAAATAAAGAAAGCTATTGTGAATACATGTTACTAAGTTCCACTTCTGTAGCGCGGCGGGACTCCACGCATTTTTTTTAATTGTACTTCTTAGTCTAGTGCCATGCCTTTTGGCTGTGCATTATTTTTTAATTTACCAAAGGCATTATTGAGCCCTAATTTAAAATCAATTGGATTGTTTAAACGAGTTCATCCTTGGAATAATTTCGTCTGTAATAAGTAAGTACTTCCAGCGAAATACATTAAAGACACTCAAAAGTTTATTCTGAAATCTGTTTTTTTACTCTGAATTTCTTCAAAAAATGTCTTCTCTTTAACAAGATCTTATACTTTCAAAGTAGTACCAGTACAGACGAGTGTTATGGTCTTATGGTGCTTATCCTATTGTCACATATCACAATCTATACTTATATTATAAAGCGGAAGAGTTTGTTTGTTTGTTTCTTTGTTTGAACGCGCTAATCTCAGAAACCACCGGTCCGATTTTAAAAATTATTTCAATGTAAGTACAAAATGTAAGTATTCATTTCATAGGGAAATATTAAGTTACACTACGGATGATGTATCCGACTCGGACAGCTCCGACCGCTAGCTAGCAGGTGGATTTTTTTACGTTTGTTTCATGCTGTCAAAATTTTAAAATTTTGCTAAAACGTTTATCACGTCAATTTGAGACATATTATAATTATTAAACAAAGTAAAATATACTTTCCCAATTACTATTGAGTAGTTGATTCCGATTTCTTTTTATTTTATATAAAAATATAACTAAGTAACTTATCTAACACCTTAGAATCGACTAAATCTATGGTTACTGATGTAAATATAAATTTTAATCATATTCATAATAATCTAGATTATTAATGGTATTTTTATTAATAATGATAATGTACATAACTTGAAATTGCTCGATACATTAGTGACTCGTATGACATCAAAGCTACAGTAACTAAATAAATTACAAAATAGCCATTGACGATAATGACAAACAAAAAACCACTGTAGGTAGTAGGCACATGAAATGTATTTGTGTTACTCTTCTAGAAGTATCTAGATCCTTAAAAAGTTGAGACTCTATTTTAAGATTTCTTCAGAATCTTTTTATTGTGTTGTATCTTTCTTTTTATTTAAAATATGTTTACACACTTTCAGATTAATGATGTATTGTAGGGGTTTAAAAAATTAACTCCTAAGCTGTTTCGTAAGGGGCAATTTAAAAATTCGGATCTTTTAACTAGTTAGTTAGATAATAAAATAGTGCTTGGAGTTGTATGTATTAAGTCTGAGTATGTTTGATGATTTCCAAGAGAGACAGATTTTCAAAATTTTAGTAATACCAAAGACACAGTTTACGGCGGTCTCATGGTTATAAAGTCAAGATAGGAATCTACTTGTTAGTTAATTACTTGGGCTTAAAAGTTAAAACAATATCTGCTTGTTTGCTTTTTTCGTCTTAATAATAATTTAATCATCCTTTTGTAACAGTTAAATACCCAAAGGGCAATAAGAGACGCTATCCATCCAGCAGTCTGTCTTTCACTAGGCAATAGCTTATATACTGTGATTGTTAGCCAGTTAATTTTTTGTATAGATTATGGATATAAATATATTGTATATGTTTGCTTGTTAGAGCGATGGCAAGAAATACTAAAACAAGAGAATAAAATAATTTAATTGGCTCCTGTACAACAACAACGTGTTTTATTTACATTTGTATAGATAATTTATTGTACGGAACTTTTAATAAATGAGTCCGACTCACATTTGGTCGGTTTTGTAATTTATGAGCACACTAACAAAATATCACTTTATTACGATCTTTCATGAGTCCGTGTCCAATAAAAATAATTGCTGACAGTCAAATTGTTGATTGAATAAAATTATTACCGAGATTATACTTATTTAATTAAATTCAAATGAAAAAGAAATAATTCACGTCTCGTCAGTTTCCTTTTTATTAGTACTGAAGATCTTTAATGAATAACAAACTACATAATTTTATTAGTAACATTTTAATTTATGTGACTTTTAATAATAAGTTATTGGTAAATCAACATGTTATCACTTCAAGTAACACTAACCAGATTGGAAAACATCGTTTGTGTGTATAGAAATTTTCGCTTCTTCAATATCTATTCTAGAATATTGATATTAATACGAGTCATACTGGAAATATCTCTATTATTTGCGATGAATATTAGTAATACGTTACTTTTGTATTTCTTTATAATAGTCAATTATGGTGATAATAACATGATTAAAAATACGTCTCCTTTTATCATAACATTGTACGCTCTTAAATTTGGCAGTAATATATTTATTACTATCGCAGGCTTAACAACTTTGGAGAGTTATGAAATGTTTATAAATACTATAAAAGAAATTCACAAAGAATATGAGACAGAAGAAAAGTACATCAAGAGTTTGAGTAATTTAAAGAGATGGGTTTTAACAAGTGTTGCTATACTTGTTATAATCAGATTTACTTTAACGACACTAAAATTGCTTGATGTCTTTTTTTATGCCGCATTCGAGGGATATTTAGGATATGTACTAATGTTTTATTCTGAAGCATGGATAGATACACAATATATTATAGAAAATTTTGTATTAATAACATTTTTATCGATACTGAATAA
The DNA here is from genome assembly GCA_905147225.2 of Euproctis similis. NCBI lineage: Eukaryota > Metazoa > Arthropoda > Insecta > Lepidoptera > Erebidae > Euproctis > Euproctis similis. Next base: position 3,717,357 of record LR990116.1, on the reverse strand, counting down.
TAACTTGGACTGCTTGAACTGCTCGATTAAAACTATCATTACGAGTTTAGCAAATGATCCGTTATTTATTGAGACAAGTAACCAACTTTATGCAGAATATCTATCCGAGGCAACTGTCACAAAATGGAGGGAGATTTACCAACATATATTTGTTTGTACAAATTTAATTTCACAGTGCTCTTACCAGGTAAATTGATATTAAATATATAAATTAATTAATGTACAAGCAAAAAATGGAAATGAAAACACAAAAAAATATATAATCGGTACATTTATTACACGAAGATCAAAATTTGCCATGATTACATGTTGTGAATACTGTGCAAGCATCTAGCAAATGGGCTTACTATAGCTGTGCTGGTATTAATGACTTAATTGCCCCTCGGGGTAAAAATCCACCTTCGGGTAATATGGGGTCATCTTACCTGACCGTGGGGCATGATGGGGAGAACTGATCTTTTAATATCTTTGTGAGAGGAAGGGGTCTCTCAGTCAGTCGGGAGCGGAAGAACAACATATGGCTGACAAGCTCACACAGCACTACACCGAAGAATGGCGGGATAACCATTCCAAAATATGGGTGAACCTAAATGTTCTGGTAGAGGCGGGCAGCAGCGTCCCTATTTTGAAAAGGTTCACCCCTGCGGTCTCCAACACGTTTGCCCAGCGTGGAGACTATGGGCATAAACCTCCCGATGAAAAGAGCACGAATACAACGGCCCCCAGTTCCCGGTGGTCCCGCTATTCCCGGCCAAGGCAGCGGTCGTGGTAACGGTGGGACAGGGGGTGCTAAGAATCTCCGGGTTACGGCAGGCTGTCAAAAACAACTACGCGTGGCCACGTATAACGGACGCAGTCTTCGGCTGGACCAACACCTCACCGAACTCGAGGTAGAGCTGAGTTGCTTGAACTGGCATATTCTGGGGCTATCTGAAGTCCGGCGAGTGGGGGAGGACACGATAACCCTACAGTCAGGCAACTTATTCTATTTTCGGGAAGGTGACCAGCTCTCCCAGGGGGGTGTCGGTTTCCTCGTTCACAAGGACTTCGTTAGCAGCGTTGTGGAGATCAGTAGTGTGTCGACCAGGGTAGCGTACCTTGTACTAAAACTCACCAACAGGTACACCCTGAAGATAATACAGGTGTATGCGCCGACCTCGACATACTCTGACGAAATAGCCGAGGCGATGTACGAGGATATTGCAAAAGCAATACATGGTACCGCCAAGGCTCACTACAACGTTGTTATGGGGGACTTCAATGCCAAAGTGGGAGTACAAGAACGCGGCGAAACGAAAATCGGTCCATATGGCTTGGGGTGCCGAAATCACAGGGGCCAGATGCTGGTGAACTTCCTGGAGTCTGAAGGGCTCTTCTTGATGAACTTATTCTTCAAGAAGGGTCTCCACAGGAGGTGGACTTGGCGAAGCCCGGATTCTGTGACAAGGAACGAGATAGATTTTATCATTACGGATAGTAAGCATATATTTAGAGATGTCTCTGTGATCAACAGGTTCAATACTGGAAGTGATCACCGACTTCTTCGAGGCTCTCTAAATATTAACCTGAAAGCTGAAAGGACCCGGAAGATGAGGTCTATTCTCCGACCTACGCCACTCCAAATAGCCGAAACCGAAAAGTTCCAAATGGAACTTCAAAATCGGTTCGACCTGTTGGTAACCACAGGCAACGTGGACGAAAAGACCGCCACTGTGGTCAGCACGCTGAGGAAAGTGTCTCAAAGGTTGTTCCCGAGATCGCAGAAAAAGGAGTCCAAACTCTCTGCTGAGACGCTCGAGCTGATGAGGCAAAGGCGAGAAACTCCATCCAATCAGCTGTCTTCGTCAGAATGGAAAAGCCTAAACCAGCGAATTAGAAAGCTGATGCGGCGCGACCTTCGTCGGTCGAATACTCGAGCGATCGAGAACGCGATCGACCGCAACAAAGGGTCGAAAGTGTTCGCTCAGCAGCTTGGAAGGCCCCATCTGACGAAGCTGAAAACTGCGGATGGACGTGTCGTCACCTCTAAGCCCGAGATTCTCGCAGAGATTGAATCTTTTTATGGGCTCCTTTATTCCACACGGATGACCAAGCCGACGGGACACAGCGATGATGACCACAGAGCCCCGCTAACGCGTCACTATAGTGAGGACATCCCCGAAATTGCAGAAAGCGAGATTAGGGCGGCTCTCGGGCCACTTCAGAACAACAAGGCACCCGGTGATGACGGAATTACTACAGAACTTCTAAAATCCGGCGGAACTCCGGTACTAAAGGAATTAGCAAGTCTTTTTAATTCCGTCATACACCTGGGCATAACACCACAGGCTTGGAGCAGGAGTGCGGTGGTGCTGTTCTTCAAAAAAGGTGATAAGACCTTACTGAAGAATTACAGACCCATTTCACTCCTGAGCCATATCTACAAGTTGTTCTCGAGGGTCGTCACGAATCGTCTCGCTGCAAGACTCGACGAATTCCAGCCTCCGGAGCAGGCCGGGTTTCGAAAAGGCTTTAGCACCGTGGACCACATCCATACTGTTCGGCAGATTGTACAGAAAACCGAGGAGTACAATCAGCCGCTGTGTATGGCATTCGTGGACTACGAAAAAGCCTTCGACTCCATCGAAACTTGGGCAGTTCTGGATGCATTGCAGCGATGTCGGATTGACTGGCGCTATATCGAGGTGTTGAGATGCTTGTATGACACCGCCACGATGGCTGTCCAGATCCAGGATCAAGTGACGAACTCCATCGAGCTGAATCGAGGTGTAAGACAGGGAGATGTCATCTCTCCCAAACTCTTCACCAATGCTCTGGAGGACGTCTTTAAGACCTTGGACTGGACTGGACAGGGTATCAACGTGAATGGTGAGTACATCTCGCATCTTCGGTTCGCCGACGACATCGTTGTAATGGCAGAGTCGCTGGAACAGTTAAGCGGAATGCTGCGCAGCCTAGACGAATCCTCTCGACGTGTCGGTCTGGGCATGAACTTGGACAAGACCAAGGTCATGTTCAACGAACATGTCGTGCCCGGACCGATAAATGTCGATGGGTCAATTCTCGAAGTCGTAAACAAATACGTCTACCTAGGCCAAACAATCCAGTTCGGTAGACGAAACTTCGAGAAGGAAGCCGACAGGAGGATTCAGCTGGGTTGGGCCGCATTCGGCAAACTGCGTCGAGTTTTCGGCTCGCCTATACCGCAATGCCTGAAGACCAAAGTCTTTGACCAGTGCGTCCTACCAGTAATGACCTACGGTGCCGAAACGTGGACACTTACTGTGGGGCTAGTCCACAAATTTAAAGTCGCTCAGCGAGCTATGGAGCGAGCTATGCTCGGAGTATCTCTGAAAGATAGACTCAGGAATGAGTATATCCGACAGAGAACCGGAGTCACCGACATAGCTCGCAGAATAAGTTCGCTGAAGTGGCAATGGGCTGGTCACATCTGTCGAAGGACCGATGGTAGATGAAGCAAGAAGGTCATGGTGTGGAGACCGCGACTTGGTAAGCGTAGTGTAGGACGCCCACCAGCCCGATGGTCAGACGACCTCAGAAGGGCTGCTGGTAAAGACTGGATGCGGAAGGCAGAGAATCGGATGTTGTGGCGCACATTGGGAGAGGCCTATGTCCAGCAGTGGACTGCAACAGGCTAATGATGATGATGAGAGAAAGGGATGAAAGTGAATGTATGTAAGACTAAAACAATGGTTTTAGAAAGAGATGAAAGTATGTCTCAATGCGAGATTCTGTTTGATGGAGAAAAAGTGGAACAGGTGAAAGAGTTTATATATTTAGGCACAAAGTTTACGAGAGACGGGAAATATAAATGCGATATTCAAAGTTCGCTGGAAATTAAGTGAATGGGGCCCTGAACAACTTTATGAATACCCAGAAATTCTCCAAAAAGGCACGACTGGCTGTACACAGAGGGGTTTTGGTTCCCACGCTTATGTATGATAGTGAATGTTGGGTATGGCAGGAGAAGCACAAAAGTACAATTAATGCTGTGGAAATGAGGAGTCTGAGAAGTTTAGCTGGAGTAAGCTTGGTGGATAAAATTAGAAATAGTGCAATTCGAGAACGTTTTGGTGTGAAAGAAGATATAGTGACAAGGATCGAGAAAGGAATATCGGACATGTAGAGAGATGGAGGCAAGAAGACTGACTAAACGAATTTATAAGACGAGCGTGAAAGGGTGAACCGGTGAAGGTCGACATAGGCGGACCTACCACCATGAAATCAACGATGCGTTAGTGAGGGGCCAGGACAGGAGTGGCCACAACCGACGAGCATGTATGAAAGTGGTAATGAGAGTGGAGGAAGCAAAAAATATGTGTCAGGATCGTAGCAAGTGGAAAGAATTAGTCTCTGCCTACCCCCATGGGAAAAAGGCGAGATTGTATGTATGTATGTATGGTCTTTCATATTTTTAGACAAAATCTTAATAAATTAGTAACTATCCTAATAAAATAGCAATCTCGGTGGCGCAGTGGTCGAGCTTCTGATCCAGTGGTCCGGGTTCGATTCCAGATACTGGCTCACACAAATGACTTTTCGAAATTGTTTTCGGAAGTTAGGTGTGATAAATATCGATGACTGAAAAAAAAACTTTGTGCCCGGTATGGAAATAGGTTCGCCACCTATTCCATTTAGAACGTAAACATAACGACGAGACGAGGCTTAACAGCCGCTGCCTACACCTTCGGGTAACAAAAGGCGTGAAGTTATGTTATGTTCCTAATAAATTATTTATCACATGTTGGTAACTCGAGCTAGTTTTGGAAGACTTTTTACCAAAGACGATTACTGAAATAATAAATAATAATGTAGTCACGAATTTTATTGAGATTCAAACGTTAAGTACCCCTCTCAGTCTTACCACCCTCTCTCATAATTGGTTGGCAGTTTATCTTTGTAAATGCTACAGATTATTTGATGTAATTAAAGTATATGATTATATTTAAATACCAAAAGGATATAAATACTAAGTACACGAAAGATTTTTAGTCAAGAATAAGTTCAAATATCTTATTTTTCATATTTAGTTTTATAATCAACTTCATTAAAGTTCTTAGTAGATATTAAATTGCTGTTTATAATATATAATATTATTCCAGGTGGTTTTTCCCGCAGTATTGTCGGTGTTATTCATAGTTTTCAAATTGAGTACAATTTATGTGACGTTTATTACACAAGTAAGTTTATTTACGACAACTATGACGCAATTCTTGCAAACACAATAAATGTAAGACATAATTTATCTTTACTTTCCAGGGTATGCCAGTTTATTCGGCCACGTGTGAATTATATGTCATATTGTATGATTTGTTTTTGATACTGTTGGTGGCACATGCAGGCCAAAAACTGCAGAACACATATAACACAATCAAACGCGCTTTGATAGAATTGTACTGTTTATTCTATAAAGGTAAGATATGAAAAATGGCTGCATAGATTTTTTTTTATGCAATAAGGTGGCAAAGGTGTAATTATTGTAAGAGATTAGAATTTCCACTTCAATAATATTTTATCTATATTTTTTCGTAATTTCAGATCCAGATACAATCACAGCTAAACACTTGAAAAACCTTATAGTTTTAGTAAATACACAATCTATTGTTTCGAGAGTCTTAGAAATAAACTTAGGAAAATATTTATTTCCATTACTAATATCATTCCTGGTATCAAATATTATACTTTATTTGCAGTTTTGTAATGTCATATAAATGTAATGTAAACATAAAGAAGCAAATAAATAAACAAAAAAAAACGCACATTTAAAAATATTACCTATATTTGTTTAATTTGAATTTAATGTTGGTACAAATTTACTATTTATAAACCATTATACGAAATATTCACTTAAATTAGTCAATAATAATTAGGATTGTTAATGAAATACGTGTAAAACTTATCAAACATGTTTTAATTTTACGAAAAAATATTACCTGTATACCTGTAAAAAATATTACCCAAATACCGCCCAAATAACCCAAATAACGTAACAAATGTAATATAAAAGAAAATACTTTGCTTCTCTGCGTAAAGTGTAAGTAAAATAGTAGCTTTCAAGTCTTTTGCATTTTGGAACCACGTTTTTTTAATTGTACTTCTTAGTCTAGTGCCATGCCTTTTGGCTGTGCATTATTTTTTAATTTACCAAAGGCATTATTGAGCCCTAATTTAAAATCAATTGGATTGTTTAAACGAGTTCATCCTTGGAATAATTTCGTCTGTAATAAGTAAGTACTTCCAGCGAAATACATTAAAGACACTCAAAAGTTTATTCTGAAATCTGTTTTTTTACTCTGAATTTCTTCAAAAAATGTCTTCTCTTTAACAAGATCTTATACTTTCAAAGTAGTACCAGTACAGACGAGTGTTATGGTCTTATGGTGCTTATCCTATTGTCACATATCACAATCTATACTTATATTATAAAGCGGAAGAGTTTGTTTGTTTGTTTCTTTGTTTGAACGCGCTAATCTCAGAAACCACCGGTCCGATTTTAAAAATTATTTCAATGTAAGTACAAAATGTAAGTATTCATTTCATAGGGAAATATTAAGTTACACTACGGATGATGTATCCGACTCGGACAGCTCCGACCGCTAGCTAGCAGGTGGATTTTTTTACGTTTGTTTCATGCTGTCAAAATTTTAAAATTTTGCTAAAACGTTTATCACGTCAATTTGAGACATATTATAATTATTAAACAAAGTAAAATATACTTTCCCAATTACTATTGAGTAGTTGATTCCGATTTCTTTTTATTTTATATAAAAATATAACTAAGTAACTTATCTAACACCTTAGAATCGACTAAATCTATGGTTACTGATGTAAATATAAATTTTAATCATATTCATAATAATCTAGATTATTAATGGTATTTTTATTAATAATGATAATGTACATAACTTGAAATTGCTCGATACATTAGTGACTCGTATGACATCAAAGCTACAGTAACTAAATAAATTACAAAATAGCCATTGACGATAATGACAAACAAAAAACCACTGTAGGTAGTAGGCACATGAAATGTATTTGTGTTACTCTTCTAGAAGTATCTAGATCCTTAAAAAGTTGAGACTCTATTTTAAGATTTCTTCAGAATCTTTTTATTGTGTTGTATCTTTCTTTTTATTTAAAATATGTTTACACACTTTCAGATTAATGATGTATTGTAGGGGTTTAAAAAATTAACTCCTAAGCTGTTTCGTAAGGGGCAATTTAAAAATTCGGATCTTTTAACTAGTTAGTTAGATAATAAAATAGTGCTTGGAGTTGTATGTATTAAGTCTGAGTATGTTTGATGATTTCCAAGAGAGACAGATTTTCAAAATTTTAGTAATACCAAAGACACAGTTTACGGCGGTCTCATGGTTATAAAGTCAAGATAGGAATCTACTTGTTAGTTAATTACTTGGGCTTAAAAGTTAAAACAATATCTGCTTGTTTGCTTTTTTCGTCTTAATAATAATTTAATCATCCTTTTGTAACAGTTAAATACCCAAAGGGCGATAAGAGACGCTATCCATCCAGCAGTCTGTCTTTCACTAGGCAATAGCTTATATACTGTGATTGTTAGCCAGTTAATTTTTTGTATAGATTATGGATATAAATATATTGTATATGTTTGCTTGTTAGAGCGATGGCAAGAAATACTAAAACAAGAGAATAAAATAATTTAATTGGCTCCTGTACAACAACAACGTGTTTTATTTACATTTGTATAGATAATTTATTGTACGGAACTTTTAATAAATGAGTCCGACTCACATTTGGTCGGTTTTGTAATTTATGAGCACACTAACAAAATATCACTTTATTACGATCTTTCATGAGTCCGTGTCCAATAAAAATAATTGCTGACAGTCAAATTGTTGATTGAATAAAATTATTACCGAGATTATACTTATTTAATTAAATTCAAATGAAAAAGAAATAATTCACGTCTCGTCAGTTTCCTTTTTATTAGTACTGAAGATCTTTAATGAATAACAAACTACATAATTTTATTAGTAACATTTTAATTTATGTGACTTTTAATAATAAGTTATTGGTAAATCAACATGTTATCACTTCAAGTAACACTAACCAGATTGGAAAACATCGTTTGTGTGTATAGAAATTTTCGCTTCTTCAATATCTATTCTAGAATATTGATATTAATACGAGTCATACTGGAAATATCTCTATTATTTGCGATGAATATTAGTAATACGTTACTTTTGTATTTCTTTATAATAGTCAATTATGGTGATAATAGCATGATTAAAAATACGTCTCCTTTTATCATAACATTGTACGCTCTTAAATTTGGCAGTAATATATTTATTACTATCGCAGGCTTAACAACTTTGGAGAGTTATGAAATGTTTATAAATACTATAAAAGAAATTCACAAAGAATATGAGACAGAAGAAAAGTACATCAAGAGTTTGAGTAATTTAAAGAGATGGGTTTTAACAAGTGTTGCTATACTTGTTATAATCAGATTTACTTTAACGACACTAAAATTGCTTGATGTCTTTTTTTATGCCGCATTCGAGGGATATTTAGGATATGTACTAATGTTTTATTCTGAAGCATGGATAGATACACAATATATTATAGAAAATTTTGTATTAATAACATTTTTATCGATACTGAATAATAACTTGGACTGCTTGAACTGCTCGATTAAAACTATCATTACGAGTTTAGCAAATGATCCGTTATTTATTGAGACAAGTAACCAACTTTATGCAGAATATCTAACCGAGGCAACTGTCACAAAATGGAGGGAGATTTACCAACATATATTTGTTTGTACAAATTTAATTTCACAGTGCTCTTACCAGGTAAATTGATATTAAATATATAAATTAATTAATGTACAAGCAAAAAATGGAAATGAAAACACAAAAAAATATATAATCGGTACATTTATTACACGAAGATCAAAATTTGCCATGATTACATGTTGTGAATACTGTGCAAGCATCTAGCAAATGGGCTTACTATAGCTGTGCTGGTATTAATGACTTAATTGCCCCTCGGGGTAAAAATCCACCTTCGGGTAATATGGGGTCATCTTACCTGACCGTGGGGCATGATGGGGAGAACTGATCTTTTAATATCTTTGTGAGAGGAAGGGGTCTCTCAGTCAGTCGGGAGCGGAAGAACAACATATGGCTGACAAGCTCACACAGCACTACACCGAAGAATGGCGGGATAACCATTCCAAAATATGGGTGAACCTAAATGTTCTGGTAGAGGCGGGCAGCAGCGTCCCTATTTTGAAAAGGTTCACCCCTGCGGTCTCCAACACGTTTGCCCAGCGTGGAGACTATGGGCATAAACCTCCCGATGAAAAGAGCACGAATACAACGGCCCCCAGTTCCCGGTGGTCCCGCTATTCCCGGCCAAGGCAGCGGTCGTGGTAACGGTGGGACAGGGGGTGCTAAGAATCTCCGGGTTACGGCAGGCTGTCAAAAACAACTACGCGTGGCCACGTATAACGGACGCAGTCTTCGGCTGGACCAACACCTCACCGAACTCGAGGTAGAGCTGAGTTGCTTGAACTGGCATATTCTGGGGCTATCTGAAGTCCGGCGAGTGGGGGAGGACACGATAACCCTACAGTCAGGCAACTTATTCTATTTTCGGGAAGGTGACCAGCTCTCCCAGGGGGGTGTCGGTTTCCTCGTTCACAAGGACTTCGTTAGCAGCGTTGTGGAGATCAGTAGTGTGTCGACCAGGGTAGCGTACCTTGTACTAAAACTCACCAACAGGTACACCCTGAAGATAATACAGGTGTATGCGCCGACCTCGACATACTCTGACGAAATAGCCGAGGCGATGTACGAGGATATTGCAAAAGCAATACATGGTACCGCCAAGGCTCACTACAACGTTGTTATGGGGGACTTCAATGCCAAAGTGGGAGTACAAGAACGCGGCGAAACGAAAATCGGTCCATATGGCTTGGGGTGCCGAAATCACAGGGGCCAGATGCTGGTGAACTTCCTGGAGTCTGAAGGGCTCTTCTTGATGAACTTATTCTTCAAGAAGGGTCTCCACAGGAGGTGGACTTGGCGAAGCCCGGATTCTGTGACAAGGAACGAGATAGATTTTATCATTACGGATAGTAAGCATATATTTAGAGATGTCTCTGTGATCAACAGGTTCAATACTGGAAGTGATCACCGACTTCTTCGAGGCTCTCTAAATATTAACCTGAAAGCTGAAAGGACCCGGAAGATGAGGTCTATTCTCCGACCTACGCCACTCCAAATAGCCGAAACCGAAAAGTTCCAAATGGAACTTCAAAATCGGTTCGACCTGTTGGTAACCACAGGCAACGTGGACGAAAAGACCGCCACTGTGGTCAGCACGCTGAGGAAAGTGTCTCAAAGGTTGTTCCCGAGATCGCAGAAAAAGGAGTCCAAACTCTCTGCTGAGACGCTCGAGCTGATGAGGCAAAGGCGAGAAACTCCATCCAATCAGCTGTCTTCGTCAGAATGGAAAAGCCTAAACCAGCGAATTAGAAAGCTGATGCGGCGCGACCTTCGTCGGTCGAATACTCGAGCGATCGAGAACGCGATCGACCGCAACAAAGGGTCGAAAGTGTTCGCTCAGCAGCTTGGAAGGCCCCATCTGACGAAGCTGAAAACTGCGGATGGACGTGTCGTCACCTCTAAGCCCGAGATTCTCGCAGAGATTGAATCTTTTTATGGGCTCCTTTATTCCACACGGATGACCAAGCCGACGGGACACAGCGATGATGACCACAGAGCCCCGCTAACGCGTCACTATAGTGAGGACATCCCCGAAATTGCAGAAAGCGAGATTAGGGCGGCTCTCGGGCAACTTCAGAACAACAAGGCACCCGGTGATGACGGAATTACTACAGAACTTCTAAAATCCGGCGGAACTCCGGTACTAAAGGAATTAGCAAGTCTTTTTAATTCCGTCATACACCTGGGCATAACACCACAGGCTTGGAGCAGGAGTGCGGTGGTGCTGTTCTTCAAAAAAGGTGATAAGACCTTACTGAAGAATTACAGACCCATTTCACTCCTGAGCCATATCTACAAGTTGTTCTCGAGGGTCGTCACGAATCGTCTCGCTGCAAGACTCGACGAATTCCAGCCTCCGGAGCAGGCCGGGTTTCGAAAAGGCTTTAGCACCGTGGACCACATCCATACTGTTCGGCAGATTGTACAGAAAACCGAGGAGTACAATCAGCCGCTGTGTATGGCATTCGTGGACTACGAAAAAGCCTTCGACTCCATCGAAACTTGGGCAGTTCTGGATGCATTGCAGCGATGTCGGATTGACTGGCGCTATATCGAGGTGTTGAGATGCTTGTATGACACCGCCACGATGGCTGTCCAGATCCAGGATCAAGTGACGAACTCCATCGAGCTGAATCGAGGTGTAAGACAGGGAGATGTCATCTCTCCCAAACTCTTCACCAATGCTCTGGAGGACGTCTTTAAGACCTTGGACTGGACTGGACAGGGTATCAACGTGAATGGTGAGTACATCTCGCATCTTCGGTTCGCCGACGACATCGTTGTAATGGCAGAGTCGCTGGAACAGTTAAGCGGAATGCTGCGCAGCCTAGACGAATCCTCTCGACGTGTCGGTCTGGGCATGAACTTGGACAAGACCAAGGTCATGTTCAACGAACATGTCGTGCCCGGACCGATAAATGTCGATGGGTCAATTCTCGAAGTCGTAAACAAATACGTCTACCTAGGCCAAACAATCCAGTTCGGTAGACGAAACTTCGAGAAGGAAGCCGACAGGAGGATTCAGCTGGGTTGGGCCGCATTCGGCAAACTGCGTCGAGTTTTCGGCTCGCCTATACCGCAATGCCTGAAGACCAAAGTCTTTGACCAGTGCGTCCTACCAGTAATGACCTACGGTGCCGAAACGTGGACACTTACGGTGGGGCTAGTCCACAAATTTAAAGTCGCTCAGCGAGCTATGGAGCGAGCTATGCTCGGAGTATCTCTGAAAGATAGACTCAGGAATGAGTATATCCGACAGAGAACCGGAGTCACCGACATAGCTCGCAGAATAAGTTCGCTGAAGTGGCAATGGGCTGGTCACATCTGTCGAAGGACCGATGGTAGATGAAGCAAGAAGGTCATGGTGTGGAGACCGCGACTTGGTAAGCGTAGTGTAGGACGCCCACCAGCCCGATGGTCAGACGACCTCAGAAGGGCTGCTGGTAAAGACTGGATGCGGAAGGCAGAGAATCGGATGTTGTGGCGCACATTGGGAGAGGCCTATGTCCAGCAGTGGACTGCAACAGGCTAATGATGATGATGAGAGAAAGGGATGAAAGTGAATGTATGTAAGACTAAAACAATGGTTTTAGAAAGAGATGAAAGTATGTCTCAATGCGAGATTCTGTTTGATGGAGAAAAAGTGGAACAGGTGAAAGAGTTTATATATTTAGGCACAAAGTTTACGAGAGACGGGAAATATAAATGCGATATTCAAAGTTCGCTGGAAATTAAGTGAATGGGGCCCTGAACAACTTTATGAATACCCAGAAATTCTCCAAAAAGGCACGACTGGCTGTACACAGAGGGGTTTTGGTTCCCACGCTTATGTATGATAGTGAATGTTGGGTATGGCAGGAGAAGCACAAAAGTACAATTAATGCTGTGGAAATGAGGAGTCTGAGAAGTTTAGCTGGAGTAAGCTTGGTGGATAAAATTAGAAATAGTGCAATTCGAGAACGTTTTGGTGTGAAAGAAGATATAGTGACAAGGATCGAGAAAGGAATATCGGACATGTAGAGAGATGGAGGCAAGAAGACTGACTAAACGAATTTATAAGACGAGCGTGAAAGGGTGAACCGGTGAAGGTCGACATAGGCGGACCTACCACCATGAAATCAACGATGCGTTAGTGAGGGGCCAGGACAGGAGTGGCCACAACCGACGAGCATGTATGAAAGTGGTAATGAGAGTGGAGGAAGCAAAAAATATGTGTCAGGATCGTAGCAAGTGGAAAGAATTAGTCTCTGCCTACCCCCATGGGAAAAAGGCGAGATTGTATGTATGTATGTATGGTCTTTCATATTTTTAGACAAAATCTTAATAAATTAGTAACTATCCTAATAAAATAGCAATCTCGGTGGCGCAGTGGTCGAGCTTCTGATCCAGTGGTCCGGGTTCGATTCCAGATACTGGCTCACACAAATGACTTTTCGAAATTGTTTTCGGAAGTTAGGTGTGATAAATATCGATGACTGAAAAAAAAACTTTGTGCCCGGTATGGAAATAGGTTCGCCACCTATTCCATTTAGAACGTAAACATAACGACGAGACGAGGCTTAACAGCCGCTGCCTACACCTTCGGGTAACAAAAGGCGTGAAGTTATGTTATGTTCCTAATAAATTATTTATCACATGTTGGTAACTCGAGCTAGTTTTGGAAGACTTTTTACCAAAGACGATTACTGAAATAATAAATAATAATGTAGTCACGAATTTTATTGAGATTCAAACGTTAAGTACCCCTCTCAGTCTTACCACCCTCTCTCATAATTGGTTGGCAGTTTATCTTTGTAAATGCTACAGATTATTTGATGTAATTAAAGTATATGATTATATTTAAATACCAAAAGGATATAAATACTAAGTACACGAAAGATTTTTAGTCAAGAATAAGTTCAAATATCTTATTTTTCATATTTAGTTTTATAATCAACTTCATTAAAGTTCTTAGTAGATATTAAATTGCTGTTTATAATATATAATATTATTCCAGGTGGTTTTTCCCGCAGTATTGTCGGTGTTATTCATAGTTTTCAAATTGAGTACAATTTATGTGACGTTTATTACACAAGTAAGTTTATTTACGACAACTATGACGCAATTCTTGCAAACATAATAAATGTAAGACATAATTTATCTTTACTTTCCAGGGTCTGCCAGTTTATTCGGCCACGTGTGAATTATATGTCATATTGTATGATTTGTTTTTGATACTGTTGGTGGCACATGCAGGCCAAAAACTGCAGAACACATATAACACACTCAAACGCGCTTTGATAGAATTGTATTGTTTATTCTATAAAGGTAAGATATGAAAAATGGCTGCATAGAATTTTTTTATTCGATAAGGTGGCAAAGGTGTTATTATTGTAAGAGATTAGAATTTCCACTTCAATAATATTTTATCTATATTTTTTCGTAATTTCAGATCCAGATGCAATCATAGCTAAACACTTGAAAAACCTTATAGTTTTAGTAAATACACAATCTATTGTTTCGAGAGTCTTAGAAATAAACTTGGGAAAATATTTAGTTCCATTACTAATATCATTCCTGGTATCAAATATTATACTTTATTTGCAGTTTTGTAATGTCATATAAATGTAATGTAAACATAAAGAAACAAATAAATAATCAAAAGACACGAACATTTAAAAATATTACCTATATTTGTTTAATTTTCATTTAATGTTGGTACAAATTTACTATTTACTAGCTGACCCGGCGAACTCTGTTTCGCATCAAAAGTAATAACTGCTGCCCCGCTATGTTAATACTGCAATATCTTCGACAAATTTGAAGTCGATAGCAGCTATAGCCGCTCCAGTTTTAGTACACTAGATCACCTACAGACACTAGAGCAAGTAATCGAAAAATATGAAGAATTTACCAGGCCACTATACCTTGGGTTCATTGATAGCAAAGCGTTCGATAGCATCAGCCATAGTTCTATATGGGAGACATTAAACAACTTAATTATCAACCCGAAATATATAAACATCTTAAAATTCGTATATAGTAATAGTTTAAGCAAAGTTAAACTAGAGACTAGATGTACAGCAATAAAAATTGAAAGGGGAGTCAGACAAGGAGACCCATTGTCACCTAAATTATTTATTGCTGTTTTAGAAAATATATTTCAAAAGTTAGAATGGAAAACCAAAGGTGTCAACATAAACAATTGCTATTTAACTCATCTAAGATTCGCCGACGATATAGTCATTATGTCAGAAACTTCGGAAGACCTACAAGAAATGCTATGCTCCCTAGACAAAGCAAGCTTAGAAATAGGATTAGGAATGAATGCTAGTAAAACCAAAGTAATGACAAACAGCAGTAAAAAACTCATCAACGTTAGAGAAAATATAATAGAATATGTAGACCACTACATTTATCTCGGTAAACAAGTGTCATTCAAGAAAACAAACAACGAAGACGAAATCGAAAGGAGAGCCAATAAAGCATGGAACAAGTTTTGGTCATACAAAGAGATCCTAAAAGGAGACTACACACTAACTATGAAGAAAACTATCTTAGATTCTTGCATTATACCCTGCCTGTTATATGGCTGTCAAACTTGGGTGTTCACGACAAGAGCCAAACAAAAAATTTTAACAACACAGAGGGCCATGGAGAGAAGTATACTAAATGTAAGAAAAATACATAAGATCAGAAGTGACATTATAAGAGCAAGGACAAAAGTGACTGACGCTCTCACCCAGGCTCTGAAACTTAAGTGGCAATGGGCTGGTCACATAGCACGATGTAAGGACGGTAGATGGACAACTAAATCTATAAATTGGAAAGGCCCTAAAGGGAAAAGAAAAGTAGGTAGGCCAAGAAGAAGGTGGGCTGACGATTTAAAAGATACAGCAGGATATGAGTGGCAGAATATAGCAAATGATAGGGAAAAGTGGAAACAACTGGAGGAGGCCTTCACCCAAGGAGGAGCTCATAACCGGGAAAAACACTAATTGTATAATAATATTAAAATTTAGACATACATATGTATGTGTGTCTATATGTATAGGCATATGTTTATGGTAATACAAGAACTTTATAAATACATAAATAATTGTAAAGTATATTAAACTTTACTAGTGAAACTTAAACTGTTATTTAAGGTTATGGGAAATAAAAGGCTTTTTATTTTATTTATTTATTATTTAGCAGCTATAGGTTAAAAAATGGGAATTTTCCATTGTTAACACCCCCGCAACCCCCCTTGTGGGTGGAATTTCGTAAAATCCTTCGCTTTTAGCTGACCTCTACTCGGCGAAAGGAATAATCCTACCAAATTTCAAGTCGCTACGCCTAATGGTTCCAGAGATATCGTGATGAGTCAATATATAGGTGGAAATCTCTTATATATATATATAGAGATAAACCATTATACGAAATATTCACTTAAATTAGTCAATAATAATTAGGATTGTTAATGAAATACCTGTAAAACTTATCAAACAAGTTTTAATTTTACGAAAAAATACCTGTAAAAAATATTACCCAAATAACGCCCAAATAACCCAAATAACGTAACAAATGTAAAAAAGAAAATACTTTGCTTCTCTGCTTAAAGTGTAAGTAAAATAGTAGCTTTCAATTCTTTTGCATTTTGGAACCACGTTTTTTAATTGTACTTCTTAGTCTAGTGCCATGCCTCTTGGCTGTGCATTATTTTTGAATTTACCAAAGGCATTATTGAGCGCTAATTCAAAATCAATTGAATTGTTTAAACGAGTTCATCCTTGGAGAAATTTCATCTGTAATAAGTAAGTACTTTCAGCGAAATACATTAAAGACACTCAAAAGTTTATTCTGAAATCTGTTTTATTACTCTGAATTTCTTCAAAAAATGTCTTCTCTTTAACAAGATCTTATACTTTCAAAGTAGTACCAGTACAGATGATGAAAAAAAAGGTCCATAATTTTATATTTGAGGTCCTTAATTTATTCAAAGACAGCACCTGCACCGAATATGCTTAGGCTGCCTAAATTCACATCTTGAAAGGTAAACAAACCGTGTTTACATGCAGTGCAAAAACATGAATCCACATCACAGCCGTTCCCTGGTTGAGGCCAAATGAATACATAAGTAGTCTTCGAATTCGAATCTGTTAATGACGTAGCCGTGTAGACAAAGAGAAGCCATATAGAATACAACTACTAACCATCCCTTTTTTGTTTAACTTCATGCTTTTTATAACCGAAAGTGTAAACAGTAGCAGATATAGCACGCCCAGTGTTATGTTCTTATGGTGCTTATCCTATTGTCACATATTACAATAATAATTTAATATAATATTATTGTCTGATTTTTATTTCCAAAAAGTGGGTATTCTCTGTATCAATGAAAATAGCTTTTGAACGACTACCATCTTTTTTTTCATCACTCGTGAAAATGATCTTTGTAAAGAGTTCGAAACGTCGGGAATGAAAAAAATTCGCGTGGAGTCCCTCCGCGCTATAGAAGTGAAACTTTGTAACAAACATACATTTATAACACGCTTAATTTAAAAAGACCACATCTTAGTTACATTACGACGGGCCTCGTGGTGCATTGGTAAAACTACCGACTGTGGAACGGAGATTGGCGGGTTCAATCTCCACTCGAGTATAAATCTTAATATGGGTCTGGGTAGAATTTGGTAATTACTCCTCTATTTAAGACGCCATATACAACGTCGCATTATTCTTTGATTTTGGTACTCCCCAAGCTCAAGCCCATTTGATAACCATATTGTAAAAATGCAATAATAGAATAGAATACTCTTTATTGTACACCGAATAAAAAACATAACAAAAATAGACATATAAAAAACATTATTAAATTCAATTTGTACAATTGGCGGTCCTATCGCACAGGGAAATTACTTCCGGACAACCACTGGACAAGGTAGGCAGAGAGAACAGAGCGCCATAAGGCACGATTCTTACACGCCTCACTCGCTTCGTTGACTTTCATAACTCTTTTCATGCACGCGCGTCGGTTTTTGAGGCTCCTAACATCACCTTCCTCCAGAACACGTTCTATTTGGTCATGGAATGTGTGTCTTGGCCGTCCTTGACTCCTACATCCATCCGCTTTTGCATTGTATATCTGCTTAGTCAGTCTTGCATCAACCATTCTTTCTACATGTCCGAACCATGGGAGCATGCCCTTTCTTACTTTTACACGACACTCTTTCAAACCAACTTCCTTCCTTACAACCTTGTTTTCTACGCGGTCAGCGAGAGTCACTCCGCAGATTTTGCGCAGTGCCCTCATTTCTACCGCGTTTATTCTACTTTCATGCATACTCTGCCATACCCAGCTCTCGCTTCCATAAGTTAGCGTTGGGATCAGGACTGCATTGTGGATTGCTAGCTGGGCTTTTCTGCTAATGTTTTTTGCGCCCAGGAATCTGCCCAACGCTCCATTTACGCTATTTCCTATCGCCACTCGTCTTTCTACATCCGCGGTGTACCTTCCATCCCTGCTAAAAGCGCATCCAAGATATACAATTTCATTCACCTGTTCCAGCACTACATCATCAACCATTATCCTTGCATCTGTTCTGGATTCCTCCCTTTCAAACACAATAACTTTCGTTTTCGTCGCATTCAACTGCAAGCCTTTAATCATGCAATAACATAACATAACATAACTTCACGCCTTTTGTTACCCGAAGGTGTAGGCAGCGGCTATTAAGCCTCGTCTCGCCGTTATGTTTACGTCCCAAATGGAATAGGTGGCGAACCTTTTGCCATACCGGTCACAAAGTTTGTCAGTCATCGATATTTATCACACATAACTTCCGAAAACAATTTCGAAAAGTCATTGGTGTGAGCCAGTGTCTGGAATCGAACCCCGGACGTCTGGATCAGAGGCCGTGCGCTCGCCCACTGCGCCACCGAGACTGTCAAAATCATGCAATCATCTTTCATAGTAGTGACTAGTGTTTGTAGGTCCGACGGCGATTCGGCTAGAATCACGGCGTCATCTGCGTAAAGCAGGCGGCTCACAACTAGGTCACCCATTCGCATCCCTACATCCATCGATCTCATTCTCTGGAGACAACTGTCCAGGTACAGGATGAACAGTCGAGCGGACAGCACGCAACCCTGTCTGACGCCGATATTGACGTCAAACCTGGGGGACAAGCCGCCGTCAACACGCACACACGCTGTGCAGCCCTCATAAGTGGACTGCACAGCGCGCAGCAGTGCTCCGCTCACCCCGTAGCCCGGGAGTATATCCCACAGATCCTTTCGTAACACTCTGTCAAACGCTTTTTCCAGATCCACAAAACCGCAGAAAACCTTCCGGTTAGCAGCCAGTTGTTTCTCCACGATGTTGCGGAGAGAAAAAATCTGATCCATGCACCCTCGTCCGCTTCTAAAACCACCCTGAGCCTCCCACAACACTCCATCAGATATCACCCTCTGTTAAGTATCGAATTAAGTTCAATGGTCATGAAGTGATTAAATGAAGTGAAAGTGAATGAAACTAGATGGCGCTGTAGCGGACGACTGAATCGCACCATCCTTTGTAACCGTGCATTTACTTATAAACTAGCGATGAGCGTTATAACGAGGAATCAGCTATAACAATTATTTAGATCATTGTACCTATGTTTATACATGTCCACAATATAGTTCAAATCAGATCAGAATACAGGTTGTTTTATTAAATCCTCCTAGTATTCACTTAAGTTCAAATTAGGTCAATTAGTTCAAAGCACCTTGTTCGGTGCTAAACATTGGTCCTTCGAGCCGGATTGGGCTACCGAAACAGTCTTTTTTTGGTAATCAACGGAGCCCGAAGGGCCCACCACTTGTACGCAGTGGATCGCTGCAGCAAACGGTACAAGGTTCATTTTGGAGTTCAGCAAATATAGACGCCTGATAGAGGCAGCTGCAGCTTCAGGATTGGATTGACGTCACAACACATGACGTCAACATTCGGATACACTTAAGCTAAGGCGAAAGCAGTGGTACATCAGTGAGTACATTATAAATTGTTTCCAATATTTGAAGAATCTTTACGAGTCAGTGTCAAGCAATTTACAACATTATAATAATATACAAGAACAATTTAACTTTAACTTTAAGCGAAGATTATTGGACTTATAATATTTTATTGGATAATTTATTTTGTTATTGATGACATTTAAGATTTATAAAAATTGTATTTTATATGTTAATTGTGATTTAGTTAGTTAAATGTGTGCATGGTAATATTAACTTAGAATAATTTTAGAAAAAACGAAGGAACGGGGAACCTATGCCCGATTTTTAATTTTCGTCCAAACACTTAGACGTTTTTACAACATTTCGTGAAACTTAATTTTAGTTTTTTTGTTTTGTGTTGTTTTATACAACTCACGAACATAGTTTCAAAGCATATTGTTGAGATACTATTATCGTTTATAAGCTTCAAGTGCATTTATATATAACATTTAAATACATAACTTAGAAAAAATATGGAAGGATTAATTAACGTTTTAGAAGATATACAAAAAGTAATTAGCAAAGGTTTTACTAAGTTTAAAAAGAGTCCTAAAGACATGCTCACATTTGTGTATATAGATACTAGGTTAGACTTATTAGAAAAGGACTGGATAACTTTTAAGAACACAAATACAAAATTATATGAACAGTTTAAATTAGGAAACCTAGAAAAAAGGGTAGAGGATATATATGATAATACGGAGGAAACCTATGTAACTTATAAATGTAGCTTAAAAACTATGTTAGAACAATTTCAAGATTGTTTCAATGTAGAACAATTTCAATTTGTTTTCCGGCAGCTATGAGGAATGGACAACCTTTCATGATTTGTTTGTTTCGCTGGTCCATAACAACAATACAGTTGATAATGTTCAAAGATTACATTACCTTAAGGGTCATTTAACTGGCGAAGCCGAACAACTTATAAGGCATACACCTATCACTGACGCCAATTACATACGATGTTGGGATGTCTTAGTTAAACGTAAACAATAAAAGGTATTTGGCTAATTGTATTTTAAACCGTTTATTTGCTCAAAAACACGTACAATCAGAATCGGCAACTGCTTTAAAATCATTGTTAGATACGACGACCGACTGTTTAGCTGCGCTTTTGAACCTCAATATAGACGTATCCACTTGGGATATTATAGTGATACAAATTGTAACATTTAAATTAGACCCGGAGACTCGAAAACAGTGGGAGTTAAGTAGTAATATAGATTCCAATAACGAATTGCCGACTTTGAACCAATTTAAAACCTTTATTGAAAAGCGATTCCGCGCATTAGAATGTATTCAACCTAAAGTAACGCGTTATTCAGGCAATAAGAATTACCACAGTCTGCCAACAAAGGCTTTCGTGGCGACTAGTTTATCTTAGACAGTTCGTTGTGAATTTTGTTCCGATCAACATAAGTTGTGTTTTTGTAAGAAATTTGCAAATCAGTCTATTCAGTTCAGACGGGATTTCGTAAATAAAAATAAGCTATGCTACAATTGTCTTGGTAGCAATCACACAGTACGTGACTGCAGAAAGCCTACAACTTGTCGAGTGTGTCATAAACGCCATCACTCATTACTACACTCTGATGGAAATCGAGGTCGTAAATCAAAGCATACCTTAGCGACACCTAGTATGGAATCCACTGGTTCTTCTGTCAGTGTCGATCCGATAGTGTCAGGTCTAGCGACAGATAATGTTACCAAACCAGAACAGGTATTTTTACCAACGGCTCTAATTAAGGCTGAGTCTAGGAATGGAGGAACCCAGGTCGTTCGGACGTTGCTCGATCAGGGCTCGCAAGCATGCTTCATAACCGAGTCTACAGTGCGAGTACTGAATTTTAAAAAGATTCCTGTACGTGGTATAATTTCAGGCGTAGGTGAGAGTAAGGCGACGCGTGCCCAACACATGGTACAACTTACTAACAAGTCGCGAACTGATCCAAACTTTAAATTAGTTATAAAGGCTTATGTTATGCGAAAGATAACTTCATTGTTGCCAGAACGTAGCGTGAGTGTCGAAGCATTCAATTGGATAGATCGAAACCGATTACATTTAGCAGATCCAAATTTCAATCTATGTAATAAAATTGATTTGTTATTAGGAGCAGATGTATATAGTTATATTATAGTTCATATAAAGAATGCAGTTTCGGAGTACCGCAGGGAAGTACTCTTGGCCCAACATTATTTTTGTGTTACATCAACGAACTATGTAACCTAGATGTAAAAGGAGCTAGCATTATTATGTATGCAAATGACACAACAATAGTATTCCATGACAAAACATGGGATAAAGTAAAATATATTGCGGAGATTGGAATGAAACAAATAACAAGATGGCTAGAAAATAGTTTACTTACCCTTAACACATCTAAGACTAACTATATTTGTTTCAATAAAACCAAAATGTCTGCTCCAATCGGTGACCTTAAGCTTACACTACATAAGTACACTTGTAATGCAGATCATGTAGATTTCGATAATTGCAATTGTTCTCAGCTTAGGAGAGTCCAGAATGCAAGGTATCTTGGAGTTATTATTGATGAAAACTTGCAATGGAAATCACACATAGAAATGATTACAAAAAGAATCAGAAAGCTAATCTATGTTTTTAAAACTCTTCGTCAGGTGGTGGAAGTGAAAACATCGATGAGTGTTTATCGATCACTTTGCCAGTCTATTATAAACTACTGTTTGTGTTCCTGGGGAGGTGCCTGTAAAACACATCTTTTAGATGTTGAAAGAGCTCAGCGTGCAATACTAAAAGTACTATTATCCTTAAAATTTAGACACCCCACTACGCAAGTCTATGAAAAGGCACAAACACTAAGCGTCCGCAAATTATTCATTTTCCGTTGTGTAAGTAGATACCACAGGGTCACAGTGCCCAGTTTGCCAGACACTCATAAAAGAATTCAAAAGTGTCCTGTGCCACCCCCACACTGCGCTCAATCCAAAAGACATTATGACTATATGGCACCAACACTATACAATTCTTTGAATTTTGCACATAAAATTAAAAATGTAAATAATCATAAATTAAAAGAGATTATTAATGACTGGTTAAAAAAATTCGACTACACCGAAACAGAGTCTATTCTACAGGGAACACAAGCAAAAAAATTATATACAAATTAATATGTTTACAACACACACAGAGACAAATACATACACAAACACACGCACACAAACACACACACAAACACACACACAAACACGTACACACACACACTTCATTAACTTTAATCTGCTACCCGCGCACCAATTGTGATTTAGATACTAACAAACTAACTCGATTATATTGCGTAAAATTATTTTCCTGATTTCTCTTATTGTATATAAATATAATCAACTCGAAGTAATATTTGTCAATATATTATTATGTAATGTTTTGTTTATGTTAATGTTTTGTGCATTACACTAACATATCTCAATGTATCAATATATGTACCAATCAAATATATAAGTAATGACTTTGAATTATATGTAATGGATAAGAAATGCTATATTTTTAAAATGTTTACAATGGAATGACCGTCTCTTGAAACACAGGTAGCCCTAGTTCAAGAGTCGGAGCATTAATTAAATTATTATGAATTCTGTTAATAATTACTGAATAAATAAATTATTATTATTATTATTATTATTATATTTTAAAGGACGGTATAATAAAGAACCCTACCGGAGCACTTATTGCTCAGAATTCGTCGCTAGGATGGATTCTGTCGGGAGTACTTAGTTTTTGTAATGAAACAGTTAAAGATAGGGTAAATCATGATAGGATAAATATTAAAGTAAGGCATACACATATAGAAGAAGAGGATATTTTAAGAAAGTTTTGGGATACAGAGAAAATTAATGAAAGGAAAATATTATCGCCACGTATACAAATATACGAGGAAACTACTAAGCGAGCCGATGCTGGTGGGTACATTGTTAAGTTGCCATTCCGAAATTCATCTCCTCCTTACACCACATTAGGAAACTCGCGCGCTAGATTTAAAAATGGGTTTAAAGCGTTAGAAAGGAGGACACACAATTAAAGGACAGGCAGAACAAAAGGGACACAGGACAAACCGGACGAACAGGACAAACAAGACAGTGAGCACAGGGGTCACCATTTGATAAATTTTAGAATTCATCATTGGTGAAATATAGTTAGTGTGCTAGATAGAAATTTTATCAAGAGACTACCAATATAAGTTGTTTATGGCGTTGGCAATTGGTTAAAGGAATGATGCGGACGTTTTGGAATCATTGGTCACGCGAGTACTTAACTAACTTAATGAATCGATACCACTGGTCATTTCACGTACCGGAACCTAATATAGATGACATCGTCCTCATTATGGAAGACGATTAATCACCTTCTAGCTGGTTATCGGGTCGTATAATTTAAAAACATCCCGATGATGATAATGTTACTCGGGTAGTCACTATGCACACAAGTCTTTAATAATTAAGCGCCCAACATCCAAATTATGTGTACTGCCAGTTACTGACAAATAATATATTTGGGTACACTTGGCTTATAGTTGTAGATATTTATAATGTATTTTTTTATTATTTATTAAATCAAATTATAATTCCTTAATTTAATAATCAAAGTATACGCATGTTATAGAGCACATTAATGAATTTGCTATTTGTTGATGGCAAGACATTTATAGAACATATTTGATTAGATTTTACTGTGCACATTTTATATATTTGTTCATCCAGTACTTGTTATTTTTATAAGAAAATTTGAAGGGAAGCATGTTTTATTGTATATTAATGTAAACCAAGTATTGAACTGTAATCATGTCCAATGAACTCATGTTTTATGTAGTCATGTAATGTGTAAGGACGATTTGTCAATATCGTCCTTGGCGGGCGGTATGTTAAGTATCGAATTAAGTTCAATGGTCATGAAGAGATTAAATGAAGTGAAAGTGAATGAAACTAGATGGCGCTGTAGCGGACGACTGAATCGCACCATCCTTTGTAACCGTGCATTTACTTATAAACTAGCGATGAGCGTTATAACGAGGAATCAGCTATAACAATTATTTAGATCATTGTACCTATGTTTATACATGTCCACAATATAGTTCAAATCAGATCAGAATACAGGTTGTTTTATTAAATCCTCCTAGTATTCACTTAAGTTCAAATTAGGTCAATTAGTTCAAAGCACCTTGTTCGGTGCTAAACACCCTCATTCTCCTTTCAATTATTTTCCCATACACTTTTGCTGCTAAACTGATCAAACTGATGGCCCTGAAACTGGTGCACTGCATACGTGATCCCTTACCTTTATACAAGGGCACAATGACAGCGCGCCTCCAGTCCATGGGAACCTTACCCGACCTCCAGCACAGATTGCTCAAGGTCAGGAAAGCATCCCGGACACAGGTTCCACCGTGTTTGATCATTTTACATACATACACATACATAGATACATACATACATATTACTACAATAAATACAAGCATGATAATGTTAATGCTACAGTACATACATACAACTTCACGCCAAATCCCTTGCGGGGTAGGCAAGTAATGCAGTAATGCTACAGTAGTGCTAAGTAATGTTCTTTTAGCCGTGATTTGAAGATGTTCACGGACTGCGCTTTTCTTATATCAACGGGCAACTGATTCCAAAGTAGTACAGCTTGAACAGTAAATGATTGTCCAAAAAAGTTCGTGCAATGTCTTGGATCTGATAATTTTAGATTTTCAGATGACCTTAAATACTTTAAATGTGTGTCATTTAAGAACACGAACCGTTCTTTGAGATAATGTTGGGTGTTATTGGACAGAATAAAACGTTATATATAACAAAGTGAGAATATGAGTATTCCGGCGAAAACGAATTGGAAGCCACTTGAGTTTTTTATGAAATTCGGATTTCGGAGATGTGATCATATTTGCGAATACCAAATATGAACCGTATGCATTAAAATATTGGATATAGAATGACGTCACATTTTTTAAGATCGAATACCCCTTTTATTTGATACCCAAAAAAGAATTAAAACTATCTGTGAATGAGAGGTAGTGATATTTCGCGGGAGATCCAGCCCATTCAAGTAGGGGAATGCTTGGCTCCTCGACTGTTAATAATATCATCCTTAACGTGTTTAAAAACTTCAAAATTGAGTCCTAAGATCGAGAACTACGTAATACATATTTATTACATTCACAATATATACCTACATTGCAAAATAAAAAATATCGGTCCATGCGGTTCGAATAAGAATATCGACGTAAAGTTACTCGTGCCGTATTTCGTTCGGTGAGGAAGATATCCAGAGGCCCGAGCCCCTTTCCCTCCTACTCTCTTAAAGAGGGCAACGCACCACAGTGTTCATGGGTGGTGTCAAGTTGCTTACCATCAGGTGACCCACTTATTCGTTTGCCCTCCTATCCCATACAAAAGAAAGAATTGAATTGTTATTATCATTGTCGAGTGGAGAATTATCTAAATCTCAAATTTTTACCATGGGTACCATTGTTACCTACCTAATATAAAGTAATTTAGAGAAATCATTGGCCCAGAATCGATCCCACGACCACCGAGACTATTAACATTAAAATATTATAGGTACTATTAAAAATTGGAATGATAACTAAGTTCCTAACTAGTATTTTAATTTAACTTTGTGTTTAAGAATAGAACAGACTGATCTGATACGAGGCACTTGAAGTTTTGACTTTGAGTTGGTGAAACCTGATGGGTATGATAATGTTGAGCATTCTATTTTATGTCTGTTGTGTCTGTGTATCACCATCTATTTGAAGTGCCATGCTGTTTATAATTTACATTTCAACACATTATACATTTTCAAAGTTCAAAGGAATTACATTAAAGTTAATATAAAATAATATAATAATAATATTTGATATTTTTGTATTTCATAATATAGAGATTATTTGACCGAGGACCATAAACAGACTATTATTTATACCCTTATTCTGAACTTATTCCAAATATCTCTGGTTCAGCGCTTATTTCTAAGATCTTGTTCTTTGTAATTGACAAACTAATTATGAATTAACTGCATATATTTATTAGACTTGAACAACCAAGGCTCATGTATATGTAAAAATTGGATGTGTAGATAGCAGTATCTTTGTATTTCATAATATAGAAATTATTTCACTGAGGACCAGAAACAGACTATTATTTATACCCATAATCTGAACTTATAAATGTTTCTTTTTATAAGATTAGTTAACCATGAGTATAAATGTTTATCATATGATGATTGAAGTCAGTTTGTCATTAAATTATACTTGAAATATATTATACTTGAAGATTATTTCTCTTAAAAATAATAAATGAAAATTATACATCAAGTTACTTGATAAATAACATAGTTTTATGTAATATACCTACTAAAAAAAAGTAATTATGTTCATGAAAACATGAAAACATAAAGAAAACTATAAATAGCTAATGTTGTTTAGGTATGCTTTGCAATATTTTAAATGTGATGAATTAAAAAAGAAAATACAATTTATAAGTTTATAGTTACCAAAATATTCGTAAGTACATCCAGTAACAAGTAATATATTTGTTCAAATCACGACTAATTTTGGTTTAAGCGAAAGCTCTTTGTCGTGGAGTAAAATTAATTCATCGTCACTCGTTATGCACTATTTTTTTACGTTCATAAGCTTTACAAAGTATTCCTAAACCACTTTACAGTTGGAGTAAATAGTTGAATATCTTTAATAAAAACAAACAAATAGAGCAGAGTACATAACTGTCACGATTGTTTACTAATAATATTATGTTTTTACGTTTTCGGTCATAGAGGTCGCAATACGCCAACTTTATATCGCGCTATGGTTTCACTACCGTAGGGTTTATATATAATTGATTAGCCAAATCAATTATAGTACCTCCACTTGCCACTAGATGTCTGTATACTATTAAAATTCAAGCTTAACAAATCGAAAAGTTAGCTTCATATATACTTCGATGTTTTAAAGTACTGTTATATTATAATATTTAATATTTATTTCCCCGCGAGGGCCGCAAGGGGGCGTTAAACGCGTTAAACGCTCTGTAAGAGACATTAGAAGTTTCACTTCAATAAAAAAAGTAATAAATAAACGCGATATAATCCTAAAAGTTGTTTTAATCTATAAGAAATACTAAAACAACAGCATAAAACAATTCAAGTGGCTCCTGTACAACAAAAACGTGTTTTAGTTACATTTGTACAGATAATTTATTGTAAGGAACCTTTCATAAATGAGTCCGATTCACAATTGGACGGTTTTGAATTTATGAGCACACTAAGAAAATATCACTTTATTACAATCTTTCATGTGTCCGTGTCCAATAAAAATAATAGTTGACAGTCAACTTATTGATTGAATAAAATTATTACCGTGTTTATACTTAGTTAATTAAATTCAAATGAAAAAAAATAATTCACGTCTCGTCAGTTTCCTTTTTATTAGTACTGAAGATCTTTAATAAATAACAAACTACATAATTTTATTAGTAACACTTTAATTTATGTGACTTTTAATAATAAGTTATTGGTAAATCAACATGTTATCACTTCAAGTAACACTAACCAGATTGGAAAACATCGTATGTGTGTATAGAAATTTTCGCTTCTTCAATATCTATTCTAGAATATTGATATTGATACGAGTCATACTGGAAATATCTCTATTATTTGCGATGAATATTAGTAATACGTTCCTTTTGTATTTCTATATAATAGTCAATTACGGTGATAATAAGATGATTAAAACTACGTCTCCTTTTATCATAACATCGTACGCTCTTAAATTTGGCAGTAATATATTTATAACTATCACTGGTTTAACAACTTTGGGGAGTTATGAAATGTTTATAAATACTATAAAAGAAATTCACAAAGAATATGAGACAGAAGAAAAGTACATCAACAGTTTGACTAATTTAAAGAGATGGGTTTTAACAAGTGTTGCTATACTTGTTATAATCAGATTTACTTTAACGACACTAAAATTGCTTGATGTCTTTTATTATGCCGCATACGAGAAATATTTAGAATATGTACTAATGTTTTATTCTGAAGCATGGATGGATACACAATATATTATAGAAAATTTTGTATTAATAACATTTTTATCGATACTGAATAATAACTTGGACTGCTTGAACTGCTCGATTAAAACTATCATTACGAGTTTAGCAAATGATCCGTTATTTATTGAGACAAGTAAGCAACATTATGCAGAATATCTAACCGAGGCAACTGTCACAAAATGGAGGGAGATTTACCAACATATATTTGTTTGTACAAATTTAATTTCACAGTGCTCTTACCAGGTAAATTGATATTAAATATATAAATTAATTAATGTACAAGCAAAAAATGTAAACACAAAAAAAATATAATACATTTATTACACGAAGATCAAAATTTGCCGTGAATACATGTTGTGAATACTGTGCAAGCATCTGGCAAATGGGCTTACTATAGCTGTGCTGGTATTAATGACTTAATTGCCCCTCAGGGTAAAAATCCACCTTCGGGTAATATGGGGTCATCTTACCTGACCGTGGGGTATGATGGGGAGAACTGATCTTTTAATATCTTTGAGAGAGGAAGGGATGAAAGTGAATGTATGTAAGACTAAAACAATGGTTTTTGAAAGAGATGAAAGTATGTCTCAATGCGAGATTCTGTTTGATGGAGAAAAAGTGGAACAGGTGAAAGGTTTACATATTTAGGCACAAAGTTGACGAGAGACGGGAAATATAAATGCGATATTCAAAGACGGGTGTTCGCTGGAAATTAAGGGAATGGGGCTCTGAACAACTTTATGAATACCCAGAAATTCTCCAAAAAGGCACGACTGGCTGTACACAGAGGGGTTTTGGTTCCCACGCTTATGTATGATAGTGAATGTTGGGTATGGCAGGAGAAGCACAAAAGTACGATTAATGTTGTGCAAAAGAGGAGTCGGAGAAGTTTAGCTGGAGTAAGCTTGGTGGATAAAATTAGAAATAGTAGTAATTCGAGAACGTTTTGGTGTGAAAGAAGATATAGTGACAAGGATCGAGAAAGGAATACTTATATAGTTCGGACATGTAGAGAGATGGACGCAAGAAGACTGACTAAACGAATTTATAAGACGAGCGTGAAAGGGCAAACCGGAAAAGGTCGTCCTAGGCGGACCTACCACCATCAAATCAACGATGTGTTAGTGAGAGGCCAGGTCAGGAGTGGCCACAACCGACGAGCATGTATGAAAGTGGTAATGAGAGTGGAGGAAGCAAGAAATGTGTGTCAGGATCGTAGCAAGTGGAAAGAATTAGTCTCTGCCTACCCCCATGGGAAAAAGGCGAGATTGTATGTATGTATGGTCTTTCATATTTTTAGACAAAATCTTAATAAATTAGTAATTATCCTAATAAAATAGCAATCTGGCGCAGTGGTCGAGCACACGGCTTCTGATCCAGTGGTCCGGGTACGATTCCAGATGGCTGACTGGCTCACACCAATGACTTTTCGAAATTGTTTTCGGAAGTTAGTGGTAGAGCCAAGCAGTTCTCTGCATGAATGGGCCGGCTTGACCGGTGAAATACCACGACCTGTCAGAAGACCGACGTAAAGTGGCTCATGCCGCGTTTCGTTTGGTGAGAGAGGTACCCGGAGGCCCACCCCCCTTCCCCGTCCTTTCCTATCCCCTATCCCTTAAAGGTCGGCAACGCTACAGTAACACTATATGTGATGCTGATGTCCATGGGCGGCGTTGATTGCTTACCATCAGGTGACACGCCGGCTCGTGTGCCCTCCTATTCCATAAAAAAAAAGGTGTGATAAATACCGGCACAAAGTTTTTTTTTTTCAGTCATCGATGACTGAAAAAAAAAACTTTGTGCCCGGTATGGAAATAGGTTCGCCACCTATTCCATTTAGAACGTAAACATAACGATGAGACGAGGCTTAACAGCCGCTGCCTACACCTTCGGGTAACAAAGGGCGTGAAGTTATGTTATGTTCCTAATAAATTATTTATCACATGTTGGTAACTCGAGCTAGTTTTGGAAGACTTTTTACCCAAGAGGATTACTGAAAGAATAAATAATAATGGAGTCACGAATTTTATTGAGATTCAAACGTTAAGTACCCCTCTCAGTCTTACCACCCTCTCTCATAATTGGTTGGCAGTTTATCTTTGTAAATGCTACAGATTATTTGATGTAATTAAAGTATATGATTATATTTAAATACCAAAAGGATATAAATACTAAGTGCACGAAAGATTTTTAGTCAAGAATAAGTTTACCTATCTTATTTTTCATATTTAATTTTATAATCAACTTCATTTAAGTTCTTAGTAGATATTAAATTGCTGTTTATAATATATAATATTATTTCAGGTGCTTTTTCCCGCAGTATTGTCGGTGTTATTCATAGTTTTCAAATTGAGTTCAATTTATGTGACGTTTATTACACAAGTAAGTTTATTTACGACAACTATGACGCAATTCTTGCAAACACAATAAACGTAAGACATAATTTCTCCTTACTTTCCAGGGTCTGCCAGTTTATTCGGCCACGTGTGAATTATATGTCATATTGTATAGTTTGTTTTTGATACTGTTGGTGGCACATGCAGGCCAAAAACTGCAGAACACATATAACACACTCAAACGCGCTTTGATAGAATTGTATTGTTTATTCTATAAAGGTAAGATATGAAAAATGGCTGCATAGAATTTTTTATGCGATAAGGTGGCAAAGGTGTAATTCCACTTCAATAATATTTTATCTATATTTTTTCGTAATTTCAGATCCAGATGCAATCATAGCTAAACACTTGAAAAACCTTATAGTTTTAGTAAATACACAATCTATTGTTTCGAGAGTCTTAGAAATAAACTTGGGAAAATATTTAGTTCCATTACTAATATCATTCCTGGTTTCAAATATTATACTTTATTTGCAGTTTTGTAATGTCATATAAATATAATGTAAACATAAAGAAACAAATAAATAAACAAAAAAAAACGCACATTTAAAAATATTACCTATATTTGTTTAATTTTGTTTCAATGTTGGTATAAATTTACTATTTATACAACATTATATGAAATATTCACTTAAATTAGACAAAATACTACAGATATTAAACTTATCAAACATGTTTTAATTTTACGAAAAAATACCTGTAAAAATAGTACCCAAATAACGCCCAAATAACCCAAATAACGTAATAAACAAATGTAAAAAAGAAAATACTTTGCTTCTCTGCTTAAAGTGTAAGTAAAATAGTAGCTTTCAATTCTTTTGCATTTTGGAACCACGTTTTTTTAATTGTACTTCTTAATCTAGTGCCATGCCTCATGGCTGTGCATTATTTTGTAATTTACCAAAGGCATTATTGAGCGCTAATTCAAAATCAATTGAATTGTTTAAACGAGTTCATCCTTGGAGAAATTTCGTCTGTAATAAGTAAGTACTTCCAGCGAAATACATTAAAGACACTCAAAAGTTTATTCTGAAATCTGTTTTATTACTCTGAATTTCTTCAAAAAATGTCTTCTCTTTAACAAGATCTTATACTTTCAAAGTAGTACCAGTACAGACGATGAAAAAAAAGGTCCATAATTTTATATTTGAGGTCCTTAATTTATTCAAAGACAGCACCTGCACCGAATATGCTTTGGCTACCTAAATTCACATCTCGAAAGGCAAACAAACCGTGTTTACATGCAGTGCAAAAACATGAATCCACATCACAGCCGTTCCCTGGTTGAGGCAAAATGAATACATAAGTAGTCTTTGAATTCGAATCTGTTAATGACGTAGCCGTGTAGACAGCTTACCATATTATTTATATAACAAAGAGAAGCCATATAGAATACAACTACTAACATCTCTTTTTTGTTTAACATCATGCTTTTTATAACCGAAAGTGTAAGCAGTAGCAGATATGGCACGCCCAGTGTTATGTTCTTATGGTGCTTATCCTATTGTCACATAACACAATTTAATATAATAATATTCTCTGATATCAAATCGGAGTGTGTCTTAATCATTTAGCCGTACGGGATCTATTTTTGACATATTTCCGTGAACTATACTTAGTTCATTATTATGCCGACATTATGCGGAATACCTATAAAGCTGGATGCCAACATATGATTATTAGATTATTTTGAAAGTTACTATCCCATTCCGAAATAATTTCATTTTACCGCATTTCCTGGTAATAATTTCGAAATTATATTTGAAATTACAACAGTTAAGATATAAAAGGTAAAATAAAGCCGTTAAAGTTAGTAATGCTGTCACCATATTGTGACAAAGTTCTGAATTACTTCAACCACATTTAACTATTTAATTTTATTTGTATAATTTTGAAACAATAAAATAATAATCAAAGGTGTAATTCCTAGGTTGTCTTGGTAAAGCTTATTTGTAGTAATTATACATATATAATGATTATATGTAGTTCACAGTCAATCCAAAGATACTTGTATATCCTCTTCTCAAAATAAAATAAAATAATTATAACTTCTTTAAATTATCTTCAATACTGTTCTGTCAATATCAGAAAACACTGCCTTGACTTAATTCTCATTGTACAGAAAGATAACTAATAATAATGAATTGTCTATGGCTAGCTCAATAAAATAATAATGAGAAGCATCAATAAGCACTATTATACCACCACCCCTCCCATTCATTATAGGGGGATTTTACATAATTCCCCAAGGAAAAAAGGAAACGAAGAGATATCTGATAAGATCGTGTTCAAATAAACAAATAAATGTAATATTTTTTTTTATAAAAGTGCTCGTTACCTCAATGTGAATATAATCTAATATAATCGAGATAGTAACTTCACGCCTTTAAAATTGAAACATGTAGGATGCGGCAATGATGTGTCAATATATTATAACATGCCTAAAGTCAATTTTCGTATGTACAGCTTTGAGTCCAGACTTATGGATCAGAAGCGGATTGGTAAAAGAATAAGCTAGCCTTACGGCCCTGTCACAGTTAAGCGCGGTACAACCTGCAACCCGAATTACGGCGCGTCGAGCGGCGCGTCGAGCGGCGCGTCTTGCGGTTGTGTGTCACAGCTACAGCAGTCTTTCAAATGGTCTCTTAAAATGGTTATTAAAAATTTCAACAAAAGATTATTCCGGGCAAGAGTCACAATAGAGTGTGGGTTTGGTATTTTAAGAAATAAATTACGTATTTTTTTTACGAAAAGTATTTCACTTGCTCCGCAAGTTGCAACAGCGTCCCACACATTGCAAGTCGCGCCGCAATTCGCGTTGCTGATAGCTGTAGCATATTTCATTGATTTTCTATTTGTTTTTATCGCTTGCCGCTCACCGTCGCAGTTCGGGCCGCTTTTATCTGTGGCAAGACTCTATGCTAGAAGATTAACAGCTTTAATCATCGTTGAGTTGAGACTTCACCAGACTCTGGAACCTTACTCAATCGCAAGGAAATTAAAATTAATAGTGGGTACATTTTTTTCGTATATTATTCAATATTTGATAAAAATACTGCTGAAACTAATTAATAACTTACTATGTAGAACGCGGCTTTATAGTATATGAATGAATTATTTGCTAGAATCTAGTCAATGAATACTAAGAAAATATTATATATCTACGGAAGTCACGCACTAAGCTGCCTAATCTATCATCTTTTCATCTCACTACACAGCTTAGGAAGTTCAGTATTAGCAGAAGTGATTACTTGATGATAAATGATACTATATGACGATACTTTTTATATTTGTGTAGTTCTATGTCTATATACACTCGAAGGTTACCGATACCATACGCAGTAACTGCTACTAATTTTTCAAGTACCACATCACTTACAAATTTCACAAATAGAACATGTCTTTATTTTTCTTGCGTTCCTTTTTGACTTTATCTATCTTAAGTTCACTAAAGACTAGGAATAATGTTTGTCTTAAATGACTACAATGACAAGCACAAAGTCCACATGAAGTTATGCTATTACTTTGGGCTGTTGACACGTCTAACTCAAGAGCATCACGTTTAGGTTGCCGACACTTTCAAACCCTGTGTCTAAATTTTTGAGAGGATACGCCTTAGGGCAGACAATTTTGATAGACACAGTTGAGTGGAATACCAGCTATTAACGGAATAATTTGTCTCTATTTATCAAAATGGGGAATTCTCGGGTATTGTTTCGTTTAATTTTGTCAATGTTTATTTTACTGTTGTGATAATTTCAAATGTGGGGTAACAGTTAAAATTAAAATTAACAGCCAATTAATCCTTGTTTATTATTTTGTGTGCTGAACTTCAGCAAATAAATTTATGTTAAAATATTTAATGACCGAGTTGTAAATTTGACAAGTACCTTCAGACGGCTATTTGGGTATCTTTATTGCAAGTTTAACGTTCAACCTTTTTAAAGAATTCCATAAAATGAGTTTTCGGCGAATTAATATTTTTTTATAGGCAAATTTTCAATGTAATTTCACATCGTTTTATACTTGAAGAGGAAAGCAGCAACAATTTTTGCTATCGAAAGTGTATATAGGTACACACATTACACCATTTCAATATATGTCGACGGATAGAGTGCATATTTAATAGCAACATAATAAAATAGCAACATAGCAACATATTAACTTCATAAAAAGCTAGCAAAGACACGGATTTTAGATGCCGTTCTCAAAACAAAACCCCGAAAAGGTACTTAACATTCAAGACGAACAAATGGTGCAGCGCTAACCGTACTGTTGTTTGTGCACCAACTAACTGTATAAGTTTATTAGAGTGAGTTAGCGAAGTCGTGCCAACCCTAACTGGAGTTGAGTGATTTTTTCCTTTGAACGATATAAAGTTGTTTCACGGCGAGTTTAGTGAATGAAGTTATTTGTTTAACATAAAATATAAACATAACGCCTTTTTCTACTTGAAGGTATAGGCAGCGGCTGTTAAGCTGCGATGTGCCCTTATGTTAACGTCCCAAATGGAATAGGTGGCGAAACTATTGCCTGTATGGCAATAGGTTCGCCACACATAACTATTGAACAGAATTTCGAAAATTCATTGGTGAGAGCCCGGATCTGAAGCTACGACTTCTTGATTCAATAGCGGGTTGCTTGACACTGGAAGTTATATGCGATAAATATCGATGACATTGTATCCGGGGTAGGGCAAAACGTTCTGCCTCCTATCATATTCCATTTGGGAGATAACAATTCAGAGGGTCGAGACATGGCTGCTTACACCTTTGGGTAGGAAAGGCGTGAAGTTGTAATTATAATAAAATATCCTGTACCCTTTCAATTCAATTTGACCATTTACGATCCAAGTATATAACGAGTCGTTAGTATTCGTCCTTAAGTAAACCCTCGATTTGTAAATGTTTGCACATGTCGAGCCTTTTCGCTTTGCATTTCTCCTCCAAATACTTAATTACATTGATAAATGTACAGGGTCACTTACTGATTATGTATAGCTGATGATCATCAAGTGCCATACAATGCCATACACTAACTTAAGGAGTTTTTAATGTGGCGGTTTATCATTGGGTAGGTTTATTACATAGTGTAAAAATTTTGTCAGTCATTGACACTTATAACGTACGAGTTTTTTTTTCTGGAAAGTCATCTGTGTGTACCCGGATGTGAACTGGGAATCTCTCAATCAAAAAAAGTTGAATAAGATCATTTTGTGAGGTCGTTTAAAAGTTTATTTTCTAAAAATACTCATCTATTGCAAAGTAAAAATGATATCAACTTTAAACAGTCACAGGATTCTTGTTTTCCAGAATCATTATATATAGAAGTCTGGTTTTGAGCTATAATTGAGTTTCCAGAATTTATTGGCCAGTTGTGTAGCTAACTATCGGGATTTGGCAATACCATTCTTCATTTAATCAGTGTATCAGAATTTGGCAATAACATTTATTCAGTATCATTTTACATGCATTATAAAATTGTATCTATAAAATTTTAATTTTGCGGTACTGATCCCAAAGAAGATAGTCAAAGTCAAAGAAAGTTTATTTACGCTTTGTTGATAGAATGGAAGATACAAGACTGACTAAGCAGATATACTGTATAAAAGCGAAAAAATATAGCAGTCGATACACTACACATTTTGCATAACGAAATTAAACCCACCCTAGCGGAGCCTCAAAAACCGTATAATCGTGTATGTCAAGAACTATGAAAGTCAAAAAAGCAGGTGAGGTGTCTCAAATTGGTATTTTATGATGCTACATCTATCCCTTACATAAATTAATTCCCTTATCTTTTTAGTGCCAGTGTATAATCTCTTTTTCGTATGGTAAGTACAGAAGGGTATTAAAGTCAAAGGTGCACCATTTTATCACAATGCCAGCACTCATGGCTTGTCCGGAACAATGGAAGGATTTAATGCAATTCAGCGCGTAATCCCTGTAGCGTCAGTTGCGCTGGCATAGTTCGACTTTTAGGAATTACGAATAATAATAAAACGCTGTGTTTTACGCCTGTAGCGTCAACCTATCTTAGTATGTCTACAGCACAACTAAAGTATTGGAGAAATCGTTTTAATATCCGAATTCTCTAATAAACTATACAAATTTAATATATCTTTATTAAATTGAAATTCTAGTAATTGATTTGCCTATTTAATACATTTTTTGGATTGTAGCATTATTTGTCTTGCGGGACAGAACGACTAAAGAATAACCGAACTTGTATTTACAAAATTATTTTAAAAACAAAATAAAATGTAATTGAGAATTAGATTAATGAGTGACATTTGAAAATTATCAAAAAAATGTATATTAAAACTGCACAAATACTTAAAATCGATAGATAAGTACAGATATATAAATTAATTTGGAACAATATTTGTCAAATACACAACCAATTGGGACTAAAGTAAACCCTCTTAATCCGCTATCCACAATAAGGTTTTGTTGGTAATTAATTGGATGACACCTCGCAAGGTTAATGGATGTAGGTAGGAACATGTGAAGTCCAATAGTCTAATTTGTTTCAGGTCAAGGAAACCTCATTATAAAGGTTTACTTCTACTATTTGGAAATATATTAGAAAAACTAATGTAACAACAGTTTTCATTCTGCTTTTTATAATCACATCAGCTACAGATATATATATTTATGTGTGTGTTATAGTTATTAATAAGGTTATTGCCGTTGTATACCTATCTGACTTAAAATATAGGCACTATTTTCTCGCAAAAATGTTTCCCTAGGTGGTAATAATGGAAATCTGCACCACATTTTCTTACGGTTTTCAAAGTTAGATTCTTAAAGTGATAAACTTTGTCTCGTTTATATCATCCCAAGAAATACAGGTTAATAATAAATT
Source organism: Euproctis similis (assembly GCA_905147225.2). Taxonomy (NCBI): domain Eukaryota; kingdom Metazoa; phylum Arthropoda; class Insecta; order Lepidoptera; family Erebidae; genus Euproctis; species Euproctis similis. The sequence goes on along the minus strand of LR990116.1, from coordinate 3,679,214 downwards.
GGTACGATCAATAATGTCCTCCTATATCTGACAGCTAATGAAATTACAGCGCTATCGTGATTTTGTTGATTTTTTTTTTGCACAACAAAAGGCGGACGTTCTTTCAGATTGTCGGGCGTCTCGTCCTCCGATGATGGATAGGAGATTTGTCTTTACAAATTGAGATCTCGGTGGGGGCCTCAACAACTATGCTTACAGAATACTCGAATAAATATTTGTCGTAAATACCAAGAACACGAGAATAACTAATGCGAGGGATTTATTAAAATAATGATTAAGCTTATTTAGAATTTTGTAGTGGTAATTATTTTTGTTATATTTTCCGTAGATGTTATTGCAGTTTGAATATGAAATGTGTTATATATCACTCTTAAATTTTTGACTTACAATTTTCAATAATCGTTAAAAATGTTATAGTCTAATGAGTGCTGGTCTGGCCATTTAGATCAACTGCTAGTTGTATGTAAAACATATTGTTTTCTCAGTAATTAGGAATTCCATATGAAATTTTAGTGCATTACGATAGGCCTGGTGGTGCATTGGTAAAACTATAGACCGGAATCGAGATTGGCGAGTTCGACCCCCATCCGACTATAAATCTGTATTTGTAGAATCTGGCACAATAACTAGTACTCTATTTTGGATGTTCGGCCATATTGAATTTAGAATGATGGCACGTTACTTTTCGAGTTGCTCTCAACAAGCCCTTGAATTGCCTTCACCGGTCGAGCCAGCCCATTCATGCAGCGAACTGCGTGGATCTACCATTATTAATATTATTGTCATCCAAACTTAGCGTGCCCACAAAATTTCAGTTCAATGGGTTGAAGATATCTACTACAAAATTGAGTTCTAAGATTGAAATGAAATGAAAATAAATGAAATTTTATTGGAACTTTACATTTACAATTGTTTCTTAATAATGTCAAAATTATGTAATTACCTTTATAACATTCATTCCAACTTACATACTTAAGTATATACATACATTACAATATGAAAATAACTGAGTTTATTAACTTTGTAACATTAATTATGAGTAGTATAGTACTACCACTCGTCTCGTACTTGTCTATGTACAGTTTTTACAAGTCGCTATTAATTTTTTTTAAGTTAACCTTTTGTTTTCTATATTGACCGGTTTATTTGAACTGTATATATTACTTTTAGTGGCCGCAAGGGGGTGTTAAAAGCGTTAAACGATTGAAAGAGATAATAGACTTTCAATTCAAAAATGTTTTTATTAAAGCAAATCAAATAAAATACAGGAGTGTGGGCGTGTGTGTGTTTAACGACAGCACGTATCGTAAAAGTACTTTTTTATAAAACCAGATAAGTTGGGTTTTGTTTTTTATAACAAAGTTGACCAATAAGGGGGTCGGCAGTAAGAAATCCTTTCATTTTGCTCTAGTTAAAATGAGTCACATCTCTAACATTATAAGAAAACAATGTAAAAATTGCATTATGAACAGTTTTGCTAGTGCAATATAATTTAAAGACTACATTTTGATAAAAGCTTGTAGTTATATATCACAAGGTAATTTTGATAGAATGATAACTGAATTTACAAAATAAATGAAAAATATAAACAGTATTCATTTATGAGGTAAATTGGTGATTTTAGATAAGTAAGTTCAAATGAACATATTTTCTCTATAATCTAAATTCATATATATTTATATTGCCTAAATTGTAGCAACATAGTCGGGTAAGCCGCGCATTAATCCTCAGCTAAATAATTATAAGCTATAAAATTTTTCAAAATCCTGAACAAAATTATAATATTTACTTATTTATAAAATTCATTTGTTATTTATTAAAGGGAATTTAACATAAACTCCATGTTTAAGTGTGAATGAAAATAATTTGAACAATAATAAGTGGGATAATCCTGCGAGGAGAAGCACCACAATAAGCGCGACTTGAACGATACTTTACCATGATTAATGATGTAACTATGTAGCTTCTTGATCAGACTTTCTTAAGGCCAAGTTAATGAAGATATATTTGTTTCTAAGGTTTTCGCGAATCTCACTCATTAAAACAACTTTTTAGGATTGTATCGCGCCCATTTCCTATTCATTTACATACATCTCGACGTTTCGAACTCTTTACAGAGACTCGTGAAAATGATCTCTGTAAAGAGTTCGCGATACAATCCTAAAAAGTTGTTTTAATTAATGAAGATAATGAAGAATTTTCAAAAAAAAACTCTACTTAAAGTTCGGAGATAGTTTTTTTCAGTTTTCATTTGGGATCGTTTTTGGCAGTAAATGAGATATTACAGAAACTCAACAACATGAGTAAAAATGTGAGGGTTTAATTATACTATTGTTGATTACCAACATTAATTCATTTGTTACGACAATTTACATGAGCATTAAAAAGAAAAAAAATATAATACGATATTCATCCTGATACCCTTGAAATAATCAACAATTCTTTGTTAATGAAAATTGTAGGTGAAACTTTACGACATTTTCCGTAATGTACTACATTTAGTAACTTTCTTTCTTCCGTACCTATAGAAAGTAGTTACAAAAACTAACAATAGAAGCTCAATGTGAGTAGAAATGACAAGTAATAAAAGCCAATTGGGATGTGACGTTAAGTGGAACATTTAAGAGATATGTGCTCATCTGGAGTCTGACGCATCGATCCGGCCATTACCTAGATTGTCTCTAAGGGAGTGCATACACTGACTTATAAAGCGTACTTGTATTATATTAAATATATTGGAAAGGTGATAGAGCACGCAGCTTTTTGTATGAATGTGCCGGCTCGACCAGTGAAATACCACTAATTTGCAGAATATCGACGTAGAGTAGCACAAGTCGCATAAAGAAGATATTGGGAGGAGCTAGTGTCTTACTATCAGTATCAGGATCTGCTATCTCATTTGCCTACTATGTTATAAGAAAAGTTGTCGGTATGTGTGTGTCCCATTAGTTTCAATTATCATGTAAAAATAGGGTTTTATTTTAATATGTTTTTTTGTTCAAATCAGTATGAAATATCTTATCAAATATCTTTTAGTACAGTTAAAAGTAAAAAATATACCATATAAAAGACCTATTGAAGTTATTTTATATACTGTAATTTAATTTCAACATTTGTAGTGCACATAGAAGATATTTGACATTCCTTTTATCACTTAAGTGGAATGTCTAGCGTCTGACGTGATATCGTTTAATTAAATACTTATGCGATTGCAGTGGCCAATTGAGAAGACGGGACCATTACGGGAGGACTACATCACTGGCTCAATACTATGCCTAGTTCGTCTACAGGATCGTCATTCTCTCCTCAGAATAAGAGCGGTTCCTCTCTCCAATATTGCCATGAAAATTACAACAAACTAACGAAGATTCTTTCTCATCAATTTGAATTAAACATAGGCCATTGGTATTAAAGATACTCTGAACAGTCATTGATGAAAGCCGAGACTCCTCAATACTTAAGTGACGTAGTCTATCTATAGGCTATCATCGATATTACACTTCGTGAGGATGATCCCCCGAGCGCGACTGGTGGCAGGCGCGTTGCACCGCCTGCTGCCTAACCTCGGGGGACCGAGAGAGGGAGCTCGCCGCCTCTACGGTGGCGTCGTGCGGTCCGTGGTCCTGTACGGGGCCCCGTTTGGTCGTGAGACCTCGCGGGGCCCTCCCGCCCTCTTCCGGGCTCTGCTGAGGAGCCTGAAGCAGATCCTGGCCATCCGGATCGCACGGGGCTACCGTACAATCTTATACGAGGCGGTGACGGTCCGTTCCCCCCCCCCCCCCCCCCCTAATAATTCTGGCCGAGATGTACGCAGCCGCGTACGATCTTGGCCGGGGAGAAGGGGACCCGGACGCGCGGGGACATGAAGTGCAGAGGCGGGAGGCGCTACGGCGGGTCCTGGGGGACTGGCGCTACGCGCTGAGCCTCCAGGACGACGCGCGTCAGCGCGCCGTTGGAGCCGTCCTGCCCCACCTCGAAGCCTGGGTGTTCCGTAAATGGGGCACTGTTACCTACAGGTTGACTCAGATACTCACCGGGCACGGGTGCTTCGGTGAGTATCTGAGTCGAATAAAACGTGAAGAGACGGCGAGATGCCACCCTTGCGCGTCCGACCTGGACTCGGCACAGCCCACACTGGAGGTCTGCCCGGCCTGGGCGGCCGAGCGCCGGGTTCTGGTCGACGGGATTGGGCGAGACTTGTCCCCGCCAGTGTTGCCGCGATCGACGGGAGAGGAGGAGTGGAGGGCTGTGGTCTGCTTCAGCGAAGCAGTCATGCTCCAGAAGGAGGCCGCCGAGCGGAATCGGGAGAGAGCCGATAGCGCTCGAATGTGGCGGCGGCGAGCTCAGTGATCGCCGCCGCCGGCTTCGCGCCTATTTACAGCGCGCGGTCGGTGCCGCCCCGCCCGGGGGAGCTTCGCCGAAGCTCCCCGAGGATGAGCACCCCCTCGTGACAGAGGGGGGGGGGGGGGGGGGGGCGACGCCGCGGTGGACCAGAGGGCTGATGCACCGTCCTGGGCTACCCCAACGCCGGAGGAAGGTCGCCGCGAGGTTCTAGTGGGTAACCCTAGGATCGGATTGCAGTTTACTGTTTTGGGAGTCCCACACTACCCCCTGACGTTTCCAGGCGGGGGGTGAGCGTAAAGAAAAAGGCTATCGATATTAAGGGTATATAATAATATATATTACGAACTATGTACAATTAAGAATGTCATATAATTGACGGCGCTTGGATTGCTTTCTATTAAGTCTTCAAATTTTACAATTACAAAACATTAGACGGTTCATTTGTATTTGTTATGCAGTTAGTAATGATTTTTTTTATGGGAGAGAGGGAAAACGAGCAGGCGTGCCACCTGATGATAAGTGACCAGCACCGCTCATAGACACCTGCAACACATATAGTGTTACAGTTGCGTTCCCGACCTTTAAGGGAGTAGGATAGGAAAGGATGGGGAAGGAGGTGGGCTTCCGGGTCCCACTCTGTCCAAATAAAACGTGGCATAAGCCACGTTACGTCGAACATCTGAGAGGTCGTAGTATTTCACCGGTCGAGCCGGCCCATTCATGCAGCCAACTGCTTGGCTCTACCACTGTAAGAGTAAGTTAATAATGTTTTTTTTTACCTATATGTATATACATATAATAAGTATACCTCTTCATTTGGCAGTCCCGCAGCAAATTGTTTGATCTGAGATTAAATTGAGGTTGAGTATTTAGAGTTGCGGTTACACATGTCGGGTGAAAACCTTCAAATTTGAGTGGCAAAGTGTTCGCGGGGTACCTCATTAATTCAAAAGGTCCTCATAAAAGCCTTTGAGATGAAATTTTAAATTCACAACCATTACTTACTTTCGTCTTTTATTTGAAGCTGGCTTTTGCTAGACATATCGATCGTGTTGTTTGTGATCTTATGATAAACCTAATTCTCACATTTATTATAACACAATGTCTAGACATATTAAAGTATGGTCTGAGAACAGATTGTTATAAAACTTTTGTTATTATATAATATGAGGGAAGATTTAATATTATGTGTTTCATAATAATAATATGTTTTATCTTCAGTTTTGGTGAAATAACATTAACATAACGTAACATAACTTCTCTGAGTCAGCCGGGAGCGAAATAAAAACATATGGCTGACAAGCTTACACAGCACAAAACCGAAAACTGGCGGTATAACCATCCCAAAAACATTGGTCAACCTAAATGTTCGTGGTAGGGGCGGGCAGCAACGTCCTCATCTATAAGAGGTTTACCCCTGCGGTCTCCAACCCGTTTGCCCATTGACTATGGGCATAAACCTCCCTATGAAAAAAACACCAATAGAACGGCCCCCAGTTCCCGGTGGTCCCGCTATTCCCGGCCAAGGCAGCGTTCTTGGTAACAGTGGGACAGGGGGTGCGAAGAATCTCCGGGTTCCGGCAGGCTGCCAAAAACAACTACTCGTGGCCACTTATAATGGACGCAGTCTTCGGCTAGACCAACACCTCACCAAACTCGAGGTAGAGCTGGGTTGCTTGAACTGGCATATTCTAGGGCAACCTGAAGTCCGGCGAGAGGAGGAGGACACTATAACCCTACAGTCAGGCAACTTACTCTACTTTCGGGAAGGTGACCAGCTCTCCCAGGGGGGTGTCGGTTTCCTCGTTCACAAGGACCTCGTTAGCAGCGTTGTGGAGGTCAGTAGTGTGTCGACCAGGGTAGCGTACCTTGTACTGAGACTTACCGACAGGTAGACCCTGAAGGTAACACAGGTATATGCGCCGACCTCGACATACTCTGACGAGATAGCGGAGGCGATGTACGAGGATATACCGCCAAGGCTCACTACAACGTTGTTGTTGTGGACACTCACGGTGGGGCTAGTCCACAAATTTAAAGTCGCTCAGCGAGCTATGGAGCTGGCTATGCTCGGGGTATCTTTGAAAGATAAACTCAGGAATGAGTATATCCGCCAGAGAACTGGAGTAAACGACCTAGCTCGTAGAATAAGCTCGCTGAAGTGGCAATGGGCTGGTCACATCTGCCGAAGGACCGACGGTAGATGTAGTAAGAAGGTCAAAGAGTGGAGACCGCGTCTTGGCAAACGTAGCGTAGGACACCCACCAGCCATCGGGCTGGTGGGCGTCCTGACCATCGGGTCAGACGACCTCACAAAGGCTGCTGGAAAAAACTGGATGCGGAAGGCAGAGAATCGGATGTAGTGGCGCACATTGGGAGAGGCCTATGTCCAGCAGTGGACTGCAATAGGCTGATGATGATGATGATGAACATAACTTCACGCCTGTTGTTACCCGAAGGTGTAGGTAGCGGCTGTTAAGCCCCGTCTCGTTATTTTGACGTCCCAAATGGAATAGGTAGCGAACCTATTGCCATACCGGGCACAAAGATTACTGTCATCGATATTTGAAATACTTCAATGTATTTTTTTAACTGTATTTGTGTTAATATGACGCAAAAACTAGTGCATGATCATCGTAAAGCCCAAACATAAAATCAAATCTTGTTGCGGTTTTTTAAAATATACCTACTTACAGGCACGAGGAAGTAATGGTCTCGTGCAATTGATTTACGCATGAATGGGCCGGCTCGACCGGTGAAATACCACTACCTCTCAGAAAATCGACATAAACTGGCTTATGCCGCGTTTTGTTCGGTGAGAGAGGTAACCGGAGCCCCACCCGTCTTCCCCATCCTTCCCTATCCCCTATCTCTTAAAGGTCGGCAACGCAACAGTATAAACATAAGTGTTGTGTGTATGGGAAGGGGGCGAAATTAGGATGCGAAGGTGACAGAGGAAGGTGTTGAACCTCCAGGTATCTCTCTTACCGAACGGAACACGGCATGAGCGATTTTAAATCGATTTAACCGGTCGAGCCGGTCCTTTCATGTAGTAAAATGCGTGGCTTTCTTATTACTTTAGCTAACAATACAGTTAGTTAAAATAATTCATATATCCGAGTATATTACACGAAATCCCATTAACCTTTTTTAGAAAAACAGACAAAACATCAATATGTGTGTGGTCGGTAGGTAATGGTGAACGGTGTCTGGAATCATTACACATTGTACGTCCGGCTGGTGTCGACCCTCGTCCTCGATGACAGCCTCCGATACGATGTTACGTAATCTGTCAATGTTGATAACCGTAAGGGAAAGTAACCATATGTCTTTAACTGGTATTGTGTTTCATCCAAGATATCTATAAGTAGTCGCGTTATCTATACTTATAAAATAACATTGTAACAAGAATGTATTTATGTGTTTATTGGAGTTTTTTTTTTGTAACTTTACGCCAGTGGTCTTGATATGCTTTAGGTGGAAATAGCGCAGTTATGCTCGTTTGACTTGCAGAGTGATTTTCAACGTAAAATGTTCAGGTACAATTTTGTCAGTGATTGATATCATGACATATTAGGTCGGGGAAAAAGTCTTTTCGCATAACGTAGGTATAAACATAATATAAAATTTCTTTGACTGTACTATTTTTGTCTGGCTGGTTTTGGTAACATTAAAAAGGTTACATTATAAAGAAAAGAAAAAAATAAAAAAAAGTTGTTTCCCGCTATTTTTCATTTGTTTTTCTCTCCGTAAAAATGAGTGAATCTAATGAAGAAATTCGATACATTTTAAAATTTTATTATAAAAAAGGCAAAAATGCAACTCAAGCAGTGAAAAAAATTTGTGATGTTTATGGACCTGATGCAGTGTCAGTAAGAGTAGCACAAATTTGGTTCAAATGTTTTCAGTCCGGAAATTTTGATGTTAAAGATGCACCTCGCTCTGGTCGCCCTGTTACGAATAAAATGGACGCCATTTTTGAAAGAGTGGAGCAAGATCGGCATATTAGTAGTTACGATGTAGCTGAAGAACTGGGAATTGACCACAAAACAGTTTTGACCCATTTGAAGAAAGCTGGTTATACAAAAAAGCTCGATATTTGGGTGCCACACGAGCTCACTCAAAGAAACTTAATGAACCGTGTACTCATTTGCGATTCATTATTGAGACGTAATGAAACCGAGCCGTTTTTGAAGAGATTGATAACTGGCGATGAAAAGTGGATCACGTACGACAAGAACGTGCGAAAAAGGTCGTGGTCGAAAGTTGGCCAGGCTTCACAGACTGTGGCCAAACCTGGCCTAACACGAAATAAGGTGATGCTGTGTGTATGGTGGGATTGGAAGGGCATTGTTCATTATGAGCTTTTACCGTCCGGCAAAACCATCGATTCTGATCTTTACTGCCAGCAACTGATGAGATTAAAGGAAGCAGTCGAGAGAAAACGGCCGGAATTGATCAACAGGAAGGGTGTGGTCTTTCATCACGATAACGCTAGACCACACACATCTTTAGCCACTCAGCAAAAATTAAGAGAGTTCGACTGGGAGGTCCTAGTGCATCCACCATATAGCCCTGACCTTGCGCCTTCAGATTTTCACCTGTTTCGGTCTCTTCAGAATTCTTTAGGTTCTGTAAGGTTGACCTCAAGAGAGGACTGCCAAAACTATTTGTCCCGTTTTTTTGATCAGAAGTCCCAAAGTTTCTACAGTAACGGGATAATGTCTCTGCCCACAAAATGGCAGAAAGTTATTCAACAAAACGGTACATATATATTGTAAATAAATGTAAATAAACTTTGAAAAAAATGTCTTGACTTTTCATACAAAAATACGAAAATACTTTTTCCCCAACCTATTATTTATAACTTTAACTGGCCTCGTGGTGCAAACGGTAAAACAACCAACCGTAGAATCGAGGAACAAATATTTATGACAAAAATGAATGTTTGTATGGGGTCTGGGTGTTTTCCTATGTATTATGTGTGTGTATTAACAAAAGAAAAGTATATATGTATTAATATTCCGTTATCTAGTTTCAATAACACAGTTTTAGTTGCTTAGCTTAGAACTAGAGGGCGCTGTGTGTATTGTGTCCAAGATATTATTATATACATATACATACTTGTATAAGTAATGAATTCCCAGTAGCAAAAAATCATTTATTCTAAATAAATAATAATTTCCAAGTCGTATTTTCATATGATCGTATATTCATTAATTTCATAATGTATTTATTACTAGTTGTTTCAATCGGCTTCTCCCGCCTGGTAATTTTAGTGAGGATACCTACACTTTTTCACAGACACAAAATTCAATGAAATGAAGTATATTATATTTTTTTGTAAGAGCAAAAAATCAATGCAGGTCGTTTTTACCGTAAAACCCATACAAATAAAAAAAATCTGAAAAAACGTTCTTTAAGGTCCAGTATTTAAAACTCTAATAATCTTCAATATACAGACCCAGCCTTGTTACATTTTTATTGTATAAATATATATTGTATTTTATAAGTAACATAAATAAGTCACGATAATTACCTCTCTCATAATCAGATATATCAAAACTTGTTTTTTTTTTATTACTTACTCCATTAGTATTATACTAGTGTATAGTATATAGTGTATACAGTGTATATTTATATTAAAGTTCAAATAAAACAACTTAAAAAATAATAAAAATAATGCTAGACATTAAAATTATAAATTTCTATCAGACGATAGAAAATATAATGGGCATTTTCAGAAATTATAGTCTTTTGAAAGCATACGGGAAAATATTCGTAATTATCCGATCAATATTTGAAATGTGGTTTCTTTTCGTGTACTTGCAGAACTTACGTAATTTAGTAATCTTAGCTATGGTCGTAAAAGATGACTTGATTTGGATTTTTATATCTATACATTCTTTAAACATCTATTGCACTATGATCATTGTGTTCTGCAGTATTTTAAACACACAATCATACAAGATTTTTCTCGATAAACTATTGACCGTTCACGAGTTTTACTGCAACGACTTACGATATAATAAAAAAATAAAACGTTTAAATCTATTCACTTTTATTAGTTTTATTATATATGCCAGTACTAGAACAGCATTCGTCACATATAACATTTATTGGACTTACACAAATGTCCATTTTTTGGAACAATTCAATTTTTGGAGTTATCTTTTTGTAATTTTCGCTATATATTGGAATGAAATTCGCTTGATATTTGAATGTATAGTACTCTACACGCTAATAACTTTGCTATCCTACCTTTTGAAATGTGTCAACATTTCTATAGAGCGTTTCGACAAAGTTTTATCTATAGAAAATGGGATAAATGTCGCTCATTCGTCCAATGCAGATATACCATTGGAGCAAATAGAACAATGGGTTGCTATATACCAACATCTAATAGTATGCAGTAGACAACTGACGTCTTGTTTTAAGCAGCAGGTAAAATGACCTTTTAGGATTTTATCGCGGTTTTTTTTTATGGGATAGGAGGGCAAACGGGGGCGTGTCACCTGATGGTAAGAAACCAACGCCGCCCATGGACACCAGCAATATATACAGTGTTACTGTTGTGTTGCCGACCTTTAAGGTATAGGGGATGGGGAAGGGGAGGTGGCCCTCTGGGTACCTCTCTCACCGAACAAAACGCGACATGAGCCACTTTACGTTAGGCTTCTGAGAGGTCGTCGTATTTTACCGGTCGAGCCGGCCCATTCATGCAGCGAACTTTTATTACCTATTTTTATTTATTTCTCGACGTTTCGAACTCTTTACAGAGATTTGGCACGATTTTGTCAGTCAATTCTTGATGATTCTTGTTCACGATTTTGTCAGTCAATTCTTGACGATTCTTGTTCACGATTTTGTCAGTCAATTCTTAAATAACTTTAGAAGAAAACTCGTAATTTACTGGTGTGTGTCCGTGTCTGTGAATGCGAATTCAAAATCTTTGTCTAAGTATAAGGCCATTTCTGAGATTAGCTACTAAACTATTGAGATAACATATTTGCCGATCTGACAATAAATTTATAATTTTGTTCAGATATAGTAATTTGTATTTATTGATATCTTTCTTAGTTAATAGCTCGTTCCAAAATTCATTGCGGTCACATTACGGTCATTTCCGCATCAGGACTTATACAGACTACACCGAATCAATGTTTTTTTTTCTTTTTTATTCATTCATTTGATATTCATCTCATCATTTTGGTTCGTCTTGTTAAATAATTTTAAATTAACAATTTATAGATTATTTTCATAATGAATATATCTCCACTGTATTATATTGCACAATCACTTGGGATATTAATGATTTTTATAAAGGTGAGACATCAATTTTTATTTACTAACAAATTTTTTATCGACAGTACAAATGACATTACCTTAAGCTGTTGGCAGCAGTGGTACCCAGTTTGTCCGAAAATTGTTTTTGGCCCTAAACAGGTGGCAAGACAATGGGACAAATTCCAATTTTTAATCTTTACATAATAAATCGTACTTTATATTTTCCTTTATAATACTTTATTATTTCAGAACAAGCTACCATATAATGTTGCGTTCGATATGTCCTGGCTAGAAATTTGTTTTATGTGTGTCATGTCGGCGGTGGCATATGCAAGTCAAAAATTGCGGAACGAAAACACAAAAAGTATTGCAACTTTATCAAAACTATACAGCAACTTATCAATAAGTATGTTGACTCTTATCCGTAACGAATTATGAATTGGATAGGTTTTATAACCAATAAAATAAAGACCAAACTACACTAAGTTGTAGGTCATACTAAAGCTATAAATGTGAACGTAGTTTTGCAATGACTCTTGCACGCCGAAACTTGTTTTTATGTTAAAAAGGGCAACCGAGCTTACGAGTCATCGGATGGAAAGCGACTGCCGCCGCCCATAGATATCTGCAACATCAGAAGAGACGTTTAAAGTTGGAACTATTTTTTTAATGTTATAAATATTGCAATGTTATATATCACAGATAAAATATTCTTCTGTGTGCTTCTATTTTCAGAACCGCAAGCACTGGAGACAAAAAAAATAAAAAAGTTTAAAATTATAATAATTAATAATCCCATCGAGTTGAAAGCTCTAAACACACGCATGGGGATGAAGATCATTCCAATGATATTATTATTGACCATCACACAAGTAATCATTGGTCTACAGTTCAGGAATATAATATGAATAATAATAATTATATAAAATAAATTAAAAGCAAAAACCCTTTTTAAAGAAGATTTTATTTAAGCGCACTAAAAATAGAAAAATAATATTTCCTTAAACATTTCAAGTATCAACTTAGAGCCTCAGTATGTACAGTTTATATAATAATAAAAGCTTGTCGCGCGAGTTGTAAATAAATTGAACTAATTTTATAATGTTAAATCAAATCAAAATAGCATTATTTTCATGGGTCTTCACACACAGTTAAATATAGTCCGTAAATACAGATATTTAACTTATTACTTATCTAAAGCATAACATATTAAAACACGAGCGCTTGAGAAAAATGCCTCCTTGGAACAAAAATGCACAAACGATTCTGAGTGTGAGGTTGTCATGACAAGAAATGGGCAAAACACTCATGTAAATTAATCTACTAACTTTACTATATTATCTATTGCAATTTAATTACCTACTTGTTAAGATATATTCATACACAGAAATTGCACATCTTAAATTATATTAAAATAGTGCAATAACTATTGAACATTGCATCAGCCGATCGACCTGGATTAATTTGCTGACTCAAGCCTCGTGCCTTCCACTCGACACCGGACGGCGGCTTCGTTAATTAATAAAGTTATTTTATATAATTACTCTTGTTACAACCATCGAACAATTGTCATGTTAGCTAGTAATTAGTTTTTGTAATTTCTTTTAATTTTATTAAATAAGTTAAATTCATTTGGTTTTTTTTGAGAGCTGTCTGTCGGTCCGACATAATTGGCGCAGTCGGTAGGATTCATTCACGAATAATACAGGATATCCTAGAGACGTCTTGTTGGCCGAGCCCTGTTCGAGAATACGAATCTACATCCGTCGAGTCCTGCAGCAGCTGTATCCAGACATTGATACACAGAAAAGCCAAATGCAGTATATGTAAGTACTCTAAATCTTTTAGTGTCTTGCCATTTTTATCTTTTAAGTTTTCCTTTCATTTTCCGTTTTTTTCCTTTTGTGAAATTCTAGGAGTGATAGGTTTAGTGAGTAGCTATAGTGATAGGGCAACTAATTTAAATATTCCTCATCATTTTCAAAGATTTTCCTTCTGCGAAAATCCAAGAGTGATAAGTTTTAGTGAGTATAAAAAAATATTATATTTTTTTTTAATTTTCACATTTCAAAATTTTCTTTCCACGAGAATCTAGGTGTGATAGATTAGGAATTAGACGTAGTAATAGGCAGAATATATTAGATTCGAATAGGAATATAAATTTGAATTCTAATACTGCAAATAATAATTCTAATTTAAATATGGCTGAGCTAGATAGGATTTTTAAAGCCCTCCGGCTAGTTCCTGATTTTGACGGTAATGTCAACGTTTTAACTAGGTTCATTAAATTATGTGACGAATTAATTTCCGAATTTGTAGCCACCGGTAACCCTTCATCCGCGTTAAATGAAATAGCTCTTACTAACGGTATTCTGAACAAGGTCATAGGTCCAGCCGCTAGATTAATAAATTCTAATGGCGTACCATCAGACTGGCCAGGCATCCGTAAAGCTCTAATAAATAATTTTGCTGATCAACGTGACGAAACCGCCCTATATAATGATTTGGCTTTATTAACACAAAGTAACGATAGTCCTCAAGAATTTTATGAAAAATGTCAAAATCTGTTCAGTACTCTTATGACTTACATTACATTGCATGAAGATATAAGCACTACTGTAGAAGCCAAGAGAACGTTATATAAAAAACTAACCCTCCAGGCGTACTTACGTGGATTAAAAGATCCCTTAGGCTCACGTATTCGTTGTATGCGACCGGAAAGTTTAGAGAAGGCCTTAGAATTTGTTCATGAAGAACAAAACATATTATACCTTCAGCAACGCAATCATTCCATATCCGATAGGAAGATACCATCTCAAAATCTATCTAAACCTTTATTACCTATACAAAATTTTAATTCTTCTATACAAAAGCCGTTCTCCTTTAACATGAATATACCAAATAGACAGCAGCATATTCCACCAATGATGCCTCAGATACCTCAACCATGGAGGCCACATTTAAACCTGAATAATCAGGCCGGGCCCTCACGCACTCAACAGATGTTCCGCGGCATAAACCCTAATTATAACAATCCAAATAACGCATTTAGGTTCCAACCAACACCCCAACGTAACACTATCCCACAACCTAATAATCAGAACCAACCACGTCCAATGAGCGGAGTAAGCCATTTTGTACCGCGTACCTTACAGCCTAATAACGGTCTGAGAGGACACGATTGGTCGAGATCAGGCAACCCTCCTCCCAATAACTACTTTAAAACCAGAGAAATGAATTTTAATAATTGTTTAGGATACGATTATTCTGACTTTTACGATGATAATTGCTTTTATTACGATCCGATTGAATATTATACCGAAAATTACTGTACCGATTATGAGCAAATAGAGCCTCAGCAATCTGAAATTGTATACGAAGCTCCTAGCACTGATCAGAGAATGCCAAACGATATATCAAAGGATTTTCAGACAGTTTTAGAATTAGACAAACCAAAATAGAAGTTAACCTTCACACACAACGTCAACTTCCCTTTTTACAAATAAAAAATCCTCCCTTAAAGCTTTTAATAGATACAGGCGCGAATCAATCTTTTATAAGTCCTAATGCAGTCGAAACGTATTTTAAAACAGTTCCTTTAAACTACGACCCTTTTGAAGTCTGTAATGTTCATGCTGTGACACGTAACGATTACTCTATAACTATACCTTGTTTTACGGAATTGAATAATTCTGATAATATTACTCTTTTTGTTTATAAATTTCATGATTACTTTGACGGTTTAATAGGTTCAGACCTTTTAGATAAATGGGAAGCTGCTATTGATTTTAAAACTAAAACTCTTTTCACTCAAAACGCGTCTAATCCTATTCAAGTCTATGATTCACGAAACGCTAACTTATACGAAGATATAATACCGGCTAATTCTTCTAGAATTTTAAGATTACCAATAAATAGTGAAGATGGAGAAGTAATTATACCAAGTCAGATAATATCTAACTGTCATGTTACGGAAAGTTTAACAATTGTTAAAGATAACCGAGGCCTTGTAGAAGTAAGTAACCCAAACCGCAGCGATATAATATTCTCTATGGACTGCCCTGTACAGGCACAATTACACAATAGCGAATGTACTAAGCAATCCACACCCCCACGAGTAAAAGAAGTGCTATCTCGATTACGTACCGATCATTTGAACCAGGAAGAGAAATTAAATTTAGAATTATTATGCTCGCGTTACGCAGACGTGTTTTATTTAGAAGAAGAGAACTTAACTTTTACCAATAAAATAAAACATTCAATTAAAACACGCGACGAAATCCCAATTTATACCAAAAGCTATCGCTATCCATTTGTTCATAGACAGGAAGTTCAGGAACAAATTAGTAAAATGTTAGACCAGGGTATCATACAACCCTCTCAATCTGCATGGAGCTCACCTATATGGGTGGTACCCAAAAAGGCAGACGCTTCGGGTAAAGTTAAATGGAGAATAGTCGTTGATTTTCGCAAATTAAATGAAAAAACTTTAGATGATAAATATCCTATTCCCAATATCAACGATATTTTGGATAAACTAGGTAACTGTCAGTACTTTACTACTCTAGATTTAGCGAGTGGCTTTTACCAGGTCCAAATGAACCCAGCCGATATCCAGAAGACAGCATTCACAGTAGAGCATGGGCATTTTGAATTTTTAAGAATGCCCATGGGTTTAAAGAATAGTCCATCAACTTTTCAAAGAGTAATGGACAATGTTCTAAGAGACCTCCAAAATACTATCTGCTTAGTATATCTTGATGACGTCATCGTATTCTCTACGTCACTCCAAGAGCACTTAGTAAACCTCGAGAAAGTCTTTGCGAGATTGCGAGAATCTAACTTTAAAATCCAGATGGATAAATCTGAGTTTTTGAAGTTAGAAACTAACTATCTAGGACACGTTATTAGTAAGGACGGCATTAAGCCCAATCCGGATAAAATATCAGCAATAAAAAAATACCCGGTTCCCAAAACACCTACGGAAATTAAGCGATTTCTAGGTCTTTTAGGATATTATAGAAAGTTTATTCCAGATTTTGCTAAACTAACTAAACCGATGACACAATGCTTAAAGAAAGGCTCAAAAATATCATTAGATGAAAATTATTTACAGTGTTTCAATAAATGTAAAACTCTCCTTATAAACGATCCAATATTACAGTTTCCAGATTTCTCCCGTGATTTCATTTTAACCACTGATGCTTCAAACTTTGCTATCGGAGCTGTTTTATCTCAGGGTACTATTGGTTCTGATAAGCCCATAGCTTATGCCTCTAGGACGCTGAATAGCAGCGAAATTAATTACAGTACAATTGAAAAAGAATTACTTGCAATTGTGTGGGGTACAAAATATTTCCGCCCTTACTTATTTGGTCGTAAATTCAAAATAATAACCGACCACAGACCCCTGCAATGGGTCATGAATTTAAAAGAGCCAAATTCACGTTTAACAAGATGGCGACTTAAATTAAGTGAATTCAACTTCACTGTCGAATATAAACAGGGGAAACACAACACAAACGCAGATGCATTATCACGTATAGAATTACATAATGAAGAAGCTGACTCTCTTAAAGGTAACGCTTCCGAAAATCCCCAATCATTGGCACAAAATTCGAATACAGATACCATACATACAGACGCTGAGAACCCTATATTAGAAATACCTATAACCGACTATCCTCTTAACAAATATCACAAACAGATTGTCTTTATAATAGTCGACGATATAAAAAACCGTCCCACAGTTTCCAAGCCCTTCGAGTCACATACTCGTACACAGATTCAGATTTCAAAATTAAACCTAGAAGAAGATGTCATAAATGCCATTAGAGAATATGTCAACCCGAAAGTTAAGACAGGTTTACTGATTAACCCTCCATTAGCAATGTATGATATAATACCAATAATCCAAAATAAATTTCAGAACTCTGCTATGGATATTGTTTTAACCAAAGTAGAATTAAATAATGTAAAAGACTATCTAAAACAACAGGAAATTATTAGGAATTATCATGAAGGTAAAACTAACCACAGAGGCATAAACGAGTGTTACTTATCTTTGTCAAGCAAATATTTCTGGCCCAAAATGAAAGAGCATATAACAAAATACATAAATGAATGTAATGTATGTGGTCAAGTCAAATATGACAGGAATCCCATAAAACAGAAGTTCCACATAGTACCACCTCCAACCAGACCTTTTGAAATTGTCCACTTAGATTTATTTAGTGTAGAGACCCAAAAATATCTCACAATAATTGATGCTTTCTCTAAATATGCTCAAGCCTACCATCTTCGAGATTCAACCGCAATTAGCGTTGTACAAGCACTTTTGATTTTTAGCACCCATCACGGCATTCCTTTTACAGTTGTAACAGATAGAGGTCCTGAATTCACGAACCAGTTATTTTTAGAATTTATTAATTTACACAAAATACAACACCATAAAATATTAGCTTACACCCCTAACGAAAACGGCATGGTAGAAAGGTTACACTCGACTTTACTCGAACACCTTCGCGTTTTAAAATATCAGCATCGTAACGAATCAGTTGTGAATTTGATGCCTTATGCAATACTAGGATATAATAGTTCAATACACAGTTTCACTAAAATTAGGCCCTTAGATATAATTAGAGGTCACCTAGACCCCCGAGATCCGTTAGATATAAATTTATCAGAAAATGTTCTACAGCAATACATACAAGACCATAAAAATAAAATGCAACAAGTTTATAAAATGATTAATGACTCTTCTCTTCACGATCGTACACGAATAACTGAAAATATTAATAAAGATAGGGAGCCTGAACAAGAATATTTACCAAACCAACAAATTTTTATACGGAACCCTATAGCTAGTAGACAAAAGTTAGCCTCAAGATTCATACAAGACACTGTGCTAGCAGACCTTCCGATTCACGTTTACACTAAAAAGAAGCGTGGACCTGTTGCCAAATCACGACTCAAAAGAGTCCCTAACAGCGCCCGTTTGTTACAGGATTCTCCCCCTGATCCTGGCCCTGGGCCGAGCACAGGAAATAACGCTGAACAGCTTGGATGACGGACCAGGCATATTACCTTTTAACCTAGGACATAGTAAAATTATTTCACATTATCATTCTTTTCTACAACCAATTAATTTAAATACCATTTATGTTAATCTTAGCACTGTCGAAGAACAATTGAATAATATTTCACCCCAGTTCCATAATAAAACCATATCATTATTTCAACCCCATATTGAGTTTTTACGTGAAAAAATTAATAGGCTATATGATCAATTAAATTTATTTCAGTTAAGTCGCAATAAAAGAGCTTTATTTGACGCCTTAGGCTCCGTTATTAAAAGCATTTCAGGGAACTTAGATTATACTGATGCTATTCGTTTTGATAACGCTATAAAAGAGTTAGAAAAAAATAACGAAAATTTGGTCACACAAGTTAATAACCGAATTAGTTTAAATAAAAATTGGATGTCTCAGAATGCTGAAATCCTTCACAATATAACTTTGAATCAAAAGAAAATTGAAAACACTATTAACGACATAATGTCCGGAGATATATTTCACGAGTCCGATTTCATTAAATATACTCATTTAGCTCAGTATATAATTATATTAGCCGATAATGTAGAATGTCTCTCCGACGAAATATTAAAATTGCAAAATCTTTTAGCCTTTATACGTGCTAAAAGTATACATTTGCAAATGTTTAGAATAGATATATTTAAAGATTTAATAAAACAATTAAATTTGCTATATGGTAACGACCATATATTAAATTCTAGCTTTAGAGATTATTTTGATATTATTAAGTTAGGTTATTACTATAACAATGACAATCTTGTAATAGTTTTCAAGATTCCAATAATTTTTCCTTCAACTTATAATTTTTATAAATTATCCACTGTTCCCAATAATGACAGTAAAATAATTATCCCATCCTATCCATTTTTGGCAATTCACGACAAAGATTTTATGTACATAGAGGCTGAATGCCCGAAGTCAGGCTTATACTATCTGTGTGAGAACAATGTAAATTATCACCACAGCAACGAAGAGGATTGTATATACCAACTTATCACCACGCAGCTTATTCATAAATCTTGCCTATTCACGACAGTAAGGCTAACGACAGAAGCAGTTGAAACTCTAGACGATCGACATTACACAATAAGTTTTCCGACGCCGACCAAAGTTCGTCTGTCCTGCACACAAGACCACTATACTATCATACACGGAAGTTTCCTGGTCACAATTCCAAAAGGATGTACCCTACAGAGCCCGAAGTTAACATTAACTAACCGAGATGACCATATAAAAGGACAAGCACTGAAGATTATGACCCTGCCTCGAAACAGAGATACGGAAATTCCAGATGGAAAAAGACTAATACTGCACTCCGTTGACCTCAATAGTCTTCAAAGCAGTACTAAACAGATATCAATCGAACCCCCTGCAACATCGAACAGAACCGATATTCAAACCGTGTACTACCTAATTATACCGCTGTACATTATACTATTCAGTACATCTGCACTGGTATTTGGCCTCATTCTGCGTAAATTATTCAAGAAACACTCAACTGATCAGAACAAGGATAACTGCACATACGCTGAAGTACAAAATCACCCTGCTACATCGCAAACCACATTCTCAGCGATACTCTCGAAAGCATCCGACAGTAGTCGCTGATCTTCGGGAGGGAGATGTTAAGATATATTCATACACAGAAATTGCACATCTTAAATTATATTAAAATAGTGCAATAACTATTGAACATTGCATCAGCCGATCGACCTGGATTAATTTGCTGACTCAAGCCTCGTGCCTTCCACTCGACACCGGACGGCGGCTTCGTTAATTAATAAAGTTATTTTATATAATTACTCTTGTTACAACCATCGAACAATTGTCATGTTAGCTAGTAATTAGTTTTTGTAATTTCTTTTAATTTTATTAAATAAGTTAAATTCATTTGGTTTTTTTTGAGAGCTGTCTGTCGGTCCGACATAATTTACTGATAGGGAGTCAAACCACGCGACAAGCTTTTATTATTATATAAATTGTACATACTGAGGCTCTAAGTTGATACTTGAAATGTTTAAGGAAACATTATTTTCTTATTTTTAGAGTGCTTAAATAAAAGCTTCTTTAAAAAGGGTTTTCGCTTTAAATTTATTTTTTTATTTTTAGTTATAGCTGCCTCGGTTAGTGGCATTTCATCCAACGCATCATTATTGCAAGTTAGTTTACCGCTTAGTTTCAAACAGTCCATCTCTTCAATAAGGAGATCATCTAATTCAATTTCAGCTTGGAGCTTTCTTTTCCATTTAATCGCAATGATGATTTTTAATTCATAGCCATATTGTAGAAATGCATCAAAAATATGTATGCCGTCATCTTGGATGGTCCACCGTATTGTATTTAGAATAGCGTCACATTATTTTTCGAGTTATTCTCAACAAGCCCTTTCATTTGATACCCATATTGTAGAAATGCAAATATGGTGGAATATCCGCCATATTAGATTTAGAATGACGTCATATTATTTTTTGAGTTAATTTCAACAAGTCCTTTCATTTGATACCCATATTGTTGAAATGCAAATATTTCTCCTGCCATATTGAATTTGGAATGATGTCATTTTTTTTCGAGTTACTACTATTATGCTTTTTCATTTGATACCCATATTGTAGAAATGCATTAAAAAAACTGTTCCTCTATCTTGGATGATCCGCCATATTGGATTTAGAATGACGTCATATTATTTTTTGCAGTTACTCTCAATGAGCCCTTTCATTTGATACCCATATTATACAGAAGCTTATAATATGTTTTCCTCCATCTTGGATATTCCACCATATTGGATTTAGAATGACATCATATTATTTTTTGAGTTACACTCAATAAGCCCTTTCATTTGATACCCATATTGCAGAAATGCATTCAAAATATCCATTCCTCCATCTTGGGTGGTCCGCCATATTGAATATAGAATAATGTCACACATCATATCATGCATTGTCATCCAAAGTAAACGTGTATAAAAAATTTCAGCTCAATCGGTTGAAGATATCTACTTCAAAATTGAGTTGCAAGATTCCACCGAACATACATACTTACATACATACATACATACATACAGTGCAAGTTAAATAAAAGCTTTTAATAAACTACGGTTAATAATAGTATGAAATTACAAAATTTTACGCTGTCTTATTTTTTTTATAACTTCACGATAAATTCCTTCTGTTTACCCAAAATTAATTTCGCTTCAACAGTTATGAACGAGTTGAACAAAGTTATTTGTCGTGTCATGTCGCAAAATGTAAACTGTGAAACCTTGGCACATTAGACTACGCAGTTTATAAATGGCCAGACATCTAAAGATTAATGTACACAATCCCTAGCCCTGGCTATGTGCGAGCTGAAACTTTACGAGGCCTTCGTCGGGAGTTAAGTTTCTTTGAAACGAACTTTTGGGTCATAGAAAAGAGCCACGCTATCGTTTCAACTTCATTATGAATGAAATAAATATGAATACATACGTAGCTGTTGTGAAATTCAAAATAAATCTTATTTCGTCACGCTATCCTTTTTGGATGTTTATTTGTAAGTAAAACAATATTATATCTCATGAAAGTAACATATATTATAAGCTTTTATTTACCTTGCACTGTATGTATGTATGTATGTATGTAAGTTTGTATGTTCGGTGGAATCTTGTAACTCAATTTTGAAGTAGATACCTTCAACCGATTGAGCTGAAATTTTGTATACACGTTTACTTTGGATGACAATGCATGATATAATGTATGACATTATTCTATATCCAATATGGCGGACGACCCAAGATGGCGGAATGGATATCCTTAATGCATTTCTGCAATATGGGTATCAAATGAAAGAGTTTGTTGAGTGTAACTCAAAATATAATATGACGTCATTCTAAATCCAATATGGTGGAATATCCAAGATGAAGGAATATATATTTTAAGCTTTCGTACAATATGGGTATCAAATGAAAGGGCTCATTGGGAAAACTAAAAAAATAATGTGACGTCATTCTAAATCCAATATGGCGGATAATCCAAGATAGAGGAACAGTTTTTTTTAATGCATTTCTACAATATGGGTATCAAATGAAAGGGCTTGTTAATAGTAGCTCGAAAAATAATGTGACGTCATTCTAAATCCAACATAGTGGAATAAATATTTGCGTTGCTACTATATGCGTATCAAATGGCCCTTTCATTAAAGAGTTATATGAGAACTTCAAAAACTATGTCTCGGTGGTTCAGTAAACTAGCCCGCTTCTGAATCAGGAAGTCTTGGGTTCGAATTTGGCCTCACACCAATGTCTTTCGAAATTTCTCTCGAAAGTCATGTGTGATAAATATTTTTGACTGACCACTTTGTGCTCGCTGTATGGCAACAGTGGTAGAGCCCAGCAATTCACTGTATGAATGGGATGGCTCGACCGGTGAAATACCACAACCAGCTCACGGCGTGTTTCTTTAGGTGAGAGAGGTACCCGGAGGCCTACTCCCCTTCCCCATCCCTTCCTACTCCCATATCCTATATCCTACTCCCTTAAAGAAAAGATAATACGATAAGATAAGACGTAAACATAGCGGCGAGTCGAGGCTTAATAGATGCTGCCTACACCTTCGGGTAGAAAAAGGAGTCGAGCTATGTTATGTTATTAATTAATGTTATAAACAAATTAGATTGTGTATAAATATTATATATATCATAGGGTTTTCAATATGAGCGGCTAGATACTAGTGGCCTGCTTGTTTGGGCGGTGTCAGTCAATCTGTTGTTTACTATTCAGTCACTGATGCCAAATCACCATGTCAAGATACAGGGTTAAGCGGCGCGTCCAAATTTATAATCATAATGAGTTAGTGCTAACATTGAGAACCTTACGACCACTTTACTACTGCTGAGGCGGTAGTCCATCACAGTCGACGGCTTTCCGTTGACCTATGTTTTAATAGTTAACAGTGTTTTAATTGTGGTCAGCCACGCAATCTGCTGCATGAATGGGCCGGTTCGATCGGTGTAATGCCATGCCCTTTCAGGATACCGACGTAAATTGGACAGGATTTAATAACTTTAACATGATTGCTACACTAACGGATTTTAATGGTGTTATAGGTATTATTAGAATTAAACACAGTGGATGGTGGGAACGAACTATAATTTTTATTACAACTCACTCCTATGTTACACTCAGGTCAGCAAGTATAAAGTACTGATTAAAACAACAGATGGCGTTACACATCACAAGTAGTTAAACATATTTTGTTATTAAACAACAGTCCCACATAACAAAATTAAGTTGCAAAATCAACAAATAAGTAACAAAAAAATTTGTTTACTTAGGCTCGAAACTCTTTGCTGCTGGTCAAGCATACGCGGCCTTAAGTAGAGAAAAGACTTTAGGAGGTCTCCTCATTGAAGAGTTGGACTGTTCGAAATTAACTGGCAAATGACCTTGTAACAATGATGCTTTGAATGAGATGAAGAGACTGAGAAACTTACCCATCGATAACTAAAAACTTGAAAATAATTTAAAGAAAAAAACTTTTTTAAAGAAGCTTTTATTTAAACGCTCTAAAAAGAATAAAATAATTTTAACCTTATACATTTTAACTATCAACTTATAACCTTATTATATACAATTTATGTGATAATAAATTGTACTGTTCTCTCTGCCTACCCCGCAAGGGATTTGGCGTGAAGTTATGTATGTATGTTATGTGATAATAAAAGCTTGTCGCTATGTTCAACCCAACCCTTCCCCCCTCCTCTTCCCATCCCAATTCCGACCCCTTCCATTTCCCATGGAAAGGGCCGGCAACGGAACTGTACCACTATATATGTTCGGGTTCGGTGTTCGGATATATAAGTTATAAACCAAAAAAATATATTTGGATAATGCGATCCGTCACAGTAATCATTAAATCTAAAAAAATATTTCTAGATGGTTATGGATAGCCACTGATAGGTAATTAAACATAGCGACAAGCTTTTATTATCACATAAATTGTATATAATAAGGTTATAAGTTGATAGTTAAAATGTATAAGGTTAAAATTATTTTATTCTTTTTAGAGCGTTTAAATAAAAGCTTCTTTAAAAAAGTTTTTTTCTTTAAATTGTTTAATTATATTACCTAATTATCTAGATTATTAGAACGTGTGCTGGAGGAAGGTGATGTTAAGGGCCTCAAAATCGACGCGCGTGCGTGAAAAGAGTTATGAAAGTCTACGAAGCGAGTAAAGTGTGTAAGAATCGTGCCTTATGGCGCTCCGTTCCCTCTGCCTACCCCGCGAGGGATTTGGCGTGAAGTTATGTATGTATGTATGTATCTAGTTTAGATTTGAGTCAAAGTAGTCTAAGAGGATTGACTATTTCTGGTCACTGATTATGTCTGGTCTCACACACAGCCTTGGGTGACTTTTCATTGATGATAAATACTTAAACATTCCAGAAATTACATATTTACAACATAAAGAGGAAATAAATTAATTACAGTATCTACAATATATACCTTAATCTATGTAACTGTGATAACCTCGTTTTAAACATAAACGCCCAAGAGACAATACCTGAATATCGACTGTTAAATATATGCGAATTCATATAAAATATACGCAATTTGCGAAATTTGAATATTCACAATATAAACAAATTCGATGATTTCTTGCCTTTGTCGTATAACAACATAACTTCACGCCTTTGTTAGCCGAAGGTATAGACAGCGGCTGTTAAGCCTCGTATCGTCGTTATGTTTAAGTCCCAAATTAATTAATTAAATGGAATAGGTGGCATACCTATTGCCATACTGGGCACAAAGTTTTCAGTCATCGATATTTATCACACTTAAACTTCCGAAAGTGTGAGCCAGTGTCAGGATTCAAACTCGGACCTCTGGATCAGAAGCCGTGTGCTCGTCTCGACATTAAAATTAACACATTAACATTTGTCGTATAAATTTGACAAAAAAAAGAAAAATATCAAATGTCAGTTTTACAATTGTAAACTCAAATTTATTCTAACAATACAGTTCATTCTACATAACATAAAGATCCCTGATAGCTGCGCACCATTTTTTAAGAAGTATAAAATATTAACTCTGCCATTAATGTATATTCTGGAGGTCTGTGTATTCGTCAGAATGAATCCCTAATTGTTTCCCCGTCTATCAGATGTTTCTAAGCGTAACAGACGGAACAATTATAGATTGTGTATGCATAAAACCAGAACTACTTTAAAGACGAAAAGTGTATTCTGTATGGCACCAATAATTGATAACAAAATACCCAATGTTTACAAAGAATTGAACAATACATTATTCATTAAAAAGCTTAAAGAAATATTAATTCAGGGGGCCTATTATAATTTTGATGATTTCTTGAAGGACACATTGTAGCTTTGACTTTGGTTTTGACTCTGACGTATAAAATTTATTGACTGGATAGATTGAATCTTTTTTTATTGTTGATATTTATTGACTATATAAATCTTTATATGTGACTTATATAGTTATATTTGACATAGTTCAGACGTTTACATTTTAATTTAATTTTCATTGATATTAATATTTGTACGCCTATCATGGCAAAACATGTTGAAACAATGTTTTATAGAAATTAACACCAAGTATAATTAATTGTACTACACATGTTTTATACAAATAAATGAATTTGAATTTGAAGATTTTTGAAAGGAGAATAAGGGTGATATCTGACGGAGTGTTATGGGAGGCTCAGGGTGGTTTCAGAAGAGGAAGAGGGTGCATGGATACGATTTTTTCTCCCCGCAACATCGTGGAGAAACAACTGGCTGTTAGCTGGAAGGTTTCCTGCGGTTTTGTGGATCTGAAAAAAGCGTTTAACAGGGTATTACGGAAGGATCTGTGGGACATACTCCCGGGCTACGGGGTGGGCGGCGCACTGCTGCGCGCCGTGCAGTCCACTTATGAGGGCTGCACAGCGTATGTAGCGTGTTGACGGCGGCTTGTCGCCCTGGTTTGACGTCAATATCGGCGTCAGACAGGGTTGCGTGCTATCCGCTCGGCTGTTCATCCTGTACCTGGACACGTGTCTCCAGAGAGTGAGATCGACGAATGTAGGGATGCGAATTTGTGACCTAGTCGTGAGCTGCCTGCTTTACGCAGATGACGCCGTGCTCTTAGCCGAATAGCCGTCTGATCTGCAAATACTAGTCACTATTATGAAAGATGATTGTTTGATGAAAAGCTTACAATTGAATGTGATGAAAACGAAAGTTAAGGTGTTTGAAAGAGAGGAATCCAGAATGGATAGAAGGATAATGGTTGACGATGAAATGCTGGAACAGATGAATGAAATTGTATATCTTGGATGCGCTTTTAGCAGGGATGGAAGGTACACCGCTGATGCAGAAAGAAGAGTAGCGTTAGGAAATAAAGTAAATGGGGCGTTGTGCAGATTCCTGGGCGCAAAAGATATTAGCAAAAGAGCCTAGCTACCTCACAATGCAATACTGATCCCAACGCTAACTTATGGAAGCGAGAGCTGGGTATGGCAGACCGTGCATGAAAGTAGGATAAACGCGGTCGAAATGAGGGCATTGAGCAAAATCCGCGGAGTGACCCTCGCTGACCGCGTGGAAAACAAGGTTATAAGGAAGGAAGTCGGATTGAAAGAGAGTGTCGGTGTAAAAGTAAGAAAGGGCATGCTCCGATAGTTCGAACATGTAGAAAAGATGGATGATGCAAAATTGATTAAGCAGATATACAATGCAAAAGCGGATGGATGTAGGAGTCGAGGACGGCTTAGACACACATTTCATGACCAAATAGAACGTGTTCTGGAGGAAGGTGATGTTAGGAGCCTCGAAAATCGACGCGCGTGCATGAAAAAAGTTATGAAAGTCAACGAAGCAAGTGAGGTGTGTAGGAATCGTGCCGTATGGCGCTCCGTTCTCTCTGTCTACCCTGCAAGGGGTTTGGCGTGAAGTTATGTGTGTGTGTATTTTTATTTATTTATTTAATTAGCCTTTTCTTCTTAAACCTAGGATTACAAGAGATCTCTAAGTTCGGTGTGCCTGTTGGCATAGGCCTCCTCCAATTCCTTCCAGTGTGTCCTGTCTCTTGCTACTCTCAACCAGAATGGTCCTGCTGTCTGTTTCAAATCATCCTCCCATCTCCTGACCTGACGACCCCTACTTCTTTTGCCGTCCCTTGGTTGGCAGAGTGTGACTGGCTTGCTCCATTTGTTGATAGAGTGGCGTAGCATATGTCCAGTCCATCTCCATTTTTGAGCATCTATTTTAGTAAGAATGTCTGTGAGTTTTATTCTTGTTCTTATGTCTATATTTCTAACTCTATCGCATATTTTTAGACCTAACATGCTCCTTTCCATGGCACGTTGGCATTTTGCTAGCCTTTCTCTATGTTGAAGGGCTAATGACTAAGTTTCACAACCATAAGTAAGAACTGGTAGAATACAGGTCTTGAATGTTTTTTTTTTATGTGATTGCCTAGACACTTACTTTTCACTATTTCTTTCAGAGACCAGTATTTTCTTCATCCCTGAGCTACTCGTCTGTTTATTTCCTTTGACATTTTATCTGAAGTGGATATTAGCTGTCATAAGTAAATATATTCGTTGACGTACTCAATCTTGTTGTCATCTACCGTAACGTCTATTTTCCTTGAGTTTGTCATCAATTTCATCAAAACTCTACTTATATTTGCTTAGTTCTGCATCATTTGTTCTATTGCAGCTGGATTCTCCTCAAGAAGCACAAGATCATCAGCAAACCTTAGGTTATTTAGACGAACTCCATTTATGATCAGACCCAAGTAATCCCCGTTTAGTTGTCTAAAGATGTGCTCAAGTACAGCGTTAAACAGCGAGGGGGAGAGAGGGTCGCCTTGGCGTACACCCTTTTTTATAGGAAATGGTGCACCTGTTGAATCTATTTTAATACTGGCCTTGCTGTATTTATATATAGTCTTAAGTACTTCTATGTAGTTCTTCTGGACACCTTGATGTTCGAGGCTCCGCCATATGTAATGGTGCCTAAGGCTGTCAAATGCCTTTGAGTAATCTATAAACGTCAAATAGATTTGTTTATTGAATTCGTTGTGCTTGTGTATCACCTGTTTTATTGTGTGGATGTGATCTATAGTACTGAAGTCCTTTCTGAAACCTGCCTGTTCCACGGGTTGGCTTTCATTTAATTTAACAGATATTCTTTCCAGAATCACTTTAGCGAATACTTTGTATATGTTTGATATAAGGGATATTGTTTTTTTTTACGGGATAGGAGGGCAAACGAGCAGGCGTGTCACCTGATGGTAAGCAACTAACGCCGCCCATGGACACCAGCAGCACATATAGTGTTGCTGTTGCGTTGCCGACCTTTAAGGGAAGGGGATAGGAAAGGATGGGGAAGGGGGTGGGCCTCCGGGTTCTCTCACCGAACGAAACGCGGCATGAGCCACTTTACGTCGGTCTTCTGAGAGATCGTGGTATTTCACCGGTCGAGCCGGCCCATTTATGCAGTAAACTGCTTGGCTCTACCACTGTAAAATTGGTCTATAATTCCCTATCTGGTCTCTAGGACCTTTTTTGTGACGCAGAATTATGTGGCATTCGGTCCATTCTTTTGAAATTTGCCTTGTTTGTAAGATTTCATTGAAAAGTTTTGCCAGCACAGTACTGATTTCATTTGAGGTTCCCTTTAGGATTTCATTGGGTATCTTGTCCGGTCCTGTGGCTTTCTCTAGTTTTTGGGATTTTATAGCCTTGATTACCTCTGAGGCAAGAATTTTTGGCACTTCATTTACTATGTTTTCTTCTGCTTCATTTACTTCAAGAACCTTCAAGAAACGAGCGTATTCCTATCTTAAAGGCCGGCAACGCTGATGCGACGCCCCTGGTGTTGCGGATGTCCATGGGCGGCGGTGATCGCTTTCCACCAGGTGACCCGATCGCTCGTTTGCCCCTTTTTTACATAAAAAAAAAAAAAAAAAAAAAAAACTTCCGGAACTAGGGTCAGCCCTGAGTCGTATTTATCCGAATACAATAGGCGATAATAGTCAGTTGCTAGTTTCTGAATTGGCAGTCGATTATTTATATGAGATTCACGTTGCTTTAGTTTTAATATCCACTCTATCCCATGTTCACTTAGTTGATTCAATGCCTTTTTTATTCCTCCCGTTCTTTTTATATTTCCTTCCAAAACTCGAATTCTTTTATTCTTGCGGTCTTTTCTCATATTTTCTCTAATTTTCTTGCTAAGGATTGCAGTTCTTTGGCGTCCGTCTTTTTCGCCTTTATTTGATAATAGTGTTTTTCTTTCGTCAAGTAGTTCTAGTGTTTCTTTGCTTAGATATGTCCCCTTGTTTCTGGGTTTGGTGACTAGCATCTCTTTCAATTTGTTTTGTCGTCTACTGTATTTAGTTCCAGTTTCTGAGTCAGAGGCAATAATTTCATTAAGCGATTCTTTTATGCGGGGATGAGTGGAATGGCTGTATTCTGGTATTTCATATAGCTTGCTATTATTTTGTAGGTTTTTCCTGGATCTTTTAGGCTTGTTTTGGCTCAGGCAGCTTCTCACCATACGGTGGTCTGTGTTGAAGTTCAGGTTTTTAATTATGTTCGTGTCTGTGAACGCGCCTGCATTGTTGGTTATAATAAAGTCGATTTCATTTTTGTATTTTGCACCCGGAGAGGAGCAAGTCTATTTGCTTCTACTTTTTTTTATAAAAACGTGAGTTCATCATATTAAGGTTATTTTCCATCATGAATTCTACTAGTTTCTGTCCATTTTGGCTTCTTTTGCCGTATCCGAATTTCCCGATTGTGGGTTCTTCTCCAATTTGTCTTTCTCCAACTTGTGCGTTAAAGTCGCCCATGATTATTATGTTGTTGTTATAGTGTGGTTTTATTGCTTCTGAGATGCTCTCGTAGAAATATTCTATGTCTTGTTTCTTAGCTAGTTCTGTTGGGGTAAATTTGAAAGATGGCCCAGTTTTTCTTTCTTATTTTTTTAAATTAGTTAAGTATTTTTTAAACAATTGTTCAATAAAGTTACAAGATTGTCATCTCCTATGGTTTTCCATTTTCATTGTTAATTCGCATACCTATAATATTAGTCGCGTAAAAAAAGATTGCATAATGACACCATACTACAACCTTATTCGTTCAATTCGATCATAGGAAGTATCTCCTCGACTCTTAATTCTTCCACTTTTGCATGGTATATCTGCTTAGTCAATTTTGATTTATCCGTTTTTTTCTACATATTCTGACCATTGGAGTATACCCTCCCTTAATTTTACACCGATAATCTCTTTTAATCCTACTTCCTTCCACACAACCATGTTTTCGACGCAATCAGCGAGCGTCACTCTGCAAATTTTTCACAGTGAAAACTGAAATTGAAGGCGTCCTCGAGGAAGACAAGAGTTGTGAAAATCAAGTGTGTAAAAATTCTGCCTTAGCGGAAAGTCCTATATGTATAACCTTGTTAGTTAAATACAGGTCACCAAACACAAACACTATATTTCGTAGACATTTTTTTGTTTTTTTTTTTTGTCCTAATGAGTTTGTATTTAATCGTCTTTTGGGGTATATATATTTATTTTGTAATAATTAATAGGTGATGTCAACATATAACATCTAAGACCCCGTGTCTATTTAGACACATAGATTAGAATTTGATCTATTTAAGAGTATAATAAACAGGAAATAACGCAACACGTTTAGGTAAACAAATACTTACTTTTATTATTAGCTTGACGTTTCAGCCTGGTTGCATTGGCCGTAGTCACAAGCAGATATTTGTTTACCTAAATGTGTCGCGTTATTTTCCGTTCATAATATTTATGTATTAAGCAACTCGAATATTAAAATATTTAAAAATATTTTCATACATATGTAACCAAAGTTGGTAACCATGGGTCAACGCTAGAGTTAGTTTACAGTTAGTTCTTTAAGCAGATATTATAATATTATCTATAATCCTTTACAATATTGCAACTTCATATAAATGGACGAAGCGCAAGATATGCCCACGCACCTCGATCTTGGCGTCTTTTGCTAAAATATAAAGACTTTGCGGGTTTGTTACACGTCTGCATTACACATAGAATTGCCCATCTATATTTACCTTTTTAATATCGTGATCTCTTTTAAAATGTAGTGAATTTATTTTGATAAGAGTAATACCAAGGTGCCAAATCGACATAATTTAAATTACAAAAAAAAACACTCACTGTGAGTTAGCCATACTGGTAAGAACATGTGGTGACCAGGTTTTTTTGAAATTGACGACAATGACCAGATAAAAAAAAAAGGTTCAAGTAGTATTAAAAAAAACTAAAGATTGATGTCAAACTTCTGACAAAGTCCCTGGTAATGCTATTAATTGAAGTTGATAATTTTTTTTTATGTGATAGAAGGGCAAAGGAGCAAGCGGGTCACCTGATGGTACGCAACCTGTGCCGCCCATGGACACCAGCAACACTTATAGTGTTACCGTTGCGTTGCCGACCTATAAGGGAGAAGGATGGGGAAGCGAGGTGGATCCCCAGGTACCTCTCTCACCGAACGAAACGCGGCATGAGCCACTTTACGTCGATCTTCTGAGAGGTAGATTTCACCGGTCGAGCCGGCCCATTCATGCAGCTAACTGCTTATTATTTTAACTGCTATTATTTTCATCATATCTAGGTTGTTAGTCGCTAATATCAACAGCTAAGCAAGTAAGGTGTGTAATAATCGTGCCTTATGGCGCTTTGTATTCTCTACCTACCCCGCAAGGGATCTGGTGTGAAGTTATGTATGTATGTATCAGGAACTTGAATTGAAAAAAAAAATAGTGTTAGTTCATTTATGAGGAAAGCTTTGGGGTATTAATATGATCGCGGCAGTAATCTTAAGTGGTAAATGTATAAAATATAGCGGTACGAAGTTCGCGCGGTCTGCTAGTATAAGATATTTTCTAAAACTAACATAGCCTATGTTGCTATGTATAAGCTACCTAGCCAATGAAGTCCCGTCAAAATTGGTCCTACCATTCTAGGGAATTGCCTAAATAAACAGAAAAAAAATGATGTTAATTTATAAAATAATATAATTTATAAATATAATCAAATGCATGTATTGCTGCATGATCTATACAAGGCTTCTATGTGAGCCGTGCTTGAACTGAATACTAATGAGATCAAGATCTGGACCAAGTGGCATGACATTACTCAATTAAGGTGCAGTAAGCAGTACCTATGTATAGTCATCACATTATTTTATTTATCATTCATTTTTTATTCTGTGTTTCTTAGAGTTTAGCGAATACACCAAACTTTGGAAGACAAGCAAAATAAAAAGTCCAAAGTTTATTTCACCACATAATAATTGAGTTTGGGTATTGTTTCGCCGATCGTCATGGTCTATCGGAGTTGGAAATACTTCTTTTGAATAAATCTCGTCAACATTTTTGGAAACTTAGCGTAATGTCAAATTTCAAAAATCGAACGAAGAAAAAATATATAATCGCTAAGAAGTAGGTAATAACTTGGTGTGGAATTTTATATTTACAAAAATATTTGCAGTATTTTCAGTTCTCGGTGGTCCAGTGGTCGAGCACCCCGCTTCTGAATCAAGAAGTCGCGAGTTCGAATCCTGGCTCACACCAATGACTTTTACAAATTATTTTCAGAAGTTATGTGTGACAAATATGGATGACTGAAAACTTTGTGGAAACATAACGGCGAGACTAGCCTTAACAGCCGCTGCCTACACCTTCGGGTAGAATAGGTGTAAAGTTATGTTACGTGTTATTTTCAGTAGCTATAATTTGAAGTTAAAATAAATACTCTAATTAAACGTATTTTTTTATTAATATAACGCTAACTGCAATTATGAGTTTATGAGATTTACAATAATTTCATTTTAAGGTCTACTAATGTAGTTTAAAATAAATGTTTGATCTCATTATATCATATTGTTGAATTGTAAAACTACAATAACATTTATTAACAATAACAAAAATTCAATTCAAACAGTTTGAAAAGAGTATTTGGCACATGAATTTCTTGCCCGATTGCTCGTGGCGATTGCGTCCGTGTTTTTTTTTGTCCGCGGAGGCACTTGCCTTAAGCGCTCGTGTTTGTATTTCATTTTAAATAATACGTTATCTGTACTTCTTCACCTTTTTTAATTGTCTGTGAAGACCTATAAAAATGAAGGTACTTTGACTTTCATGTTCCTTGGTAAGTTACAATTTCAGCTTTAAGCCTACTTAAATTTTGGAACATACAAACAATAATGAACAATGGTGAAAGCTGAATGCATGTTAATTTTAAGTAAGCGTTTGAACCGGATAAGGGATTTTGATATTTTTCCTCTTTGAAAAAATTGTAGGCATCTTTGCAGATTGGAGAGACTAGGAGGCCTAAAGAACTATTTTCTAATATTTTTATACTGTGTGCTAAGGAATTAAATTGTGACAATGGCGAAATTTTCACTATTTTATCATGAAAATACATTTCACATTTTGATGTATTCCGAACTCCAAGCCAATAAACTTACAGTTATTTTTTTAACGTTAGAGAATCTTGGAAAGCTATATTTATTGTACCTCCAAGAGGCCCGTCATCTAGATACTGGTATCTAAATAATGGATATATCCTTTTATTAAACTAATAAATTCCCAATTCTATATACGCTAATGTGAAAATTAATGGTCCAAGAGGGTCACCCTGCTGACGAAATCGAATTTTGGCGGATTTATAATTAAATAATAACCAAACATAAAAAAGCTCTCAAAGTAGTCAATCAGGATGATCTAAATTATGTTTCGATATTAAAAAGGAATGTAATGCTTTTTCTCTCGTATATTAAATTGAAGGCAGAAATTAATCCCTAATTGACAGAGGTTTTTAAATGATCGACTTACATTTTGACAATATGCTACATAATTTAATCATAAGACGGTTGATATGTACACATTCATTGTGTAATTTTTGACCAGCCTTGATGACCAAAAATATTGTTATCAAGTAGCAAATTCTTCCGTACAGTTCACACAAGCCGATATATATTCTTTGTTGATCCTATAAAATGTAATATCGCTGTATTTTTTGTAACTTCATCTAATTTCGACTTTTTCTACCAGAGGTAGTGGCTGTTAGGCCTCGACTTCTGCATCTTAACGTCCCAAATGGTATAGGTAGAGCGTTGGTGGCAAACGTTACTATCAAAAATAATATCGAAAAAAGTCACTTCTCTGAGACAGAATTCGAACTTGAGACTTGATGGTGTATTACGACGAGTGCCTTCACTTCCAGACTGCCAAAATTGTGGCTGATATAATTAATAAAAAGAACCTTTTTTATACTTACTTCTATGAAGAATATACCATAAACTCTGCTTAGTTTGTAGACAGTACATAGAATCGTTATAGCAATTGGTATAACTAACTGAAAATTGTATTTGATTATTTGATATCGATCAATATTATTGATATTTAACACAACAAAATATTATACAAACAATTACAAAATTTGCTGTGTGGCGCCGGATTAGAATACCGCCGCCACCCCATCTCTTCCCGTGGGTGTCGTAAAAGGCGACTAAGGGAAAAGGCTGGAAGAATGGGCAGCAGCATTCTCTCTCAACAAAATACAGCCTACTGCGATCGCCAACCCGCCTGCCAAGCGTGGCGATTATGGCAAAAACCCCCCATGAGTGAACGGACCGGCAGTTGTGGCGCTCTATGGGGGAGGCCTGTCCAGCAGTGGATCTTAAAAGGCAAATGATGAATTAGAAAATATGATTCAAACAAATACAAAATATTACACAAAATATAACAAAATATTTTAGCTTCACACATAACCCATTTACTTGCGGAAGGATAAATAATACTAGCTTAAGTATTTTTGTTTTATTTTTATATTTCATCATTTGCTGTAACTAATATTTAAAGTTATTAATAGTTAAAGTATTATAAAGGTCACTTTTTATTTATTTTATTTAAAAATTCTTGGAAAGGTTTCACCCACCATTGCTTGTTAAACAACCGCAGCCCAATTAAGTAAAATAGGAAAATATGAAAATATTTATATGATTATAAAAATGAAAATAGACACAAAAGATGGAGATTCAAATAGAAATTCAAATTCCTTAAAACTTTGAATACAGAAAAATTGAGACGAAACTAACAGTGTTAGATACATTTTGAAATTCTTAGTAATAAAACAAGAGCAATGACAAATTTTAAAAATAATGTATTTTATTTCATACAATCAGGTTTTGAAATTTGAGGAGTAGGACACAGCCAGAGAATAGGGGATGAATATACCACAGGGATACAAAAAACCTCAGTTTACATGTAAAAAAGGCTAAAGGGGAACCGTTAAGATTTTTTTTGTGAGAATTATATATGTTGACAACAGGAGACTGGTTTGCTTTTGGCTGTTAATTTCCTCACATTATAATGGCCCAGTTAGTGATTCAGCTACACTCCACTTTTAATTAAGTGGTTTTGAAAATAAACCCAAGACTTTCCGGAAAAGTTTTTGGAAGTCATGTCTGTGTAGGCGAGATTTTGCACCACTTATTACGTGGGACATGTTTATTGCAATTGCCTCCGCCTACACCACCGCGTGTTTAGGTGTGAAGCTATAGTCAATTACAGAACATTAAGTTTTACCTCTTTAAAACACTCCAAAAGTAATCTGGCGCAAATAAATAAATCTTCATATATTTTTGACCATTCTGCTGTTAACGTAGGGATAAAGAAAGACTCATTAAAATATGTGTCATCAAGTATATTATTTTCCAAATAGGAAAATGCCATAAGTTCAAAATTTTGGAAACTTTCCAGTATATTTTTCATTGATCGGTTTAAACATTTAACTAAATTATGCAACAAGTTTATAAATAACAACAGGGTAACTATTTCTATATTGTAACGTGTATCAATCCATACTTCAGAAATAAACATAACTATACCGCATGGTATCAGCTTAGGTGTAGGTGTGATAGTTAAATTATTTAATTTCAAAACAGTAACAAGTATTCTCAATAAGACAAAAACAACAATACTGCTTACGCCTTCCCATTTTAAGCGATTTAAATTTTTAATATAACTTATCTCTTTATCGTAGATTCCATTGACTTTTTCAAATGTATTTACTAATAATTCGTAGCACTTGGAATGTTTAATACCGTTTATTATAAAGATCAGATTGCTACAAAACTGTAGTGCATATAATGCCATGATTATAGGCAACCCGAGTTCGTTTATTAGATTCTGTTCTATGCTATGCTTATGTATTATAAAAACCATGATCATGTTGTTTATGAAAACGGCTGAGAAAATTATTAACTCCATAAATATTCGTATTAATATTATTAATTTTGAACGATACTTATATGAATTGAAATTTC
This sequence comes from Euproctis similis, assembly GCA_905147225.2. Classification (NCBI taxonomy): domain Eukaryota; kingdom Metazoa; phylum Arthropoda; class Insecta; order Lepidoptera; family Erebidae; genus Euproctis; species Euproctis similis. The sequence continues at coordinate 3,642,112 of LR990116.1, read as the reverse complement.
TATAAACACTTATTAAGTTCTCTAACTTTACTAATGTGTTGATCAATCCAATTTTTGACATGTTTTTCTTGCTTTTTATTATTTCTTCTTTTTCTATATTACTCTTGTCTACTCAAAACCTAAATGCCATAGAATGTAATGTTACAATGATTTTAATAGCATGATGGATTCTTCTACTTTAAGTAATTAATCAACACTTCAGTTAATTAATATAGTACCTAAAGTGTAAATTATTAGGTTTAGTCCTAAATTATGGTTACATAAGCCATTTCTAATGGATTAATCATCAAACTGTACTTATTTGTAGCCTCGGTATTCCAGTAGTTGAGCACACGGTTTCTAAATCCAGAGGTCGCGGGTTCGAATCCGGGCTGAAATTAATTAATTTCGAAAGTTAACTGTGATAAATATCGATGACTGAAAACTTTGAGCCCGTTATGGCGATAGGTTTGCTACCCATTCGTTAGGTCTACTAAGGTCTAAATTCAATATATAATAATAACAGGAACTCAAGCGCAAGAGGTTATCTGTAGTAATAAAACAAAAAGGATTTAAACAGAGCGCCAGGAATTTCTAATGCATTATGTACACTTCTAACTGGTGACACTTTTCAAATATTTCAGTGCTAAAAAAATCATTCGCAGTAGTAAAATTATACATAATTGTGCTTTAGATCGTAATTGAAGAATTATTTAATCCTTTGAGGGTCACAGTTGCACTGTCAAGCTGCAGCTGTATTATCTGTCGGCTCTATGCGGCCACGGTTTGGGAATGTTCATCGCCAGATTACCGGGTTAATATTCTGAAACTCAGGTCTTAATTTTGCATGAATTAGCCCCGCTACCACCGTCTATGGACTCTGCCCTGCCTGTCAATTTGCCAAATAATTTTTACTAAATTTGTTAAATATACAGATATTTTGTAGATAACCTTCAAATTCAAATCATTTATTTGTTTATAACATGTGTAGTTACTTGGTACAATTATACTTAGTATTATTTTTTATAAAACATTGAATTTTAACATGTTTTGCCATGATATGCGTATAAACAGACAAAAGAATACCATTTTAATATTATAGTGCCCCTTTCTAATCGCAGAACTTTAATAAATGTAGTATTTATTAATTATATGGGCATTATTTTTCTACTGATTAATAATATGTCTACCAATAAAATTAATGATTTGTGGTTCTTTATTAATTAGGGGTTAAAAAGGTCGTTGAAAATCTATTTTAATTCAATTTTCAATAATCAAGTGATTACGTAGATAGGACGTGTTCTTTGACACTATCAAAAGAAACATATCTTTAAAAAATATAATTTTCATTTCAACTCTTTCATTTTGTAACATTTTCATTTCAGCATAAAATTCTATTACGTTCAAAATGGAGCTAGTTAATGTTTTAACAAAATTGGAAAATTGTATGTGTGTCAACAGAAATTTAGATTCCTTTGGATTAATATCAAAGATGTTAATATTGACGAGAGTAATTTTGGAAATAATTTTACTAATAGCAATCAATATTAGTAACACCAATATCGTGTATAGTTTCACTGAGTCCAATTTCAGAGGACTCGGCATAAGTAGCAGTACACCATTGCTAGCAGCACTGTATTCGCTGAAATTCGGTAGCGATTTGCTTTTTATAATCGGTGGTTTATACAGTATACGTGACTTCAAGTTGCTTGTCCACACAATGACACAAGTTCACGAAGTTTATGGTACAGACACAACATATATGAAAAAGTTATCACAGCTAAAAAAGATAACTATAATAAGTGTTGCGACACTTGTCAGTGTTAGAATATTTCTGACAACATTAAAAGTTTTAAACTCATTTCATATGTATCCCCCTGATTTGTTACTGAGATGTTTGATATTGGCATATTCTGAAATATGGGTTGACTCCCGATACATCCTGGAGAATTATGTTATATTTACTTTTGTATCGATACTGGACAATCATCTGGACTGTTTGAATAAATCTATAAGAGATGCCGTTTCATATTCAATGAGTCGTTCCATTTCTACTAACAACCAACAGTATGTAGAATATTATAACGAACCTCTTACGGAAAAAATAATATCAAACTGGAAATGGATCTATCAAAATGTATTTATTTGTACAAATTTAATTTCACAATGTTTCAATCAGGTAAATGGATTCAGTTAGCAAGCATTAACAGCCACTACCTACACCTTCAGGTAGAAAAGGTCGTGGATATACAAAAAATAATTACAAATTTACGTTTCATATTAGAAGATATAATTTAATGTATTGACACTTTTACAGGTATCTGAATACCCGGTATGAAACATGCACATATTCTATAAACCTAGTTTTCCTTAAAACATAAGTCAGCAAATAATTATACCTTTCTCTGATATTTTTCACACCGAACGAAATACGCCATGAGCCACTTCACATTCTGAGGGATGGTGGTATTTCACCAATCGAGATACCGGTTCATGTGCGTCTTCCGCCAGTTTCATTAATTCTTTTCAATATTGTTTTTGTGTTAAATATTTATTTCAGGTGATCTATCCAGTACTATTTTCAATTCTATTTCTGGTTTTCAAACTAAGTAGAATTTATTTGCTGTTCGTAATAAGAGTAAGTGTTTATATTACTTTTATAAAATTACTAACTGGCCGTCTTCTTCGTATCACATGATAATATTTGTTGGTAATAAAAAGTTGAAAATCCATTCTTTGTGTATTTCACAAATGTTGGCAACATAGTAAAAAAAAAAATTAGTATTTGTGCTAAAGAAACAAATAAGCTTTAAGGGTAGCTCACTTATTACTTAGGGGTTTGAAAAATAATTTATGTTTCCCGACAGTTTCAGAGCATTTTTGCAACAAATACTTTGACAAGAGAATTTTATTTAATAGGTTTTATTACAATACCAACCATATTTCAGCCATATATGCCTGTCCTTTGTAACACAGGTTACAACTAAAGCGAAGGACAGTGTGCTCAATCTATGTAACATACTTATGAAATAATAAGGATATTTGTATTTTGTATATTTCGTTTCTTTACAGAAGCTACCGCTTTTGACTGCATTGTCTGAATTATATGTGGTATTTTATTATATATTGTTGGTATTTTTGGTCACGCATGCAGGTCAAAAATTGCAGAATAAAGCTAAGACAGTTAAAAGTTCACTGTTGGAATTGCAAGGCATATTGTATATAGGTAAGAAATAATTACGTTCCGTTTTTTCTACCTTCACCGCAAATAGCTTGGCGTGAAGTTGTTTTGTTGTTTTCTACAAATAAGTACTAAAACAACAGTTTATATTGTATTTCAGAACCAGATGGAATCCTAATAAAATACATCAAGAATTTCATAGTATTAATAAATACACAGGTGATCAGATTTAGAGTGGCCGATCTTGTTGTGGATAAACATTTAGTTCCGATGGTTATTTCCTTCTTGGTATCAAATATTATACTATATTTGCAGTTTAGCAATATCATATAAGTTTCAGTTTAATTTAAAGCCCAATTTTTTCATTGCTCATAAGGATACAGTTTTCAAAAGTTGCTACCACTTTACGAACAGACTGCTTCATCAATTTCTCAGTCAAGTCTTCATATTTCTTTAATGATAAATATTAAAGAAATATGAAGACCTGACTGAGAAATTTCAATTTCGATTTGTCATTTACTTAAAAATCCATATCCTTATTAAACATCCTACCGAATATTGATATTTACAAAATATGGGATCTCATTAATCCCGCTATAATGATATTATAGAACCTCAACGTGTGGTCGTAATATAAACCGTAAAAAAGCCTTCAGTCACATTACGGCACATAAGTTCCACAGATGAAGTAAATTGAATAAAAGTTGCCTTTGAACTCGATTCTGTGAAAGCCTAAGACGCAATGTAAACGTGTTTGTCATTTCCTTTCAAATAAAAGCAAATAAAATGTAATCAAATATAAAAGCTGTTTTTGAATCCGATTCGGTAGGTATGTGACATGTCTTTTTTCTGTGTCGTAATTTAAAATTACGAGACTTGACTTGTAATTTTCAATTAGTAAATCTAATAAATCTATCTATAAACTACAGGTAAAAATCTTAGTTGTAGACCGTGTACTTATCTCAGTGCCTATTTTGATGAGTATAGGAAATGAGAATGGTTATGTATTCAGAAATTAGGTTCAGATTTGTCCAAAGTGGCTCATTACAGTCAATTATAAATTTGAACAAAGTCTTTGGTTATAACATAACAAAACATGATTTCACGCCTTTTGTTACCCGAAGGTGTAGGCAGCGGCTGTTAAGTCTCGTCTCGGCGTTATATGTACGTCCCAAATAGAATAGGTGGCGAATCTATTGCTATACCGGACACAAAGTTTTCAGGCATCGATATTTATCACACATAACTTCCGAAAACAATTTCGTGAAGTCCTTGGTGTGAGCCAGTATCAGGAATCGAACCCGGACCTCCTGGATCAGAAGCCGTGTGCTGGACCACTGCGCCACCGAGACTATTACTTTGGTTGTAGTAACGAGAAAAGACAGAGGAACCATTCTAGAGTCCATATTGAATTCGCCTCAATTTAAATATCGTTTAAGGAAATGACTATAGATTTGATATAAATATCTCCCGTGATTTTAATTTTATAATTATACTAGCTGACCCGGCGAACTTTGTTACGCATCAAAAGTTATAAAGGAGTAAATTTTGGTTATCGTGAGTTCAATTTGTGCTATTTATCGGCTTTAACTGCTGTCTCGTTATGTTAATACTGCAATATCTACGAAAATATTCGTTAAAATTGCATGTTGTAAAGGGTCAGGATTATCTATACTACATGTAAAATCTATTTAAGACACTTAACTGGATGAAAATTAATGCTGTAATGTTTAAAATCGCTTCGTAAATAAGCCATTATTTCTCGTAAAAAGTAAACAAATAAAAATGGTCATTGTGGGTTATCCCTAAGAGATAGACATATGCTCTCACGGACTTTTTTGTAGATCTTCTGAAGGTGTTTAATAACGTAGAAAGAACATTGTTTTAATCTATCACTTAGGGTTCGGCCAGCGTTTGCAATTAAAGTGCAATTAAATTTCGAAAATTATCATTTTTTCTTTACAACATCATATATGATTTATAGATCAAAACCTGCTAACACCCTCTAACTATTAAAAAACCCGCATCAAAATCCAGTGCGTAATTTTAAAGATATAAGCATATAAGGGGACAGACAGCGGAAAGTGACTTTGTGTTATACTGTGTAGTGATTAAAATTGGTTACAGTTTTATCGGATGCCACATTATCAGATATGTACTGCGGTGAAGCTGACACTGACAGCTGTGTTGTACCATCAATAGCCGAACCCGCAGACTTTGTTTCGCCCTAGAAACTAAAATGACTAAATAATAAAAAATACTAAAATAAATATTAAGATAAAGTAGCTTGAGTTACGCCATATTACATTAGAGACCTGCCAATAATTTGATAATTTTCATTTTATTTTTATGTAGGTATATAAATAATAAAAATAACGTAGGCGCAAACTCAAGATATTATTACAAAATGGTCTGAATTCCAACATTTTGATCTCATTTAAGATAATTATATCGCGATAATCTTTAAAATTACAATAGTTAAGATATTAAAGTTATGAAACGAGGCCGTTAAAGTTGCTCACTTAGTTTCCAAGTCTCCACACAATGTGGCGGAACCTCCGCCAAGTTCGCAACGACTTCACCAGCACTCGCTGATATAAAATTGCAATTAACTACTCCCCCGCGTTTTCTAATTAGATTTCTATAGAAATATATTTAAGATTTCGTGAATAATTTCCATAAATAAAATTTTAAAGACATATTTTACTGGATGATGAATGTATTTCACAGAAATAGATCAAGATAGAACGGCGAATAGGCGTGGTAAGCGTGCCAAAACCATGCACTATATTGCATGCTTTTCGAAACTCGCTCTCATTACGCAATGAGCGACCCGACCCTGCGTTCAGGACGTAAAAAAATAGATAAAACTTCACATATATGCCTTATTGTGCTGTGGCAAATTGTAAAAACAAAAGCAGTGAAGCAAATATGAAGAAAGGAAATATTTCGTATGATCAGTAAGTATAGAAAATCAGTAGAAAGTATTTTTTTGAGATTCTAAATAATTGTTTTACTTTTACTATGTTCAATAATTACGATCACAAGTTGTATATTTTTTCGTTATGATAAATATCCATTGCTGTCCGCATTCAACGCTCGTATACAAAAACATTGCGCGCATAATTATATTATACGCGTAATGTACGTCGAATCGAACGAAATACACAAATACACCTGCCAGTTGATCGCTGTGTCTGTTAATCGCTGTGATTGGTCTTCGAATGTTAGAGATGCGCACTCCATGTATTGTTGAGTCTTAGGACTTATCGATAAATTAATTCAATAATAATTCGAGTATCAGCTTATGTCTTGCTTTGTCCCTACTTTATTCTAACACCACAAATTTCAACCAAAGTGCTTCATAATTTTATTGGCAGCAGTTTATTTGACAGTATAAGTTTTCACCAATTTGACCAATCGCCGATGGAAAATCATCTCGTCCTTCTCATACGGAAATATATGTCGACGTTCGGCTTCGTTATTTAACCAGGACTGTGAGGCCAACCCTTACAAAAAGGCAAATATTTAATAAATATGTATAGTTTCCAGGACAATAAAATATTTATAAATAAATTTTATATACTATTGGAGAAATATGTTTTAGGTATTAATATGTCGGATTAAAGTATTTAACATATTTTACTTTCTATGATTATCGTTACACAAAATCAATAAAGTTGGTACAATATAAAAATAATAAATTTAACACACGTTGCCGATATTAATATCGATAATCTAATGAGTGTGTCTCCTAACTAGTCGCCCCGCTCACAATGAAAATGACGTCACGCTGTGGGCGTGGTTTTTCAAAAAAGTGACACGCTCGAAATGTATGAAAATATGACATCGCAGCCGTTCTATCTTGATCTATTTCTGTGATGTATTTCGATTTTCCCAACAAGTAGGTCTCAGAATGAACATGGACACAACCAAAGTAATGTTCAAAGCCCATGTCATTCAAGTACCGATTACTGTTGGCAATGCGATCCTCGAAGTGGTCGATCACTATGTTTACCTAGGACAAACAGTCAAGCTAGGTAGAGCCAACTTCGAGAAAGAGATAAACCGACGGATTCAACTCGGTTGGGCAGCGTTCCGTAAACAAAGGGAAATCTTGTCGTCCAAAATCCCACAGTGCCTTAAGTCTAAGGTCTATGACCAATGTGTCTTACCAGTGGAGCTGAGACGCGGTCTCTAAATGTTGGCCTCATGACGAAGCTCAAGGTGCCTCAGCGTGCCATGGAACGGCTATGCTCGGAATCTCTCTGCGAGATAAAATCCGCAATACGGAGATACGAAAGAGATCTGGCGTGACCGACATAGCCCGTAAGGTTAGCACGCTGAAGCGGAGATGAGCTGGCTACATCGCTCGACGAACCGATCACTGCTGGGGTAGAAAGGTTCTCGAGAGGCAACCACGAACTAGTCAACGCGGAGTAGGCCGTACCCCCACCAGGTGAACTGACGACCTTGTGAAATCCTCGGGAGGCCGATGGACGTAGGTTGCACACGACCAGCAGTTGTGGCGCTCTATGGGGGAGGCCTATGTCCAGCAGTGGACCTCAAAAGGCTGATGATTACCGTAAATCAAACACAGATCTTTTAGTCACCGATATTTATCACCTAATTTCCAAAAATCATTAGCAAGCACAAAAATTCTTGGTACAGAAGCAGGTTAACCAGACAACCGAGATGACAATATTACAATATCTCAAACATTTTATCATTAATAAACGCAAGTGATAACCATAATATTTATTAACTGACAACATTTTTCATGAGCACAATACTTGCACATTTAAAAGAGATTAGGAGAGAGTAAGAGATTTGTACAAGCCGTTGAACTTATTATCCACTCAGTATACATTTTGTAAAACTTGAAAAAACTTTTGCTCACTGTCACAAGTAGGCCAAGCAACTGTTTTTTTTTTCACAATTTCCGGGTTCTGACAACGTAAAAACATTACATTTTTACCTTAACGTAAACAAAACAAGGTTGGGTGAATTATTTCTTTCAACTCGGCGACTTTCTTGAAAACTTAATGCATAATGAATAGAAATATGTTAAGTAAAATTTCGGGCTTTTTCAAATAAGGAAGAAAGTCACATTTTACAATTATTATTTACTATCTTTTCCCGTCAATTTTAATCATTCATAAAATAAAAATTTTGTATACTGGGTTTTAATATTATACTTAAAGTGCCTATAATATCTAAACCATCTTAATCTGTAAGTTATTATGATTTATAATATAAATTAAAACCCATAAATCACTCTAATTAAACAAATCGGGGTCGCAATTGTATTACAAGCAAAATAATTATTTTTGTAGGTGACCTTTGCGAAATTATTTAAAACTTTAACGAGCTTGCGGTCTGTATAACTTCTGTATAATGAGTTTAACAAAAACAAAATATTTTAAAAAAATTGTAGGCATTATATTGCAAATAGTTGCAAATTTTACAAATATAATGAACGGGAATTAAACGCGACACGTTTAGGTAAACATTATTTACCTTGATTTGCTTGACGTTTCGGCCAGTTTGCACTGGCCGTGGTCTCAAGCAGACAAAATCGTTATTTATTTTTTTAAAGCAGTCAGTCAAGGAAATACACGGTGCTATTATTTTTAGCTGACGGCATTCATAAAGAATAAAATATTCATAAGTAGTTATATTTTTCAACTTTTGCAAAGATTCTTTAATATAATCATTGAAGTTTAATTAACTTAATTTAATCCTATATTACAATACTTTTGACTTAACATCTATTAAGTAGTATTAATTTATTAAACAGTGTGCTTGGAAATAAAAATGTGAGAAGGCGGGAAACGGATCTTCTGTGTTGCTATATCTATTATATGATCAATAACAGTGAATTATTCGAATTTAAATGCGTATTTTTAACCGACTTCGAAAAAAGGAGGAGGTTCTCAATTCGTCTGTATGTATAATTTTTTTTTGTCTAATCACCGATATTTTCATCATAATGGACGGATTGCAAAATTTTTTTTTATCGATAGTGTTTACTTTCGAGATAGTCCCATTTTCACCAGGTCAGGATCTGATGATGTAAACCAGTAGAAATCGAAGGAAACCTCCGAAAATTGTATGCGAGTATGGTGTTTTTGTTACGTAATAGTGATGTCTTAGGGATATGCTTTATGGTTTCAACATTTGATGCTGCTGTGGTGATGAAGAAGACACCGAACTCCTCAACGGTTAGGAGTTTGAAGATAGCACTGCCATTTTTCGGTAGAAACTACTTGGTAGTATATAGGGCTAACGTGTTGCTTGTGAGGTATACTTGAATATACGTCTGATACTGCTATGCAGATGAAGAAGCCACAAAACTCCTTAACGGTTAGGAGTTGGGAGACAGTACTGCAGTTAGTCGATGGAAACTGTTTAGTGGTGTATAGGACTAATGTGTTGCTTGGAAGATAAGCTTAAATCCATATCTGATACTGCTGTGCTCATGATGAAGCTACGGAACTCTTAAACGGTTAGGAGTTAGGACACAATACTATAAAAAGTTTTTTTTTCTGCAATACTTTCAAGGCTACGATTGGTCTGGTGGTTATTGTCTACCCATGATAATAACAAAATTATAAATACTAAACAAGTATTATCAAACTCTTTTCACTAAGTACTTATTAATAACAATTATAGCTCCCTAAAAATATCAACCATTTAACAAACGGACTTGCAGTAAGTAATAATTTATTTTATAAACTAAAAGCCATGTAAATGAACTAACTTCTATTGGCGTTCACAACTCATTAATATTACTAAAACTCGTGAAAAAACTTACTTTAAAAAAAAAGTTAAACCGACTTCTAGAAACGTAAACCACAAAATCTTTAAGTAAAAAAAAACAGTACCTTCATAACTAAAAAGCGTTAAATAACGAAACTTACGAATTTGTATACTTAATACAATACCGACTCCAAAAATAAGTGACAATTGTATATATTTTAATAGTTAAAGATTACTTTATAAAAGTATTACGTTTTGTATATTGTATTAAGTATACAAATTAGTAAGTTTCGTTATTTATCGCTTTTTAGTTATTGAAGGTACTGTTTTTTTTTACTTAAAAATTTTGTGGTTTACGTTTCTAGAAGTCGGTTTAACTTTTTTTATTATTATATTATTATAGTATTTTTTTTTATTGTCCTATGACTTATTCTCGATAGCCCTGAGGTCCGTAGTACAAGTGTGTCCGTAGTCCGTAGTCCGTAGTGCACATAGTGTGGAGTATATTTATACATCTGTATGTTTCACAGTTTTGATATTACTATAAATAATATATCGTCTAATATAAAAAAAACATTTAAAAATGATATTAAAATAAATAAATAAAAATCTCGATTTTGAATGTTAAGTTTATTTCTAAAGTTTATAATCAAAAACTGCCTTAAATATAACCATTCACATTTTTAGTTTAGGTTATAATTATGATGTTAAAAAAATACTAATATCATTTAATGTTTATATTTACAAACTCTTGTAAGTTTTATTATATTTCCTATTTTGTGTTAAAATATGAATATATGATATATATAATGAATATATGATGGCAAAAATAGTGTTGAAATGTGGACAAATAATTAAATATTAACACAACAAAATAGGAATAAACACACTGAGATATTACATTTGTTGTTATTAAAGTACCGGGTGTATTATCTAACGTCCACATCTGGTGTGAGTACTTACAGCCACATGTGGCATCTTCGTGAATTACATAAGGCTTTTATGTCATATACTCTGAATAATTTATGGCTGTGTACATAATATCTTTTGTATGTGAGAAGTTAAGTGTTAACGCTCGATCGATCTTATGACTTATTAGTTTAAATGACTCCATTCAGATCATGCAGTAACTGTCCGATATAAAACAGTGGAAGAGCCACGCAGTTCGCTGCATGAATGGGAGGGCTCGATCGGTGAGATACCAAGACCTATCAGAATATCGACATCATGTGGCTCTTGCTACGTTTCGCTCAGCGTGAAAGGTATCCGGAGGCTCAACCCATTTCCCCTTCCCCTTCCCATGCCAATCCCGACCCCTTCCATTTCCATTGTAAGAGCCGGCAACGCAACGTCGTTGCAAAATAGTATCTGTCTGAACTTTCATCTATTAAAACGAGGACTGCAAAGATAATATCCTAAATTTGAAACTGCAACGACTTTTCGGAAGCTATATAATATGTATTAATTAAACTTAAAGCGTTAATTTCGAAAAGGTCTAAATTAACATACGATTATACTTTTATGTTTTCCAATAAATGTACCAGAAATGTTAAGATATAGGTAAAGAGGAATTTCGCTATCTATTTCGTTAAGTAAGTGTTCCTCGAGTAAGATGTGCTGACCTTTATTTACAGTTATTTGTTTAGGAGAAAAATGTTCAAAGGCATATATTGTTTGAAGTATCTTCTGTTCCTTCTTTGTTGCTATTATTACAGCCAGTCTTGTCCAAGTTCATGCCCATACCGACACGCCGGGAGGATTCGTCTAGGCTGCGCAGCATTCGGCTTAACTGTTCCAGCGACTCTGCCATTACGACGATGTCATCGGCGAACCGAAGATGTGAGATGTACTCACCATTCACGTTGATACCCTGTCCAGTCCAATCCAGGGTCTTGAAGACGTCCTCCAGAGCGCTGGTGAAGAGTTTAGGAGATATGACATCTCCTTACACCTCGATTCAGCTCGATGGAGTTCTTCACCTGGTCGTGTATCTGGACAGCCATCTTGGCGGTGTCATACAAGCATCTCAACACCTTCTTGCCGAGATACACATGTGTCAATATTATTCAGTTACCTGAAATTATTTCCACGTTTACTATGAAATAACATAACATAACTACACGCCTTTTGCTACCCGAAGGTGTAGGCAGCGGCTGTTAAGCCTCGTCTCGCCGTTATGTTTTCGTCCCAAATAGAATAGGTGGCGAACCTATAGCCATACGGGGCTCAAAGTTTTCAGTCATCGATATTTATCACACATAATTTCCGAAAACAATTTCGAAAAGTCATTGGTGTGAGTCAGTGTCAGGAATCGAACCCGGACCTCTGGATCAGAAGCCGTGTGCTCGACCACTGGGCCACCGAGACTCAATAATTCTACATTGTTTAATTTAAAATCTAATTATTAACTCGAGTAAATTCTGCTTGTTTCTCAGTAACTCTTTATTTAGGAATACCCGTGGGTACCTATATCTTGTTTTACAATACAGAAACGAGAACTGGAAAAGCATTTTTAAATAGAATGTCCTGGAAATTCATCTGAAAAAAGTCCTTTTAAATTACTAAGTACACTTTATCAATCATTATATTTATGTACCCATATTTCCGAAAATTTAAGCTTGCTCACAATTTAATTAATCTTAAAATTGACAACAAAGAAATAGATTTTTAATGAAATATTTCTTCTCTGGTGTTCAATGTTTAGGTATTAACAGTAGAAAAAATACTACTATAATAATATATAGATAATAATTATAAATAAATAATATATATATTAAATATAAATAATAATCACACATATAATGTGGAATTATTATTTACTAAGCCTATTATTAGTGGCACACTGCCAAACTATCAATAACCCAAATTTGTAACATGCTAATGATAATGGTAGCCTTTGATGATATATATCTTAATATATATAAATTATGTATGTGACACACTATTATTATTATTTTATTGTTATTATTAAATAATTTAAAACAAAGCCGCTGTCTGCTGTCTGTCCCATTATGCATTGTCTTTGAAACTACGCATTTGTATGGCGTTTTTTATAAGCTTTTATTTACCTTGCACTGTATGTATGTATGTATGTATGTATGTATGTAAGTATGTATGTTCGGTGGAATCTTGTAACTCAATTTTGAAGTAGATACCTTCAACCGATTGAGCTGAAATTTTGTATACACGTTTACTTTGGATGACAATGCATGATATAATGTATGACATTATTCTATATCCAATATGGCGGACGACCCAAGATGGCGGAATGGATATTTTTAATGCATTTCTGCAATATGGGTATCAAATGAAAGGGTTTGTTGAGTGTAATTCAAAATATAATATGACGTCATTCTAAATCCAATATGGTGGAATATCCAAGATGAAGGAATATATATTTTAAGCTTTCGTACAATATGGGTATCAAATGAAAGGGCTCATTGGGAAAACTAAAAAAATAATGTGACGTCATTCTAAATCCAATATGGCGGATAATCCAAGATAGAGGAACAGTTTTTTTTAATGCATTTCTACAATATGGGTATCAAATGAAAGGGCTTGTTAATAGTAGCTCGAAAAATAATGTGACGTCATTCTAAATCCAATATAGTGGAATAAATATATGCGTTTCTACTATATGCGTATCAAATGGCCCTTTCATTAAAGAGTTATATGAGAACTTCAAAAACTATGTCTCGGTGGTTCAGTAAACTAGCCCGCTTCTGAATCAGGAAGTCTTGGGTTCGAATTTGGCCTCACACCAATGTCTTTCGAAATTTCTCTCGAAAGTCATGTGTGATAAATCTTTTTGACTGACCACTTTGTGCTCGCTGTATGGCAACAGTGGTAGAGCCCAGCAATTCACTGTATGAATGGGATGGCTCGACCGGTGAAATACCACAACCAGCTCACGGCGTGTTTCTTTAGGTGAGAGAGGTACCCGGAGGCCCTTTCCCATCCCCTTTCCCATCCCTTCCTACTCCCATATCCTATATCCTACTCCCTTAAAGATAAGATAATACGATAAGATAAGACGTAAACATAGCGGCGAGTCGAGGCTTAATAGATGCTGCCTACACCTTCGGGTAGAAAAAGGAGTCGAGCTATGTTATGTTATTAATTAATGTTATAAACAAATTAGATTGTGTATAAATATTATATATATCATAGGGTTTTCAATATGAGCGGCTAGATACTAGTGGCCTGCTTGTTTGGGCAGTGTCAGTCAATCTGTTGTTTACTATTCAGTCACTGATGCCAAATCACCATGTCAAGATACAGGGTTAAGCGGCGCGTCCAAATTTATAATCAAAATGAGTTAGTGCTAACATTGAGAACCTTACGACCACTTTACGGCTGAGGCGGTAGTCCATCACAGTCGACGGCTTTCCGTTGACCTATGTTTTAATAGTTAACAGTGTTTTAATTGTGGTCAGCCACGCAATCTGCTGCATGAATGAGCCGGTTCGACCGGTATAATGCCATGCCTTTTCAGGATACCGACGTAAATTGGACAGGATTTAATAACTTTAACATGATTGCTACACTAACGGATTCTATATAGGTATTATTAGAATTAAACACAGTGGATGGTGGGAACGAACTATAACTTTTATTACAACTCACTCCTATGTTACACTCAGGTCAGCAAGTATAAAGTACTGATTAAAACAACAGATGGCGTTACACATCACAAGTAGTTAAACATATTTTGTTATTAAACAACAGTCCCACATAACAAAATTAAGTTGCAAAATCAACAAATAAGTAACAAAAAAATTTGTTTACTTAGGCTCGAAACTCTTTGCTGCTGGTCAAGCATACGCGGCCTTAAGTAGAGAAAAGACTTTAGGAGGTCTCCTCATTGAAGAGTTGGACTGTTCGAAATTAACTGGCAAATGACCTTGTAACAATGATGCTTTGAATGAGATGAAGAGACTGAGAAACTTACCCATCGATAACTAAAAACTTGAAAATAATTTAAAGAAAAAAACTTTTTTAAAGAAGCTTTTATTTAAATGCTCTAAAAAGAATAAAATAATTTTAACCTTATACATTTTAACTATCAACTTATAACCTTATTATATACAATTTATGTGATAATAAAAGCTTGTCGCTATGTTCAACCCAACCCTTCCCCCCTCCTCTTCCCATCCCAATTCCAACCCCTTCCATTTCCCATGGAAAGGGCCGGCAACGGAACTGTACCACTATATGGGTGTCCATATATATGTTATAAACCAAAAAAATATATTTAGATAATGCGATCCGTCACAGTAATCATTAAATCTGAAAAAATATTTCCAGATGGTTATGGATAGCCACTGATAGGTAATTAAACATAGCGACAAGCTTTTATTATCACATAAATTGTATATAATAAGGTTATAAGTTGATAGTTAAAATGTATAAGGTTAAAATTATTTTATTCTTTTTAGAGCATTTAAATAAAAGCTTCTTTAAAAAAGTTTTTTTCTTTAAATTTTTAATAGATACAAGGTGTCAACGGGTCGGTTTGTATGTATTTATGTTTACTTTAGCAAATTAAAAGTCATAATTTTCGATTTAGCACTTCAATTGCAAACGCTGGTTGAACCTCAAGTCATAGATCGATACAATGTACTAAATTATATGCACCTACAAAAGGTCTACAAAAAAACCCGCAATGGCATATGTCTATCTCTTAGTAATAACCCACAATGTCCATTTTCATTTCTTATCTGAGGCGAAACAAAATGCGCTGGGTCAACTATAATTTTTATAAAAAAATGATTATAATAAAAAAAAGTTCGATTTGAAGAAAGATAGTAGCGGTGTAAAATTAAGAAAGGGCATACTCCGATGTTTCGGACATGTTGAAAGAACGGATGATGCAAGACTGACTAAGCAGATGTACAATGCAAAAGCGGATGGATGTAGGAGTCGAGGACGGCCAAGACACACATTCCATGACCAAATAGAATGTGTTCTGGAGCAAGGGGATGTTAGGAATCCCAAAAATCGATACGTGTGCATGAAAAGACTTATGTAAGTCAACGAAGCGAGTGAGGCGTGTAAGAATCGTACCTTATGGCGTTCCTTTCTGCACTGCACATGACTTAGATTGTTTTATTACATACATACAAACATAACTTCACGCCAATCCCCTTGCGAGGTAGGCTGAGAGAACAGAGCGCCTTAAGTTACAATTCTTACACGCCACACTCGCTTCATTGACTTTCATAACTCTTTTCATGCACGAGCGTGTTCTTGTTGTGAAGTTACAAAATAAATAATAGATTAAGTTTTTTGTATCAAACCTAAGCATATAAGAGTGGCAGTAGTATTAAACCCAAAATATAAGCAATTGATTTTATAACACCACTTGTCCAACCCTCGGTATGAATGTAATAACACTTCTTTTTCATCACATTTGTTATTCATCAATTCAACACCAGCAGCGAGTGCTATAACAGAGAACCAACATAAATTGCTCAAATATTATTAAGCTACTTAGTGCCCAAATAAAAAGAAAAGGAAAAAAAATGAATTTGGAAAAAAAAATACAATAGTGGGATAAAAGGTTTTTATGTTGAAAATATTTGCCAATTTCCCCCAAAATCTGTGCAGCGGTAGGTGCGTGGACATACTAAGAAACATCCACACATCTATAGCAACTTTAGCATTCAATTCATATTATATTATTCGGATTTAGTGGTTTTTTTATGTGACAGGAGGGCAAACGAGCAGGCGTGTTACCTGATGGTAAGCTACCAACTCCGCCCATGAACACCAGCAACATTTGTAGTGCTACTATTGCTTTGCCGACCTTTAAGGGATAGGGGATAGGGAAGGATGGGGAAGGGGGTGGGCGTCCGGGTACCTCTCTCACCGAACGAAACGCGGAATGAGCCACTTTACGTCGGTCGATCTTCTGAGTGGTCATGGTATTTCACCGGTCGAGCCGGCCCATTCATGCAGCGAACTACTTGGCTCTACCACTTATACCACTTATATTATGTTAAATTGGCAAAGTAACTCATTTAGATCTAGAAATATTAAGATCCAACGCTAAGGTAAAGTCTGCAGTTAGTTATTTTTTCTTATAATTTTCTAGTGAATAAAAGATACATATTATGCGTTGTCCTTAAAAGAGCTAGAAAGAGGTACACTACACAACTCTTTAGAATAATAAAAAATGAAAAGCGAACATACAATACATTATGATCTCTTTCTTTTTTAAAACTAGATATTTTTTTCTATACAGTTTTCTTTGTTTCTTATTTAGCAAACAAATAATGTGCATTGTGCAGCCTTATTCTGTCTATTTGTGCAATGATTGAACAGAACAATCGTGTTACAGTCTGTTAGTGAAGTCGTGACAACTCAAAGTTGAGTGATCTTTATACAGGATATTTTATTTAGACTAATTTTACAGGAAGTGTCGTAAATTGGGTTATTTATTGGTTTTCTTTGTGGATATAATATGTCAAGGTTGTTTACCAAGTTCGGTGATTGTTTTCTATTTATACTGTTGGTGTTTTGAGAACAATCTTTTCAAAGCTCCTGGTTTTGAACAATACAATTCATTTGGGGACATGGGGTCAGAGTGCTCGTGCACTTATAAAAATCTTGCAAAGAGGCTGATCGAAGCCTCTCGCGACCAGAGGGCTGGTCTATTCTCCGCACAGAGGATTAGCATTGCTATTCACTAAAAGCTATTTTCATTGATACAGAGAGCACCCACTTTTTGGTAATAAAAATCCTAAAAGTTGTTTTAATGTCATGAACGTGATTCGCGAAAGTCTTATAGATAAATATTATACAAAAAAAAGTTATTATTGTTAGTTGTTAGTTTATTTATTGTCCATTTCAATAATAATCGACGTGACAAAGTGAGTGTCTCACAGAACGCACGCGCCGCCCGTCGGTCGTTGGTACTCGCGTTCACATACCTTTTCACGTGTTATTTATAACTACCCTCTTTATCATAATTGGGATCATTAAAATGATACTAAAGTACTTAATCGGGATACAGTGATAATAAGAGATAAGTGTGTTTATTAAATTGTTTCTGACTACAGGAACAAAATGAGTACCCAAACGTTAGCCAACAGCCCCAGTTACGCGACAGTTACACAAAACACGATGTTCCCAAAAAAAGATCAAGCTATTGTGATCGATGCTATAGAAAATATGCAAATTAAAGACTACGCACAAGCTTTAGGCAAGGTTGTAGATCCTGCTCAAATAAGGTTTTTGTCTCGAATCTCCAACAACCGCATATGTGTATATCTGTCTTCAAAATCTGTAGCAGATGACATCGTTAACAACAAAAAATGTATAATCATACAGAACCAAAAACTACCAATTCGGCCACTGATAAATAGGAATAAGCGCATTATTCTCTCAAACGTATGCCCCATCATTCCTCACTCCGAGATAGAAATTAAACTAAAAGAAGTAGGAATTAACCCGATGACACCTATATCCTTTTTGAGAGCTGGTATCAATGACACTGGGTACAGTCACATACTGAGCTTCCGGCGTCAACTCTTTGTGACACCCGAGGAGTTTCAAAGACTGCCAGAAAAGATCGCAATAGATTTCGAAGACACGACCTACTGGATTTATCTATCGTCGGATACAATGACGTGTTTTGTATGTAAAAAGGAGGGCCACATTGCATCTAAATGTCCTCAAAGTGAGCTTGGTACAACTCCCTCTCTTCAAGATAAGGAAAGCGTCATGTCTACAACTGAAGTTCCAACCTTTAAGCGCCCACATCCACCTACTGAATCCTCTACAACCCAAGAACTTCAAACAATTGAAAAGCAGAGTCTGGAGGAGACTGTGATTGACTACGATAGCGACACTCTTTCTCAATCAAGTACAGAGGAAGTTGTGACGAACGGTGGTAAGAAGCTTAAGAAGTCACCTCGACAGGACTTAGATTCAGTAAACTGGCAAGATATCGATTTCTTTTTATCCACCTCTATCAAACCTTACCCACTAACTGGAACTCAAGTAAAGAAGTATCTAGAACATACATATGGAGTCAAAGACATTAAAGAAATCACCGCTAATTATACTGATAACATAGATAATTTAATTGAGCTTTTTAAAGATTTAATCCCCAATATTTTATGTCGTTCTATTAAAAATAGAGTTACCCGTATCTTAACTAAACTTAAAACTATTAAAAACAGATAAGAAGTAATATGTGTAGTAATCTTAAAGATATCAAATTAAAAATTGTACAGTGGAATTGTAGAAGCCTTAGTCCTAAACTGAGTGAATTAGAAGCATATTTAGTTAAAGAGAAAATACATATTTGTATATGTACGGAGACATGGCTGTCATCTGAGAAAAGGGTAAGCGTGCATGGCTTTTATTGCTTTAGGGAAGATAGAGATGATGATCACGGAGGGGTCGCTATTTTTGTGCATAATTCTATTAAAGCAAAATTAGTTACTACAACCATTCCGAATTGTCGGATGGAACTCATTTGTATAGATATTATTAACTTTAGTAAAATTAAGAATATTATAGCTGTTTACTCACCTCAAAGTAGTCACGTTACTAGAACAGATTATGATAATCTATTTAGATTTTATGGTCGAAATACTTTGATAGCTGGAGACTTCAACGGGCACCACGCGGCGTGGTCCTATAAAACTGATACTAGGGGACGTTTGATTGCAGAAACAAGTATCGACAATAATTTTGTGTACTTAAATAATGGTGAATGTACACGATTTGGAATGCATAATGGTGAAGCCAACTCTTCCGCACCGGACATCACGTTTGTAAGCTCAGATATAGCCCTAGAGTTTGATTGGTCTGTAACTAATGAGTGTTTTGGTAGTGATCACCGTTTAATAGTAATAAAATTACATGATGTATATAGCTGTGTGCCTCCAAGCAGTAAACGCAATATTAAAAAAGCTAACTGGTCTTTATTTAAAACTGAGGTTAGCTCAAACTGTGTAAATTTTGCCATGAATGACGATTTGCAGGACTGTTATGATCGACTTATCATAGCTATTAATAATGCGGCTGATAATGCTATACCCTATATTAAATTCCCAAAGAACCCACTTTCAAAATTTATTCCAAAAAGCTGGTGGAATCAAGATCTGTCTAAAATAGTGGCTGAAAGACGTTTGGCTTTGAAAAATTTTCGTAAATACCGTTCTGTCCAAAATTTTAACATTTTACAAAATAAAATAAGAGAAGCTCGACATATGATTAAAGCAGCTAAAAGGGAGTCATGGGAGCAGTTTTGTAGTAGCATAGACGCAAAGATCTCATGTTCAGACCTATGGAAAAAATTAAGATGGTTGAAAGGCTATCGAGCACCCAAAAAACAAGATTTTCTGCAAGATGAATTAGCTGAAAATTTCCTAGCCAGTCTATCTCCAGATTGTGTTAGCTCTGAGTCGCGTAAGATTAATTGCACTAGTTTAGAATCGCACCCTTTCACTTTGTCAGAATTAAACGCGATAATCAAAAAGAAAGATACATCCGCGGGGTTGGATAATATTTCGTATTCTATGATTTTTCAATTACCACCAGAAGTCAAGATCTTACTGTTATATATTTATAATCTCATTTATATTACTGGTCTTATTCCTAGGCAATGGCGAAATATCAAAATTATAGCTATTCCTAAACAAAATAATAATACATGTAAGTTTCGACCAATATCCCTTCTAAATTGTGTTTGCAAACTATTCAACTTAATGGTAACTAAAAGACTAGAATATTATTTTGAAAGTAAACAATTGTTCAATGATCATACTCTAGGATTTCGTCGTGGCTTCTCCTGTGTTGATAATCTGTCTCGTTTTGTAATTGATGCAGAAATAGCTTTGACAAACAAAGATTATATGTTGTGTGGTTTTTGTGATATTTCTGATGCATATAATAATGTTTCAATTGAATGTCTTTATAATTGTTTGGTTAGTTTCGGTTTAGATCCGCATTTGTGTATATATATTAATGAATTTTTAAGAGAAAGAAATTTTAATTTGGTTCTTCAAAATGGTAAATGTTTATCGCGGTTATGTCGGCAAGGCCTTTGTCAGGGTGACCCTATGTCTCCGATACTTTTTAACATTATTACAATAAATTTAAGCAGTAAATTACCTTTGGTAAATATATCTCAATATGCTGATGATTTTACTTTTTATTGTGTGAATAGGGATCTTCAATACTGTGCTGAAAATATGGAAACTTCTCTCAACGATTTTTATACACTTTTACGACAAATAGGTCTAGATCTTTCTTACGCTAAAACTAAGCTTTGTATTCTTACACGTAAGTATAAGATTCCGTCCATAGAGATAAGAATTAATGGTGTGCAAATTGATGTGGTTAAATGTATAAAATTTCTCGGCATGTGGATTGATAGTAGATTGAACTGGTCCAAACATATCAATGAATTGGTTAGTAAGTGTGTGGCATATGTAAACATATATAAATATCTGTGTAGTTCTGGCGTACATCCTTTGCAGCTAAGGCGTTTGTATGGTGCTTTGATACAAAGTAGGATAGATTATGGCAGCTTTCTTTATGACAGTGCGAGTTCAGGAATCCTTAGAAAGGTAGAATTAATTCAAAACCAGGGTCTACGCAATTGTGGTGGCTTCATACGAACCACTCCAATTCATGTGATGCAATCAGAATTGAGTATAAAGCCACTAAATTTAAGAAGACAATATTTATGTTATAAATATATGTTGAAGGTTTGGTCCAGGTCAAATGATTATTTAATTCGACGTATAATTCTTTTCGTTGATATATTATTAAATGGTATACGATATTGGCGCAGAACCGGCAGTGTTATATTAGTTGATACATATAAAAAAGTTAAAGGATTTGAAGTTTACCAAAATCAGACACCGCTACAGTATCAGTTGCCTTTTCTCATAACAAATCTACCATTGTACGATATTATATCTACAGTAATAAAGTCAATAACCACACCTAAAAAACAAACAAATCAAAGTCTGTACAATAATGCTTTTTCTTCAATGATAGAGAATGAATATCAAGATTTTGTCCAAATATACACAGATGCTTCTAAAGATGGAAGAAATGCAGGGTGCTCCTTTTTTGATTACAATACAGCATTTAGCGCTAAGTTTAGTATAGATAATACCCATATTCCTATTATGGGATTAGAGTTGCTTGCAATAATGGAGTCACTTAGTTATGCGGAATCATGTGGTTATAGAAAATTCGTAATACTTACTGATTCGGCATCTTCTTTGCATCATTTGCTAAGATGTGGAGGGGGCTCTTTTGGAAGACCGGAGGCTTACTCCATTATAAAGTGTATTAAAAATCTAATAGATAATGGTGTTCAAGTCAGGATACAATGGGTTCCTTCGCATGTTGAGATCCACGGAAACGAAGTGGCTGATGCTCTGGCCAAGTTGGCATTAATCAATGGTGTAGAACTAAAGATAAAATCGTATCATTTTGATCATTTAACTCAGATTCGGAAATTAATATATGAGTCGTGGAAATCCGCATTTTGTCAAATCTCAAGAGAAAAGGGTATTTGGTATGGTACCATAGTTACGGAGCCGCTTAGTTTTCCGTGGTTTTCAGCATGTAGTCTGAATAGAAGAGAACTAGTCCTTTGTATGAGGATTCGTTCTGGACACGTACCATTGGGTGCATTTAAGTTCCTAATGCGTTTACAAGACAATCCCAACTGTACAACCTGTCACGGTGTTAAAGAGGATCTCTACCACCGACTTATGGAATGTGTCCAGAACGAGCCGAATAGAGTGAAATTGCTACAAGATACGGGTTGTAGTAGATTTGAATTGTTCTTTTTTCTGCGTAATGTATTTGTATCAGGTTTTAAATGTGATCATAGCGATAGAGTGATGAGTTTTTTAGTTTCTTCTTTCTTGAAAGACGTAAATTAAGTTTTTTAGTTAAGTGTTTTACTTTTATGTTTAAATTCTATTCAATTGTATTTAAATTGTTTTGTTTACGGCCGACTTAACCTAATTGGTGTATGGCTTCAATAAAGAAAAAAAAAAAAAAAAAAAATAATAATAATAATCGAATAAATTATCAAGCGTTATTTCGTTTGCTTAATCATTTAATGGATCATATGAATCATATAATGGAGAAATACAAGGAGTTCAATAGGTCACTTTACATTGCTTTCATCGACTATGCCAAAGCGTTTGACACGATCTCTCACAATATTATATGGGAAGCGCTAAATAAATGCCACATAAACGAATCATACATAAGAGTAATAAAAAACATCTACGAGGGTAGCGTAAGCCAGGTAAAACTAGAGACACGAGGGCCCGATATACCAATCTGTAGAGGAGTGAGACAAGGAGACCCCCTCTCCCCCAAGCTATTCATAATGGTAATGCAAAACATTTTTGATAAAATTAACTGGAAGTCGGAAGGGATCAGAATTAACCAAGATCGTCTTACACACCTCAGATTCGCTGACGATATTGTTTTATTCTCTGAAACAAGTCAAGGGTTACAAAAGATGATAAGCAGCTTAAATGAAGACAGCGAAAAAGTGGGGCTTCAAATGAACGAGACTAAAACTAAAATACTAACAAACAGTCATACAAACGCTATATACCTAAATGACAAACCTCTCGAATATGTGAACAACTATATATATCTCGGAAAGCAACTATCATTTCATGACAAAAATGAAGAACAAGAGGTAGAACGGCGTATTAACATGAGCTGGAAAAAGTTTTGGTCTCTGAAGGAAATCCTAAAAGGCGATTTTCCCATTCACCTAAAAAAAATTGTCTTGGATACTTGCATTTTACCCATTCTTACATACGGCTGCCAAACGTGGACCTACACTGCAAACATAAAGAATAAACTAGTAGCATCTCAGAGGGCGATGGAAAGAAGTGTACTAAAAATAAGAAGAATACAAAAAATATGCAGTAGAAAAATAAGACAAACAACCAAAGTTATAGATTCCTTACAATGTGCTTTAAAACAAAAATGGAAGTGGGCAGGACATATTGCAAGATTCAAGGATAAAAGATGGACATTAAGGACAATTGCATGGAAAGGACCAGGAGGAAAAAGAAAAAGAGGGCGCCCTAAAAAAAGGTGGATAGAAGACATAACATCAATAGCAGGAAACGAATGGAGAGAGAAGGCTATGGATAGAGAGGTTTGGAAACAGCTGGAGGAGGCCTTTACCCGAGAAGGGGTTCCGATCAACGGTACCGAAGAAACTCAAGAGAGCAAATAAAAAAAAAAAAAAAAAAAAAAAAAGCGTGTATATATATATATTTAACTATATCTCATGTTGAAAGTAATCTGTAAATTGGAAATAAACAGGCTTTATTATTATTATTATTATAAATCATTTAATAGACTCACAGTTTCTTGTTTGACGTAATGGGGGGACCATTACGTCAAACAAGAAACTGTCAGTCAAGAAAAGTAAATTAATATCAAAGGTTCTATGTACTCTAAATTGCTATATTGTTATAAAAAAATTAAAATTGAATTAGTTTTTAGAAAAGTGGCCGAAAGATCGAACACCCCCGAGGAAGAAGCTAGCAGGCCCACGGATAACTCTCTCTCCGCAAAAAAAAAGCGATATGAGTCACTTTGCATTAATATTATGAGAAATCGTGGTATTTCTATGGTCGAGCCAGTTTATTCATGCAACGAATTCGTTGTGGCTCTATTGATGGTATCAAAATGTAACAACGAGTAACAAATAGACCCAGTGTACTTTTATTTGTGCCAATAGTAAATGGAACTTTTGTAAACATTTAGGTTTACTCCAGCAGAATCCAAACATATCACGAGTCGTTAGCAGTAGTCATTAAGTAAACCCTCGCTTTGTAAATGTCACGTATCAAGCCTTTCCGCTTTACATTTCAGTTTGGGGCACATAACGGTGATAAATGTGAAGCGTTAAGTCTGACGATATTCATATCATCAGATGTAACCACTCACAATTGAGATCAGTCAGTGTTCATAATCATGAGACAACATCAGTCCACCTAATTATATGATATTTGTTTTAATATGAAAAATATTTCAATGAAAAATACAATCAAAAGATCCTTTCAAAAGTTGTAATATTCCTAGATGTCGAGTTGCAATATATTAGTATCATGTTGTTCAATGACTAAAAATAATAATACTCAATTACGTCTGTGTGGCGAAAAAAAAAAGATCTTAATTTATCATAATTTTGCTTTTAAGATTCAGGCAGCATAATTTTTTATTCATTGGAGTACCTGAATTTTCCGTAAAGGAAAAGAAATTAATATTTTCGTTGCGTATAATTTACATATCAAATTATTTCAAGAGGATCTCTCCTAAATGGAAATTTTTCTAAATGGAAATTTACGGTTAATGATTATGCGTGGTGGGTATTTTTTTTTTGTTGTTGTATATTCGCTGAAAATATTCATTCTTACTCAACCGCCGGTAACTCGGGTTATTTAAAATGTTCAGCAAATATTTAGATAAACACCACTGCTGCCTGTTGTTAGAGGGTTTTTTTTCACAATTCCTGAGATGGTTTTAACTTAGTACAGCAGCAGCCTAAATATGAACTATTAAAATCCGGTTTAAAGAGACACTAAGTAAAATAGATAATGTACATTTTATTTCTCGATTTGATTCTCGAGTCGATGCCTAACAGCCACTGCTTGATCGGGCAAGAAAGGCGTGAAGCTATGTTATGTTAATTGTAACTCATTGAATCAGTTTCTTATTACAGAGGCTCTAGTTTTTGGTCGTAGTATGTGTAGCCTCATCACATGAATTTTATAAAAACCATTCTTGGTGAAAATAATTTTACTTTAGGTAATGTTTTTTTTTTACCTTGATAAACATATTTAGTTAAATTGATAATTTCATAAACAGTTCAATTGCCTTCACAATGTTCCGCCTTCAAAAGTTCAGTAGTAAGCAAATCGTCTCCCGGTGCATTCCCGTTCTTTGACAGCTTGAGAGGCGTTTACACGCATACTTTTTCATGTAGGGTTTTACAAAAATCATAATCTACAATAATATAATAATACTAAAAATCTACTAAACTACGACTAATTAAGAAAAGAGAGATACTGTTACAGACGCATTGTCGGTCTTTTAAATAGGATAGACAATAGATTTGGCCTCCAGATATCCTCCTCCTCCAGATATCCAGATATCCTCCTCCTCCAGATATCCAGATATCCTCTCTCTTCGAACGAAACGGGGTATGAGCCATTTTACAGCGAAATTCTAAGAGGTCGTGGTATCGGTCGAGCTGGCCTATTCTTGCAGCGAGCTGCGTGGCTCTATTACAGTCAGCATTATGACAATGTTTGTCAATAAGATAACCAATAAGGGCCAACATAGAGAAAGTTTATCGATCAAATTTGAAGCCTGATTGAGGTTTGGAGGAGTATTTAATGAAATGAAACCTCGCAACCTTAACAGGAATTTGATCTATGCCACAGTGTAACAGTGCCGTGTTCATTTTATCACAGATGATATGTATGCTTCAGTGTAAGTGTTTATTGTTTTAATATATTATAGACGTCTTTAAGTATTTCCGTTTATTTATTTTATGTAACTTACTAAATTTTATAACATATGTTATTTTAATTCATTATTATTTGGACCCAGCTTATAGATATAATATAATAATTATTCTTCTATTTCATATAGACATAGTCCCATTCTATTTTGTTTTATAATTTCATCAACATAAGCTCAATCGACCTAAACTAATGTATGTGTCTATACCGATACGTATATATTTGTTATTTAAAATTATTACAAACAGTATTCGGGTCTATATGCTATAATAATATGTTTTTAGGGATTTTTGAAAGAAATTCGTTGTTTTCTTAATATTCATAAAATTTCAGAACAGATATAGGACAGCCTATTACAATAAAATATACATCGGGCATACACTTTGACTACCATCGGTATTTCGGATAGGATTCTGAAAAGTCATAAATGGGTACTGGGGTTCAAACGTGAGACTTTAGATTTAAAAAGGACTGGAAATGAAATCTAAATATCCCAATATTTCAACAGTTACCTCAAATTACCTTTCTTAATTTTATGAATGGGGATTGTCTGGTAATCTTGTCTGGTAGTATTGACAGGGTACAACAATTTATTAATGCAAATATGTTAAACATTTTATTAGAAGTCAATAGTACCAAAAATAACAAAATGGCAACAGCTATTTCTTTGAGTTTATTTTGCAATTTTGTTTAGCAATTAGTAATTATGCCATATTGCCCCATTAGCAATTTAAACAGCCATTTCTTGTTAAATAATTGTTAAATATATTTTGTTAAATATATTGTTAAATATATTAAATAATTGTTAAATATATTTTGTTAAATATATTGTATAACATGAAATATACCCAAACAAGATATTTTATTGTGATATATGCGAAAGTTCATATATTGGCCACCATTCAAAAAATCTATTATCGTTTTTACGCTCTTATGTTAAGTATTTTTCTTGCGTTATTGCGATTAGTTAGGACATTTTACTTAAAATATTATTGTCTGTATTATGCTTGACATTGTGCCGTTATTAATCTTTAGAATAATTCCTTAAGCCTTATATAAGCAATCAAAAAGGATTTAAAACGATAAGTATACTATCAAGTGGCCCAAACGAGCAGGTTTAAAATTAATCGCGCATTAAATAGGTAAATTATAAGAGCGCTATTCGCTTATCTTAAATGTCGCCACCATGGTATTAACTCCCAAAATGTAAATTAAGAGGCGATTAGATGATCCTTTATGGACCTCAGGCCCTCAGGCTTTACGTGGGCGTATTTGGGTCAGCTTACCATAATCTGTTTATCTTAATATTTCTTATCGTAAAATAAAAATTACGATGGTACTACTTATTTATTTTTTTATTCCGATAGAAAGGGTTAAAGTACCTAAGGCTTTCAACCCTGAATATTGAAAACCGTGAATATTTAAAATGCATTTTTATCAAGGGGTTGTGTTTGCCACTACACAGTTTTTAGAAAACCTTGGCAACATAACGTTACATATTTATTTATTTAATGTCATTAATGTCATGAAAATAAGGTTAGTTTTTGGTGAATTATTTGGCATCATTGAGCATGAGTAAGTGAGTGGGTGTAGAGATCTATGAGGGAAACTCGTTCTTTCCGTGCTAAATTGGAACGGGTCTTCTTTAGCTGGTAATAGATTTTATTGTAATGATTTCTCGGTATTCAGTTTATTTAACATATCTGTACTATCTAAAAAATAAATACTCAGTAAAATACACAGTAAAATAATAATGACTTGGACACAAACACACAGCGCCCCATAATTCCAAACTAGGCAACTAAATGCTTGTGATATGGATACTAGCACAGTTATGAATACATTTATACTTTTTTTTTTAATATTTACTTATAATACATGGAAACATAGAATGAAAGAGATCATATTTTTTAATACACAAACAACCACAAAAGATTTTTTCTGCCGTGAAAATAAAATGTTCAATGATTACTGATCTCCAACAGCTGATGAAAAGCCTATGTTATTGAGGAACACGATTTTTTTGCACAGTACAAGGAGCGCGCTTTCTCACGGATCGTCGCCTCCTCCGATGATAGATAGGGGCTTTGTTTTTACAAATTGTGATCTTGTTGGGCTCAGCAGCTTTACCCACAGAACACGCGAAATGTTTGCCCTAAGGACCAACACCATAATAAATAAGGAATACGATTAATTAAAAAATATACTGGGCTTATTTAATAATCGTAAAATTTATGTAATATGTTTTTGTATTATTTGGTAAAGAATATTTCTGTGGTTAACAAACAAAATCTTTGCCAGATATTTTAAAATCAAAAACTTAAAACATTTAAAGCAATTTTATGAGATAGGTAAGCAATCAAGCAGGCGTCTCACCTGATGGTAAGCATGTAAATAAACGTATAAATCAAATGTAGCGAATTATGAATCTGACAGCCGGAGGACTTAAAAAAACGAGTTAAATTAAGTTAATTTATTTAAAAACTAAACTTAAGCTAACTTAACAACTAACGCTTAAGTCTAGGCTCGGACAGTGCTAGTACCGAAGTGTCAGTACAATTAAATAAAATTAATAAAGTATATTAAATATTCTAAATATGCGTGAGATTACGTTGATGTCGCAATCACGAGGCGTCCATATTGTTGACGAGGGATTTCAACATCAGTCAAATCGAATATGTTGCAAAATGATCTGGCTCAGCAGGTCTGGTGTAGGCCAAGTCCGTAACAAAACAAAAGTCAAGACTGTGCCAAAAAATATTCATAACATTCTTTGCGAAGGTGTCGCGTGAAAACTTGTTCAAAACATCATTACATAGTATAAAACAAAGTCACTTTCCGCTGTCTGTCCCCTTATATGCTTATATCTTTAAAACTACGCAACGGATTTTGATGCAGTGGTTTTAATGGTTAGATGGTGTCACCGGGGTGGTTTTGATCTATAATTCATATATAATGTTGTAAAGAAAAATGATAATTTTCGAGATTTAGCACTTTAATTGCAAACGCTAGCTGAACCCTAATTGATATATCAAAACAATGTTCTACATTATTAAAGACCTTCAGAAGGTCTACAAAAAAGTCCACAAGGGCATATGTTTATCTCTTCGGAATAACCCACAATGACCACTTTTATTTGTTTACTTTTGCAAGAAATAAGGGCTTATTTACGGAGCGACTTGAAACATTAGAGCATTAATTTTCATCCAATTAAGTGTCTTAAATAGATTGTGCATGTAATATAGATGATCCTGGCCATTTACAGCATATAATTTTAATGAATATTTTCGAAGATATTGCAGTATTAATATAGCGGGACAGCAGTTAAAGCCGATAAATAGCACAAATTGAACCTCATGATATCCAAAATTTACTCATTTATAACTTTTGATGCGGAACAAAGTTCGCGGGGTCAGCTAGTTTAATATAAAGTTTATTTAGATTTGGGTAAAACTTACTTCGTGTACAACGGTAATCTTAGAGAATGAACTTTTGCAGAATTAAGACTTAACTCTGCAAAAGTTCAGCAAAAGATATTATGACTTATATAACACACATACTTATTAGTATCGAAACACCATAGTTTATGTGCATTACATCGTATAACCTTACTGATATTACAAGAAATGTGAAAAAATGTGATGGTGTTCACCTTTTGAACAACATAAGATGAAAGTGCATATTTATTCATATAGAAAAATAATATATAATAATATCCTGGATTAGTCTTAAAGTCTACTTTGGATGCCTGTTTATGATTTAAGTACGTATACAGTATAATATTTTATTGAATATGATATTTTTGGAGACTATTGCAATTCACATGTAACAAAAATCTTAAATTAGAACAGTAGATGAATATACTTTATAAAATACCTTGAAGCCATGTTTTTTACGGAGTACATAGAGAGAATAAGAAAGAAATTGTTGAAGAATTGACGAAAGAAAGATTGATGTAAAAAGAGAGATGGAAAAGAGAATTGAGAAGGCAAAATAGCCGTGAAGTTAAGTAAGCCAGTAGATAAGTGTGTGTGTGGTATGAAAAGCTCGTGTCGTATAAGTACTCCTAACATAGAACAGGCAAGGTTGTCTTTTGTTTTTATAACAAAGATGAAGCTCTAGTAAGTACGGCGATAAAGTGGGCTGCTGTTTTATTTTCCGTGAATGGAATTTTATTGTTGTATGCTCTTATGAGAGAGCTCTTAGGAGAGGGGCGCCACAGTAGCATCGTCAACATCGTACTACTAATAAAAAGTGTTTTCGAAGTATTTGAAGAGACTAATAGTGAATAAACTATACAGAAGTGCATTATAAACGTTTAAAACGACCCGAAAATTATAAAGAACATAGCGAACAACCAGAGAAACCGTGCAGTTGTTAAAAATACGTTCTCGTTAAAAACTTTCAAAATACTAGAAATATTGAGAAGCGAGACATTATACATTCAATAAAACCTGTTGATATACTTGTGCGACGATTTGGTGGAAAATGTGCTATAAAAGTGCTGAAAAATAAAAGTGATTATAAATTATAACCTCGAAACCGCAACGTATTGTTCAATTTATCATTTATCACTAAACTAATAACAGCGTCATCTATCGATAACTACCCAAATTACAACCTATCAACAAAAACACATTCATCAACGGATTGCATGTCGATTGCCAGTTTTACTGGAAGTAAAAGTACCTAACTTTCTCCATAGAGGTCGCTACGCATACCATAACAAATAGATCATGGAAGAAATAAAAAATATGCTTATAAGAATGCAACAGGATATAGCACAACAAAACCAGAATATGTTAGAGATGAAAGAAGAAATTAAAAACACAATAGTAAACAGCCTTACTGAGAAATTTGACAACATTGAACAAAAAAACAAACTTTTAGAGAAGAAAATAGACGATCAACACACACGAATGAACTACTTAGAAAGACAATTAAGACGTAGAAACATAGTCCTATTTGGGCTAGAAGAAGAAGAAAACTCATATCACGAACTAGAAGAAAAGATAATCAAAATAATAATCACCTATTTAGAAGTACCATGTAATTTTAATAATATTGAAGCAGCGAGGAGACTGGGGAAAAAAGGCGAGAGGGCCAGACCGGTGGTAGTGACACTTAATACAATGGGTCTTAAAGTAAAAATTCTGAAAAATAAATTTAGATTAAATAATACTACTTACTATATAAAAGAAGACTACCCAACTGAAGTTCTAAAAATACGCAAAGAGTTACAACCACAACTGCAAAAAGAAAAAGAAGCGGGGAATAATGCAATTATAAGATATGATAAACTTATTGTTCTGAGTAGACAACAATCCCCTCATAGTAACCTCCACAAAAGAGACTTTTCTGAATCCCCAGAGACACTTACCCCCACCACCGGCCAGGATGCCCCTCGATCTAGCAAACAACCTTCAAAGAAAAATAAGACAGCAACGATGAAGAACTATATAATACAACAACCTAAATTACTAATCACCCCGAAAGAAATACCCCAATTACAAGCAAACGTATTACAGCATCACGCAGCATAGCAATCGGGAGCGGCCCCCTCTACTCTCGCCCCATCTCCCAGTACGGCTGGTCACCGCGGGAGAGGTCGACCAAAACCCTCCAAGAGAAATCACTTCAATAAATAATACCTTCTATATTGGTTCTCTCAACGTAAAACGTAAATACATTATCAACACCGCCAAAGATAGAGACAAGTGGAACGCCTTGGAGGAGGCTCTTACCCGAAAGGGGTCCGTGCAAAAATAATGAATTAACATACTACTGCTTGCACAACTTTATGGTTAATCGAAATAATCCAATGTGAATAAAGTTATATCTAAAATGATAGTAAAACTCATCAATTTAAATAATATTTAATTATACTTATATATATATTTAATTTACTCTTTTGATGAATTATGAATTAATGAATGTATCTTATTGATTTGTTTGATTTTCAATGATTTTATACTAATGAATGTCCTAAAATATTTATTCAGGTATAATACCTAATGTTAGTATTTATAAGTGTTATAGAATGTACAAAGTCATATATAACAAAAAAACTAACTTATAACATAAGTACAAAATAATGAATTTATATTGAATTTTATATTTTTATATTTCTGAAATCTTTATTTCGATTGTTGAATGTAGAATGCTTTTATTTATTTATTTATTTTAGTTAACTACTGCGATATTTTGTTTTGCATGGAATAAATGAGCTTTATTATTATTATTATTATTATGCTCTTATGAAAATCATCTCAATGGCTCAAAGGTTTTGTAGTGTGCTTTCTGTTCTAGGAGTCTCGCTATAGTAAGGGCGCGATCTAACATTTCATTAAAACAAGCCCTTACTATTCAAAGGTATTATGAAACACAACCTTTCTAGAAATGTTCCAAAACAATTTAGGATATCGTATGTGCTAGTTCTTCACTTGTAATTTACAGGAAAAGCCGAAATCTGTTCTCTTTTTGATTATTGTATACAAAAAAGAAAATGTCACAGTAAGAAAAATACTATTTCCACAGATCAACACGGATGGTACGAGAAGAAAATTCTAAGAAAATTATTTGAAAAAGACAACAATGCAAGAAGTAA
This sequence comes from Euproctis similis, assembly GCA_905147225.2. Classification (NCBI taxonomy): domain Eukaryota; kingdom Metazoa; phylum Arthropoda; class Insecta; order Lepidoptera; family Erebidae; genus Euproctis; species Euproctis similis. The sequence continues at coordinate 3,609,027 of LR990116.1, read as the reverse complement.
AATAAATTAAATTAAATATTTTGGACCATCTTCCTTGTAGCCATGATATGGCCCGCAGCGACTATTGTGTTTCCTGAAATGAAAACACGCTTCAAAGCAAGTATAATAAATTCTAACGATAAAGATCTTAAGACTTCTGGTACAACGACAGTAAATAAATTAATTGACACATTAAATTTAATAATATTACACGAAATGTTATTTAACAAATAATTGAGTGTTTATTTAAAAGCTCTTAGAAAAAATTCGTAAATTGAGGAAGCTTCTTCTGATTGAACTGAGTCTCTTGACTTTAATGTAATTAAATTACATGTCTATACTAGTTCTATATCTATATTTATACTAGTTGATCCAGCGAACTTTGTTTCGCCTTTGAAAATAAATATAAATGGTTATTATGACATACGCATCGCGGATTTATTATAGGCCTTTAAAAGGTGTATAATAATGTAGTACATTGTTTTGATCTATCACTTAGGGTTCAGCCAGCGTTTACAATTAAGTGCTAAATCTCGAAAATTATTCTTTTTTATTTGCTACAGTATACATGAATTATACATAAAAACCACTCCGTTGACATCTTCTATTAAAAACCACGACACAATCTGTTGCGTAGTTTCAATGGTCTAAGCATACAAGGGGAACGACAGCGGCAAGCAACTTTATTTTTTACTATGTAATGATTTTAATAATCGGGATTTTCATAATCAGAACAAAATAATTTGTACAGAATTCGGTCAACCATTGAAAGTAACAAATAGCTGTGGTGATTTTACCCAAATGCCAAAATTCAGCAACACCACCAAAAGGAGAACAAATTTCCACTCGGCACAAAGTTAAAACATTTTAGTCGGAACATTTATTCAAATTTATCAACAACAACAAACCACCATTTTGTATGAACTTTCACGCAATACTGAAATAAAATTGAAACAATTTGTTGAAATTTCCCCTTAACGAGTTGGGGCCGACCTCGCTTTGTAACAAAAAAATATTATCTTAATATCTTACAATACATACCTACGTAATTTTATCTTACGTTTGTAAAATAGTGAATCTAGAAACTGTACGAATGGTGCCAATTTTATTTTTGTTTTAATGTTGGCTGTTAAATATCTCATAATATCAAAAATAACGGTTAGCAAGTTTACTTATCTCTATATTAGGAGTAGGATTAGGACCCGGGACTATTTCTTTTAAAAGCGAGTGCTTGACCTCCAGACCATACCTCAAAGCCTAAATATTTTATTAGCTTTAACAACTGTTGGAATGGTCTTTTTTATGGCTTAGGAGGGCAAACGAGCAGGCGTGTCACCTGATGGTAAGCAACCAACGCCGCCCATGGACACCAGCAACACATATAGTGTCACTGTGGCGTTGCCGACCTTTAAGGGGTAGGGGATAGGAAAGGATGGGGAAGGGGGGTGGGCCTCCGGGTACCTCTCTCACCGAACAAAACGCGACATGAGCCACTTTACGTCGGTCTTCTGAGAGGTCGTGGTATTTCACCGGTCGAGCCGGCCCATTCGTGCAGCGAACTGCTTGGCTCTACCACTGTTATGGTTAAGTTTAAGGTGCGTAGTTACGTAGAAGCCACATTCTTGTATATGTTACGTCCACTAGACATAGCTGATTGTGTAGTTAATAATAAGCCAAGTGCAAAAAAAAAAATAGCAAAACAGAAAAAAATCACGTTTTTACATTATTTGGAAATGGAATGTGTGTCTTAGCCGTCCTCGACTCACAAATCCGTCCACCTTTGGATCGTATATCTGCTTAGTCAATCTTGCATCATCCATTCTTTCTACATGTCCGAACCATCGGAGCATGCCCTTTCTTAAAACACCGACACTCTTTTTCCATCGAACTTCCTTCCTTACAACCTTGTTTTCGACGAGCTCAGCGAGAGTCACTCCAGAGATTTTGCACAGCGCCCTCATTTCGGATGGATTTAGCGTGAGGTTATGTTGCGTTGTTATGTTATTATAGAAAAATAACTTTACGTATATATCCTCTCACATATCTTCGAGTGAAATACAAATAAAATCGTAAAATGACCCAAATTGAACGGAACCCAAACCCATAAAAATGGACTGAAACATTACAACGCTCGAAATAATTAATAACAGAGAGCCAAAAAGGTTTACGTTTTCTCTAGAAATTTTTACATATATTTAATTAAAAACACAATTCGCACAAGGAGCGCGCTTTCTCACGGATCGTCGCCTCCTCCGATGATAGATAGGGGCTTTGTCTTAACAAATTGTGATCTTGTTGGGCTCAGCAGCTTTACACACAGAACACACGAAATAATTGCCCTAAAGCCCAACACCATACTAAATAAGGAAGACGATTAATTAAAAATATTACTAAGCTTATATAATAATAATCATAAAATTTATAATGTTAAATTTACGACCCAAAAGCCGTGGGGAACCTATTGCCATACCGGGCACAAAGTTTTCAGTCATCGATATTTATCACTCATAACTTAACTTTCGAAAAGTCATTGGTGTGAGCCAGTGTCAGGAATCGCACCCGGACCTCTGGATCACCCACAGAGACTTCTTATGATGATCGTTTATGATTTAAATACGTATACAGTATAATATTTTATTAAATTTGATATTTTTGCAGACTGTTATAGTTTCCATGTAACAAAGATCTTAAATTATAGCAAGAGATAAATATACTTAATAAAGTACCTTCACGCCATGTTATTTACGGAGTACATTTAGAGTATAAGAAAGAAATATAAGAAAGAAGGATAGAAGGAGATGAAAAATTTAAATAGAGAAGGCGAAATAGGCGTAAAGTTAAGTGGGCAAGTAGAGAAATTTAATAATGTAGTTCATATACTCACTAGAGCGAAACAATGTGATTATGTAGTACACAAGTATGTGTGTGTATGTGTGTATAGAACAGCTACGGATGTCTTTTGTTTTTCTAACAAAGATGAAGCACTAGTAGGTACGGCGTGTAAGAGGGCTGCTGTTTTATTTTCCGTGAATGGAATTTTACTGTTATATGCTCTTATGAAAATCATCTCAATAGCTCAAAGGTTTTGTAGTGTGCTTTCTGTTCTAGGAGTCTCGCTATTGTAAGGGCGCGATCTAACATTTCATTAAAACAAGCCCTTACTATTCAAAGGTATTATTAAACACAACCTTTCTAGAAATGTTCCAAAACAATTAAGGATATCGTATGTGTTAGTTCTTCACTTGTAATTTACAGGAAAAGCCAAAATCAGTTCTCTTTTGATTATTGTATACAAAAAAGAAAATGTCACAGTAAGAAAAATACTATTTCCACAGATCAACACGGATGGTACGAGAAGAAAATTCTAAGAAAATTATTTGAAAAAGACAACAATGCAAGAAGTAAAATAAATTAAATTAAATAATTTGGACCATCTTCCTTGTAGCCATGATATGGCCCGCAGCGACTATTGTGTTTCCTGAAATGAAAACACGCTTCAAAGCAAGTATAATAAATTCTAACGATAAAGATCTTACTTCTGGTACAACGACAGTAAATAAATTAATTGACACATTAAATTTAATAATATTACACGAGTTTTACATTGAGTGTTTATTTAAAAGCTCTTAGAAAAATTTCGTAAATTGAAGGAAGCTTCTTCTGATTAAACCGACTCTCTTGACTTTCATGTAATTAAATTACATGTCTATACTAGTTCTATATCTATATTTATACTAGTCGATCCAGCGAATTTTGTTTCGGCTTTGAAAAGAAATAAAAATAGTTATTGTGGGTTATAAGTCTCGGTGGCGCAGTGGTCGAGCACACGGCTTCTGATCCAGAGGTCCGGGTTCGATTCCAGACACTGGCTCACACCAATGACTTTTCGAAATTGTTTTCGGAAGTTATGTGTGATAAATATTGATGACTGAAAAACTTTGTGCCCGGTATGGCAATAGGTTCGCCACCTATTCCATTTGGGACGTAAACATAACGGCAAGACGAGGCTTAACAGCCGCTGCCTACACCTTCGGGTAACAAAAGGCGTGAAGTTATGTACGTATGTGGGTTATCCCGAAGAGATGACATACACCATCGCGGCCTCATTAGAGATCATTAAATGGTGTATAATAATGTCTTACATTGTTTTGATCTAACCCTTAGGGTTGAGCCAGCGTTGGCAATTAAGTGCTAAATATCGAAAATTATCCCTTTTTATTTGCTACAGTATACATGAATTATTCATAAAAACCACCCCTGTCTATCTATTAAAAAAGACCACAACACAATCATTGCGTAGTTTCAAAGGTCTCCGCATTTAAGGAGACTGACAGCGGAAAGCGACTTTGTTTTATAATATGTAATGATTTTGAGCTATTTTAATTATGATATAATGTAATAATCAGGACAAAATAATTTGTACAGAATTCGGTCAACCATTAAATATAACAAATAGCTGTGGTGATTTTACCCAAATGCCAAAATTCAGCAACACCACCAAAAGGAGAACAAATTTCCACTCGGCACAAAGTTAAAACATTTTAGTCGGAACATTTATTCAAATTTATCAACAACAACAAACCACCATTTTGTACGAACTTTCATGCAATACTGAAATAAAATTGAAACAATTTGTTGAAATTTCCCCTTAACGAGTTGGGGCCGACCTCGCTTTGTGACAAAAAATATTATCTTAATATCTTACAATACATACCTACGTAATTTTATCTTACGTTTGTAAAATAGTGAATCTAGTAACTGTACGAATGGTGCCAATTTTATTTTTGTTTTAATGTTGGCTGTTAAATATCTCTTAATATCAAAAATAACGGTTAGCAAGTTTACTTATCTCTCTAGCAGCTAACGTTAACTAGAAATATCATAACTTAACTTCACGCCTTTGTTACCCGAAGGTGTAGGCAGCGGCTGTTAAGCCTCGTCTTGCCGTTATGTTTACGTCCCAAATGGAATAGGTGGCGAACCTATTGCCATACCGGGCACGAAGTTTCAGTCATCGATATTAATCACACATAACTTCCGAAAACAAATTCGAAAAGTCATTGGTGTGAGCCAGTGTCAGGATTCGAACACGCGACCTCTGGATTCAGAAACAGGGTGCTCGACCACTGGGCCACCGAGTGGATATCGCTTATTAAATATTGCTTAAAGATTGTAAAGCTAGTTAGCAGGATGACAGAGTTTTATGAGGCATTAAAAAAAAACTTAAGCCATACTATTGATTACGTATCATGTTGTATTACAAGCTCACATCGTCAAGTACATAATACTAACAGAACGCGTAAAGTTATTGCAAAATCAAAAGCCAAGTCCAAAAAAAAGTATCAAAACAGAAAAAATCACGTTATTACATTATTTGGAAATGAAATGTGTGTTTTGGCAGTCTTCGACTCACAAATCCATCCACTTTTGAATCGTATATCTGCTTGGTCAATTTTGCATCATCCATTCTTTCTACAAGCCTGAACCATCGAAGCATGCCATTTCTTACTTTTACACCGACACTCTCTTTCCATCGAACTTCCTTCCTTTCAACCTTGTTTTCGACGCGCTCAGCGAGAGTCACTCCGCAGATTTTGGCCAGTGCCCTCATTCCGAAGGGATTTTGCGTGAAATTTGTTAAATTATTAAGTAATTAAATTATTAAAGAAAAATAACTTTACGTATATATCCTCACACATATCTCCGATTGGAATACAAATAAAATCGTAAAATAACCGAAATTGAACAGAACAGTCCCGGTGACGCAGTGGCTAGCACCCCGCTTCTGCTTTAAGAAGTAGTGGGTTCAAATCCTGGCACACACCAATGACTTTTCGAAATTTTCGGAAGTTACGTGTGATAAAGTTACGTTACTCTTGGATGCGCTTTTAGCAGGGATGGAAGGTACACCGCGGATGTAGAAAGACGAGTGGCGATAGGAAATAGCGTAAACGGAGCGTTGGGCAGATTCCTGGGCGCAAAAAACATTAGCAGAAAAGCCCAGCTAGCAATCCACAATGCAGTCCTGATCCCAACGCTAATTTATGGAAGCGAGAGCTGGGTATGGCAGAGTGTGCATGAAAGTAGAATAAACGCGGTAGAAATGAGGGCACTGCGCAAAATCTGCGGAGTGACTCTCGCTGACCGCGTAGAAAACAAGGTTGTAAGGAAGGAAGTTGGTTTGAAAGAGAGTGTCGGTGTAAAAGTAAGAAAGGGATGCTCCGATGGTTCGGACATGTAGAAAGAATGGTTGATGCAAGACTGACTAAGCAGATATACAATGCAAAAGCGGATGGATGTAGGAGTCGAGGACGGCCAAGACACACATTCCATGACCAAATAGAACGTGTTCTGGAGGAAGGTGATGTTAGGAGCCTTAAAAACCGACACGCGTGCATGAAAAGAGTTATGAAAGTCAACGAAGCGAGTGAGGCGTGTAAGAATCGTGCCTTATGGCGCTCTGTTCTCTCTGCCTACCTCGCAAGGGATTTGGCGTGAAGTTATGTATGTATGTATGTACGTGTGATAAATATCGGTGACTGACAACTTTGTGCCCGGTATGGCAATAGGTTCGCCACCTATTCCGTTTGGGACGTAAACATAACGGCGAGACGAGGTTTAACAAGCCGCTGCCTGCACCTTCGGGTAGAAAAAGGCGTGAAGTTATGTTAAGTGAACAGAACTCCAACCCATAAAATGGACTGAAACATTACAACGCACGAAGTAATTAATAACAGAGAGCCAAAAAGGTTTACGTTTTCTCTAGAAATTTTTACATATATTTAATTAAAAACACAATTCAGTGCCTTGTAACCGTACTCCAACAAATTTTGTGTTGCCGTGTTTATTTGGGATGTTTGTCTTTTTACACGACCACGTGTCTCACACAAATACATTATGAACGCTATTTCAAGTTTATTTCGAGAATAAATATTTATGTTTCCGAATTTAATGGTAGTCCTTAATTAATTAAGACCATTCTAAACATAGAATTTTTATATTCTAAATTTAATATAGTATAATTATATACGCGAACAAAAAAATATACAATCAGGAATTTACAGCAAAAATGGAATGTCTATATGTCAGTTAAGAGAAAAATCCTATCCAATGGCTTAGAACAGTATTAGATGGGTGATTACATAAATTAGCAGAAATAAGTCGCATTTAGAATTTATATTTTATCATTTTGTATATTCAAATGATTACTATTATTTAAAATATCTTAACAATTGCCTTAAATCCGTTAAGAGTTTCGCTCGCAATCGCAAATATTTGAAAAGAGATCATTGTAATCTTCGTCTAAACAAAACATTCAATTGCATTAGGGTATTCAAGAGGACTGGTATTATTATCAACTTCCTTAGAGGATCCCATTATCTTCTTCTCTTTGCAAGAAATAATAATGACCTTCAAACAAATCTTTGTCTTTATCTTAATTAGATGTATTTAGGTACTGTAACGAGTTCGTAATATAACAAGTTCGTGCTCTCGGCTTCTCAATCTATATGATATAGGGAATACCAACGTGAGAACCACTATTTAATATAATTCAGCTTAGTTATTCATTCCTAAGGGTATTTAGGTGCTCAGTGCATGTGTATCAAATAATAATGCCAACAGATTAAACCATAGTATATATTAGAGAAATAATACGTGCCCTTTGCTTTGAATTCGTAGCGTTGCATCACATCAGTTTTCTTTGTTGCTCTGTCCTTGGCACCACATCGGGCTTCTTTAATATTGTTCTGTTCCTTGCACCACGTCCGGCTTCTTTTATATTACAATTTTAAATCAAACGTATAATAATTTCGTTATTATTCCTTTGGTATTTTTTATAACATCCACCGCCTATCGTGGTCTAACTCTCAGTCCTCTTTTTTATTTATTGACATGCGAATCTTTTATAAATCAAAATGTTTTTTTTTTAAATTCAAATACAAATTTCGAAACACACGTAATAAAAATATCAAAGAGTTTATATCTAAAAATACCAAAGAGTTTACAGTACACTGTTAGAACCTAAGTAATTCTGTACTTTGAAAATAGATATAATTGATTGATTCTATGTCTTCTGTACAATAGTCTCTTCAATCCCGCAGCTCCAAACGATCTTAAAAAACGTTTTACGTTTCTCCATGACACACATGGGAGATACTTGAGATCATCGGCAAGCTTGACTCTGAAAATACCAGCGCACTCAACAAATTTCTTCGATAAATCATTCTCAGTCCAGGCAGCACGCTTGTGGAATGAACTGCCACTAACCATTAGACTCGCTCAGACATTGATAACTTTTAAAAACCTCCACAATGAACACTACTTGTCACTGTAAATGACTTCACATTGATGACTTCGTAGCTATACTTAGTTATATATCATTTTATATATTATAAGATTTACTATGAACTACTTAATGTCATGTATTGTTTATATGGTGTATAATAAAGTGTATTCTATTCTATTAACAATTTCAAAGGTTTTATTGGTACATAGATGGCTCTTATATAAAAAAGTGCGTAGAGTTCCTCCGCGCGGAAGAAGTGAAATTTAGTAATGTGAAAAAGTAAATAGAAATAGTTAAAATTTTTTTTTCAACAAAACCCAAAACAAAACAAAAAAGTTTTATTAAGATTTATTAAGAATAGTTTTACTGATCATTTCCAGTGGAGAAATATCCAAATCTACAATATTTACCGCGGGGTACCTAATTATAACTAAAGTAAGATACAATTTATAATTTAAAAATTCTGAATCAGAAGCAAACAGCTTGTCCACTGGACCAGCGAGACTGTTATTACTTAATATATAACTTATTAAAAATAGGAATTATTATGAGAAATGGTAACAAGGTCCCTAACTGATATCTCAATTTAACTTTGTGTATAACAATACAACATACTGATCTTAGGCACTTAGAGTTTAGGTAATACTTGCTGCATCGTTTCACATTTGGTTGGTGTAACAATATTTTTAGAAACCTCTAGTACTTTGTACTAGTCGCCAGTACTAGTATTCATATGAAATAAGTTAAATAATTAATATTGTATTAAATATAAATATATATTTGTTTCAATTTAGAGTGCTTGTTCCTTGCAAGTTGCAAGCAATAATATGGATACACCAATATATATATAACTTAAAATCTATGATATTATTTTGATAGCTTTCCAAATGTTAAAATGTGTTGAAATACACATTATAATTGAACGCACTTCATATAGATTGTCTTTATATGTTGTAACTTGAACTTAACAATACTAATTATGAATTACATATATTCAGACTTAGGCAACCAAGACACAAATTAATAATGTGTAAAAATTAGATAGATTAGCGTTAGCTGTAGGAGGCTGGGCGTTAAATGCGTTACACGTTTGCAAGTCACACAAGAAGTTTCACTTCAATAAATAGAATAATAATATCTCTGTTTAAACTCTAGTTTTTGAACCAACAGTTTGTTTTAATGCTTGATTCTTCACTGCATTTACAAAACTTTCAACGTACTCTGCTATTTACGATATTCTCATATTCTCCCATCTGTAAGTCATATATAGTGCATGGTGGTCTTTCTGGCTTAGGTTTTTACTGCAGAAATTTAACTATCGCTTCATGAATCTTTCAATACAATTCACGTCAAATATATCTAAATTCACATACATTTATGTATAAATAATATAAACCACATTGTTCAACAACAGGTAACTCACAAACCAACAACTAATAAAACTCACCAACACAAGTGTAATGAAACATTATGATGAACTCAAACCACAGGATACAATACCGGGCTTAAATAGTCCACGAGCACTGCGCCAATTATGCAGACTACGATACTATTATAACCGGTACTTGGAAACAAGCCAATGTTTGAAAAGCAATCTTACACGATCAAAAATGGTTCGTGATTTAATTACCCTAGCGTTGGGTTACACAAATTTGCTTAATGAGATAGTTCATTCATTTTATAACTGAGCCTAGAACTAATTTTAAGTTACTTATAGTATTGCAAATATATCATCACGCCAAGAATTTGCGAGGTAGGCTGGGAGAGTAGAGGACCTTAACGTACTATTCTTACACACCTCAAATCGCTTATGCGACGCTCGAAGCTCATACACTATCGTAAATTTTCAAAAATCCTGCCATCACCTTCCGCAAGGATACGTTAATATAACATTTTTTTAAAGTACCATAATCTACCCATTATTACACTATCTATCTACCAATAAAAGTCCCGTCCAAATCGGTCTAACCATTTGAGAGATTATCCGGTCGACGGGATCGGGCGCGACCTGTCGCCGCCAGCATTGATAGCGGCAATGTTGGCGGGCGAGGAGGAGTGAAGGGCTGTGGCTTCCTTCTGCGAAGTCGTCATGGTCCAGAAGGAGGTCACCGAGTGGGTTCGGTATAGAGTCAATCCCGCTCAAAGATGGCGGTGTCCAGCTCAGAAATCGTCGGTGTAAAAAAAAGGCAGTGGCTGTTAAACCTCGACTCGCCGGTATATTTACATTCCAAATAGGTGGCGAATAACATAACATACATAACTTCGGTTTTGGAGGCTCCTAACATCACCTTCCTCCAGAACACGTTCTATTTGGTCATGGAATGTGTCTCTACCTACATCCATCCGCTTTTGCATTGTATAATATGCATAATCAATCTTGCATTATCCATTCTTTCTGCATGTCCGAACCATTGTAGCTTGCCCTTTCTTACTTTTACAGCGACACTCTCTTTAAAATCAACTACCGTCCTTACAACCTTGTTTTCTACGCGGTTATCTGGAGTCACTCCGCAGATTTTGCGCAGTGCCCTCATTTCTACCACATTTATTCTACTTTTATGCACACTCTGCCATACCCAGCTCTCGCTTCCATAAGTTACCGTTGGGATCAGGACTGCGTTGTGGATTGCTAGCTGGGCTTTTCTGCTAATGTTTTTTGCGCCCAGGAATCTGCCCAACGCTTCATTTACGCTATTTCCTATCGCCACTCGTACTTCTATATACGCGGTGTACCTTCCATCCCTGATAAAAGCGCATCCAAGATATAAAATTTCATTCACCTGTTCCAGCACTACATCATCAACCATTATCCTTGCATCCGTTCTGGATTCCTCCCTTCCAAACACCATAACTTTCGTTTCCGTCGCATTCAACTGCAAGCCTTTAATCATGCAATTATCTTTCATAGTAATGCCTAGTGTTTGCAGGTCCGACGGCGATTCGGCTAGAAGCACGGTGTCATCTGCGTAAAGAAGGCAGCTCACAACTAGGTCATCCATTCGCATCCCTACATTCATCGATCTCACTCTGTGGAGACAACTGTCCTGACAACTGATACAGGATGAACAGTCGAGTGGACAGCACGCAACCCTGTCTGACGCCGATATTGACGTCAAACCAGGGGGACAAGCCGCCGTCAACACGCACACACGCACACGCTGTGCAGGCCTCATAAGTGGACTGCACAGCGCACAGCAGTGCGCTGCTCACACCGTAGCCCGGGAGTATGTCCTACAGATCCTTTCGTAACACCGTGTCAAACGTTGTTTTTCCAGATCACAAAACCTCAGAAAACCTTCCGGTTAACAGCCAGTTGTATCTCCACGATGTTGCGGAGTGAAAAAAGCGCTTAATGGCGCACTGCATACGTGATCCTTTCCTTTTTTACAAGGGCACGATGACAGCTATTGCTATACACGTGGCAAAAATTTTAGTCATTGATATTTATCACACGCCATTGAGCTGAATAGAGGTGTAAGACAGGGAGATGTTATATCTCCCAAACTCTTCACCAATGCTCTGGAGGACGTTTTTAAGACACTGGATTGGACTGGACAGGGTATCAACGTGAACGGTGAGTACATCTCGCATTTTCGGTTTGCCGACGACATTGTTGTAGTGGCAGAGTCGCTGGAACAGTTAAGCGGAATGCTGCGCAGCCTGGACGAGTCCTCCCGGCGCGTCGGTTTGGGCATGAACTTGGACAAGACCAAGGTCATGTTCAATGAACATGTCGTGCCCGGACCGATAAGCGTCGAAGGGTCAATTCTCGAAGTCGTTAACAAATACGTCTACCTAGGCCAAATCATCCAGTTAGGTAGACGAAACTTCGAGAAGGAGGCCGAAAGGAGGATTCAGCTTGGTTGGGCTGCATTCGGCAAACTGCGTCGAGTCTTCAGCTCGCCTATACCGCAATGTCTGAAGACCAAAGTCTTTGACCAGTGCGTCTTACCGGTAATGACCTACGGTGCCGAGACGTGGACACTCACGGTGGGGCTAGTCCACAAATTCAAAGTCGCTCAGCGAGCTATGGAGCGGGCTATGCTCGGGGTATCTCTGAAAGATAAACTCAGGAATGAGTATATCCGCCAGAGAACTGGAGTAACCGACATAGCTCGTAGAATAAGCTCGCTGAAGTGGCAATGGGCTGGTCACATCTGCCGAAGGACCGACGGTAGATGGAGCAAGAAGGTCATAGAGTGGAGACCGCGTCTTGGCAAACGCAGCGTAGGACGCCCACCAGCCCGATGGTCAGATGACCTCAGAAAGGCTGCTGGTAAAGACTGGATGCGGAAGGCAGAGAATCGGATGTTGTGGCGCACATTGGGAGAGGCCTATGTCCAGCAGTGGACTGCAATAGGCTGATGATGATGATGATGATGATATTTATCACACATAATTTCCGAAAATAATTTCGAAGTCATTGGTGTGAGTCAAGATTTGAACCCACAACTGTTTGATTCAGAACTTGATTCACCAACTGGATGCACTGGATCACCGAGACTACCAGTATATTCATATGAATGTAGTAGAAAGCAGTCATTTCAATATTACAAACATACACTTAAATTTTATTCACATGTATAGATAATGTAAACAGACGCCAAAATTCTTTTCGGAGACTTCGCTTTCCTGGAACGTGATATTGGTTACATTTAAAAAATATATAATGCATGAAATTTTCGAAGCCGTTCAAAATTTTCATCGAAACACGCTCACCTTGAAGATAAACTGAAACTAAATATTGGCACGGTAACTAACTGTACGCCGCAGTTTACTGGCGCGAGTTCGCGAGATTTTTGGTCCTTACTAACAGAATATAATAGAAACGAAGAAAGTTTTGTCGCCTTTCTGGTGAGAATTTAGTGACAGTATATAGTAACTTTGTTTGAAGAGCCTAGTGGTGCATTGGTAAAGCTACCGACTGCAGAAAGAGGTTAGCGGGTTCGATTCCCACCAGAGTACAAATATTTGTGGCAAGCATGACTGTTCGTATGGCGTCTGGGTGTTGTTCTATGTATTGTAAGAATGTATCAACAAAAAAAAGTATATATGTATTAATAGCCGTTATCTAGTATACATAGCACAGGCATTTAGTTGCTTAGTTTGGAACTAAAGGGCGCTGTGTGCATTGTAAAAAAAACTAAAGAGTAAAGATAAATAGGAAAATACACATACATAATCATTTTTAGAGAAAGAAAAAAAGCAATCCCTGTTTACGTTTGAATATTTCCTTCAAATTTAAACATATTTTTACAAATCAGCAAGCAGGCTATCTGATAGTAAACTAGTGTCACGTCGTCCATGGATACCTGTATATTTTTATAATTGCTTTACCTTTGCTATAAGATAGGGAAGAGATCGGAAGTGCAATCCAGAGAGAAAGAGGGAAAGAGTTGGTCTTCTGCATACCAGTTTCGCCGAACGAGAGGTGGAGTGGTATTTAACCGGTCAGGTCTATTACTGTTAAATGGCAAAATGCAATAAAATTTCAACTTGACAACTTATACGTGCCATTATTAAAATGGAAGTGATAATATGTCGAGTTGAACATGGTACGTGTTTATAGTCAGTGTCTGGCGAGCGGCCAAAGTAGGTAAGTTCGGTTGTGGGCGAGCGGTGAATCCCAACTCGAGTACACTAATGATTCTCAGTTCACTTCTATGTTATAAAATACCTTTATAACTAGATCTTATATCACGGCTAATTGAGTAGTTACAGTTAAGTTTTAACACCATTCATACAAATACGAACCTTATTTGTTTACTCATAACTCCCAAATTACTGCAACATCAACATTCTTCCACCGTTTCTGAATCCAGAGGTCGCGGGTTAAAATCCTGACACTGGCTCACACCAATGACTTTCCGAATTTGTTTTCCGGAAGTTATGTGTGATTAATATCGATGAATGAAAACTGTGTGCCCGGTATGGCAATAGGTTCGCCACCTATCCCATTTGGGACGTAAACATAACGGGGAGACGAGGTTTAACAGCCGCTGCCTACACCTTCGGGTAACAAAGGCGTGAAGTTATGCTATGTTATGTATGTTATCAACAATATTTATATATTCATGAATAGTAATATGTAGTTCAAAAGTAAATAAATTAAAAGCAAAAATCCTTTTTAAAGAAGCTTTTATTTAAGCGCTCTAAAAATAAGAAAATAATATTTCCTTGAAAATTTCAAGTATCAACTTAGAGCCCCAGTATGTACAATTTATATAATAATAAAAGCTTGTCGCGCGAGTTGTAAATAAGCTGTACTAATTTTATAATGTCAAATCAAATCAAAATAGCTTTATTTTCTTGGGTCTTCACACACAGTTAAATACAGTCCGTAAATACAGATATTTAACTTATTATTATATTTAAAGCATAACATATTAAAACACGAGCGCTTGAGAAAATTGCCTCATTGGAACAAAAACGCACGGACGATTCTGAGTGTAAGGTTGTCATGAGAAGAAATGGGCAAAACACTCATTTAAATTAATCTACTAACTTTACTATATTATCTATTGCAATTTAATTACCTACTGATAGGGAGTCAAACCTCGCGACAAGCTCTTATTATTATATAAATTGTACATACTGAGGCTCTAAGTTGATACTTGAAATTTTTAAGGAAATATTATTTTCTTATTTTTAGAGCGCTTAAATAAAAGCTTCTTTAAAAAGGGTTTTTGCTTTTAATTTATTTTCTTATTATTAGTTATAGCTGGCTAGGTTAGTGTCATTTCATTCAACGCATCATTATTGCAAGTTAGTTTACCGCTTAATTTCAAACAGTCCAGCTCTTCGATAAGGCGATCATCTTATTCAATTTCAGCTTAGAGCTTTCTTTTTCATTTAATCGCAATGATGATTTTTAATTCATAGCCATATTGTAGAAATGCATCAAAAATATGTATGCCGTCATCTTGGATGGTCCACCGTATTGTATTTAGAATGATGTCACATTATTTTTCGAGTTATTCTCAACAAGCCCTTTCATTTGATACCCATATTGTAGAAATGCATTTAAAAAACTGTTCCTCTATCTTGGATGATTCGTTATATTGGATTTAGAATGACGTCACATTATTTTTTCAGTTACTCTCAATGAGCCCTTTCATTTGATACCCATATTGTACAGAAGCTTAAAATATGTTTTCCTCCATCTTGGATATTCCACCATATTGGATTTATAATGAAGTCATATTATTTTTTGAGTTACTATTAAAAAGCCCTTTCATTTGATACCCATATTGTAGAAACGCAAATATTTTCCCCGCCATATTGGATTTGGAATGACGTCATATTTTTTTCGAGTTACTATTAACAAGCCCATTCACTTGATACCCATATTGTAGAAATGCATTAAAAAACAGTTCCTCTTTCTTTGATGATCCGCCATATTGGATTTAGAATGACGTCACATTATTTTTTCAATTACTCTCAATGAGCCCTTTCATTTGATATCCATATTGTACAGAAGCTTAAAATATGTTTTCCTCCATCTTGGATATTCCACCATGTTGGATTTAGAATGACGTCATATTATTTTTTGAGTTACACTCAATAAGCTCTTTCATTCGATACCCATATTGCAGAAATGTTTTCAAAATATCCATTCCTCTATCTTGGGTGGTCCGCCATATTGGATATAGAATAATGTCACACATCATATCATGCATTGTCATCCAAAGTAAACGCGTATACAAAATTTCAGCTCACTCGGTTGAAGATATCTACTTCAAAATTGAGTTGCAAGATTCCACCGAACATACATACTTACATACATACATACATACATACAGTGCAAGCTAAATAAAAGCTTTTGAAAAGCCATCCTGACCAATTTTACAGAATCATTTTTAGGATATCGCATCATTTTTAATAATATATTTATATAAATATATATATACATATATCACGGCGCGTTTAACAATTATTCTAGAGTGCGATATTTGACTCCAGTTGAGTCAAATGTCACTCTAACGCAACACCGGGCGCTAGTACGCAGGCGCGACCGACAGGAGACATTACATTTTTGGGGAACTTGAATCGGTTCGCATCTGGATAACGCGCTACGTGTTCGTTGGAGTGTCATTTAATTATGTGTTATAATTAACCATAGTTGGAGATAACGATTATATTTTGTTGATTACTACGCTGCGTATTTCATTCTCTTGCCCGACTGCCCACGCCACTGAATAATGGAGCAAACCGATATTGTGGACGAATCTAGTGGTCCTTTATCAGAAGTGAGATACAGAGGGCATCCACCAAGAGAATATAATGAAGCTCGCCACGATATGTCAGCGCATAACGTTTTACGAAGCATGAAATCGTTGCTATCACGAATTTTAGAATCATCGTCGGCATTTCAAGCCACCAACAACATGACAACGCAGTTGGTGCGGTTCAACCTAGATGATACCGTCGCGGATATCGAAGGTAGGTGTAAGATAACCGAAATAGTGATGAATAGCAGAAAATTAGAGGGCGCCGAACTATTGTTAGCCCTCACGCACGCCTTGGGAGCATATAAAAGAAGTACTGCTAGCAAAATTTGGTACGCCTATGCAGCTACAGGATTATTTCGACGAAATTCTGAGATTCCAAATAGGTACTAAAGAAACCGCGAGTAAAGCGGCTCGGCTTTGGCATTTAATAGAACGCATTCCTCGAACTGAAATGTCAGAAGATGTCATCACGGGATTCGTTTCTTCGGTATTATGTCAAAAGGATGGCACCGTACGTCGGGAGTTACCATCTTGCCATGTGTCTTCTCGAATTCAACTCTTTCAGGTCCTTAACAGAATTTTATTGAAACGAAGACTCGACGTATAAGAATGTAGTGAATCTGATGCGAAAAGGATGCGGCCTGACACACGCTTTTCGGGAACTTGCCATCGCTGCGGTGTGGTAGGGCATCGAGCAGTGGACTGCCGTAAACGTCGCGAAGAGCCGACACCTAAACCAACTACGAAAGCTCCTGAGCAGCCAGCAAAGACTCACAACTACTCTAGACCTGCTTCGTTTGTGGTCATCAGGGCCATGTGGCGTCAGCGTGCCCAGAGCGCAAAGGAGGCGATGGACATGCTGTGGTCAAAGAGGTCAATTTATGTGGACGCAGACCAACAACCGGTACCTTCACGTCATCCTCTGGGGAGCCCGTTTCTTTTCTTTTTGACAGTGGATCCGCCTGCTCGCTAGTAATCTGTAGCCTGGCTGACAGTTTAGGGAGTACTGTACATAGCGATTTGGTATATCTAACTGGTATAGGACAAAATAATGTGATAAAATGTAATTCACAGATTCTTATCCCCATCAATGTCCAGGGTATACCATTGGTTGTATTGTTTCATGTAGTCCCGCCCGGTACTATGAACGAACCGGTAATTTTAGGCAGAGATATTTTAAATGTACCCATTAATGTCAAGATTAGTTACGATAAAATTCAGTTTTCGCCTAAAGAAGTACACGTCGTTGAGAAATTGAGACGTTGAGAAAGCCAGTGTGATTTTAGCGGCATTGATACCGATCTACAAGGGGAACATAGAATGGCCCTTATCAAATTACTTCAAAAATATAGTGACTTTTTCATAGACAGCATACCGACACGCCGCGTTACTACTGGTGTCATGCGTATAGAGCCAATTGATCCAAATAAAATTGTACAGCGACGTCCCTATAGGTTGTCACTAACTGAAAAAGACATAGTTAGGGAAAAAATAGAACGTCTTTTAGAGGACGGAGTTACGACGTGCCTCGTGGCGCATTGGTAAAACTAGCGGCTGCAGCAATGAGGTCGGGGGTTCGATTCCCAGCCGAGCACAAATATTTGTGACAAACATGAATATTTATGTGGCGTCTGGCTGTTTTTCTATGTATTATAAGTATGTATTTACAAAAGAAAAGTATATAATATGTATTAATATCCGTTATCTAGTATCCATAACACAAGCATTTAATTGCTTAGCTTGGAGCTAGAGGGCGCTGTGTGTATTGTGTCCAAGATATTATTATTATTATTATTCGAGAGAGCTCATCGCCTTTTGCTAGCCCAATTTTATTGGTCAAAAAGAAAGACAACTCGGATAGAATGTGCGTAGACTATCGTGAGTTAAACGATTATACTCGCCCTGAACATTATCCGTTACCTATAATCAATGAACATATAGATCGCATAGCACAGCACGTACTGCTTTTGAGACCCCCGAGGGGCAATACGAGTTTTTGGCGATGCCCTTCGGTTTACGAAATGCTGCTTTGGTCTACCAATGGTGTATTAATAAAGCTGTAGGGCCTCTTAAAAATAAAATAGCGCTAGCCTACATGGATGACGTACTGTGTTATTCCGATGACGTCATATCTGGCCTGGAGCGGTTAGACCTTACTTTAAATTCGTTCGTAAAATTTATTCGTTCTCATTAAATATTCGTAAATGTAAATTCATGAAGAGCGAGGTGGATTACTAAGGGCATGCAGTAAAAGCTGGTAAGGTTACCCCAAACCCTAGAAAAATACAAGCCCTTACAGATGCGCCCACGCCTCATACCGCAAGTCAGGTTCGTCAATTATTAGGTTTCACGTCATATTTTAGGCGCTTTATTCCTAATTATACACGTCTTAAATAAAGGACCTACCGTTATACCCCCTAACAAAACTTAAGCGTCCGATAACATGGACTAATGTGCACAATGAAATACACAAGGCTGTTGTGAGCATTTTGACATCGGAACCGGTATTGGCTATATTTGACCCTAAGTCCCCCGTAGAACTTCATACAGATGCGAGTTCTGAAGGATACGGGGCGATACTCATCCAAAGACGATATAATTTACCATATGTAATATCCTACTCTAGCCGTCGTACTTCTGATACTGAGTCTCGTTACCATTCCTATGAGTTAGAAACTTTAGCGGTGGTCCGAGCGATAGAACATTTCAGGCATTATTTATATGGACAACGTTTCACGGTCTACATAGACTGTAATTCTCTCAAAGCGTCTAAATCCAAAACCGACCTCACTCCACGAGTCCACCATTGGTGAGCCTTCCTGCAGGCATATGACTTGATATAGTTCATAAACAAGGAGGTAGCATGGAACACGCTGATTACCTGTCTAGGAACCCACTTTCTGAATTATCCACTGATTGCGCCGATGTCGGCCCCTCAAAAAGAGTTAAGCCTGTTCAGTACATAGAGTTCCATCAGGGTTGGTTGACAGTAGAACAAAAGAGAGACAGTGAAATCCAAGACCTAATCAATAAGCATAATAAAAAAGAGCTACCGAAAGCTCTTGCGCATACCTATGACGTCCGTAAAGGCATACTTTATAGAAAAATCGAGCGTAACAAGAGCAGCTTTTGGCTTCCTGTAGTACCACGTTCTTTGACTTGGACGCTAATCAACCATGTACATACCGAAATTAGGCATCTAGGGGCAGACAAAACACTCAATAAACTTTACGAACCTTATTGGGTCCCACAAATGTCAAAATCTATTCGCAAATTCGTTGAATCCTGTATTGTATGCAAAGCTTCTAAAGGTCCTTCCGGCGCTACACAAATAAGACTTCACCCGATCCCTAAAGTTTCTACACCCTGGCACACCATACACATTGACATTACTGGTAAACTAAGTGGGAAAAGTGATCGCAAAGAGTATTCATCAGTAATTATCGACTCCTTTACCAAATATGTTCTACTGGAAGATTCAGCGTGTGCTGTGAAGGCTCTAAAAAAGCAGTTTGTCTCTTTGGGACCCTTAAGCTTATCATAGCCGACCAAAGTAGATGCTACGCAGGTGCAGAGTTTAGAAATTTCTGTAATGACCACTCCGTAGAGCTTCATTTGATAGCCACAGGATCTAGCAGGGCAAACGGTCAAGTTGAAAGCGGCAAACGGGCAAATTGTTCAGGGTGAACTCTTAAGCATTCTCACCATAATTGAGAATGATCCCAACAAAACTTGGCGTGACGAACTACCTGAAGTTCAGTTAGCGTTAAATAGCACTCGGTCTAGAGTCAGTGGCTATACACCTACGGAGCTGATGTTTGGAATAAAAGCACAATCATTAGGTACGGCAAAATTAGCATTCAGTTCTGAACCAAATCCTCGTGCAGATTTGGAAGCGTCAATATCGTAAAAGCGGCCGCGTCAGAAGTAGAGCGATTTAATCGTGGCAAGGCGATCATTAAACCATTATCTCAGGGCGACACATCTTTATAAGAAATAACGAACGTAATCAGACTAAACTTCACAAGAAATTTAAGGGTCCATATTTAATTACTAGAGTCTTAGAAAATGATAGGTATGAACTGAAAAACATTGACGGGTCTAACCGGACGTACAAATACGCTCACGAAAATCTACGTGCAGTACCCAGGGGTCATGAGGTCTTAGTAGATATAGATAATACTTTACTAAATTATGATGAAGAGGAGACCGAGACGGCGGACCAGGGTCAGGTAGAGGGGAGGGTATCATCGGATGATGAAAGTGATACCTTATCGGTATCCAGTTCAGTTACTATGACCGCTAGTTCGGCTACCCTTACAGCTTCAGAGCGCGAGGAATTCTAAGATGTGAGTAAAGAAGTATTATTGTAAGAGTAAAGTATACTGTCAGACTGTCCCTTCCGAGTCACCATATGAGATGATGATCGGTCAAAGGGACGCTGACACTGTAAGATCAGTACTTGTCATTATATGAGATAATGACGTGTACATAACTTGTCATTATAAGAGATGATGACGTGAACCTAACCTGTCATCATATGAGATGATGATGGGTGGTGAGAGGATGAAGTCGGCTAGTATAGTGGCTATTTGTTTGCATGAGGTCAAACGGTAGCACTGTACATTATGTGAGAACGTGTACAAAAAAGAGCTCTTGAAATGAATATCCGAGAATGTCCGAAATGTCAGGATAGGACGAGCAATATGAAAGTGATTTCCCAACGTTTTTCTTATCTTTACCGATTAGCAGACTTATAGAGATGGAGCCGCACGAGGACGAGCTAATGTCAGTCTGGCCCTGACGGCGCGTATAACAATTATTCTAGAGTACGATATTTGACTCCAGTTGAGTCAAATGTCACTCTTACGCAACACCGGGCGCTAGTGCGCAGGCGCGACCGACAGGAGACATTACATTTTTGGGGAGCTCAAATCGGTTCGCATCTGGATAACGCACTACGTGTTCGTTGGAGTGTTATTTAATTAAGTGTTATAATTAACCATAGTTGGAGATAACGATTATATTTTGTTGATTGCTACGCTGAGTATTTCATTATCTTGCCCGACTACCCACGCCACTGAATAATGGAGCAAACTGATATTGTGGACGAATCTAGTGTTCCTTTATATATAATAATATCTTGGACACAATACACACAGCGCCCTCTAGTTTCAAGCTAAGTAACTAAATGCTTGTGTTATGGATACTAGACAACGGAGTTTACTTTATACTTTTCTTTTGTAAATACATACTTATAATACATAGAAAAACACCCAGACGCCACACAAATATTCATGTTTGTTACAAATATTAGTGCTCGTGTGGGAATCGAAACCCCCGACCTCATTGCTGCAGCCGGTAGATTTACCAATGCGTCACGAGGCATTTAATTTATTTTGATAAAATATAAACAAAGTATTTTAAATACGAAATAGGAATGTAAAGATATGCATATAATTTTTGTTTGTTTGTAAAATGTATGCACCCAAGGTGCAAAGACGGACTTTTAATAACAACTAAGCTATTCTCTGGCTGACTATATTCTGTACCATAAGGATAAATGTCTAATTCATACCTATAGCATGAATGGCTTATATTTATTTTGATTAAACTATTATTTATGAAACATTTAGTGCGCAAAGTATATTGCTGTTTTCCGCCAGTAACTTTATTGTATACGCCAGAAAGACTTGAAAATATAAACAACCTTTTAATTCAAATATGAGTATAAAGACTAATATTATCTTCAATGATACAAAAAGGTGAAAATTTTTCAAACTAAATCTTACAATCCAATTTTTTTATAGAGATAGCCAAGATCAAATCCGGCTGACAAGAGGACAATAAGAATTTTGAACAATAATAAGTGGGATAATCCTGTGAGGAGGAGCACCACAATAAGCGCAACTTGAACGATACTTTATCATGATTAATGATGTAACTTTGTAGCTTCTTGATATGACTTTCATAAGGTTAAGTTAGCGATAATAAGGAAAAGAATTTTAAATAATGTTTAGATTCTAGTTGTTTAGAATTATTTAAAACAATAAAATATATTTATCTCTAAGATTTTCCCGAATCACGCTCATGACATTAAAACAAACTTTAGGATTATATCGCGTTTATTTATTTGTGATGGTATTTGATTGTAACAAATACCATCTTTTTGTTCATCACTGGTGAAAAAATGATCTCTGTAAAGAGTTCGAAACGTCAGGAAATTAATAAAATTGGTAATAAATAAACACGATATAATCCTAAAGTTTGTTTTAATGTAACAATAAAATACCGAAACTGAAAAGGATACTAAACAAAGATCCTGAAGATAAATCATCATCATCATGAGCTCAGATTAGTCCACTGCTGAACGTAGGCCTCCCCCTTAACACGCCATAACTCCCGATCCTGTGCCAGCTTCATGCAGCGACTTTCAGCTGTTTTTATAAGGTCGTCTGTCCATCTAGTGGGGGGACGGCCTACGCTACGCATACCAGTCCAATTAAAATAAGTTAAATAAGTGCGGTAATATCCAAAAGTGGATCCTTAAACTTCATAAAAAAAATGTAGTTTTCAAAGTTCTGAATATACCAATAAATGCAATCTGATTTTTCAACATTATCTATAAAAATAGGAAAAGTTTGATCCCGTCATAGTTCGAGGTTAGCAATAATGTCAGAGACCAAGCGTAGCGGGGCGCATCAATCTCTCCCTTACACGTAATACTGTCGGCAAGTGACGTTGACTGATGGTACCCACCCACAAAACCAATATTAAATATCGCGACACCATCTTCATTTAATTACAATAGAGATTTTAACGTGCTCAAGAGATATTGTAAATGGATTTACAATATTTTGATATTTGAAGACATCTGTTGAGGGGTAAGTGATGATGTTTCAGTTAACGTGAACTTCTAGAGGAAATTCGTAGTATTTAGTCTTTTATTTTATGGGAAAAGGGAAAAACGAAGCCAATAACTTGTTGGTAAGTGACTAGCGTCGCCTAAGGACATCTGCAACACCAAGATGGTCACAGTTGCGTTACCGACTTTTATTATGTGATAGGGAAGAGGAAGAACTACTCACAAACGAAACGCGGCATGAGCAACTTTACTCATTTTCTCAGAGAGACCGTGGTATTTCACCGGTTGAGGCGCCGATTAAGAACATAACTTCACACCAAGTCTCTGACGAAGTAAAAAAGGGTGTGCAACTACAAAAAGATAACAAAGTACAAAGGTTGCCACAATAAATCGGTAGTAGTACATACAAATGGTATACCTACAGTGTGTTTTAAATATAAAATATTATAAAGAACACACTTTACATTACTACAAAAGTATGTTTTACTCAAAAATATCCAAATAATATTAATCATAGATATATATTATAATTTCTATCTTTATATAAAAACGTGAAGTTATATCCTAAATGAAGATAAAAAAGAAATGGCCCTCACAAATAAAAATTTTAAAGAGTATCTAGGGAAAATATTTCACTCGGCTTTGTATTACGAAGCTAAGTTTCCAACAATTTATATAAATAAATACAGAGGGCAATCCGTCTTCTTCCCGAGGCTGAGATAACTTGAAACTTAATTAATTTGCTGAAATGTTCTCGTTAACATAAGGGACTTAGCGCTGTACGTCTTGTAGAAATCGCAGTTCACTACTAAAGTGACAAGTTTCAAAGAAATCATGGGCTGTTTATTTGTTTAGCAGTGGCGAGTATACATACATAACTTCATGCCTTTTTCTATCAGAAGGTGAAGGCAGCGGCTGTTAAGCGTGGACTTGCTGTTAAACTTACTTTACAAATGGAATAGGTGACGAACCTATAGCCATAAGCCGGGCTCAAAGTTGTCAGTCATCGATATTTATCACACATAACTTCTGAAAAGAATTTCGATAAGTCATCGCCCGGAATCGAACTCATGACTTCTTGATTCAGAAGCAGGGTGCTTGACTACTGGACCACCGAGACATCTTAAATTACGAATTACATATATTTTGTAATATTCCCTAGCTGTTATAGATAAAGTGACATATATAAAATATAATTAGGTACATACTATCAATTTGGATGGATAAGTACAAAAGAGTCCAAAAAATATGAGTTAACAATAGACGAATAGAAGTTAGGAGAAAAAACTTACAAAAACATTTCAATAATAAAAAAGAGCTTTATTAAAACTATTTTTCCGAGTCACGTAGACTTTTTTACAACGTGGCGCAGCCGCTAAGGGACTAAGGTTGAAGCACGGCAGCACATTGCTTACAAGGAAATTAGTGGTACCCATTTCAGTTTTTGAATGTTTCGGGTCATGAAATTTAAAAAACTTATCCGTCCTAAGACGTGACCGTTTTAAAATGTCGAGCACGTTTATCGACAGAAGGCACTTTGAGTGTGGGCACCTACGAAGATTCTAAGATGGCTACTGCAATTTTATTACCACACAACTACGATATCGTCTATGACTTCGTGGTTTGGCACTTTGGCTTCTGATTGTATTATTTCAAGTATGAATTCAAGAACATACCAATGACAATTTGGAAAGCTCCTTAATACAGGCCCCTTGGTAAACCTAACTGAGATACGCTAAATACAAATCAGATTCCAAAATCTTCATGGTAGAGGTTCTTCGGTCGAACCATCTTATTCATGCAGCAAACTGAGTGCTGTTTGCTGCATGAATGAGCTGGTTCGACCGATGAAATACCACGGCATGCCAGAATAT
The DNA here is from genome assembly GCA_905147225.2 of Euproctis similis. Classification (NCBI taxonomy): domain Eukaryota; kingdom Metazoa; phylum Arthropoda; class Insecta; order Lepidoptera; family Erebidae; genus Euproctis; species Euproctis similis. The sequence continues at coordinate 3,583,791 of LR990116.1, read as the reverse complement.
CGACGTAAATTGACTCATGCCGCGTGTCGGTCGGTGAGAGAGGTATCCGAAGGCCCACCAACCCTACCCCTTCTTTTCCATCGTACACCTTCAAAGATCGGTAACACAACTATTACACTATCTGTGTTATAGTTGTCCATGGGCGGCGGTAGTTGCTTACCATCAGCTGATACGCTTGCTCGTTTGCCTCCTATTCCATAAAACATAAATCTGGTTTAGTCTGTTATGAACAAAACAAGAAGTCACTTATATTATACTTAAGGTAACTTCTCCATGCAAAACGTCGTGAAAGCTTCTAAAAATCTCTTGGGAAATGTCATGTGTACTGACTTTATCGTATAAGTACATTCGGAGTACATTAAGAAAATAAATATTGACAATCATATTGCAAATGTATGTTTATTTATTTAGAATGTTCTACATGTCGTACCTTGATCATAATTTATTACCAACGACTACATCATCTAATAATTATAATGTTACTAAAAGAGATGTAATCTTTCTTTTTATAAAACATACTCGTCTCGTTAAACATTAAAATTAGAAGATTAAAAGAGAACAGAGTTTTATTATGATATAATATCCTCTATTCATGGGATATAAACAGAAATAGAAAAATAATCTTTAAAAAAAATGTTGTATAGCAATTTCGCAATGACCGATTATGCATATTTTTGAATACTAAAGTACCATACCTGCCTACATTACATCTCACCAAGCCTCTTGCTGGGTAGGAGAAGAGAGTGCTATAAGGCACAATTCTTACACGCTTCACTCGATTCTTTAACTTTCATAACTAGTTAAACACTCTCTTCGATTTTTAAGGCTCGTTCTATTTGATCACGGAAACTGTGTTGTGGCTGTTGCTGTGTGCTAGATTAGTAGAGCCAGAGCAGTTCGCTGCATGAATGGCCGACTCGACCGGTGAAAAACCACGACCTCTCAGAATGTCGGCGTAAAGTGGCTCATGCCGCGTTTCGCCTGGTTAGAGAGGTAAACGGAGGCCTAAACCCTTCCCCTCTCCCCTTCCTAAATAACGGCGTCTTCCTCAAGGTATTACTCTCTCATCGAACAAAATACAGCATGAGTCACTTTATTTATGTCGGTATTCTGTAGACCGTGGTATTTCACTTGTCAAAATAGCTATTTATCTATGAAATTCAAATATTTAGTACAAATTATTATAACTTACATAATAAACATAATATTATATAGCAAAACCTTTCGAATAATATAGTTACGTAATTTACTTAAAGTGATAGTTGAGTCCTCTCATCAATTTTATTTTTCTAAAATTTAACATAGTCGAGAGTGAAAAGCTTTTAATAGCATGATTGCTATTAAAAGCTTTTCACTGGCACAAGGCATTGAATATTTTAGTACGTAATCTGCAATTCAAACTGAACATGCCATACGCGTTATCGATGAGATAAGTATAGTGTAAAAAGGAAATAGCTGATGAGCTCCATTCAAAAACCTAGCTAAATAATCGTGACCAGCCGCAGTAAGTATAACCTTGGAATATTTAGAAATAGAAAAAATCTACATAAACCATATTCAAATATTACGTAATCCCAATTTTATTCATACTAGTTGACCCAACGGAAGATCCTTGTTTCGCCTTTGAAGCAATAAGAAAAAATAAAAATGGCCATTGTGGGTTATCCTGGAGGTAGACATACACCATCGCGGACTTTTTGTAGAGCTTTTGAAGGTGTATTGTAACATAATACATTGTTTTGATTAATCGCTTAGGGTTCAGCGAGCGTTTGCGATTAAAATGCAAAATCTTGGCAATGATCACTTTTTTTTCCAAAATCCGTTGCGTAATTTCAAAAATCTAACTATTTAAGGAGACATGCGGCGAAAAGCGACTTGGTTTCATACTATGTACTGTTTAATAAATATTAACAAGTGGAATAATAGGTCAACATTATAAATTATTATTGATGTGTAAATCCTTTTTTTTATGAGAGAAGGGGGCAAACGAGCTTGCGGGTCACCTGATGGAAAGCAATCACCGCCGCCCATGGCGTCTGCAATACCAGGGGCATCACATCAGCGTTGCCGGCCTTTCAGATGAGAATAAGCTCGTTTCTTGAAGGTTCCTAGGTCGTAGCCGTCCGGAAATACCGTCCCCGGCAACTGGTTCCATGAAGGAACAGTGCGTGGCAAGAAGTGCCTGTTGAAACGCACTGTTGTCGATCGCCAACCATTCGGCCAATGCGTTGGCGTTGGCGTTAGCGTTGGCGCGTCGAGCGATGACGGAAATCAGCTGGCGGTATTAATCCGAACAATTCCTCAGAGCACTCCCCGTGGTATATGCGGTAGAGGATGCATAGAGATACCACCTCTCTCCGCAACGCCAGAGGATCAAGTCGATCGGTAAGAGCTTGGTTGTCGACAAGCCAAACCGCTTGTCGTTGGATGCGGTCAAGAGGAGTAAGCTGGTACTGGGGTGCCCCCGCCAAAGATGTGAACAGTATTCCACGTGAAGGCGGACCTGCGCCTTGTAAAATTGCAAGCGATGACGTGAAATACTGTCCCGCTCTATTGATCTTTTTGGAGACCGCGGAACTGGACATCACTCGACAAGTCGACACCAAGAATTCCTATAGCGGCTGAGGCGGGTAAGGGAGTGCTCTCAAAACAGGGAGCTACGACAAAGGGTGTCTTTTTAGCGGTAAACGTGCAGACCCGTGTCTTCTTAGAGTTGAATTGGACCAGGTTTAGTCGGCCCCTGACCGAAACTTGACTAAGCAAAGTTTCGATTTCAGACACAAGTTTGTTTCGGTGCTCGTCGACGTTTTCTCAAAACGCGGGTGGCCGGTATATAAGGCATCCCCGGTACTGTCATCTGCATAACAATGAAGATTGCTGCTAAGCAGCATGTCATTGATATGCAGAAGAAACAGCGTAGGGGATAGCACACAGCCTTGGGGGACTCCAGCATTCACAGGTTTCAAGTCGGAGCATGACCCGTCGACAACAACTTTAATGCTCCGAGCCGTGACAAAGCTGGAAACCCAATCGCATAATTTCTCGGGAAGCCCATAACATGAAGCTTCGAAAGAAGTGCTTTGTGCCAAACCCGATCAAAGGCCTTCGCTACGATCCAAACTAACGGCCAGCGCCTCTCCTTTACTCTCAACCGGCTCCGCCCACCGATGGGTTAAGACTAGTCCTTAGACTAGACGACGAATTTCAAAAAAGTCTAGATACATTACACACAGGCTACATTATTTGTATTTTCTATGAAACAGAAGGCAAACCATAAAGCAAACTGCATGAATGGGCCGGCTCGACCGGTGAAATACCACGACCTCTCAGAAGATCGACGTAAAGTGGCTCATGTCGCGTTCGTTCGTTGAGAGAGGTATCCGGAGGCACACCCCCCCTTCCCCATCCTTCCCTATCCCCTATCTGTTAAAGGTCAGCAACGCAACAGTTATACTCTATTTGTTGCTGGTATCCATGGGCGGCGTTCGTTGCTTACCATCAGGTGACACGCCTGCTCGTTTGGCCTCCTATGCCATAAAAATATAAAACAAAAAAAATAAAGCGGGTACCCGGATAATAAGCAACTAGCGGCGCCCATGGACACATCTGTCTACAATATGGAAATTGTTACAGTTGCATTGCTGTTCAAGGGATTGGGATAGGAAGGGAGGGGAAAGTGCCACTTGCCTTGTGCCACTTTACACCGATATTCCGAGAGGTATTTCACGTAATATATCATACTAGCTGACCCGGCGAACTCTGTTTCGCATCAAAAGTAATAACTGCTGCCCCGCTATGTTAATACTGCAATATCTTCGACAAATTTGAAGTCGATAGCAGCTATAGGTTAAAAATGGGAATTTTCCATTGTTAACACCCCCGCAACCCCCCTTGTGGGTGGAATTACGTAAAATCCGTTCTTAGCTGACCTCTACTCGGCGAAAGGAATAATACTACCAAATTTCAAGTCGCTACGCCTTATGGTTCCAGAGATATCGTGATGAGTCAATATATAGGTGGAAATCTCATAAATATATATATATATATAGATAGATAGATAAAAATGAATTACGTAACTGAACATGAGTGTCCTTTTGATTTAGCTCCCAGTAGATTCACAATCTAATTAGAAACGGGAATTGGTAATGGAACCAGAAAATAAACACACTAAAAATAAATAAACCAAGTCACGTTCAAAATGATTATATGTTTTATAATTTACACCTTATATTTTGTGATGATCGTTTACTTAATAGGTAAAAAGCTTGATCTCCATCCGTCCATCAATTAAATAACGTTTCTGAACTGCAAAGCAATAATTACTTGTGAAATTGTTAGTGACAATATCATCGGTATTAAGTATATTCCCAGAGATGTGTTCAACGCTTTTATTTCAATCGGATTTTCGTCAATAACTGTTTTAGTTTTTTTAATTGTTTTTATTTCTTTTCCTTCTGGTTCTAAAAAATCAATCAATTATGCAATGAAATACATTATTTTTATTCATTTATTAAAAGTAATGAAATAGGTTTTACCTATTGAAAACGTGCTATACAGTTTTGATAGAATTCTATTGGTCTTAGAGTATTCGTTCCGTAGTTTCTGGCTCCCATATGCTACCACACTAGTGGAAAGCAGTAAAAACATTTCTACCCATGTTAGATCATATGCAACAGCATACGGAAATTTTTTTTCCTGGAATATGACAACGCATGTAATTACATATTTGCTGCAACACACATTTAAATTTATAGAAATGAGGCCTTACCCTCGTGAGTGAATCCACTCTGTTCAGTGCTTGAGTGGTTCGCCTCGACCGCGCCAGAAGATCGACGTAAAGTGGCCCATGTAGCGTTTCGTTCGGTGCGGAGGCCCAGAAGCCCACCCCCTTCCCCATCCTTTCCTATCCTACTCTGCATCTGCAACACATATAGTGCTACAGTTGTAGCACTATATGTGTTGCAGATGCCCATGGGCGGCGCTGGTTACTCACCATCAGGTGACACGCCTGCTAGTTGAATGTATATAAAAATAATCTAGGAAATAGATAAATACAAATAATGTATCTATTCCTTACCTTTTCTAAGAGCACTTTGAAAACTGCAAACGACACGATAATAAAGTATAGCGGAGATACGACCAAAATGTAAATTATCTGAAAACATATTAATACATTTAGTAGTACATTTGTTAATGAACCTCAAAAATTATTAATTATTAACAATTCAATCACGTCACGATTTGATGTAAATAACTAGCTGTTTCGCTACTTCGTCTGCGTGGACGTCATCAAGCAGCAAAAATGTGTCTTTTTTGCTGCTTTATGACGTGTCTTTTTTATTCCAAGGAGGCACTTTCCACAAGCGCTCGTGTTTGTATTTAATTTTAAATAATATGTAATCTATACTTGTTGACTATTTTTAAGTGCCTGTGAAGACCTATAAAAATAATGTTATTTTGACTTTGACTCTTTTCAAAACCATTTATAATTGATACAATAGTATTAATATCGCTACTGAAAAAATAGCTGTAGGCTCGTGCATAAAAGGTGTAACAGCAATACTCGACCATCACAGCTATGTCCCAACCTACATGTTATGGAGAGAAATTAAAAGATTCGTCGAGCACAATTGACGCGACATCTTCTATTTAGAGTGGTAACATTGTGCAACAAGTATCTACAATAATAAAACTTATATGTAGCAAAATATATCAAAACAACATCAAGGCAAACTCAAAATTAGAAATGTAGATTACTATTAAAATGTTTGTAGAACGCCTCCACTCCAAAATAAGTGAACAAATTCCAACACGCAAATTACACACACTTTATAGGTAAATTTCGGTAGGTTTCACACTTGCTTACGGAACTTGTTTTTATTTTATCGCGGAATGCGTCCAATCATTCGGCTATTGCCCTTCAAATTTATTATATCCGACCGATTACCTTAGTAAGTTCATAAGCAAGACATAGAGTGTTAAAGCAGCCTCTATAGTAAGGTCATCCAGATCAACACACTATTAACGGCGTCATGCATATTCGTTAGCAATATCGCTTCCTTGTCAGTCGTATTAATTCTATACAGTATAATTTCTTAGCTAATAATATCATTTTGTATTAAAATGGTGTACAACACTACAAAACCGACTATACTGAAAATCGGAACTATATAAAAATACTTTTTGGAAGAAAGTATATAAAGATAATTTGTGGTTCTTGTGTGTCCATAAGGATTAGATTTAGTTGTTTTGGGGGGCAGTATCGCTTTAGCTGTTAAATCCTCACAGTCTCACAGTACTTTGTTTCTCGTTCGGAGTCAATTTTGAGCTTATAGGTACCAGTGACTTTCCGAAACATTGAGAAATCTTTCCGTGTGATGCCTGACAAAATTGTGGCCGCTGTGGGATAAGGATCTCCACCTTGGTTAATAACCCTGCGTACCTTTGGGTTACAAATGCATACGAAGTGTATTCGTTAAGTCAAACCATATTACTTATAAAAGTAAAATTTAAAAATTGAGTTCTCAGGAATTCAAAATTTCGGATTCTTATATTATTTTATAATAATATTATATTATTGAAATATAGTAAAATAATAATATTACCTGTTGCTTAAAACACACTGATATGTTCTTACTGCAATTTAGTAAGTGATCATACTTATCAGTCAAGTCTTTGAGATTTTCACAAATGTTTACATCTTGACACAAATTGCTTCCGGGCAATATATTCATACATGGTTTCGTCTCCAGTCGCTTGAGTGAACTATTAAAACACTTGGACAAATTGAAAAGAATAATGATAAAGATATATAATGCCATGAATTCGAACATCAAACGTATTTCACTCCATAGTATTGCTAATATTATGAAAAGATAATTGAAATCATGGAATTCGTGGTTCCAAAATGGCTCTTTTATCACGATACTCCACAAGTTGTATCCAACAAATAATGCTCTTGGACAAATAAATAATATCCAAAAGAAAACCGTGAATATATTCCAATATTTTAAATTTTTGTTATACTGAATCTCTTTGGAGTAGAATTGGTGTAGAAACTCGAAGTTTTCCAAAAGGGTTTTGTACGGGTGCGCATTAAGGAAACTGCTCACAACAAAAACAATATTGACGTATACATTTATAAAATGGAGAAAACCATACACGATGTCCACGTCAGACACCTCGACAGTGACAATAACAATATCAAAATAAACATATATATATTTGGAAACAAAAAAACATTCCAGGACAAAACGAATGGCTACAAATATTTTTGAATATTTTTTTAACATTAAATAATTTCTAAAAATACACATTACATTTTCTACTCTCTCAATAATATTTATTATTTTGATGTCAATCATTTTATTTATATTATATACTATAAGCTAGTTGTAAGCGCTAGTAACGAATTAATAATAAATTGTAAGGAAGTCGACCTTACACGCGAGTAGAGAATTCGATATAATGAATCCATTAAATTAATATAACACTCTTAATATTAAATTTCTTTGGTCGTTTTTTTTTCAGTCAACCTAATTATTTTTTTAATCGTGACAATGTCAGAATATTTTCAGCTAGGTTATTTTTTTTGCAATATTACAAATATAACAAAACTTTTTGCTATTCCAAAGATCTGTGAAGGTTACGTCATCGTTTATAGGTTTGAAAGTTTGCTTGATTTTTAAATAATATTCCTAAACTGCAAAGCAACGATTACGTGTGAAATTGTAAGTGACAATATCATCGGAACTAAATACATTCCCAGGTGTGTGTTCATCGCTTTAATTTCAATCGGATTTTCAGTAACTATTATTTTGTATTTTTTAACCGCTTTTATTTCTTTGCTTGTTGGTTCTGAAAATTTAATTTAGTTAATGTAACTTATACGTATGCTATGTACCTAAATAAAGCTCTATAGTAATTAAACATACATAAACATAACTTCACCTTTTGTTACCCGAAGGTGTAAGCAGCGGCTGTTAAGCCTCTTCTCGCTGTTAAGTTTATGTCCCAAATGGAATAGGTGGCTAACCTATTGCCATACCGGGCACAAAGTTTTCAGTCATCAATATTTATCACACTTAACTTCCGAAAACAATTTCGAAAAGTCATTGGTGTGAGCCAGTATCAGGATTCGAACCCGGACCTCTGGATCAGAAGCCGTGTGCTCTAGCGCTGGACCACCGAGATCTCTATAGTAATTAACTATTGCTATTTTAAGTGCTATTTATAAAGATCTGTGAGGTAGACTTTTTATAGTCCTTGACCGGTAAAATAACACGGCCTTTCAGAATATCGACATATACTGCATTGTTTTCGGTGTAACAGGTATTCCACCTCCTTTTATATCTTACTCCTTTTATGGCCGGCAATGCAATTGTAACACTGTCTATGGGCGGCGCTAGCCACCAGGTGACCCGCTTAATCATTTGCACTCCTATCGCATAAAAAATATACCTTTCATTTACTTTGAGAAAAAAGAGGCACCCTCTTTTACCTATTGAAAAGATGCTGTAAAGTTTGGATAGTGCTCTGTTTGTTTTAGAGTGTTCGTTGCGCAATTTCTGGCTCACATACAATATTATACTCATTGAAAATATTAAAAAGCATTCCACCCACGCTAAATCCAATGCGATAGCGTATATGAACTGTTTTTCCTGGAAAGTAAAAACTGAAATATACATAATTGTCATATTTTTAATTTATTTACACACATAATCAGGATATTAGAGTAAAATATCCGCTTAACTAAGTGGTTTAAAGGATGAAAGTGAATGGATGGATGAGTGAAGTGAAGAATAGCTAGGTAAGCAAAGATGTCTTAAAGATGTGATTCAATCTGCTGTTGTTTGTTTTACTTTTGCCTAAGTCTGCCTACCTAACTCTATTGTACAGGATAATTGCAATACATTAGCATAACAAAACTTCACGCTTTTTGTTACCCGAAGGTGTAGGCAGCGGCTGTTAAGCCTCGTCTCGCCGTTATGTTTACGTCCCAAATGGAATCATTGGCGAACCTATTGCCATACCGGGCACAACATTTTCAGTCATCAATATTTATCACACTTAACTTCCGAAAACAATTTCGAAAAGTCATTGGTGTGAGCCAGTGTCAGGATTCATTTAAGAACATATTTATATATGAACATTCAAATTCAAAAAGCTTTATTTTCCTAGGTCTTCACCGGCACATAAAAGCAGTCAACGTACAAAAAAATAACTAATTATTTAAAATGAAATTCTTTAACATGAGTGGAATTCGGATGCACTTTCCTCAAGCCTCCGTGGAAAAATAAAAAATGGACGCAATCGCCGATTCCGAGTATAATTGCCCCTACAATTATGAAAAGGATCGGGCAAGAAACTCATGTGTCAAATACTCTTTTTAAAACCATTTAAAATTAATAATACTAATATCGCTTCTGAAAATATAGCAGTGGGCTCGTGCCTAAAAGGTGTAGCAGCCAGAATACTCGACCATCACAGTTAAGACCCAACCAATTTAAAATCATCGTCCTACAAGTCCACGAGATAAATTTTATTAACTATATTATACTCTGTCCACGATTAGAATGGTTTTGTGACAGCTCATGCCCATGAAGTTTCTTATTGTGTCAGATAAAAGCTCATTAAATTTCATACATAAAATAATGTACTTCATGAAAGGGTACCACCCACTTACTGATGAGCCAAAAATAACAATTTCTACAATTGTGCCACAGAAATATATAATCGTTATATAAGCGATCGAAATAAATGCTAGTTTAACAATTTTATTTATATCTATACAATAAAATTGAAGTGTCTGTTTATAATACTGAAATAACTGCTTTCTAATACTTACAATATTATCCTTAAAACAAAGTCGTCATTGCTGAACGACAAAAAAATGCGTAATCGTATAGGTAAGTAAATTAGATTTAATAAATCGATTAGATAGTACGAATGACGTCAGTTGGTGACCTGTCAAAAAACCATTCTAATCGTGGACAGAGTATAGTCGAGCACAATTTACACGACATCTTCTATTTAGAGTGGTAACGTTGTGCAACAAATGTGTATCAATTTATGTGTATCATAAGTGGCATATAGTAGCATACATTTATGTGTATAGAGACATATTTATGAGAAAACCATATACAATATATTTCTCACCTTTTCTAGAAGTACTTTCAAAACTCCAAAAGACACAACAATAAAATACAATGGAGACATGACTAGTATGAAAATAATCTGCAAAAATAACTTTTTTTTTAATAAAGTAACAACGTTTCCTTTGATGGAGTTGGTTGCATACCATCATACCCTATTCCATAAAAAATAAGGATAAATGAGAAGTCTCGGATTCGATTCTGAGTCTGGACCAAAATCTTTTCGAAAGTTTTGTGTGTCATTAGTTTTGATAATTGACATTGTACCGATACACGGCTATAAATTACAGGGGACCATCAAAATAAATTTCTTATTAAACTTATTAACTTTTATTGCATTATTATAAGTATCATAAGTTCAAAACAATATTTTTCATATAGTACTAGTACTACCCACAGGTGGCCTCCATTATAATAACATTTTTTTAATGCTACAAAGATAAGTCATGCTCAAAATTAATATTTGCGAAAATTTAAGAGACAGGAAAAAAACCATTAAACATTAATTTATCCCAGAGTTTGTATGTATTACCTGTTGCTTGTAACAAAACGACAAGTTCTTACTACAATTTAGTAACTGTTGATAGTTTTCAGTCAACTCTTCAAATTTTTTTCTATATATAACATCTTGACACCAATTGCTTCCGGGCAATACATTTAGTGTTAGCTTCGTCTCCAGTCGCATGAGTGAACCATTGAGACACTTCGACAAGTTACAAATTAGAAAGATCATGGTATATAGTGCCATCAGTTCGAAAAGTAAAACAAATTCATGCCAAAATATTGCCATAATTATGAACAAATAGTTGAAAACACTAAATTTGTTCCAGAACTGAACGTCAGACAAAATTTTTGACACTTTTTGTGCAGAATATATTGCCCTCGGAGTTATATATATCAACCAGAACAACGAAGTGAATAAGTTCAAACATTTTAAGTTCTTTCTATACTGAGGATCTTTAATGTAAAATTCGTGTAGAAACTCCAGATGTTTCATTAGTTTTTTGTATGTTTGCGTGTTTAGAACACTGGTTATCACGAAAACTTCATTACTATAGAAGTTTACAAAATTAATAAATCCATAAACCCAGTTCATGTCGGTGATGTCATCAAGGGACATTGTGATATTATAATAAACTATGAAATATTTAAATACAATAATACATTCAACAACATAACGAACGGCCATCAACATTTTTGACCATTTATTAAAAATAAAATAATTTCTAAAAATACACATTACATTTTCGACTTTCTCTATAGTATTTATTATTTTAATATTTGTCATTACTATAAACTGAATAGTAGTAAACCCAAAGTACAAAAACCTAATGATAAATTATGAATTATGGTTAATCTAATGAAATTGATAGAAACGAATAGTCACAGAGCAAATATAATTTAATCATTCAAATTAATAATTACGAGGATAATTATTTATGAGGTTTGTTTATTGTTATTGTTTTTTATTTAATCTGATGATGTTTTATGTAGCGAGGTTTATATAGCTACAAATGGAAAAATATCTGAATCGGTCTCGGGTCCCGGGCATTCCTGGCTCCCACTTTCCACTTTCGGAAGCCCCTTTCAAACTTATGAGTGATACTAAATATAGATGACTGATAAACTTATGAGCATTGTGGACCAGTGGTGGAACTCCCACATCTGATTCAGAAGTCTTGAAATCGATTCTGGGCTCACACCAATGATTTCTCGGAATTATTTTTGGAAGTTATATATGAAAAATATCGATAACTGACAACTTTGTGCCCGGTGTATGGCAATAGGTTCTTTCGAACGTAACATACGGATGCTACACACACACTACATTGATCCAATCTAATCTTTAATTTTAGTACCCTTGAGTATCTTTTACTATGGTCTGTAAATAAAATAAATAAATAAAATTGTATCTATCTGACATTATCTATCTGACTTATTTAATTCTATTGTCTGACGGCTGACCCGTGAACAAGCACAGCTACAAAGATTTCAAAATACCTTAAAATATACCTAAAATATTCATTTGGTGAGGATTTTCAAGAACAAGTATATAGACCGATAATGATTTAGTTTAAGTATTTAATTTTATTTCCTTTACTGACATTGCAACATAAGCTTTTATTTTACAACTATTTTCACTTTGGAACAGTTTAGATTCTAGCGACATATTTAAATAATATTCCTAAACTACAAGGCAATAATAACCTGTGAAATTGTAAGTGACAATATCGTTGGAATCAAATACATTCCCAAATTTGTGTCCATCGCTTTAATTTCAATCGGGTTTTCAGTAATTATGGTTTTATAATTTTTGACTGCTTTGATTTCTCTTCCTTTGGATTCTGAAAACGAAAATGGTTTAGTTAAATCTGACTTCTTAATCAACGCAGGTTTATTGAAGAAATATCATACCTATTGAAAACATACAAAACAGTTTTGAAAATATTCTATTTCTTTTACAATTCTGGTTTAGCAGTTGCTGGCTTGCATATGCCACAAAACTTATAGAGAACATTTAAAAAACTTTCAGCCCATGCCCGATCCAAAGCCACCGTATATAAAGGTTTGTTCTCCTAAAGAAATTCAAAAACTCAGCATGCAACATTCCATACGTAAATAGGTATCTAAGAATAAATCAAATATCTTTTGTATTACCTCCTCTAAAAGTACTTTCAAAACTCCAAACGACACAACGATAAAATACAAAGGAGACATGATCAATATGAAAACTATCTGAAAATATAACAGAAACAATTATCGATATTGTAAAACTTCCAACTTCCTTCCAAGTATAGGGGAGGTAGGGAAGGGATGGGCACTTTTTTACTATTTATTGCATAAAAAATTAGATTTTACAGTTAATCAACTTTTATTGCCAATTTTTGTTGCACCACATATTTGGCTAGATATAATTGAAGAGCTTTCTTAAAAATTACCATCAGTCTCAACATTATGCGATATTTTATAAACTAAGTCAAAAGTGCCCAATGCTCCCTATGGAAGGGAGGCTTGGGCATACCCGGTGGGAGGTTTGGGCACGCCCTATAAATCAGTTTATATCCATAATGGAATCCAAAAATTAGTTAACAAATAGACTATTACAAAACTATATCAATAACAGAAACCAAGAATAAGAGTTAAGAAATAAAAAAAACATCTTAAACAGTACCTTAAATTATCGGAGATTGGGTATAACCCTTTAAGGACTAAGTCTCGGTAGCGCAGTGCCGAGCATCCCGCTTCTCATTCAAGAAATAGTGGGTTCAAATCCTGGCTCACACCAATGACTTTTTTTTATGGGATAGGAGGGCAAACGAGCAGGCGTATCACCTGATGGTAAGCAACCAACGCCGCCCATGGACACCAGCACCACATATAGTGCTACTGTTGTGCTGCCATCCTTTAAAGGATAGGGGATAGGAAAGGATGGGAAAGGGGGGTGCGCCTCCGGGTACCTCTCTCACCGAACGAAACGCGACATGAGCCACTTTACGTCGGTCTTCTGAGAGGTCGTGGTATTTCACCGGTCGAGCCGGCCCATTCATGCAGTGAACTGCTTGGCTCTACCACCTATACGCGACTTTTCACTACGTAATTTTCGGAAGTTGTGTGTGATAAATATCGATGACTGATAACTTTGTGCCTGGTATGGCAATAGGTTCGCCACCTATTCCATTTGGGACGTCAATATAACGGAAAAACGAGGCTTAATAGCCGGTGCCTACTTCTTCGGGTAGAATTGGCGTGAAGTTATGCTATGTTAATTAAAAGTAAACCAATTGTTAACAATTTTTTTATACTGAACATAATAAGAGGCAGCATTGGGCATGCCCAAACCTCCCCATCATCCAGATGCACATTGCTCCCTCTGTATACATTTTCGACTCAAGTTACCGGTATTTCAATGAATCATCATATTTAGGCTTAACTTTCAGTTTAATATATAGATTAGTAAATATACAATAGATAAATAATAAAAAAATCACATACCTTTTATTAGTTTTATCTTTATTACGATACGAAACCACAATAAAATATTTACTTTTAGTAGCCCAAAATCTTTATGTGTTTGTCTTTGATAACTTACAGATATTACATATACCCTATGGATTAATAGTGTTTCCAGTTGGTAAAGGAAACTAACAAATCAAAAAAAATATAAAATCTATGATCAAATTAGAATAAAAGGCAGGTGCCCATGTCTTCCTACTGCCCATGCCTCCCCTACCTCCCCTACATAAGTGACGTAAGTACCTACGTAAGCATTTTATTATTTCAGCCTCGAAATTGGATTTTGAAGTCACAATTTTGTAAGTCATCGATATTTCTCATCATAGCTCATCGACGTGAAGCAGTATGAAGTAATAGTCAAGGTACTTAACTTCTAAGCGTCGTCGTCGAGACTTTTAATACGAGAGACTTCGAATCCCCTAGTTGCCTCTTACGATAGGAAGAGATGGAGTAGCATTATACTTCAGAATGGTGCCAAACGTCGAATAATAGATATCAATATAAATATTATCTTCTACTTCGAACATTTTAATGTTGAAATACCTCTTGTTTAAAACACATGGACAAGTTTTTACTGTAAGCGAACAAATGCTGGTAGTTTTCTACTGACTCTTCAATCTCTTCATATGCTATATTTTTCACATTTAGTTTGGACTCTAATCGCCTCAAGGCACTGTTCAGAGACTTGGACAAGTTGGAGAGTATATTGATCAAAGTATACAGAACGATGAATTGAAATATTAATTGAATTTCGTTCCAAAATGTAGATATCATTATGATGAAGAAATGTCTAAAAGTGAATTCGCTTCCGTAAGTAATGTAAATAACGTAAGATGCAATATAACAAATACCCAATTCATATCGGATTCTTCATCTTGAGATCTCATTACCAACTTAAAGTGTGATCTTTTTTCAGTGGTAGAGCCAAGCAGTCCACTGCATGAATGGGCCGGCTCGACCGGTGAAATATCACGACCTCTCAGAAGACCGACATAAAGTGGCTCATGCTGCGTTTCGTTCGGTGAGAGAGGTACCCGGAGGCCCATCCCCCTTCCCCATCCTTTTCTATCCCCTATCCCTTAAAGATCGGCAACAGTAACACTTTATGTGTTGCTGGTGTCCATGGGCGGCGTTGGTTGCTTGCCATCAGGTGACACGCCTGCTCGTTTGCCCTCCTATCCCATAAAAAAATTAATAATAAAATATTCCATAAGAAACATACATTCCAAAACAAAGCATATAGTAACAAATATTTTAAAATAATCTCTATTGTCGAAATAATTTCTGAATATACACATTACATTTTCCACTCTGTCAATTATATTTATTATTTTAATATTGGTCATTTTAGTAATATATTTTAACTAGATATGGACTTGAAATACTAAATTGAGGTTAATAATGAATTACCAAATATTCCACTGTTTTAATTAAATTGAAGACCCGTTTTAATTAATTATAAAAGTTATATTAGGTCATCATGAAATAAATATCGTACTTCTAAAATAAGTTTACATTAGAGTTAATATTAGTTTATTAATGTTTTAGACATCTGTAACATAACAATGATTGTAATTCTACACTATTTGTATACTGTTGTACTCTTAATATAATTAAGTAACTAGCTGACCCGTCGAACTTTGTTCCGCATCAAAAGTAATAAATGAGTAAATTTTGGATATTGTGAGGTTCAATTTCTGCTATTTATCGGCTTTACCTGCTGACCCGCTATATTAATACTGCAATATCTTCGAAAATATTCATTTAAATTGCATGCTGTAAAGTTCCAGGATCATCTATATTACATGCACAATCTATTTAGGACACTTGTTGACACTTGTTTGACGGGCCTCGTGGCGTATTGGTAAAACTACCAGTTGCAGCAATGAGGTCGGGGCGGGGGTTCGATTCCCACCCGAGCACAAATATTTGTGACAAACATGAATATGTATTTGTGTGGCGTCTGGGTGTTTTTCTATGTATTAAAAGTATGTATTTACAAAAGAAAAGTATATATGTATTAATATCCGTTATCTAGTATCCATAACACAAGCATTTAGTTGCTTAGCTTGGAACTAGAGGGCGTTGTGTGTATTGTGTCCATGATATTATTATTAATATTACTTAATTGGATGAAAATTAATGCTGTAATGTTTAAAATTGCTTCGTAAACAAGCCATTATTCTCGTAAAAAGTAAAAAAATAAAAATGGTCATTGTGGGTTATCTCTAAGAGATGGACATATACCCCCGCGGACTTTTTTGTAGACGTTCTGAAGGTGTTTAATAATGTAGAATATTGTTTTGATCTATCACTTAGGGTATAGCGAAAGTTTGCAAATAAAGTGTTAAATCTTAAATAAATATCATTTTTTCTTTACAACTACGCCGTTGACACCCCCTAACTATTAAAAAACCACATCAAAATCCGTTGCTTAGTTTTAAAGATATACGCATAGAAGGGGACAGACAGCGGAAAGTGACTTTATTTTATACTATGTTATGATGATAAAAACTTTACTTACGTGATAAATCCACTAATCCTAGTACCCCAAAAATTTCTGTTATATAGTAGGTAGGTATCCAAACCCATATTAGTAAAAGATAATAAAATTAGAACTACCCTTAGTACCCTTCGACTAAACTAGTCTCGTCTCGGTATGGAAAATATACAAAAATGCTTTCATGCAACTATTAATGTTTTAAAATTATTTGAACTAACTATGATAATGGCCTACGACTTCGGGAAGAAAAGGCGTGAAGTTATGTTTTAATAATAATATTTCGATATCAAAACGTAACTTTCAGAAAATCAGAAATTTAACTAGCGTAAAAATCCTATTTTATAGCAAAACTTGAAGACGTTCTCAAGGACTATCTTTATGCATGTTTTATAACTTCTAAAAGCTTTCGCTGAAAGCGAAATTAATTAATTTGGCAGTCGCAAAAGCCTTTTTTAGTTTCAAGGAAGGCATCTTAAATTTGAAATTGCGCAGATGCATTCCCCTGTATACCTTGCGTATATATTAATCGCGTGTTTCATTAAAAATTAAGGCTTCAACTTTCCTGGCAAAAATATTTTTAAGATCTTTGAATTATAGACGTGCGTACCTTTGCACCCAAATCGACGGTTGGCATAAATTTAATTTCTAGCATAAACGGTAGACCCCAATTTTACTTTGTAGCGAACGCGTCGTTGAAAGCTTCAAGTGTTTCTGATAAATAAGAGGTGCATTTGTATTTACTTTATAACTAATAGTCGACCACGCCTCCGTTCACTTAATTAGCGCTGTTATACCGCTACGCAAAAAATCCATATTTTATTTTATAAAACACATTTATTGGCAAACCTCGTGGTGCATTCGTAAAACTGCAGAATCGAGGTTGGCGGGTTCGATCCCGCCCGAGTAGAAATATTTATGTTTCTATAGCATCTGGGTGTTTTGTAGATAATTTTATGATCTACAATATTGTCTGAGGTATTTTTATGATAAAACATACCGTTTT
This sequence comes from Euproctis similis, assembly GCA_905147225.2. Taxonomy (NCBI): domain Eukaryota; kingdom Metazoa; phylum Arthropoda; class Insecta; order Lepidoptera; family Erebidae; genus Euproctis; species Euproctis similis. Next base: position 3,566,117 of record LR990116.1, on the reverse strand, counting down.
GCTAAAATTCGCGAAACCTCATCTTTTTTACCTTTGACCTTGAATTTGTTTTCCTTACAGGGAAATGGGGAACTTTCAAATTTTGTTTTTAATTATATTTTAAACAATCTTACTGATTTTCAGCTTGATGGGAATTTAGGAAACTTTACTTTACTTTACTTTATTTTTTGGTCCGGAATTTGATCAGACTATTGCCCATATTTAAAAAGTGTTTGGGAAACATTTTATTTACAATTTATGCACAATGCGGTACTGCTCGCTGACAACCTCGAAAACAAGTAAGGCCGGAAATCGGATTGAAAGAGAGTGTCGGTGTTAAAATAAGGAAGAGCATCATCCGATGGTCCATGCATGTAGGAAGAATAGACAAATCAAGACTGCGTAATCAGATGTGCAGTCCAAGGAATTGTATTGCATCGAATTGCACATCTGCTTGATCAAAATTAAATAAACTAAAACATCGCGACAATTTCACAAAAATTCGAAACATTGAAATTAACGAAAGATTTCTTATAGATTTACTATGAGAAAATATATACATACATATTACATTACGTGCCAATTGATATAAACTAAATTTGTAACTCCTGGTATTGCGTTAATTCGACTCAAACAGAACGCTCGCGAGAAGGCATATAAAGCTAGCGTTCATAATTAATCTTATGATATATGGTCATTTATCATCAACTACGTACAATTATCAACAGACACTATTTAATATGATAACATTTTAGATATACCGCGACATGATATGACAAATGATGCAGATTTGTTTGTTATATTAATAACTAGCTGACCCGGCAAACTTCGTCTTGCCAAAAAATAAAGTTTAAAAAATAGGGGTTGATTGTAGGGGGTTGAAAATTTAGGGTTGTATGTATTTTTGTTTCCCGTTTTATAAAAAAAAAGAAACAGAAAAATGTCGAAAAATTAAAAAAAAATATTGAGGGGTGGGTTACCCTTGTGATTTAGGGGGATGAAAAATAGATAAAAACCTATTCGCAGACCTAAAGAATATGTATACCAAATTTCATTAAAATCGGTCTAGCCGTTTTGGAGGAGTTCGAGGACAAACACTGTGACAGAAGAATTTTGCCTTGAAAATTCGCAAAACGGACACAACCGTCAACGACGTCTGCCCGCGTTCGGGTCGCGCACTCAGCGATGAGCCACTTCTTCCCCACCGCACCTACCCCGCTCCCCCCACGCCCCGTTCGCCTGGCACCGCTGCCGGTATTTATCACCGAAACGGTATTTATCGCCGAAATTGCTATGACTCTGCATTTTAAATCTGTGATATCTTCGAAAATATTTATTTAATTTACATGCTGTAAAAAGCCATATTGATCTTTATTAAATGCACAATGTATTTAAGATACTTAATTGGATAAGGATTAATACTGTATTGCTTAAAATCGCTTCGTAAATAAGCCATTATTTCTCGTACAAAGTAAAGGATAAAAAATGGTTATTGTGGGTTATTCCTAAGAGATAAACATATACCATCACGGATTTTTATGTAGACCTTTTTAAGTTGTACAATACTGTAGTAAATTGTTTTGATCTATCTTGTAGGATTCAGTCAGCGTTTGCAATGTAAGCGCAAAAAATGTGTTTTTTTTACGACCTCACATTAGCCTCAAAAAAAACCTCAAAAATAACCTCAAAAATTGTAGCCTATGTGTTATTCTGATGTATAAGCTATATTGTGGTAAAGTTTCATTCAAATCCATTCAGTAGTTTTTACGTGAAAGAGTAACACACATCCATACATACAAACTTTCGCCTTTATAATATTAATAGGATTATTGCTTACTAGCTGTGCCCGCGACTTCGTACGCGTGGAATTTGTGATCAGATAGCTATATTTTTACATAGACAGTTGAGAAGTAATTACCTCTAAAATGAAATTGTAACTGGTAGGATAAGTACAGATTGCGGTAGCAATGGTTGTTGCCCGCATTGTTTATTTTCATTTTAACAGGAATTTTTGTAGTATAGCTGTAGCCCGCGACGTCATCTGCCTGAACGCTATACAGCACCAAAAATACCTACGATTATACCTTTTAAAATAACATTTATTTACCCGTTACTTCTTTACATTTCATAAATACAGAAAGTACAGTAACAGAGGGAGACTGTCTTTTGTAAAATTGTTGAACTTCAAAAGTGCTGATTTTCAGTCTGCTTTGAATAAATGACTTTATGGTGATTCTGCTGAATTAAGTAATAAGTTGCGACTGAAGCAAATGTAGAAAATAATGAATAAGAAAATATAAATATAGAAAAGGATAAAAATATATACTTATAAAACTTCTCTATAAACAACATTGCTGGTTTGGCTCTCCGCAGCCAAAATGTAAAGAGAGTCAGGACTGGTGACGCGGGAGCAAGCGACGTACAGCTGCCCGTGTGAGAAGCAGCTCGTCCTGAGGTCGACACCCGCTGCTCTCAGTGTCTGCCCCTGCGACTTATTGATGGTCATCGCGAAGCAAACACTCACGGGGAACTGTACGCGCTTGAACTGGAACGGGAAGTTATGAGGTATGAGGGGAATGCGTGGTACAAATACTGCCTCGCCTACGCCACAACCCGTAAGAATTTCCGCCTCAATGCTGTGTCTGTGGAGCGAGATGACTTTAAGGCGGGTCCCGTTACACAACTTCGGAGGAGATAGGTTCCGAAGAAGCATAATCGGGACACCGACTTTCAGCTTGATAGTATGCGCTGGAAGTCCACTTGCTGACAGAGAGTTCAGAAATTCCACGGGATAATGTGTGGCATCATCTTGCTCGATGACAGTGTTTATAGAGGTGTAAACCACTTCATTCCCCTCAATTTTCGAGAGAATGCATTCGTTGATTGCTTCAGCCTGACCATTTTTGGGCGTCAAAATTGCCCGCTCACATACCCAAGAATTCTGCTGGTGCGGTATATGACTGATGTCCCCGTACACACAGCGAATGAGTTCTTCTAAGCTGGATACGACTCTACCGAGAGACTCTGGAAGCACCACCTGCCCACCTCTCTCCTCTGGTAGAGTGCCTTCGCCAAGACTTAGAAGAACATCGGAGAATTCTTGAGCACGTGCATTGCCGCCGAGCCGAGCTCTCATATTAATGGTCAAGCGCAGCGTACGAACTCGTGACCACAGCGAAGATCGTTTCAACGAAGCATTCACCTCGTCAGCCCTCGATCCCCGCGTCACCACGGGAAGCGTTTGTCGGAAATCGCCACTGAATAGAACTGTGACACCACCCATCAAGTGTTCGTTCCTGCGGATGTCCTGCAGGGTTCTGTCCACGGCCTCAACTGCTTTTCTATTGGCCATCGTACACTCATCCCATACGATCAGAGAGCAATCCTTCAGCACGTGTCCCTTATCACTATTGCGTGACACACCACAAACAGGCGTTTCGGTGCTCTCTAAATCGATGGGAATTTTAAACATGGCATGTGCTGTCTTGCCACCCGGAAGCAGTGTGGCAGCGATTCCCGACGACGCTACAGCAATGGCAATTTTGCCTTGCCTCCTGACCTCTGCAAGTATGCCAGTGGTAACAAATGTTTTTCCTGTTCCACCAGGAGCATCCAAGAAAAACATTTTACCCTGGTTTTGCCCAACGCTTTTAAGAACAGTGTCATAAATTTGTTTTTGCTCTGAAGAGAACAAAGCGACATGGTGATTTCGTATGGTGGTCATTTCGCTCGGATCGTAAATTGTCTCAGCGTTATACTCTCGATTTCCACGGTCTTGATGCGGTGATGATTGGGGAGCTGGTAACCCATATTCGACCAATGGATTGCCGCCGATGGAAATGACCACGTCTTGAAGTGAACTAAGACAGGTGTTCAGCACGCGTTCATCAGTTACTTCGACTTCGTCTCCAGTAGCACGCCTCAAAGCTCGTAGAAAATCTTCAGATAGATGATGTCGATATTTTTCCCACAAAGCTACCGGGTTCGTGACTCCACAAAACACCAAGATGACGGCAAACAGATGACGCATACGGCTGGGGCTGTTACTGACGCTCGCCTCCGCGAGGGTGTCATCCCAGTTTTGGTCACCGTCGAGAAGGTGACGTGCTACACAGGCTGCGCGGTAAGTGGGATACTCCACGCCATCAAATGTTCTCAGAAAGGCAAAAGACGTTGGGCCTCGGATCGTGTGAAGTAATAACCGCAGAAAATAGCATTCGCCATTATTCGGGTGCACGGTATAAACTCTACCCAATACGGTGTCCTTGAAAATTCCCGGAAAACCTTCGACAGCACCTCCTCTTCGACGTCGGTTAAATATTCCCCTTTGCTTGTCGTACGTGTAATATGAAGGCACCTCGTTATACGTAAGGAACCTCGCAAACTGGTCGATTTCGCAGAGCCTGAAAAATGCCAAGAGAGTTGTTTGGCGCGGATTTTCTAAGCGCTCAGCAACGTTGTTGGGATCAAAATATATGCGCTGACCGTTTTCTAGGTGGACGTCTAAATGCATGACGGCAGGATGCCTGTCATGTATAGAGAACGCCAGTATCCGCCAAACTGCTTCAGACGTGCTGATGTAGCGACCGGACTGATACTTGGTCACCTCGTCTCTGTCAGTGTTCTGTAAAGCAAACGTCGCCTGATCGCTACCTTTGTTCACGTATTTGCAGATATATTTGATCGACCCGACGCTGGTGCACGACTCGACGTTGATGTGCGTCTGGAAGGTCCTGGACAGTACTGGTGAGTAAGGAACAATCCATCGGTTATCGACCGGTCGCGCCTGGCCACGCACGCTCAGCTCAGTGGAATGCCCGCCCTCTGCTGGTGATCGGCGCCGGTATGAGGGATATCCATCCTCACCAGTAATGGTTTCGTTGGTAAATTTTTTTGGGAATCTTTTTGTACAACGTCCGTCTTTCATACAAGGGGAACTTGGATTTAACGTGCCACAGGGGCCATGCACCATGTGACTTTTAACAATTTGATGCAGAACAGGATCAACGTCAGGGTCCGGAAGCTCTGCACTTATGACTTGATCAATCTGGATAGGCCTGATCTTTTCTTCCAACCACAAAAGCAGATGCGCGTGTGGCAAGCCGCGTTTTTGCCATTCCACGGAGTACATATGACATCGGACTGTACCAAACACTTTTGCCTTTGTTAGAAGATCCATAAGGCATTTCAACTTCAGGTGGAATACGCGAGAGATCAAGTCGTGCCTGTCGTACGAAACCTGTCCTGCAAGGAGTTGAGCTGTTATTTCAGGCCACTTTGGGTTGGTAGTGATAGTAATAAAGAGGTCCGGGCGACCAAACTTTCGCACATAGCAAAATGCATCTTGGGTCCTCTCGTGCATGTACCGCGGACCTCCTGTGAAGGTGGAGGGGAGAATGACCATCCTTCCTACATCTTGAGCATTGGCATCATTCTGCATGGCATCTCTGAGATGGACGTAGTTCTCAGCTCTCAGCTTTCTTTGATTGGACCTTATAAATACCAAACGCTCTGTCTCAATTTTGGCATACATGTCCACCAGAAACTGACTAAAGAGTGTACGATGATGGTGGAGATAAGAGCCATTGTTCACCCTCAGCTGGATCAAGAAGCTGTAGAACTGCATGGCGGACGTTTTTTTGTTATAATTTGGGGAGCCTGTCTGGGGGTCTACATTATAGTGGGCGAAATGGTAGCCATCCTCTCCGCGACAAAACATGAGCGGATATTGAAGAGAATCGTACGCGCGGTGAGTTTCGCTGATCCTTTGAAGCCGGTCATCGTGCGTGCGTAAGACGATATCTCTTTTATCACACTCCTGATCGACTAAGAGAACGGCGACCTCATTCGTCGTTGGCGCATTATATCGTCCCGGATGGGCTGCAATCGGCTTTCTATCTGCACTGATGACAAACTTAAAGCGGTTGCGCTCGTTCTCAGGCACCGACGCCAGAGCGGCTTTGAAGTTGCCAATGTGCGGATTAACGTTATGCAACATACTTTGCAATCCTCTGACCAGAACAGGGTCCAAATTGGGGATGTGTCTACTTCGTAGGTTTGCTTGTTCTTCAAAATCACTTACAAAATAAATTTGCAAAAATTTTGGAATGTCTGTAGGTAGCAGCGAACCGATTTGATGGTAAACTTGCCCCTGGACCTTGAATGTCGGCATGAAACCTGCTTCAACGATTTGATTTGCACCAAACGAAGTCATCTGGAAGGCGCTGTTATAAGCTCGGATGTTTTTCAAAAAATGGCTGGACTTCGGATGTTCGCCATTTAGTAAGATTCTTAACAGATCTGGTGGGTCTTGCATAGACTCCAAGCGTACCTTACCAGATGCACAACACATCCCATTGGGCTCTCCTTTCCATTTGCGGGCTTGACAGTGGGCACACACTTCTTCTAAGACACCAATATCTCCGTGTGCGGCGTAGTTAATCGCAACATTGTACATAAATCCACTTCCCTCTTTATTTAGCCACGATTGCTCTTCGATATCGTAAACCATGGATTCATCGTCAGATGTTGAAAGTTGATTCATGCTACGCCGCAGACGATCTAGTTCTAGTTGTGCCGCACGCTGTTCACCCGACCAAGATCCTCGAAACTCTTGAATTCTATCCCGTTCTAGCGATAGATGAGCAGACGTATCGCCACACACGTCGTGGTACCGCTGCCGAGCAGCTGCACGACGTTCTTCACGCTGCTCATCGTTCTCTAACGACCGTGAAAGGGCATGCTGAGAACGATCTCTTCTTAACCGGGTCATCCGCTCTTCATGATCTTCGATCGACCGAGAAAGAGAAGTGCGACTCCGCTGCGAATTCAACCTCGTCTCTCGCTGCGTGTATGTCTCTGACGCGCGAGACTCGGCGTGGCGCTCCCGGTCGCTTTCCAGTCGCGCTTCTCGCGCTTCGACACTCTCATAAAATCGAGCGGCATCTGAGCGAGAGCGCTGGGAACTCAACCTCGTCTCTTGCTGCGTGTACGTCTCTGACGCGCGAGACTCAGCGTGGCGCTCCCGGTCGCTTTCCAGTCGAGCTTCTCGCGCTTCGACACTCTCACAAAATCGAGCTGCATCTGTGCGAGAGCGCTGGGAACTCAACCTCGTCTCTTGCTGCGTGTACGTCTCTGACGCGCGAGACTCAGCGTGGCGCTCCCGGTCGCTTTCCAGTCGAGCTTTTCGCGCTTCGACACTCTCACAAAATCGAGCTGCATCTGTGCGAGAGCGCTGGGAACTCAACCTCGTCTCTAGCTGCGTGTACGTCTCTGACGCGCGAGACTCAGCGTGGCACTCCCGGTCGCTTTCCAGTCGAGCTTCTCGCGCTTCGACACTCTCACAAAATCGAGCTGCATCTGTGCGAGAGCGCTGGGAACTCAACCTCGTCTCTAGCTGCGTGTACGTCTCTGACGCGCGAGACTCAGCGTGACGCTCCCGGTCGCTTTCCAATCGAGCTTCTCGAATTTCAGCACTCTCGCACGATCGAGCGGCATAAGTGCGGCTGCGCTGCAAACTCAGTCTTGTCTCTTGTTGCGTGTATGTCTCTGACGCGCGAGACTCAGCATGGCGCTTCCGATCATTTAATAGCCGCATTTCGTATGCTTCTATACTTTCCAGAGACCGCAACGATGCATTTTGAGTGCGCATAGTATCTAATCGGGACTGGCGCGACGTACTACTTTCTCCATCTCGAATTTCCGCATTGTGTTCTCGAAGAGTAGCTATCCTTGCCTCACGCTCAATGGTGGTTTCAAGAGATCGAGCTAACCTTTTCCTTCGACTATCGTTTGAGGATTGGGATAGATTAGACCGTTTTCTAGGCATTTTGATTATTTTAAGTTTGAAAAATAACAGAAAATAATTTACACGCTGAGAATTTACACACAGATAATGATAGCTAAGCAGTAAGCAGTAGTCCGATTCCGAATGAAGTTTATTTAAGTAAATTTTTTTTTTTTTAATTATATTTCAGGAAAGTATTTTCAGTTTTCACGTTAAATTCGACTAAGCACACGATAACTTATAGCAACGCAGGTAACCCCAGTTTCTATGAGTTGTCGCGGCGACATCCGTACTCATAACATCACTTTTGGTGAACGAAATTATAGCGCGATCTAATTCGACGCCAACGCCATCTAGTTAGCGAATAGGAAACATTTTTTTTTAATGGTGTAAAATTATAAAATTACGAAGCAATCATTACACCAATAAATACCGAACAAAAATATTAACAGTTTTTAGCATATACAAATACATTTTTTTAATTGTCTTGCTCATCTCTGAAAAGAATTAACGATACAATTTTAAAGAAGAAAATGCACAACTCCATCTATGACTCTTAAAAACATCTATTGACCGCAAGCGCATGATGAAATTTCAATTATTTATATTCAAAAAGTGTTTAAACATGTAATTCGACTTGATGTTTTTAAAATCTCAAAGATTTATTTATATCTAAAACCAAAAAGTGCTTACACGTGTAATTCAACTTAATGTTTTCTGTTTTGTAAATCTCATAGATGGCACTGTTTTAAAATTGTCTGTTATGTTTAACGGCATAAGTTAATTAAAATGTGAAGCTAACTTATATTATATTATTATTATTATTATATGTATAGATTAAAGCATGGTTATTAACATAATAACACCATAACAACATACAAATATGCGTCGTTAGATTACACGTTGCTACAGAATACATTGAAGAAATAAAGGTTCACTGCTCGTTCCTCGTAGGTGATAGCGTGATAATATGTAGCCTATATGTTGACCCGACTTCTTAATAATTTTCGTGCCAAATTTGAAGTAAATCCATGCAGTACTTTTTGAGTTTATCCCGGACATACATACAGACAAACAGACAAACAGACAAACAGACAAACAGACAAAAATTCTAAAAAGTATATTTTTGGCTTCGGTATCGATTGCAGATCACACACCAAGTATTCTTTTTAAAAAATATTCAATGTACAGTTTTGACTTTTCTACAATTTTATTATATGTATAGATAGAACATTAATTAAATCAACATATTTTATAGAAATAAATTTAAAATTCAAGATGGAATTAACAACGAACGAATAGCTTTATGAATATAATTCCATTCCTACCTTTATGTTGATGATAAAATGTTATTATTCAGACGCGCTACTCAACCGTGTAACTTGGCATAGTGATTTGGCATTATAGTAGGGGAGCCCGTGCCGCTAAATTTTTAGTTACTAAAGCGTCAAGGAGACCGATTAAATTGTGAAGATTTGGGCCTAAAACGAATAATTTATGTTTATTTTGCCATTTTAGTGAGGCTGGGAGCGTGTGCTAAATTTATATAATATTTTTTTAACAAAATCATGCACTTAAAAACACTCGATTGCCTCAAACATTCACGGTGTTTACCCGCTTCGTTTTTCTAACAACCGAGAGATATTATTCTAACGAGTAATTACTCCCCTAATTAGGGGAGGATGGCTGAAGAAAATGGTAAAAAAAAATCAAAAAAAAGTTATTCGAAAGTAATTCGAGATGTCAGATATTCGCAGGGAATATTTAGAAAACTCAACAAAGTGTCCTACTAAAATATCTGACGATTAGGATTTGAAAACCGAGGCGCGGAGTTTCAATCCAGTTCTCAGGAGCTGTACGCACCACACTTTATTTATTATATACTTTTCTGTTTGTTTTTAACTTCATCATCAGCCTTTAGAAGTCCACTGCTGGACGTAGGCCTCCCCCATGAAGCGCCACAACTGCCAGTCCTGTGCAACCGGCATCCATCGGCCTCCCGCGGATTTCACAAGGTCGTCTGTCCACCTGGTAGGGGGACGGCCTACTCCGGGTCGACCAGTTCGTGGTCGCCACTCGAGAACCTTTCTACCCCAGCGGTGATCGGTTCGTCGAGCGATGTGGCCAGCCCATCTCCACTTCAGCGTGCTAACCTTACGGGCTATGTCGGTCACGCTAGATCTCTTGCGAATCTCCGTATTGCGGATATTATCTCGCAGAGAGATTCCGAGCATAGCCCGTTCCATAGCACGCTGAGCCACCTTGAGCTTCGTTATGAGGCCAACATTTAGAGACCACGTCTCTGCTCCATAAATATGTCATCACTGGTAACACACATTGGTCATAGACCTTAGACTTAAGACACTGTGGGATTTTGGACGAGAAGATTTCCCTTAGTTTCCCGAACCCTGCCCAACCGTTGTTGAATCCGTCGGTTTATCTCTTTCTCAAAGTTGGCTCTACCTAGCTGGACTGTTTGTCCTAGGTAAACATAATGGTCGACAACTTCGAGGATCGCATCGCCAACAGTAACCGGTACTTGAATGACATGGGTGATCACTGAGCTCACCGCCGCCGCCTTCGAGCGGGATCGGCTCTCTCCCGACCCCGCTCGGCGGCCTCCGTCTGGAGCATCACAGCTTTTCAGAAGGAGACCACAGCCCTCTACTCCTCCTCGCCCGCCAGCATTGCTGCGACCAACGCCGGCGGGGACAAGTCTCGCCCGATTCCGTCGACCAGGATCGTACGCGGCTGCGTACATCTCGGCCAGGATGATGAAAGGGGGTGAACGCGCGAGGGCCGTCGCCACCTCGTGCGATATTGTACAGTAGCCCCATACGATCCGGATGGCTATGATCAGGGCTCTGCTGAGGAGCCTGGAGCGGGAGGCCCCCGCGAGGTCTCGCGACCAAATGGGGGCCCCATACAGGGCCACGACGCCACCGTAGAGGCGGCGAACTGCCTCCCCGGTCCCCCAAGGTTGGGCACCAGGCGATGAAGCGCGCCCGCCACCCGTCGCGCTCGGGGGACCATCCGTACGAAGTGCTCCTCGAAGCTCCAGTGGCTGTCCAGGGTGAGGCCGAGGTACTTCATGTACCGCCCCACCGGGACAGCCGTGTCACCCACCTGGATCCGCGAGGCCGGTGGTTCCCGGCCCTGGGTGAGCCGGTGGAACCACAGCACCTCACTGTTGTGAGGCGCAACCTCCTGGCCCAGCCCGCGGATCCGTCTGACGACGATTGGCATCGCCAGCTCGGCGAACCTGAGCCTACGCTCGAAGTCGGGCCCCGTGGCGACCACCAGAGTGAGTGTCGTTTGCTATGCAGATGACACTCACGCCATGGGGCAGAATAGTGCGGAGGACCGGGGCGTTAATCACAATCTATTTGAAGTGCCGTGCCTTTTATAATTTACATTTCAACACATTATACATTTTCTTTAGATGTTACAATACCATCAGGTTACACCAACTAAAAGTCAAAACTTCAAGTACCTCAGATCAGTCTGTTGTATTCTTAAACACAAAGATAAATTAAAATACTAGTTAGGAACTTAGTTATCATTTGAACTTAGTTATCATTCCCATTTTTAATAGTACCTATAATATATTAATATTAATAGTCTCGGTGGTCCAGTAATTGAGTTTTTCTGATTCTGGAGTCGTGTGATCGATTCCGGGCCAATGATTTCATGAATTAGTTATATTAGGTAGGTACCCCATAATAAAAATTTCAGATTTGGATAATTCTCCATTCGAAAATGATAATAAAAATTCAATTGTTTCTTTTTTATGAAGTAGGAGGTAAAACAGCTAAGTGGGTCACCTGATGGTAAGGAACTTGACACCGCCCATGAACACCATAGTGTGTTGCCGTCCTGTAAGAGAGTAGGAGCGGCACGAGCCAATTTACGTTGATATTCTGAGAGGTCATGGTATATCGCTGGTGTGTATTGAATCGTGCTATTAAATAAATAAATTTCACCGGTCGAGCCGGTCCATTCATGCAGCGAACCGCAAGACTAAAAGGGAATAGGAAGGGAAGAAAATATGTCAATAAAGTGAAAACATCATGATTTCGTTGAAAATCAATTTGTAATTCTTCGAAGTTACACTTCATCCGCGCGCAGGGACTCCACGCACTTTTTAATCTGACGAGTTATCTTCGGAAAACGCCCCTATATGAAGTGTTTATATTTCGTAGGAGTACATTACAAGGAATCACTGAAGGAATCCTCCTCATATAGCTTTCTGACGCGCTCGAGTAACTACTCAAATCCCCACTTGGGCTCCCCTACAATTAGTGACTAAATAGCAAACCACAGATTGGAAATACGCCGCCCAAACAAGCAAGTTGCTACAGGCATCTAGTCGCTCTTATTGAAAATTCCTATATGTTCTATTATGTGTATTTGCTATACAATTAACAAAACATATTCTAGTTTTTTTTTACAATTCTATTTGGAAATCATGTCAAGTTCATCATGATCTAGCATATACTTCACAGGTAACATAAGTCCAAAAATGATATAGGTACATGTACGCTTTTCATTTAAAAATACGATATACACGTCATCATAGTCATCCAAGTAACAGAAAGTAAGAAAATTAAGATTTTAAATTATGTTATTAAATTGTAAGCCTACAATTACATTACTTATGATCATAGAGAGAATAGAAGGTATTAGATACATTCCAAGCTTGTATTTTTCGAACTCCATTGCTATCGGTTTCATTGAAGTTAGCAGTTTAAAGTTTCTGATCATCTGTCGATTTTTTGCTAAAGATTCGTCATCTGAAAAAAAATTAATAGCAATTGATTAAGTTACTTTGTTGATCAAAAATCTGAAAAACAAATGTAACAACATTTAATAATAACCCCACTAAGCTTATCAATAAGCTGAAAGATCTAAATACGAATGACAGTTTAGCTGCTATAAATTCGAATAGTCTTATGGCTTAGAACGTAATGTAAATTAAAAGTTCATTTCGTAGTGCGATTCCGTCATGTTTGTGCTGTGTAACTAAGCTAAAGTAATTTGTATCTCTAGTATAAACGGTTATATACTCACGCGTACATAATAGGTTGTAGTATTTACACAAATTCCTATCCATTATGATGATTTCCCTCTCTAGTTTTTGCCCAGACCAGAAACAAGACAACATCAAGAAGAAATAACAAATAAGAATCCACATGATGCTCATGGCAGTGGCATAACCGTACACCTCCTGTTAACAACAAAATAGACATTAAGTGCGAGATGGACTCAGGCATTGGCAGTGTCGTTCCTCTTGACATAGATTTTATACAATTTATCCTGTGTATATTTTGAAACGAAATTCCCTTTTCTACGAATATTTTCTATTGTGATAATATACAGTCCTAATTTCCAAATGAGCTTAATAAAAACTTTTTAACAAACACTAAGCATACGTAATATATATTATAAAGCGTAGACGTATGAAAAGTTGTGATCTTCACTATTCAATGAAGATGATTTAATTAAATTTGTGCAAGTTTAATGTTATAGTTAACTACTGAAAGAGTTTTTTTGAAAGATAACAATAGTCCTAAGATTAACAAATTTACAAATATAAGCCAAGCGCCAAATGACAAGAAATACAAAAGGTCATCAACACCAATTTAACGCACGCACGCTTAATATAAATAGATATGATGAAAATGAAAGTTATGGTTTTAGCGAGGGAAGAATACTAGAACGCAGGCAAGAATAATGGTTGATAATGTAGTGCTGGAGCACATCTTAAAAGCGCTTTTAGTTGGAATGGTGGATATAGCACGGATGACGATAGAAGAGTGGCGTTAGGAAATGATGGATGAGGATGAAGATATTCTTTGCACCCACCAATGTACCTAACATTAGTGGATGCAAAGAATAATAGTTAGCAAAAAAGCCCAGCTAGTTATTTACAATGCGGTACTGATCCCAACGCTAACTAATGGAAGTAAGAGTTAGGTATGGCAGAATGTGCATGAAAGTAGCATAAAATGAAGTTATTCTCGGTGACTACCTTGAAAACAAGATTTGAAGGAATGGAGTTGGATTGAAAGAGTGTCGGTGTAGTAAGTTGTGTATGTATGTATGTATTCACTATCGGAAAACCTGACTATACACGTAAAAAAAAACTTCAGTTGATACAAGTAAAACAACACCCAAATTTTTTTCAAAGCTAGTTAAATAAATACCTTCTCAATTACTATGACCAGAATTATATATAGAGAAGCGATGTATAAAGATGCTGTAATATGTATTGAAACCACCGTCTAGAATTAATAATAAAAAAGCTATTTGCATATTTCACAAATAATAAAAATTAAAAAAATTAATATAAAATATTGTTTACTTGATGTTGCAAATAAGTAGATAACTCTTTACTGGCATTCAAAATATACTCATATACTTCCGTCCATTCCCTTATCTTTCTGGCCAAAGCCGTAGGCTCATGATAGACAGTACTCGCCAAAACTTTAGCTATACATGTATTTAAACATTTCATTTGATTGTATAATATATTTACTTTTACGTATAACACTATGCGTTCCCATACAAATCGTGATGAGAACCATATTTCAGAAATTAATACCAAAACATAACTACTTAAAGATTGTGTGCTTGCGAAAAATATATAACTCAAAATTTTTAAAATACTTAGAATTATTATGACGGATATGAAGGTTATAAAGCACAGTATGATCATCAACTTCATATGCTTCAGGTTAGAAATATAAGAAGATGTATTTATAAAAACAAAGTGAGCTGCCGTGATGTTCCTTTTAAAAGCTTTGTAAATGGCCGAATTTAAAATGCCACAGATAATGAAAACAATACTCATGACAAAATTAGCGACTTGAACATAGATAAAGAAATAAGTTAAATTCATATTGAATCTAACATGAATAACAATAAATTTACAATTATATATGAATATAGCCGTATATATTACTATTTCTAAGAGAACGCGTAATAATATGAAAATTTTACAGATTTTTTCAAGTTCAGCATAATTTCTATAAATGCACATAACTCTTTCCGACAATTCCAATACATTTAATAACTGGAACATTTTATGTTTAAATTTTAAACCTACAGCAGAATTATTAACACCACGTGTAACGAGAAAATGTTCAGCAATATCTATATGAGATTGGTATTTACATATCTTGAAAACAAACATAATCTACTAAATTACGACGCTGCCATCATAAATTTATTTAATTAATACCATATGGTTAATTGATTATTGGCAACTACCCCCCAAATGAATGACGTAACATGGACGGCCCTTAGTCACGGCGACTCCGCTATTCCATTGACCTATGGTAGCGGGTCTTGTAACGGCGGAGTGAGGGGTGCTAAGAATCTCCGGTCGCGATACGGCTACCGGGTATTTCTTCGAAATTTTATTCTTCGGCTGATTCATCTGGCCAAAGTTTTATTACATTTTCAGCTCTGTCACGTATGCTTATATGCTAAAAAGGTAACTAAACAACATATATTTAAATTTCGGACTTGTTTTTATAAAGTAGTTTTCAAGATATCTACAATGAAACATTTTGTGCTCAGATGAATCATAATTATTAACAGATGAATCATAACAAGAACTTAAAATAACAGCCTTTGTATAATTTGGGTCTGTATTAATGAAAGAACCATGTTTTACACATATAAAATATTTTACAATTTTTTTTTTTTATAATATATTTTTGGCACGCTGCCAGTAGACCTAGATGCGGAGAAATTTGATTTCAGGTAGTTTTTTAATTATATATATTGTAAATAATGTAATTAATTTATTTGTTCTTAAATATTTTATTGACCATATGTATTTATAATAACATGTATTTATGAAAACAGTGATCTGAAAAATCTCCATCAATCAGCAGTTTATTTTTATTTCCAGACAGATTTTTGTCGGTTTTTCAGGTATAATTCTTTGTTGTAACTGTATTGATGCTTGCACAAAATATTTTTCCAAGAAAATATTGGGAAATTTAGGGGAAATTTTTGAGCTAAAGACACGTCGTGGATACAATGCGATGCTACTTTGTGAGCTGAGAGACCTTGGTGATATTGAAGTATATGTTGAAGGCGATTTTATCATTCTCGGAGGGACGTTAGCATTGTTTGAGACATCGTTTTCATTTTCTGTTAGGTTCAAATCAATTCTAAGCGTCATTTGTCATCTTGTTATACGTTCAGAAAATGATGAAGATGGAGCTATGACCTGTGATGAGGTGGGAATTTCTGGAGGCATTGGTTAATCCTTGGTAAAACTGTTGGAGATGACGGTAATTGCAAATCTAAAGCATCATTTATTTCGGTATTGTCTACTGGATAACTTTCATCAATTATTTCTTCATCTGAATGAATATCGCGTTCTTTTTATTTCTTTTTAGCATAAAATCTTCGAGAACTTGCTCTCTGAACTTTTCCCAGCTAGTTTTTGTTTGGGTGTCAAACTCTGAACTGATACGATTTTTCTCTTTCTTTTCAAATATGATTCTTTTATTTTTATTTTCCACACAATATACTTGGCTGGATCTTTTCTTATGTTTAGCATATTTTGCGTACTGCGAGTCTTTTTTTTCTCCTACGTACGTTACAAAAGCGTTACTTTTGTGCTGAAAAGGAGATTTTTAAGATTCATATGGTGTTTTGACCATATGAATCAGGCACAGATGAATCAGGATTTTGCGTTTACATATGTATTGAGGGTAGACGCTTGCCACGGTAAACATCGTTCTCGTGATAAAAAATAAGTTTATATTTATTGGAGTGTCTATTAATGGAATAAAATATTAAAATATTAATTATTAGTACAAGAACTATAGTGTAAATAAATAAAACAGTGTTAAACAGTTAATATTTGTGTCAAAAGAATAAAATACGAACTAACAGCTGAACACTCAATAAACAGTAGCTGACTGTTTTTATTAGTATATTATAAACGTGAAAAACTATTAAGTTGTGCTAAAGTGAAGACTCATTATTTCAAAGTTTGGAAAGCTTAACTAGTGTTCAGAAACAAATTATAATAAAAAATCGTTTATTATAACGGTTATTTCATTTAAATTTTACTCAGCATAAAATAGCGACACCTGGAGCATCTTGTTGTAACTAGAATCTGTTCACAAACCATATCGTTGATTACTAGATATATGAAAGAAGAAATAAAGTGCGCACACTTTTACATAGAGGTCGCTAGTTGTACCTTAACAAAGAATTGAAATGGAAGACGTAAAAAGTTATTAAACATTCAAAATGATATCAAACAGCAAAAAAAGGAAATGATGGAGATGAAAGAGGACATTAAAAATACAATAATTACCAGCTTTAACGAAAAGTTTAATAAATTAGAAGAAAAAACGAGCTTTTGGGGAGAAAAATACAGGAACAGGTTACCAAAATTAACAACTTAGAGAGACAGATAAGACGCAAAAATTTAATTTTGTTTGGAGTAGAACCGTAGAGTAGTAGAGTGCGAGAAATCATATCACGAACTTGAAGAAATGATAATTAAGATATTAAACCAATATTTAAATGTTTCATGTAAAGTTGATGATATAGAAACGGTCAGAAGACTGGGAAGAAAATGCGAAAAAGTCAGACCAGTAATTATTACATTCACCACATTGGGTTCCAAACTCAAGATTCAGAAAAATAAACGGTGTCTACATAACACTTCTTATTATCTAAAGGAAGACTACCCAATAGATGTTCTAAACAAGCGTAAAGAACTGCAAATTCAATTGAAGAAAGAGAAAAAGTCAGGAAAAATTGCTTTCATAAAATATGACAAACTTATTGTTCTAAATAACAAGGGCTCGTCTCAATATCTAACAAATAAAAGGAACTTGTCGGAATCGCCTGAAAAACCTGTCTCTAGCCAAAAAACTCAACGAATTAACAAACAACCTCTAAAGAATAATAAATTAAGGAATATTAGTAATTATATAATACAAAAACCAAAACTAGTCTCCACCCAATCAGATACTTTTCAAAACGAAAATAAGGACGTTAGAGAATAGTGAAATATAGTAATTAGAAGCCCTTACTCACTCATGATCTCCCATTACGGCCGGTCACCGCGGGAGAGCTCGACCAAAACCCATCAAGGAAAACCATGAAAAGACCAGGTCAAGACTGGATTAATATAGCTCAAGACAAAATGAAGAGGAAAACCTTGATGGAGGCTTTTACCCTACGGGGGTCCATACAGAAGTTATAGTATTGATTTGATGAATGTACTTAAGTGAAATGGTTTCATAATTATTCCTTGATATGCATGGCCAATTTATTATTTTATTAATTATTTTTATTGATTGGTTTTAATGATTACATATATAGATTATTTTGTATTGACTTTGCTTTTAATTGGGTCTATTTTATCTGATTGATTATGAATTGATTTTTTTTTACAGATTATGCTTTATACTGATTTTATATTATTGGTTATGCTTGTGTTGATCAGTTTTATTGATTTTTTAAATTATTGGAATTTAGTGATTTTTATTGATTATACTTTTTTCTAAAATGTTTTCAAAAATATTCCTTGATATACATGGCCAATTTATTATTTTATTATTTATTTTTATTGATTGGTTTTAATGATTACATATATGTAGATTATTTTGTCTCTACTATGCTTTTAATTGGGTTTATTTTATCTGATTGATTTTGAAATTGTTATGAGTTTTATTGATTATTTGAAATTATTGGAATTTGATTAGATTCATTTTATTGATTTTTTTACAAATTATGTTTATTATTGATTTAATTTTATAGGTTATGCTTTTGTTGATCAGTTTTATTGACCATTTTAATTTTTCTGGAATTTAGTGATTTTTTTTATTGATTATGCTTTTTGATTGGTTTTTATTTAATTTTTATTTTATTGGTTGTGTTTCTTTTGGTGAGTTTTATTAATTAACCAAGATTATCAGAATTGTTCACTTTAATTTCATTTTATTGGTTAAATTCTAGATCTGATTTTTAATTATTTAAATTATTTACGTAAATTGTTAATTAAATTGAATTATTTATGAAAAATTTCAATTGTTAATTTGGATACTATGACAAAATTATTGATTTATTTTGTAAAGGTTAGGAATTCGGTAATGTTAAAACTAATTCAGATGATGTAATTGCTCATGGTATTATAGACAGATAGATCTTATGTTGAAATTTCATTTGTACATATCTTTTATATTAATTTGTATGGAATATTTAAATTTAAATAAAGCTTTATTATTATGTATAACTCGTCATGCATACTGACTTCAGTAATATTATTTTTACATATGAATCTATAACCCAAAAGCATTACATGAAGTACAGATTGAAGTTGTAAAACTATAAAATAAATTATAATAAAGTAAGCATTGTAATCAAAATGTCACCTGAACCGAGCACAGATGAATCAGATATTTACCTTTGTAACTCCAGAATCCAAGCAAACCAGCTGCACGTCCACCTTCTGGTTCGTCGGTTGCACGGCTGGCTGTTCCCAGGTGGCAATTCAAACTCTCATTTTGCCCAAGCACGGTCAAGTGCAGCGGCATACAATTCTGATTAATATAGCGTACTATATTAATCAGAATTGTATGCCGGACACAACTTATTTGCCTATTTATAAGCTTACTAAGGCAGAATTATAACTAGTACATTTTTTTTAGAAGGGGGAAATTCATCCTCATTTGATATCATTATAATGTATGATGATTAAAGAAAGGGAAAATACGATATCGACTATTTTCTTCCGGAAAATAGCATGTGGACGCGTCATATGAATGAACATACGACAAATATTTATAATTTATACTTAGACAACAATTATTTAAAACATATTACTTGTCCCAATTAGAGTTAAAGCTAAACTGTATAAAAAATAAAAGAAATAAATCCATAGACGTTCAAAATTTTGTCTCTGAAGAAGTACCCTACCACAAAAAACGACCCTTGGCCCTGGTAACAGACAAGATCCGCACACTTAGGACTGACGGGAAGATTGCCGAGCTGGAAGAAGAATTGAGCAAGATGCGATGGGACATCGTGGGTTTATTAGAAGTCCGAAGACAGGGGGGGGACACTATAATCCTACGGTCTGACAATCTGCTATACTACTGGGAAGGTGACAAAACCTCTCTGGGTGGTGTCGGGTTTATCGTTCACAAATCTCTTGTAGCTAACATGGAGAGGGTTACGAATGTGTCGACAAGGGTAGCGTACCTTATACTCAGAATATCTAAGCGATATTCGTTGAAGGTCATACAGGTTTACGCACCGACCTAGACACACCCAGACGAAGAGGTGGAGGTTTTATACGAGGATATATCGAAGGCCATCCACTCCTTCAAAACCGACTTCACGGTGGTTATGGGAGATTTTAACGCAAAACTAGGCCGACGGAAAGACGATGAGCTGAGGTTAGAGCAATATGGAATTGGACAGAGAAACCAAAGAGGGCAGAAACTGGCTGATTTCCTGGAGAAGGAAGACCTTTACATAATGAATTTGTTCTTCAGGAAATCGCCTCAAAGGAAATGGACCTGGATAAGCCCCGATGGTTCTGCAAGGAACGAAATAGATTTCATCTTATCGAACAAACGTCATATATTTATTGATGTCACAGTGATCAACAGAGTTAAAACTAGGAATGCTGAATATTTGTATTGAGGTCGAACGTTCGCGACGGATGAGATCTATACCTGGAAGATCTATCCAGAACCTGAAAAACTTTCAGCTTGAACTTCATAATCGCTTCGAATGCCTCGACCAATGCGAAACGGTGAACGATATGAACAACAGGTTCGTGGAAGCAGTCCACACCGTTGGTACTAAATATTTCAAGAACCAACGTGCTCATAGAACCGAAAACTTGAACAACTTCTCAACTTGTTCAGAACACACTCTCGGGCTTATGGAAAAAAGACAGAAATTGTCGGTGCAGTCCTCAGCTGATTGGTCCGACCTCAGGCTACTGAATAGGCAGATTTCCAAGAGTATTCGACGCGATACTCGCCAATACAGTGCAGTATGCATCAAAGAGACCATTGAGCATAATCAAGGTGCCAAAGTATTCGCAAGAGATCTGTCTATTGGGCAGAGTCAATTGACCAAGCTGAAGACAGACAACGGCATCGTCATTTCTTCTAAAGATGAGATCCTGAGAGAGGTTCAAAGGTTCTATGGACAGCTATACCAATCTTCACAGATTCCTGTTGTCGGCTTGGCTCCAGATTCCAGATCCAAGCAGCTAACTCGACACTTTACTGAAGATCTCCTGGACGTCAGTCTGTACGACATTCAAATGGCTCTTAAACAGTTAAAGAACAGAAAGGCACCGGGTGACGATGGAATTACTTCTCCAAGCCAGTTCTAAGAGCCTTTCAGAGGCTTTTCAATTCTGTCATGCTCCGGGGCGACGTTCCAGAGGCATGGACTAGGAGTATGGTGGTGCTGTTTTTTAAGAAGGGTGACAGGACCCGCTTGAAAAACTATAGGCCAATCTCGCTCCTGAGCCATGTCTACAAACTGTTCTCCAGAGTCATTACAAATCGACTCTTGCGCAGACTCGACGACTTCCAGCCTCCCGAACAAGCTGGTTTCCGAAAAGGCTTTAGTACCATAGACCACATCCAAACTATAAGCCAGATCATAGAGAAGACCAAGGAATATAATCGACCTCTATGCTTGGCGTTTGTGGACTATGAGAAAGCCTTCGATGCCGTCGAGACTTGGGCGGTGCTGCAGTCTCTTCAGCGGTGCCATATTGACTATCGATACATCGAAGTGCTGAAGTGTTTGTATATAAACGCCAATATGTCAGTTCGAATCCAAGATGGGAGTACAGAGCCTATTCCACTGCAGAAAGGCGTCAGACAAGGAGACGTTATATATCCGAAGCTGTTCGCCGCTGCATTGGAGGACGTTTTCAAGCTCCTAGATTGGACCGGGCTAGGCATCAACATCAACGGTGAATACATCACTCACCTTCGATTTGCCGATGATATCGTGGTCTTGGCAGAGTCGAGGAGGATCTGGGTGCAATGCTCAAGGATCTTAACAAGTTATCCCAACAAGTGGGTCTACGAATGAATATGGACAAGACAAAAGTCATGTCCAATGTCCATGTCATTCAAGTACTGGTAGCTGTTGGAGATGCAATCCTCGAAGTTGTCGATCACTATGTTTACCTAGGACAAACTATTCAACTAGGTAGAGCGAACTTCGAGAAAGAGATTAACAGACGGATCCAACTCGGCTGGGCAGCGTTCGGGAAGCTTAGGCATATCTTCTCGTCCAAAATTCACACATTCACATTCACCCAAGCACAAATATTTGTGACAAATATGAATATTTGTGTAGCGTCTGGGTGTTTTCTAGATATTATAAGTATGTATTTACAAAAGAAAAATATATATGTATTAATATCCATTATCTAGTATCCATAACACAAGCATTTAGTTCCTTAGCTTGGAACTAGAGGGCGCTGTGTGTATTGTGTCCAAGATATTATTATATTATTCAATTTATACTCACAAATTAAAACAGGTCTGAACATTGGTGATATTGCTGGAAATCTAATAGAGTTCGATATTACAGCTATATTCGACAAAACAACAGTTTTAACAGTTTTATCCATAAAAACTAAGCCATAAATTGTGGTATTAATCTTGATAAAGTTTTTCATCATCATTCATCATTAGCCCTTTTGAGGTCCACTGCTGGACATAGGCCTCCCCCATAGAGCGCCACAACTGCCGGTCCGCTCAATCATGGGGGGATTTTGCCATAATCGCCACGCTTGGCAGGCGGGTTGGCGATCGCAGTAGGCTGTATTGTCTTAAGAGAGAATGCTGCTGCCCATTCTTCTAGCTTTGCCCTTAGTCGCCTTTTAACGACACCCACGGGAAGAGATGGGGTGGCGGTATTCTAAGCCGGCGCCATAAAGTTTTTACTTTTTCTTATTAAATATACCAATCAACAAAGACACCAGTATCTTCAAAAGTTATTATTTAATATATAAAATTCACAAATTTTAACCATTTCTCGTTATTTTCGAATACTAAATAATGTTATTAAATTGTAAACCTATTATTACATTACTATAGTTGTTAAAATATAAAAGGTCCATTTTGACTTTTGTCATCGCGACGTAATTAGTAATGTAACCATACGACTCGGTACTCAATACTCACGACAAATCGATTCAAGTTAGTATGAGTTTTTGATCGATTAGATTATTGTAAAGTATTTTGGATTAAAGTCAGAAAATTTTAATATTTTAGGTATTTTTAAAAGGTCAATTTGTTTTTAATTTAATATTTTTAGTTAAAGAACATTCACTCAATCACAAAAAAATCAAGAAAAAGGGAAATTCATTTAATTTCTATCATTAAAATCAATCATTTTCTTCAGATGATGAGCCAAAATCGTCAGTTGAGCTATTGTCACCTGTAAATATAATTATTTCATTTTCAATTATATTATCAATATTGACGTCTCTGTCATAATCATCTTTTATTATTTTTCGAATTTTTCTACCACTTTTGCCCAGTCTTCTTTAGTAATTTTGGCACAAGCTTCTTTCAGCAATGTCATCATTTTCTTAGTGGAGAACGGCGGCTTTGTATTATGGCGTGCTGCGTATCCTTTGACTTGAGCCCAGAGCAACTCAATGGCATTATACTGACAATGGTACGGCGGCGTTCTTATCACTTTGTGTCCATGCTGAAGTGCCAATTCATCAATTTTATATTTTAGTTTCGCCGGTTTATTTTCTTTTACTAGTTCCAGCAATTCAGCTTTCAACAATTTCAGGTCAGCTATTTGAACTGAATGGTAAGGTGCATTGTCCTTAATGATTATACACCGTTCAGGGAGGTTTGTTAACAAGTTAGTAAACCACTCTGTGAATTTATTTGCGTCCATTTCTTCGTGATATTCTTTTGTACTTTTAGACTCAAATGCGAGTAAGGTGGTGAAATTCAATAATTAATTGGTTACAACACAAGTATTTTAAAAAAAAAACTGAGAACGTAACTGTTTATGAGACGTTTCGTAATAATTAGAAATTGCATGCTACTATAAAGTAAGCGCGAAAAGAATACTCGCAAGGTGGTGGGTATTATTTAAACGCCGAAAAAAAAATGTATCTTTTTAATAACACTTTATGTAATTCATTATTATTTTATTGTTTCTTTTAGTTTCGTTTCAAGTTACATTCTAGGGTTTTTCTCAAATGTCAAAACGGGCCTTTTATATTTTGACAACTTTAATGACCATAGAAAGTATATAAGATATCAGATACATTCTTAGTTTTTGTTTTACGAACTCCAGTATTATCGGTTTCATTTTCGTCATTAGTGTGAAGTATCTGATCATCTGTCGACTTAGCTCAAATGATTTGTCATCTAAAAGTACAAGAAAATCTAAATACGTAACGTAAAAAACTAAATATTCGAAAAAGAACAAATGTATTGTTTCTTGATAATTTTCAGTTTACTTTATATTAATTTCCTGTAATGAACAGCAAGAGCAGAATTAAGTTTGATTTATTTGAATTCATTCTCATTTACTGTGAATCTTCTTTTTGTAAATGCACCCAAGTAATTTAATATTTTGTTTTAAAGTTCTGTTCTGTATAAATGCGATCAGATTTACGTCGATCGAATTAAAATACAGTATAACATGAAATTTTAGTAAAAATAATGTAGTAGTGTCATTGTAGTACCTTTGGTACATTTCTGTCCCAAATCTGACTGAGTCACAGATAAAGAAGACAGTGATCAGATTCGCTAGTTATATGATAGAATCATTTAATTTATTCGTGTACTGTAAATAATTATACTTACGCGTCGATAATACGCTGTTGAATTTGCATAAATTCCTGTGCAATGCAATAATTTCCTTCTCTAGTCTTTGACCCGACCAGAAACAAGCTGCCATAGTGAAGAAATAGCAAACCAGAATCCACATTATGCTAACGACGGTGGCGTAGCCGTACACTTTCTGGTGACAGCAAAATTGACAGAAAATTCAAATGAGTCACAAATTTTATTATTATGTGAGATATCTATTCGAGAATCGAGAGAGGCGTTTCACTCAATATCTATTTTTCTATTAGAAGAATATATTGCTTTTCCCCATAATATTCAATAACCGTTTTTAATATCGGAAATCTTGAGGTATAAAATATAAGACTTACAAGTAAAACAACAGACTAACATTCTGTAAATCAACTTAAATACAAAGTAACTTTTTACCTTCTCAATAAACGTGACCAAGATCGTATACGGAGATGCCACGTAATAAAATGCTGTTAAATATATTAAAAACACCATCTGTAATCGATAAACATGATTACAACATTTTACAAATGTTAATAAGTATAGATGAAATGTAAATAATATGTTTACTTGATATTGCAAATAAGTAGATAACTCTTTACTGGCATCCAAAACATACTCATATACTTGGGTCCATTCTCTTAACTTCTTTGACAAAGCTGCATGCTCATGATACGCTTTATTTGCCGAGACTTGAGATATACATGAATTTTGACATTTCATTTGATTGCATAATATATTTACATATACGAACAAAGCTGAGCGTTCTAACACAAACCGTAACGAGAACCATATTTCAGAAATAACTACCAAAACAAACTACTCGAAGATTGTGTGCCTGAGAAAAAGATATAACTCAAAATTTTTAAAATACCTAGAAGTATTACGACGGCTATAATTGTTACAAAGCACACCATGATTATTAACTTCATATGCTTCAGGTTAGAAATGTAAAAGGGTATATCTCTAAAAACAGCGTGAGCTGCCGTGATATTTCTTTTAAACTCTTTGTAAGTGGCTGATCTTAAGATGCCACAGATAATGAAAATAATACTCATTGCAAAATAGCGACTTGGGCCGACATGAAGAAATATGTTATATTCAAATTGAATCTCAAATTAATTAGAATACATACATAACTTCACGCCAAATCCCTTGCGGGGTAGGCTGAGAGAACGGAGCGCCATAAGGCACGATTCTTACACACCTCACTCGCTTCGTTGTCTTTCATAACTCTTTTCATGCACGAGCGTCGATTTTTGAGGCTCCTAACATCACCTTCCTCCAGAACACGTTCTATTTGGTCATGGAATGTGTGTCTAGACCGTCCTCGGCTCCTACATCCATCCGCTTTTGCACCATCGGAGCATACCCTTTCTTACTTTTACACCGACACTCGCTTTCAATCCGACTTCCTTCCTTATAACCTTGTTTTCCACGCGGTCAGCGAGGGTCACTTCGCAGATTTTGCGCAATGCCCTCATTTCGACCGCGTTAATTCTACTTTCATGCACGCTCTGCCATACCCAGCTCTCGTTTCCATAGTTCCGTAACGCGTTGGGATCAGTATTGCATTGTGAATTGCTAGCTGGGCTTTTTTGCTAATATCTTTTGCGCCCAGGAATCTGCCCAACGCCCCATTTACTTTATTTCCTAACGCTACTCTTCTTTCTACATCAGCGGTGTACCTTCCATCCCTGCTAAAAGCGCATCCAAGATGTACAATTTCATTCACCTGTTCCAGCACTACATCGTCAACCATTATCCTTGCATCCGTTCTGGATTCCTCCCTCTCAAACACCATAACTTTCGTTTTCATCACATTCAATTGTAAGCCTTTCATCAAACAATCATCTTTCATAATAGTGACTAGTGTTTGCAGATCAGACGGCGATTCAGCAAAGAGCACGGCGTCATCTGCGTAAAGCAGGCAGCTCACAACTAGGTCACCCATTCGTATCCCTACACTCGTCCATCTCACTCTCTGGAGACAACTGTCCAGGTACAGGATGAACAGCCGAGCGGACAGCATCCCTCTCTGACGCCGATATTGACGTCAAACCAGGGCGACAAGCCGCCGTCAACCAACACGCACACACGCCGTGCAGCCCTTATAAGTGGACTGCACGGCGCGCAGCAGTGCGCCGCTCACCCCGTAGCCCGGGAGTATGTCCCACAGATCCTTCTGTAACACCCTGGCAAACGCTTTTTCCAGATCCACAAAACCACAGAAAACCTTCCGGCTAATAGCCAGTTGTTTCTTCACGATGTTGCGGAGATAAAAAATCTGATCCACGCACCCTCTTCCGCTTCTGAAACCACCCTGAGCCCCCCACAACACTCCGTCAGATATCACCCTCATTCATCCTCAATCATATATAATTCTCCTTTCAATAATTATTGAAAGGAGAATGTATATGATTATAATCTTCCCATACACTTTCGCTGCTAAGCTAATCAAACTGATGGCTCTGTAACTGGCGCACTGCATACGTGATCTGCACGATACACTGCACGATGACAGCACGCCTCCAGTCCATGGGAACCTTACCCGACCTCCAGCATAGATTGCTCAAGGTCAGGAAAGCATCCCGGACACAGGTTTCACCGTGTTTGATCATTTCAGCGGACATCATATCAATTCCAGCTGCCTTACCATTTTTCATACTTCGTATCGACCATTCAATCTCTTCCATTGGGAACCGACCATTTCGATCACGACGTCTGGTGGCAAAAAAAATATACTAGTTTTAGTGTGCACTTTAGTATACAAGTATATGAAATAATTTATGAAAATTAATAAAAAAAATAAAAAAATATTCTAAAATGGAACTCATTAAGTTAAACCCTCGTTCAAAAAATAAAAGTAGAGTTTATTGCGTTGTGAATGGTTGTGGTAGTAAATCCCTTGAAAATTTAGAAATCAGTTTCCATACTGTACCTAAACCTGGTAGCAGTTTTGTTTATATTGAGAATTATTTTGGAGTAAAAGAAAAATTGACAGGCTTAAAGCCTGGCAACGTGCTTTAAAATTTAAAGATACAAATCCCCATATGAGAGTGTGCTCGTTACATTTTGAGAGAAGTGATTTTATTTTACCGGGTAAGTTGACAACCTTAAACATGCTAAGGAATTTAAATTTATAAATTAAAAAAAAATCTATCTTTACAGATATCATAACAAAAAAGATGACGCTAAAATAAACATGTGTTCCATCATGCAATTTGCCGACTTCTAGCAAATTATCAGCTCAAGCTGAAAAAATAAAAGAGGCACGACATCAGCGTCGATTAAATCGGAGTTCGAAAAAGCAGACAAAAAAACATACAAACATAAGTGAGGATTGTAATGTGGAAAATTTAGACAGTATTTTACCAGATAAAAGTGGTGAAGATGTTTGTAAACACAATGCCGAAAAAGTCACAACATCACTGTTTATACTTTCAATATTTTTACCACATTTTAGTAAATGACCCGCTGCTATTACTCTCTCGGCATCTTTAATATTCTTCTGAACTGGATTTAATCCGACTCAGTTAAATATTTCCTCGTTAGTAAACGTAAATAAATAAAATTCACAACACTAATCTAATGTGAACATATCAGTTACTCTTTACTTGCACACAATACGTAGCCATGTTTTTTAAGCCACGCTCACTGGTCAGTTCCCAATAGTAATGTCCTCGTCAGATGTTGGCGCAGCGGCGTCAGTCGTAGACTCACTCGCGGTGCCCACGTCCGGGACATACTCGTACATTTCCCAAAAATATTCACTCCACCGACTCAACACATTGTTTGGGTTTGCAAGATGTCACCAGCCTTAGACATAATTTTGTCAATTCTGGATGTTGACGAATAACCCCGAGACTTTCTAACTTCCCTCCAGAAGAGTTTGTTATTCGCCTCGAAGTTCTCCGTTAACCTCACTTCCTCATTCACAACTAATCTTTCACGCTTCTCTTTCACTAAGGCTTTGGTAACATGCTTGCAGCGGCGGTAGCTCTCATACTTTTTCTCTGTCATACTATCATTCTGATTCAAACTCGAGACATAATCCAACCATGTTTTTTTCTTACTTTCGACGCTGGATTTTACATCCGCGTCCCACCAGGCATCCCCTCTCAGAATCTTATGTCTCTTTGCACAACCACATACTTCTTTTGCACTATCCACTATACTTTCTTTCATTCTTTCCCAGCATTCTTCAACACCTAAGTCAGAAAACTCGTGTCATTGAGTCTTTTGCTGACTAGGTCTACATATATACTCCGTACACTTTCATCTTCTAATTTTTCACACTTTTTCCTTTCAAGCTCTCCGAAATAGGTACGCACTCGCCAGTGCCTCCACTTCTTGAATAGGCCCACAAAGCAGCTTACCACTAGGTAGTGGTCCATATCCAGAGTGGGGCCTCTGTAAGCTCTTGTATCCCTTAGAGTGTTTTGGAGACGACTGTCTACCAGAATCAGATCAATCATACTCTTTTGTTCATTCCGTCTCCATGTATACGTGTGAATATCTTTATGACGGAATAATGTGTTAGACACAAGGAGGTTCCGTTCCAAGCACACGTCCACGATCGGCTTACCAGCATCATTCACTCTCTTGTCACCATTCGGACCAAGGACAGCCTCCAGGCCATCTCTCTTGATTCCGACCCATCCATTAAGATCACCACACAAAATTATCCTTTCATTTCCTTCAACCAAATCCAGAATATCTCTAACAGTTTCCCAAAAGTCCCCGAGTTCATGGGGATCGGCGGAGCTGACGGGAGCATAAGCTACTACCAGGACGACCCGCGTGATCCCCAGTTTTATACGAACCCAAAGGTGTCTTGGGCCTACCAACTCATAGTCTTTCATCCCAGAAGCAAAGGGGAAGGAGAGAACGACCCCCACACCCCTACTCGCACGGACGTCCAGGTCCACTCCGGACCATAGAGCAACCATGCCACCTGGGAGGTTCTCGACCTCATTCCCCTTCTGCTTCGTTTCCGTTAAACATAAGGCATCCAGGCATCTCTCATTTATTACATCCATCATCTCATTCATCTTTCTTGTCATACTACCTCTAACATTCCACGTGCCTATACGGCACTCCCCTCTCCTCGTCCCGCCCGGTTTGGCGCTGCGTGAAGGGTGGCGGCCCTCTTCGCCGCATGCGGATGCACGTGCAGCCGCACCGACGGGGGCTAATCGGTGCCCGTCGCTGTCGGGGCACGCCCTAGCAGCCAGCGTGGCTGTATTCTATTCGCTAAAGATTGCGTTCCTCTGGGACGGCAGGGATCGCGACGTGCACGCTCTTGACATGATCCCAAAATTAATTAGATTAAATTTACAATTATGTATAAACACTCCCGTATATAAATATCAATATCTATAAGAACATTAGCGTATCAATATGAACATTTTATAATAGTCGTCAAGTTCAGAATAATTTGTATAAATGCACATAACTCTTTCAGAAACTTCTAGTGTGTCTAATATTTTAACCATTTTACGCTTATTGTGAAATTATATGAAGACGGCAGAAATGTTATTACTATATTTAATGATTAATCGTTCTGTTATACTTCTTTTTTTTATGGGATAGGAGGATTTTTATCGTAAACTACATCACATTGATGTAGTTTACGATATAATGTTGGCTTATAATGAATGAGCACTAATATATTATTAAAACAAGTTATGAAATCATCAATTAATTGTGAATAAAAAATAATTCAAACAGTTATATGGTTCTTTTATACTTCACTGCTAACCTAGAGCTGATCTGTCATATTATAAGGACTTTTCCATTTTTTTAAATTCTTTATTCACTTACTGAAGATCATTGAACTAGAGGAAACAAGAGTTACTACATATCAAAAGATTTACTACTGTTTCTATTTTTGCTAAATTGCAATATTTGCAATAAAAATAACTTTAGAAAAATGTAATATGTTCGTAAAGTTTTTCGGAAAGAAAGGTATCCCTACCCCTTTCCTCCCAAGCCCCCTCTTCGAGCCGTTCATATCTTTTTTTAAAGGCCGGTGCAATATTATATCCAGTGTATGTGCTGCTACACCTTTGATCTTAAAACGTTCCAAAAATATTGGTTCATCATTAAGTAATTTTTATTATTTGTATATTTTTAATCATAAAGCCCTGAAAGCATATGGTGGTTTACGCGCGTAATATTGTTAAAAGTCGACATTGACTGATTGATGATCGCGGTGAAAAACCAATATTAAATATGGCTTCAACGTCTTCATTTAATTGCAATAAGGTTATCCTCGTATTGTGTACAGGAAAAGCGGCATAAATTGTGTATGTTAATATTATCCTCAGAAAATTACATATTTTTGAACAATATCAATGTAGGTTAATCAATCTGGAGCTATATATTGTTGCGGCCAACATGTATTCTTAAAATAAAATATTGATATAGATTTGAGACTATAAAAGACCGCTTTGCTGCTGCTGCTTCGGCAGAAAATCTCAAGCGGCACAAATACAGAAACCTTGTAGGTGACTATGTGTTTGAGCCGTTTGGGGTTGAGACTTTGGGGACATGGGGTCCGAGTGCTCGTGCACTTTACAAAGATCTTGCAAAGAGGCTGATAGAAGCCTCTCGCGACCAGAGGGCTGGTCTATTCCTCGCACAGAGGATTAGCATTGCCATTCAGCGTGGCAATGCGGCCAGTCTTCTGGGCACGCTGCCAGTAGACCGAGATGCGGAGAAATTTGATTTCAGATAGTTTTTTAATTGTATATATTGTAATTAATTTATTTGTTCTTATTATTGTAAATAAAGAAAATAAAATATTGATATAGATTTGAGACTCATACTAAATTATATACTCATATCAAATAATAATGACTTGTAACTAAGACGTTTATTGGCTATTACGGAGCTTTCATTCATTGTTTTGAGCTATTAATCTTTCGTTGTTCGAGTGTGATTGATTTCCATGATCGAAAATTATATTTATTATTTCCAGCAATCCACATACTAGGATTATATATTGAGAATTATTTTCAGACAAATTTTTGCCGACATACAAGGAACAGATGTCCTAAATTTCACCACAATTTGATGATAACCAAGAATATCTAGAGCGTGAGCCTACGTACATACTGTTTATATTAAAAGCCTACTCTATAACCGTTTATTTATATAATAGTTTAATATTTCTTATATTTTTGAAATTTGGACATTATCAGAAAACTTGTTCTAAATATACATATAATATTTTTCTAAACAAAACAATAGTTTGACAAAATAAAACGAGACGCTTGTAAACTAACATAAAAACAGCCCAATTTCGAGGAATCTCATCAGCACCATAATGGATGACTTAATGGGAGTTTACCCCCAATTTCGCGTGGTATGTGAATCGGAGCGTGCATGCAATATAGCGTCGTACCCAACCCGGGCATAATTATTTCTCGCTGATCTGCTTGCGATGTCAGCAGTGGGTACAAATGACGAAATAACTGTTTATGAGCTGAAAATTAAGTTCAAATTTACCGTATCCTTTAACGATAGAGACAATGTGAATCAAATAGAGGTCGATATTATAGCTATATTCGCTGCTTATATAGTTCGCTGCATGAATGGGCCGGCTCGACCGGTGAAATACCACGACCTCTCAGAAGACCGACGTAAAGTGGCTCATGCCGCGTTTCGTTCGGTGAGAGAGGTACCCGGAAGCCCACCCCCCTTCCCCGTCCTTTCCTATCTCCTATCCCTTAAAGGTCGGCAACGCAACAGTCACACTATATGTATTGTTGGTGCCCATGGGCGGCGTTGGTTGCTTACCATCAGGTGACACGCCTGCTCGTTTGCCCTCCTATCCCATACAAAAATACAAAAAAAAAACAAATCAACAGTTTTGTCTAGATCGATAAAAACTAAGTCATAAATTTATTTCTTGATAAAGTTTTTGTTTTTTCTTATTAAATAGACCAATCAAAAAAGACACAGTATCTGTAAGAATTATTATTTAATATATAAAATTCACAAATTTTAACCATTTCTCGTTATTTTCGAATACTAAATAATATTATTAAATTGTAAACCTATTATTACATTACTAATGACAACAGAAAGTATATAAGGTATCAGATACATTCTAAGTTTTTGTTTTACGAACTCCAGTATTATCGGTTTCATTTTCGTCATTAGTGTGAAGTATCTGATCATCTGTCGACTTAGCTCGAATGATTCGTCATCTAAAAGTACAAGAAAATCTAAATACGTAACTTAAAAAACTAAATATTCGAAAAAGAACAAATGTATTGTTTCTTGATAATTTTCTATATAATTTTATTTTTTTTTATATTAATTTCCTGTAATGAACAGCAAGAGCAGAATTAAGTTTGATTTATTTGAATTCATTCTCTTTTACTGTGAATCTTCTTTTTGTAAATGCACCCAAGTAATTTAACATTTTGTTTTAAAGTTCTGTTCTGTATAAATGCGATCAGATTTACGTCGATCGAATTAAAATACAGTAGAACATGAAAGTTTAGTAAAAATAACTAGCGAATCTGATGTACAGAAATGTACCAAAGGTGTAGTACCTTTGGTACATTTCTGTCCCAAATCTGACTGAGTCACAGATAAAGAAGACAGTGATCAGATTCGCTAGTTATATGATAGAAACATTTAATTTATTACTGTACTGTAAATAATGATATACTAACGAGTCGATAATCCGCTGTTGAATTTGCATAAATTCCTGTGCATTGCAATAATTTCCTCTTCTAATCTTTGACCCGACCAGAAACAAGCTGCCATAGTGAAGAAATAGCAAACGAAAATCCACATTACGCTAACGGCGGTGGCGTAGCCGTACACTTTCTGGTGATAACAAAATTGACAGAAAATTCAAATGAGTCACAAATTTTATTATTATGTGAGATATCTATTAGAGCATCGAGAGAGGCGTTTCCCTCGATATCTATTTTTCTATTAGAAGAATATATTGCTTTTCCCCATAATATTCAATAACCGTTTTTTATATCGGAAATCTTGAGGTATAAAATATAATACTTACAAGTAAAACAACAGACTTATATTCTGGAAATCAACTTAAATACAAAGTAACTTTTTACCTTCTCAATAAATGTGACCAAGATCGCATACGGAGAAGCGACGTAATAAAATGCTGATATATATATTGAAAACACCATCTGTAATTGATAAACACGTTTACAACATTTTTCAAAAGTTAATAAGTATAGATGAAATGTAAATAATATGTTTACTTGATGTTGCAAATAAGTAGATAACTCTTTACTGGCATCCAAAACATACTCATATACTTGAGTCCATTCTCTTAACTTCTTTGACAAAGCTGCATGCTCATGATACGCTTTATTTGCCGAGACTTGAGATATACATGAATTTAGACATTTCATTTGATTGCATAATATATTTACATATACGAACAAAGCTAAGCGTTCTAGCACAAACCGTGACGAGAACCATATTTCAGAAATAACTACTAAAATATAACTACTCAAAGATTGTGTGCCTGAGAAAAAGATATAACTCAAAATTTTTAAAATACCTAGAAGTATTACGACGGCTATAAATGTTAGAAAGCACACCATGATCATCAACTTCATATGCTTCAGTTTAGAAATGTAAAAGGGTATATCTCTAAAAACAGCGTGAGCTGCCTTGATATTTCTTTTAAACTCTTTGTAAATGGCTGAACTTAAAATGCCACAGATAATGAAAATAATACTCATTACAAAATTAGCGACTTGGGTCGAGATAAAGAAATATGTTAAATTCAAATTGAATCTCAAATTAATTACAATAAATTTACAATTATGTATAAACACAACCGTATATATTAATATCTCTAAGAGAACGCGTATTAATATGAACATTTTATAATAGTCGTCAAGTTCAGAATAATTTCTATAAATGCACATAACTCTTTCAGAAACTTCTAATGTGTCTAATATTTTAACCATTTTACGCTTTCAGTTAAATTATATGAAGACGGCAGAAATGTTATTACTATATTTAATGATTAATCTTTCTGTTATACTTGATACAATGTACTTTGAAAACAAACCCATTCAATTATTAAATTTTTATCGTAAACTACATCAATGTATTGGCTTATAATGAATGAGCACTAATATATTATTAGTAGTAGCCTTTAAAACATTCTTTTGTAATATTAATACAAGGAAATATAATTAAATATAGTATCACTTTTGAAAGTTTTATGTTTTTTAACATTAATTCTAATTTCATGCACTAAAACAATTTATTGAGATAATAATAATAATTCAAACACTTATTATAAAGTGACAGTATTATAAAGAGTTCCACCATTTTTAAATTCCTAATTCACTTAGTGAATACCATTGAACCAGGTGCACACAATGAGTTTTAACAGTGGTAGAGCCAAGCAGTTCGCTGCATTAATAGGCCAGCTCGACTGGTGAAATACCACGACCTCTCAAAAAATTGACGTAAAGTGGCTCATGCCGCGTTTCGTTCGGTGAGAGAGGTACCTGGAGGCCCACCCCCTTCCCCATCCTTCCCTATCCCGTATCCCTCAAAGGTCAGCAACGCAAAGGTAACACTATATGTGTTGCTGGTGTCCATGGGCGGCGTTGGTTGCTTACCATCAGGTGACACGTCTGCTCGTTTGCCCTCCTATCTCATAAAAAAGTTACATATAAAAAAATAAAACTCAACGGAATTATAATCATATTGAATATACCGCATTTTCTCGGAAAGAAAGGCCGGTGCAACATTATACCCGTTATTTTATTATGTGCTGCCCACACCTTTGTAATTAAGAAACGTGAAGTTCCAAAACAATAGGTTCATTATTAAGTAATTTTTAATATTTATATGTTTTTAATCATAAAGCCTTAAAAGCATATGGCGATATAGGGCGTAATATGGTTAAAAGTCGACATTGACTGATGATCGCGGTGAAAAACCAATATTAAATATCGCTTCAACGTCTTCATTATCGTCTTCAATTTAATCACAATAGGGTTACCCTCGTATTATATACAGAAAAACCGGAATACATTTTGGATGTTAATTTTACCTTAAGAAAATTACATAATATTAATGTAGGCCAATCAATCTGGCGCTATATATTGTTGTGGCTGGCATCTATTCTTAAAATAAAATGAAAAAAATGCGTGGAGTCCCGCCGCGCGTTGGAAGTGTAACTTCGTGTTATAGAAAGGAAAATAAAAAGAAGATTAGAAATTGATACAGAAATAGAGAAAAATAATAACTGCATGAATAGGCCGGCTCTACCGGTGAAATACCACGACCTCTCGGAAGATCGACGTAAAGTGGCTCATGCCGCGTTTCGTTCGGGGAGAGAGGTACCCGGAGGCGCATCCCCCTTTTCCATACTTTCCTATACCTATTTCCTTAAAGGCCGGCAACGCAACTGTAACACTATATGTGTTGCAGGTGTCCATGGGCGGCGCTGGTCACTTACCATCAGGTGACGCGCTTGCTCGTTTGCACTCGTTTGCCCGGTATGGCCACCTATTCCATTTGGGACGTAAACATAACGGCGAGTGGAGACTTAAAAGCCACTGCCTAGATCTTCGGGTAGAAAAGGCGTGAAGTTATGTTACTATATGTGCGCGCAATACATATTTGCCTAAAAAATAATACTTAAATCGTGGATATTGCGATATCTTTTGAATGAAGTGTCCGAATTAAATAATTCAAATCTATCTTGAATTGTAAATAATTTATTTTAATCAGAATTAATACCAAAGTACAAATTAAAGGGCTTTTAAAACATCATCATTCAAGTTATTTAAAAAAATTAAATAACCACTTATTGTGAGATAACTACAATAGTTAGACATATGGTGTCGCGACCATTTGTGTAGACAGCTATATATTCTGCAAAGTTGTAGTACATTTTTTTGCTCTACAATCAATACTTTTTGCAGCGTACACAATGTAAACATTTTTTTAGGTGATTTTTTTACACCTTGGATTACATTATTGGACTTTTAGTAAAGATCCCTAATTGTTTAGAAAATATAATATAACCTAAATCCTTCCTCTATAAATGGACTATCCACCACTGAAAGAATATTTAAAATAGAACCAGCGGTTTCTGAGATTAGCGCGTTGAATGAAACAAACTATTATGCTTTATAAGTATTAAATGAGTGGTATAGTACCATCACTAGCTACTAGATGTCTATGTACAGATAAAAATCATCCTTAAGCAATTCTCTTCCTGGATTTAAATATAGACTGGTTTAAATTCGTCCTTTTATATTATTATACAATATGTTTTGTGGCCGCAAGGGGGCGTTAAAAGCGTTAAACGGTTGCACGAGACATTAGAAGTTACACTTCAATAAATTGTTTTTAAATTAGGTTTAAGATTATAAAACAGTCAATATAAGTTATTACTGCAAAAGAATCAAAATAACACATACTTATTTGTAGACAATTATTCTCAATTTAAAATAATAATATCCTTATATTAAATAATAGTAACTTGTATCAAAAACGTTTATTGCTATTACGAGGCTTTCATTAATTGTTTTTAGCTATTAATCTTTCATTGTGTAAAGAGCTTTCGAGTGTAATTGATTTCGAATATCAAAAAAATATTTATTATTCCCAGCAATCCACGTACTAGGATTAAATATTGGGATTTATTTTAAGACAAATGTTTGTAGATATTCAAGGAACAGGTGTCCTAAATTTCACCACAATTTGATGATAGGCAAGAATATCTAGAGAGTGAGCATACGTACATAATATACTGTTTATATTATAAGCCTACTCTATAACCGTTTATTTATATAATAGTTTAATCATTCATATATTTTTGAAATTTGGACATTATCAGAAAAACCTGTTCTAAATATATAAATAATATTTTTCCAAACAAAACAATAGTTTGACAAAATAAAACGAGACGCTTGTAAACTAACATAAAACACAGCCCAGTTTCGAGGAATCTCATCAGCACCATAATGGATGACTTAATGGGAGTTTACCCCCAATTTCTCGTGGTATGTGAATCGGAGCGTGCATGCAAGATAGCGTCGTACCCAACCCGGGCATAATTATTTCTCGCTGATCTGCTTGCAAAGTCAGCAGTGTGTACAAATGACGAAATAACCGTTTATGAGCTGAAAATTGAGTTCAAATTTACCGTATTCTTTAACGATAGAGACAAAGTGATTATTCTCTTGAATATCTTAACAAAATTGAGAGCATTTTTTACCTTCATTGTCATCTCTTAAATAATCAATATTGAAAAGTATCCACTCGGAACAGAATATTTCATGACATGCAAAGTTCAGGTGTCAAAATTCTCGCTTACTTTTATCGAGTATACAAAAGATACGAACAAAACTCACAAAATTGGGAAATTTGGGTAATACTGGACCTATAAATTCAGTAATTGCTTGTGGACTTAAATTCTAGGCTATGCACTAGATGTCTTAGTGCTTATTTACTACGTCATTGAAATATTGGGTACCAGAGATATATATCAGAAAAAATCTCTTCGGCAAAATGACTTGGACCCACACTATTTTCAAAAATTCTGTAGGATAGTAAAAGAAAGAAACATTTAGTATATATAATAACTTATTTGATTCGAAATTAAATTAAGAAGCTCCTGACAGAGTAATTCTGAACCTCTTCTTAGTCTTGAGCAAATATCTCAAATTTTAGCAAAATCCAAAATCACAATTTTTTTAAATATCTATGCTCCGGACTATTTATTTCTCCCGTAATAATTAAGTACTTATAGGTACCCTAATTTGTTGGAAAAAGATCCGTAGAAAAAAAAGGCAAAATAACGTATTAGTCTAAATTTGAATTTGAAAATTTTTCTTTGAAACTAAAACGGCTTTCAACTGTTGCCAAATTAATTACTTTCGTTTTCAGCAAAAGCTTTCACGAGTTTTTTTAACTTTGAGTACATCTTTACTTTTCTTTATAAAAGTGAATATTTTACTTTTAAAACAAGTTTTCCAAAAATTTTTGCGTGCGTTTTGATAGAACGCTCCTAGAGTTCATTATAATTTTATGGATTTAAGAGATGAGTAATGGTTATTAAATAATTAAAAGTTTTAACCTTCAGTTTCAAAATATTAAAAGCTTAGTAATGTAGTATATTTTCTCCACAGACTGTAATAGATCATGCCAAGAGCATGAACAAGATTATAATAAAAGGAATCTTACTTTTAACCGACTTCAAAACAGGAAGAGGTTCTCAATTCGCTTGTATGTATAATTGTTTTTATGTCTTTTCACTGATATTTTGGTCAATTATGGAGGGATTTAAATTTTTTTTTGTCTATTTTATTTAATAAGAATTTATAAATTTCTGATTACCTGGGAAATATTGATGCCCTACTGTTTTATTTACTATTTACTTAAATACTATTTTCACCGCTCACTGTTCACGATTAACTTTATTTCAATTGTATTAATTACCTGCCAAAAGATTATTAAAATCATATTTTACCCGTATGCTATATTTAAAAGCATTGCAACTTTTGCATGAAATCTAAATTATTAGATTAACTTCGGCTTAATAAAATTAATCTAATCTCTGAAATATTTTAGTTTTTTGAAATTTCAACAAGCTTTAACCAAATGAAGACAGATTGCTAAGTGATAAAGTACATTCAATTTATTCAGTTTTAAAGCTTATTTTAATTTATGCCATATTTTGCTTGGAGTGTATTATTCACCATTGTGTTCTTAGTAATAGTACGGTGAAAATCTTTTCAATTGTATAGGGGGGCAAAACAGCAAGCGTGTCACCTGATGGTGAGCAACAAACGCCGCCCAACGACACCTGAACATATATATTGGTTACAATTGCGTTGCCGCCCCTTACAATGGCATATGGAAGGGGCGGCAACAGTGGGATGGGAAAGTGGTTGGGCCTCCGGATAACTCTCTTACCAAGCGAAATGTGGCAAGAGTCACTTTACGTTGATAATCTGAGAGGTCGTGGTAGTTCACCGGACGTGCCGTACACACCTTTTCTTTTATTTCTAACGCGTCTAATGCTTTGATATGGCAGGGTGTAGTGTGGGACTCCCAAAGCAATAAACTGCTATCCAATCCTAGGGCTACCCACTAAAACGCCGTGGCGGTATTCCTCCTAATCTTTTTAGTGATAGTGTGTGTGATCCATGGCACTAGATATTTCAGCTGCCTATAAGTACCTTCGAGTGTTAAAATCGTAAATGGCTCACATTTTATTCAGTGCATGACTTAAAGATTATGAGCAAACCTAGACTAAAGATATATGTCTCCTAAGGCTGCTATAATTAAATATTAAAACTGCCTAATCATATTTGCATAAAGAACAATTTAAGCGTCAAAAAATCATTGACATACTATTAAGTTTTTAAGTCTAGAAACAAAAAATATATGAATTTAAAAAATATATTAGTTTTTTTTAACACATCAATTATTCAAATTAATTTTTGGCATAATTATATTAATTTCCATTTAAAATGGGGAATTCCGTGATGTCTCATCAAAGGCAATTAGTTTTGCGCAATAAAAAATCTTAAAAATATTTTTTAAGTACTGTTATAATTCATGAATAAATATAAAATAAAACATAACATAACAAACAACATAACTTTTCGCCTTTTTCTACCCAAAGGTGTAGGCAGTGGCTGATAAGCCTCGTCTCGCCGTTATGTTTAAGTCCCAAATGAAATAGGTGGCGCACCTATTACCACCGAGCACAAAGCTTTCAGTTATCGATATTTATCATACATAAGTTTCAGAATCGGGGTGCTGGACCACTGGACCACCGAGACTACAATGAAAAAAATAACAACTACTCCCATAAAGGTCGGCAACGCCACTGTAACACTATATGTGTTGCAGGTCCATGGGCGGCGCTGGTCACTTAAGATCAGGTAACATGACTGCTCGTTTGCCCTCCTATTCCATGAAAAAAAAACACATTTTGTGCACGCTTTTTAAAATTGCTAAAATATTCACAAGAGGTATTTTGGAATTTATCTAAGGAAGTCGTTAATTCAATTCGTGGTTGAATATTAATGCTATCATTTTTATTGACATATGTTACCTGTTTGCATATCAAGTTTGTGTTTAGATTGCTTGATACTGAACTTGTTCTTGATATTTACTTACTAACTGGCAGTTTTGTGTGTTGATTACCGTAGGCAACATGTTTCGGCTCTCCGAATTATTTTTAATTTTGTTCTTAACATCGTTGTTTGCTCTGGTTCGTATTATTTTTATTAGCTTTTTATTAGCTTCACCTGTATGTTTGTTTGTAGGTTTGTATGTTTGTATGTTTGTATGTTTGTAGGTTTGTATGTTTGTATGTTTGTTTGTAACCGACTTCTTTTTTAGTTTCCGGTGATTGCCACTAGATGGTGCGATTTGTGAACTATGAAAGTTCTAGACTAGAAAACCGAACTAAAAAATAGAAAATAAATAATAGTTTAAAAAAACTAAAAAACACGCTTTTTATAGAATACCGAACTAAAAAATAGAAAAATAAAAAAAAATATTTTGTTTTAAAAAAAGCGTGGGGTGCATGGTGTCAATAGTTATAAATATTTTATTGACAGATATGAGTAGAGTGATTATCATTTCGTTAATATCTAAAAAGCACCCCACGCTTTTTTTAAAATAAAATATTTTTTTTTTATTTTTCTATTTTTTAGTTCGGTATTCTATAAAAAGCGTGTTTTTTAGTTTTTTTAAACTATTATTTATTTATTTTTATTTTATATAGATACGGGCAAATGAGCAAGCGGGCCATCTGAAAGTAAACAACTAACGCCGCCCATAGACACCTGAAACATAGACAGTGTTACTATCGTGTTACTTTCGTGTCCATATTCTAAGAGGTTGTAGGGTCGTTGTAGGTTTCCGGTCGAGGCGGCCCATTCCAGCAGCAGCGGCGGTGCTCTACAACGCTATCATAAAAAGCATATCGAATATTACAAATTTGACGAAATATCGTCCACTTAGTCAATATTATTGCTTTATTTTGTGCGGGGACCTAATAATAGTTTAAACCCAGAGCACTAATTACTAACAATGCCACTATGCAACTCTAGACAATACATCTGTTTAATAAACATAACATAACTTCACGCCTTTTGTTACCCGAAGGTATAGGCAGCGGCTGTTAAGCCTCGTCTCGCCGTTATGTTTACGTCCCAAATGGAATAGGTGGCGAACCTATTGCCATACCGGGCACAAAGTTGACAGTCATCGATATTAATCACACGTAACTTTCGAAAATAATCTGTATATTAATAGAATAAATTGATAAAAATATTATAATTTGACTTTGACATATGTCCACATGTCATGGTCACGTGACATTAGAATGACATGCACTCGTCTGACCTTTTCACAGACAGAATCACCTCCAGAACTAACTCACATGCACCATAATATGAAAATTTTAAAAACTCTTGTTAATCTTATTGGTAACTTTTTTGAATTATATCTTTAACATATTCAACAGTTCAGTATTATCAAATGAGGTGTTTCCATCTATTTCGTTTCGTTTACAGAACGGGGAATGCGGTTTCAATGTTCTTTACCAACTACACGAAAATGAGGGTAGTAAGTATTTCTTTTATACACTTTATGATGCTTATTAAAATCATCATCATCATCAGCCTATTGCAGTCTCTCCCAATGTGCGCCACAACATCCGATTCTCTGCCTTCCGCATCCAGTCTTTTCCAGCAGCTTTTCTGAGGTCGTCTGACCATCGGGCTGGTGGGCGTCCTACGCTACGTTTGCCAAGACGCGGTCTCCACTCTATGACCTTCTTACTCCATCTACCGTCGGTCCTTGGCAGATGTGACCAGCCCATTGCCACTTCAGCGAGCTTATTCTACGAGCTATGTCGGTTACTCCAGTTCTCTGGTGGATATACTCATTCCTGAGTTTATCTTTCAGAGATACCCCGAGCATAGCCCGCTCCATAGCTCGCTGAGCGACTTTAAATTTGTGGACTAGCCCCACCGTGAGTGTCCACGTGTCGGCACCGTAGGTCATCACCGGTAAGACGCACTGGTCAAAGACTTTGGTCTTCAAACTTTGCGGTATAGGCGAGCTGAAGAAGAAGAGCTTATTAAAATATGTAATCATTGAACATACCACAATAATTCATGATTTAAATTTCGTTCGTGGATAAATTTGATACATCCATGTTCGTACATTTTATGCGAGTGTTAGTGAGATCTTCAGTTTCGGCCGGATTCTGGGCCGAAACTGATCCCGCCGAAGGTCCGAGAACAGTCGGAATTAAACAAACTGTTACGAAAATGTGAGTGACTGACGGACCGGACAGCATTTAGTTCAGTGCGAATACCTCTATCACCGAGAGAAAAGCGGCATAAGCCACTTTACGCCGCTATTCTTCTTTAGCTGAGGATAATATTGAAGAAAATTATTAAATTACTAAGAATTTATAAACCATAAGCTTCGGCTTCGGCTTCGGTCGAAGGTTGTGGAGATTGCCGATTAATCGTTGTTTCTAACGTCAAATTTCGATAACATATTGCGTTTAATTTAAAAACAATAATAATAGTGTAAAACCAGACGAGATTTAATGACTTCATTATAAGAAGTGATGATGATGTGTAAGTGTTTTGTAGTGCTCAGATGTTTCTGCCTACCCTGCAAGGTAGTTGGTGTGATGTTATACTGACGATATTGCAAGAAAACCACCACTGGACAACCTGAGACCTTATTAACCAACAAATTATTACATACATACATAACTTTACGTCCAATCCCTTGCGGGGTAGGCAGAGAGAACGGAGCGCCACGAGGCACAATTCTTACATACCTCACTCGCTTCGTTGACTTTCATAACTCTTTTTAAGGACGCGCGACGATTTTTGAGGCTCCTAACATCACCTTCCTCCAGAACACGTTCTATTTGGCCATGGAATGTGTGTCTTGGCCGTCCTCGACTCCTACATCCATCCCCTGTTGTAATGTATATCTGCTTACTCAATATAATAATATAATCTAAACAAATTATTAATTACAATTAATTTCTGTTTACAGGAGAATTAGATGATTTGCTGCTCGCATGAACGGGCACGGAACTTTGAGACAAACCCAATATGAACTTAAGACTTAAATACTAGTTTCTTTTCATTGTAAATATATACCACACTAATATATTATTGATAAATCAAATATAAATAAATTATGAAACACTTACGTGTGTATTCATTTCAAATATGACTTGACTTGACGGGCGCATTGGTAAAACTACCGACTACAGCGATGAGGTCGGGGGTCTGATTCCCATTCGAGCACAAATATATGTGACAAACATGAATATTTGTGTGGCGTCTGGGTGTTTACTTATCTATTATAAGTGTGTATTTACAAAAGAAAAGTATATATTATGTATTAATATCCGTTATCTAGTATCCATAACACAAGCATTTAGTTGCTTAGCTTGGAACTAGAGGGCGCTGTGTGTATTGTGTCCAAGATATTATTATTTATATTATATTTTGACGAGACAAGACCACTTACAAAAATACTTAAAATTATCAGAAATTTGGAATAATTTGTGATGAAAAATACTTAAAATCGCTTAATTTATGAGATTTGTTTAATAACTATAGCTATTTATTATACTTTTACTTCTGAAATTATTGATGGGGAATAGTTTAAGTATATATCGATAAAAGACAGTTATCTTTATGATATTATTATATCAGCGTGAAAGGTTACATAATATCTTGGACTCTATACATGGAGGTATTAGACTCGTACTAGGCTGGGATGAATATATCAATACTGATTCAAAAAACTTAGTTTGTAAATATAATTACATCATTATATAATCTAACATAACATAACTTCACGCCTTTGTTACCCGAAGGTGTAGGCTGCGGCTGCTAACCCTCGTCTCGCCGTTATATTTACGTCCCAAATGGAATAGGGGAATAGGTGGCGTACCTGTTGCCACACCGGACACAAAGTTTTCAGCCATCGATATTTATCACACTTAACTTACGAAAACAATTTCGAAAAGTCATTGGTGTGAGCCAGTGTCAGGGTTCGAACCCGGACCTCTGGATCAGAAGCCGTGTGCTCTACCACTGGACCACCGAGACTGTTTTATATAATCTAGATGTTTATTATCCCATATCTTCACAAAAAGTCTTCAAATTCGAGACACTTTGTAAGTAACCATCAAAGTTCCGTATTAACATAAATTTTATAAATTAAGTTAAGAAATATAATCAATAGAACG
Source organism: Euproctis similis (assembly GCA_905147225.2). Taxonomy (NCBI): domain Eukaryota; kingdom Metazoa; phylum Arthropoda; class Insecta; order Lepidoptera; family Erebidae; genus Euproctis; species Euproctis similis. The sequence goes on along the minus strand of LR990116.1, from coordinate 3,521,179 downwards.
GTGGCAAAGTTTGTTAAAGTTAAAGCAAATTGTGAGTACATTTTAATTAGCTTTAATCTTGTTCAAGTAAATTACGCTTTAATTGAGACATTGAATTTGTTATGGTTTAAAACAATAAGTAACGTCCTGTTTGCAGTCGCTTAGTATGTAGAATTGTAATCTTGGCGTTAACATTCATACATACATAAACTAACGCCTGTATCCAATAGGGGTAGGCAGAGACTTTGGCTTTCCACAAGCTACGATTCTGACACACCTCTTTCGCCTCATCCACTGTCATTCATCTCATCATGCATTCGCGTCGGTTCCGGGTACTACGCATTTAGCCTTTTTTAAACAGACCATTTATTTGGGTCGACGGGATAGGCACTCCCCGCAGGGCCAATATTTGTTGGTTGGACAAAACGTTATCTGCGTGATTTATTTAACAAAATATGTATTAAAATTTAAAAAGTAAGGAAATATATTTTAAGTGTAGCCAACTATATAGTTTTAATGTAACTTCACGTGTTTTTCTACCCGAAGGTGTAGGCAGCCACTGTTAAAGCCTCGACTCGCCAAATCGTTACGTTACATCCCTAATGGAAAAGGTGACGAAACCTATCGCCTTATACCGGGTAGGATGTCAGTGATCGAAATTTCTATATATTACTATCGATATTTATCACACATAGCATCCGATGAACAGAAAATAATTCTAAAAAATCAATGGTGGAATCATTCTGAATCAGAAGCGGGGAGCTCGTCTACTGGACCACCGAGACCCTATTACCCCAGTAAACAGTTTTAACTGTAAGTTTTCTAACTTTTGTGATTGTAAATGTTTAAAAAACTATACAATGAAAGTCTGCATTAGACATTGAGGCTGTGCTGTGTATAATCACAACTTGATAAAATGTTACCTATCAAGAAAATTAAATTTTTAGAAACAAAAAAAATATTCCTAATAACACTATGAAATGTTATACGAAAATTATGTCAATTGATTAGGTGGAATATGCCGAAAAAGAGGCTGGAACAATATTATTCTTCCTAAAACCAACACTGCCTTGTTAACGTAACCTCCGAACTTACACAAACGTTAATTTATACGAAAATTCTAATAAACTCCTCCTCCTCTCTCCCTCTCTCTGATTGATCATAAACTGTGTCAAAAAATTAGCATCACATTTATTTTTTATTTATATTTATTTTTATTTAAAAGAGTTATGAAAGTCAACGAAGCGAGTGAGGCGTATAAGAATCGTGCATGGCCCTGCGTTCTCTCTGCCTACCACGCAAGGGATTGGGCGTAAAGTTATGTATGTATGTGTATATTTCACTAATATTACCTAAAGAAATAATATCTAAAAATATTTTACTTTATTATTTTCTTAATGTTTTTCTTTGTAAATAATATTCTCTAATCTACACTTTTTTTATCACTATTATTAAAAGTATACAAATTAATATAATTTTAATTCTCATCTCTTTTTCTCCCTACCCTCTGAGCCCACTCTCTATTCCTTATTAAAAACGTAATTGCCACCGTTAAATCAGAAGTCAGACTGTTGAACCATCGAGACTTGTACAAGAATGATTGATGATTGTTTAAAATAAATAATATCCAAGTCTCGGTGGCGCAGTGGTCGAGCACACGGCTTCTGATCCAGAGGTCCGGGCTCGATTCTAGACACTGGCTCACACCAATGACTTTTCGAAATTGTTTTCGGAAGTTATGTGTGATAAAGATCGATGACTGACAAACTTTGTGCCCGGTATGGCAATAGGTTCGCCACCTATTCCATTTGGGACCTAAACATAACGGCGAGACTAGGCTTAACAGCCGCTGCCTACACCTTCGGGTAACAAAAGGCGAGAAGTTAAGTATGTATGGAAGTAAATATGGATTTAGCATAGACTGTAGTAGATGGCACATGTCAGGAAAAATGTACTACTAATCATCACCGACAGCGCGACCGCGAGTAAGCGATTCTTAGCGTGTCTATAATTCAACACATGCACAACAATTATGTAAAAGTTAATACTTGGAGGCACTTTTTAGTGCATAAAAAGTGCCTCCAAGTAATTGATAAGTCACTCACACATCAACAACCCATTTTTGGTCTCATTGTTTGGGTGACTATTGCCGATCTATTAAACTTATATCTATGGACGTAAATATTTATTAATGGGGGTATATGAAACCGTTACTTTCTGGAACTAACTCATGGTCCCTATAATCACGCTGAGTCATTTAACTATAATATTGTGTATGGAAATTTAATGTCGCGAACATAATTTAGTAACAAAATTATTTCGTTAACACATAAGGCCAAACAAATTAAGGTCATTCGAGTCATTGCCGGGGTTGTGGAATTCAGAAGAAAATGTTTAAATCTTAGTCGCTTCATTTTGTTGTTCTTCTTGTAACACAACACATAACTTAACTTCACGCCTTTTGTTACCCGAAGGTGTAGGCAGCGGCTGTTAAGCCTCGTCTCGCCTTTATGTTTACGTCCCAAATGGAATAGGTGGCGAACCTGTTGCCATACCGGGCACAAAGTTGTCAGTCATCGATATTTATCACACGTAACTTTCGAAAATTTCGAAAAGTCATTGGTGTGTGCCAGGATTTGAACCCACTACTTCTTGAATCAGAAGCGGGGCGCTAGCCACTGCGCCACCGAGACTGTTCTTGTAGTTCTTGTAGTTACTGATAAAAGAAGAAGACAAGTCCCTTTAAATGGTAAACATCTGTAATGACCCTAGATTTTTTTATTTTAATTTTCACTATATTCAGTTGTTAGATATATTTAATTCTTTGTCCTTTTTTCCGTTATGTGAGACCTCGATTTCTGTGTAACATTATAGCATTGAATTGCTCTTATATTATTCAATTGAATAAATGGAATTGTTTCTAAAACTAGACAAAGCCTGATTACCTTTCTTTATCTATATATTTTGTATTTGATTAGATTAAGTCTCTCTCTTTACAATAACAGACTGTCTATTGAATCGTAAGCTTAAGAAAATCTTTTTACTTCAGCCAATTTATTTGAGAAAGCTATATATTAGTTATTTTCGTTTTAAATGGAGACGAATAGTGATATAAATATCAATAGATTGGATAAAATGTATTAACTCTTTCAATACTGTCCAGCGAGAACGACTTTGTATCGCACAAACGTCGTCCTCGCCAAGATCTAGTCCTCGTTAGTAGAATTATTTTAAACCTAAACTAATTCAATATAAGATATTTTAATTAAAACACAATCCCCTTGAAAGGGGCTAAAGCAAATTATATTGTAAAATTTGCTCCAACTTACTCCTGTTCTATTGATTATCTTTGTAAACTTAGTTTAATTAATCTTTAAACTTTAATAATTAGGCACTTAAAAATTGGCTCTAAAATCGAGAGTAATTCTGATGAATTAAATATTTTGTTACAAGAGCACTAATTACAACAGTCTTTACTTCAGCTACACTACACAGGTTCAGCTGCACTCTATTTTTTAATGAAATAAGGGGGGCAAACGAGCAAGCCCATCACCTGGTGGTAATTGACTAGAGCCAGCCATGGACACCTGCAACACATATACTGTCATTACGTTGCCAGCCTGCAACGAGGCCGAGGAACGGGGAAGGGGGTCGAAAGTGGGAATTGGGGGAGAAGGCAGATGAGCCTCCTTGTTATTTGAGGGAATATTGCAGGCGTCGTGGTGTGTTGGTAAAACACCGACTGCTGAATACAAATCGGCTGTTTTGATTATAAATATCCATTACTGACAAAATTGTGCCTGAAACCATGGCCTCTCAGAATATCGACGTAAAGTGGCTCATGCCGCGTGTCGTTCGGTGAGAGATCTCCTTCCCTTCCCATCCCTTAAAGGCAGGCAACGCTACTGTAACACTGTGTTGCAGGTTTAACGTGTTGGGTTTATGGAAATTATTCTTGTAGACAATCTTTTCGTGAGGTGGTGGTTCTTCGGCAATGGTGGATGAGTGGTCGATCAATGAAAGACGAAATTACGGCCTTGTCGTCTTTTATTTGTGTCAGCGACAAATGTCTGTCACTGCACACCGACCACTGCCGCATACTATGCGTACCTACAGTGTTTATAGACTACTCCTGGTACGTATATGTACGTGCCATGACGTTTAATATACCTTACACAGGTGTCCATGGGCGGCGGTAGTTGCTTACGATCAGATGATCTACTTGCTAGTTTGCCCCCATAAAAAAAATCATGTCGTCGAAAACTTGAGATATTACTGCCGTTGTCTAGACCTATCTATGTGTCCTATGGTGACTTTCGGCAGATTTTTTTTGTACCTTACTTAATAAAAGATATGTTATCATTGAATAAATCCCTACTTTCTACTTCTACTTTTTTATTAATATATAAATGTGAATGTAAGTTTGTTTGTTACGCTTTCACGCGATAACTACTCAACCGATCATCATGAAACTTTGTACACATATTTTTGGAGGTATAAGAAGTAACATAAACATCGTTGTATGTTGTAATTTTAAAATTGATAATCCCAGCTAAGCAATAAAATAGAGTTATCATATTGATTCCTTTCTATGGTAATGATCTTTGATACTTAAATAATGGCTTCAATGCGAGCGAAGCCGCGGGTAAAAGCTAGTATTTTATATTCATAATTGGGTTTTTCTTAATTTAATAAAACAGAATACAGAATTTTTATAGACAGATATTTTAAATATGTTAACTTTTAATAGATATTAAAAGTCAACATATTTAAATATGGATAGCTTAATCAAGATAGATTAAGTAATTTCGCCATACATACGGAACAATAACATGTATGATTTGTGATATTAAGTTAGATTTATTTTATAAGTTAAAGTGTTGTGGAAACATCTTCTTTAAAAAAAAATATATGAAATTAGCAAATTCTTGAGTATGCCTAATAAAAAGCTGCCTGGTGGTGCCTTATGTCTTCGGGAGTGGACTTCCATAGAAATCATTATACATATACACTTATATTATATGTTCATCCAGAGGTTTTTCTTGCATTCATCCGTGAAGTAAATCGTCTTCTTCGTCTGTAAGTACAAATGAATCAAAATGATGAATCCTGAATTTAAAAAATGTTAACTGAACATTTAAATAACCCATAATTTACTAACAAATATCTATAAAAATTATACACGCAGATACTGGAGGAGGAGGGAAGGCGTGTGGGCCTCAGAATCAACCGTGAAAAGACTGAATATCTTCACATGAAACGGTACAAAGACACCAGAGCGAGAAAAAAAGATCTCCATGTAAATAACATAACCTACAAGGGTGTCGACAGGTTCAAATACCTCGGGTGTACGATCACTGATACAAATCAGAGGGAAGACGAAATCGACATCCGTATAGTCAACGCCTTAAGATGTACAGCAGCCCTCCACAAAGTATTGGTGTCCAAGTTCTTAAACAGAAATACAAAAATTCGGATCTATAAGACAGTCATTAGGCCGATTTTAATGTACGCGTCCGAAACTTGGACGCTAACTTTGAAGGAGGAGAGGAAACTCTTAGTGGCGGAACGAAAGATTCTACGTAAGATTCTGGGACCAACAAGAAAAGAGGACGGGACTTGGAGGTTGAAATACAACCGGGAAATAGAGGAGCTAGTGTCCGAACCGAATATCATAGGAGAGATAAAATCCTCCCGACTTCGCTGGCTGGGACATTTAGAAAGGATGGGAGAAGATCGAGCCGCAAAGAAAGCCTATCACGGCCAACCTTCCGGGCGCCGTCCAGTGGGGCGTCCAAGATATCGCTGGAAGGACGAAGTCGCCAAAGATCTGAAAGAACTGGAAGTATCTAACTGGTCTGATGTGGCGCAGAATAGAGAAAAATGGCGAACTTTAATGTCGGAGGCCAAGATCCACTTTGGGTCGCTGAGCCAGCGAAGTAAGTAAGTAAGTAAGATACGTATCTTAAAATTTCCAATCCAAATAATTGTTCTCATTATTAAAAATAATGTATTTGCTCGTCTAGAATAACAAAAAAAATTAGTACTATTATTCCTGAATGATAATTAATACCTACGCAATGGGATAAGAAAGATAAACTACATAAATAACAAGACTGCCCAATATTTAGCAACAATGCCTAATTGCCGCTGCGTACACCTTCGAATATTTTTGGGCATAAAGTTACAGAAAGTTAAGCTACAGTATGAAAAACATGGGTATAAGAACCTACAAAACATGTCCTCCTTAAGGTCAAAAATACTATTTAAAAAAATGTTAAATGTCAGTATTTTAACAGGAAATATTTTAGGAACCGACAAAAACATGCGTTCATGTTTTTGTCGGGTCCTTAAATATTTCCTATAATATTATCTTAAAATCCAACCAATACAATATTATCTATATTTCAAAACACTAATCAGCATTCGAAATAGAAAACTAGTTTCTGACAACTAGAGGCCAGCAGCGTTGTTAGATTTTTTTGTATTAATTAATTTTACTAATGCTAAATTTAATTTAACGTTACGTATGTATTGTCAATAAAAAATATCATTTACATATTTTAATAATAAAGATTAATAGTTAAATATTAATGTACAAATAAGTAATTAGAAAAGAGTTTCGCGCTGTTAGCCTCACGTTACATTAACTTTATAAACGACAAAAAAAAACGTTTCGGTTGCCCTAATTCTTCTGCATCAGCTTAATGACTTTTGTTACTGTGCTCTACTTGTAATATGTTGGGCTATGTAGAAAAATAACCAGAACTTTCATTTTCATTATCTGCATGCTTAAGTCAAGATCAACTAATTAGGACGGCTCCTTGCAAGTTATTGACAAGTGTTTGATAAAGATCTTCAATAGAGGGTTTCCTATGCGGGTTTACTTTTAAAAACCATTTGTTTCAATTCTGGAGACAAGATTTCTTTGGTGTTTAGTAAAGCTACTATCAATACAGCATAATCTAAGATAAATAAATATTATTGGATTGATTAACAAATGGCAAAATTACTCGAACTTAACAGTGGTAGAGCCAAGCAGTTGGCTGCATGAATGGAACGGCTCGACCGGTGAAATACCACGACCTCTCAGAAGACCGACGTAAAGTGGCTCATGCCGCGTTTCGTTTGGTCAGAGAGGTACCCGGAGGTACCACCCCCTTCCCCATTCTTTCCTATCCCCTACCCCTTAAAGGTTGGCAATGCAACAGTAACACTATATGTGTTGCTGGTGTCCATGAGCAGCGTTGGTTGCTTACCAACAGGTGACCCGCCTGCTCGTTTGCCCTCCTATCCAATAAAAAAATAAAACAAGGTTTATATATATTTATAAATATTAGTATAAAATTAATTGTTTACTGACTACATGGCCAGTGCATTTTATAACTTTCTGTACCTAATGCGCTTAAAATTTATACTTACAGCCGTCAGCAACATACACTTGAGGAAAAACATTCGATCTGCATTCTGCATTCTGTAAATTAAAAAAGGATATGAATTATATAAGTTTTAATTAGCGAGGGCAAAAACGTGCTTTCACTAATTGATCCATTAGCAGTAGCCGTTGAAGATATATGATTATGTACTAATTCCTCCAAGACAATCCAATTATCTTGATATACTAAGTTACCGTCACACGCAAAGTCCAAAAGGATAAGGGGCTTTTTATAGCTATGGTGAACAACACATTAGAAACTTACTTGTTCGTATTTTTACTAGATTTTACTCGTATTTTGTGGTCAAATTTGTGTGATTAACTTAAAAGGATCATCCCAGGCGAATACATCAGCGGGATTATTGCAAGTTTTATGGTTACAGTGTTCTATCAAAGATTTGTTTTAAAAAACAGGGTAACAACGTATTACTGGTAACAGACATCTAACCATCTTCACAAACTCATAATTTTCATAATATTTTTGTTTTCTGTTGCTGTATATCTTCTATTTCAAATTGAACCTTCAAGTAAAATGAACTAGGATACGTGAACAGACCGTTTTTTCACATCATATTGAGATTGATCTAGACACGGAGTTTTTTATATTATTAAGTTTTTTCATATAAAAATACTCGTTGAAATATTTAATATCTATAGTTTTAATATAATCAGACGGTGAGTAGTAATGTACATGTGTGTTTATATTCTAATTCAAAATATTTTTATTCATTGGACTTCACAAAGCACATCGTACAACTGAAGTACTTATATTAATCTAAAATACTTATATCTATCTAAAATATGCGGAACTTAGATTTCCTTACATCACGCTGTATTGAATGCCAGTTGCCAGTTGCTTTCAATTGCCAGTTTAACAATACTGCTATATTAAATACAATCAACAAATTATTAAAATTGAATGAAACAGGATGTTATAACATTTACTTATAGCAAATTTTTAGCTTTAAATTTTTATTTGCAGAAACACAAAAGTTAACAACATAAAAATTTAAAAAATACGAACCAGAACAAACAGCAATACTAAGGACACAACTAAAACAAGTTCGGAGATGCGGAACATGTTATCTTTGTCAAATAACTCGCAACACTACCGATTAGGACGGCAAAAGCCAGTTTTTATATCGACTGATTAAAATAATGGCAAGTAGTTTGCCATTAATAAAAGCGTGAATTGATAACACAATTTCACATTCCTTATTTATTTAAATATGCATTTTAAGTGAGACTAAACAAATTTGTTCTTCTTTTCGGTATATTTATGACATAGATATATTAATATCAATCATAATAGTATTGTCTCAGTGGTCTCCAGTCTGCAGGTGGTCGCTGCAGTATCCTTCTTCAGAATTAAGAAGTTTTGCGTTCGAATTCCGCCTCACGCCAAAGCTTTTTGGATTTTTTCTCAAAAAGAAAAATATATAAGTGTATTTTAAAAAAATAACTAAAACAAAATTAACTTTGAAAAATGCTTTCCCAAAAGTCTGTGGTTGAATGGTTAGTAGATGAAACCCGTTATTCCTATCCAACGTATATAATCCAAAATGTATATAACCAAAATGTATTATTACTTAATTATATATATACTCCCATAAATCTTAATACCAGCAGAAAGAAATAAATTAAAAATACAATCCATTTTTCTGGAACACAATATAACATTGGCGCCTTGATTTTTAATTGAAGACTTCGAAGCGATATTTAATATTGACATTAAACTCGATCATCAGTCAACGTCGCCTACAACAATATTAGGCGCTCCTCCAAAAGTGGAATATCGATTCGATACATTTTTAATATTTTTTATATATAAAAATAACTATACATACATACGTAACTTCACGCCAAATCCCTTACGGGGTAGGAAGAGAAAACAGAGCGCCATAAGGCACGATTCTATATACAACTATAACCAAATAGATTTACTGTCTATAAGTGACAAAAGGCATGATTCTTACTCACCTCACTCATTTCTTCGGATTTTTTACTCTGGTCATTTTCTTATGTGAAAATGACAAACGAATATGCAGGTCGCCTCATGGAAAAGAACTCCCCGTGGTATATACGGTACTTGGTGAATAGAGATCCAACATGTCTCTTAGCAACGGTGAAGAATCAAGGCGATTGCAAAGAATTTTAATTTAGTTAGCCGCATTGCAAATTTTGATTAAGTAGAGTTTAGATTTCAGACACAAGTTCATTCCGGTATTCATCGACTTTTTCCAGAGGAATTCGCGTGGGGATGGTATTTAAGGCATCCCCCGAACTGTCATCCGCATAATAATGAATATTGCTGCTTTGCAACGTGTAATTGATATGCAGAAGAAACGACATAGAGGATAGCACACAGCCTCGGTGGACATGACCCTTCGACAACGAATTTAATGCTCCGAACTGCGCGAAAGCTGAAAGCCGAATCGAATAATTCTCGGGAAGTCTCACGGAAGCTTCGAGAGAAGTGCATTGTGCCATACCCGATCAAAGGCCTTAACTACTTCTAAGCTAATCCTCAGTGCCTTTTTTTAACACTCAACCGCCTCTATCCACCGATGGGTTAAGTAAGCTACAAGATCACCAGCTGAGCGACCGTGATGGAATCCGTACTAGCGGTTACTAATCAGCTGGTGCTCAGCCAGATAACTGAGGAGCTGGCGGTTAATGAGTATTTACTTTGTCTTGGAGAACAGGGAGGTAATAGCAATAGGTCAGTAGTTGGGCAGATTTGAGCGGTCACCTTTTTAAGGATCGGGTGGACTAAAGCTATTCTTTATAACTCGAGTACAATTCCGAGAAAGTAGGAATACCGGAAAACATGCATTTGAACCGGTGTCAACTCAGGAGCACATCTTTCCAGCACAATTGATAGGATTCTGTCAGGCCCACTTGACTTGTAGGCATCAAGGAAGAAAAGTACAGAACTTTACTGGAAACGAATCTCCAGCCTGGCCTGTTCACATAGTGCGATGAGTAGTGGAATATTCCTCGTGTCATCGAGTTAGACGCTAAAAGAATGCCAAGAAGATAAGCTTTCTCCTTACCGTCATGAGCCAGTGGCGCTCCCTTTGCACTGTATATCTACTCAGTGAATCCATTTTTCCCACATGTCCGAACTACATATCTATTATATAATAAACTAACTGACTCTGCGAACTTTGTTCCGCATCAAAAAGATATCGTGGATATCGTGAGGTATAATTTGTGCTATTTATCGGCACGCGTCTTGGCCGGTACTACTGTGTGTGACGTAACTACTGTCCCGCTATGTTAATACTACAATATCTTCGAAAATATTCGTTTAAATTGCATGCTATGAAGGGCTATGATCATCTATATTAGATGCACAATCTGTTTAAGACACTTAATTGGATGAAAACTAATGCTGAAATGCTTAAAATCGCTTCGTAAATAAGCCATTATTTTACGTAAAAAGTAAAAAAATAAAAATTGTCATTGTCGGTTATCCCTAATAGATAGCCATATGCCCTTGCGGACTTTCTTGTAGACCTTCTAAACGTGTTTAATAATGTAGAACATTGTTTTGATCTATCACTTAGGGTTCAGCCAGCGTTTTCAATAAAAGTGCCAAATCTCGAATATTATCATATTTTCTTTAGTACATTATACATGAATTATAGATCAATACTACTCCGTTGACACCCTCTATCTAAAAAAATCCCGCATCAAAATCCGTTGCTTAGTTTCAAAGATTTAAGCATATAAGGGGACAGACAGCAGAAAGCGACTTTGTTTTATACTATGTAATGATTATTATATTCTGTTATATTGAATTCTGGTCATTTTGTTATCATCTTACTTACATTACATGCATTACATATATACATACATATATACATACATTACATACATTACATACTTTAAGTTCAAGAATATGGTGTCTCAGTTATTTCAATTACTATATATTACTATATTTGTTCTGTATTTCAGATGCTAGATTATATTTTTTGCGGAAATTCGGCATGCTATTAAATGTGGCTCCTGAGCTATATATATATGGTTACGCATATAGTCTGTGGACTTTTAAAGGAACTTCTCGTGTTATAACTTTCTTTGTAACTAACTTTTGGGTTGAACCAAAATTGTGACATATTGTTATGCCGAAATTTGGTTATGACTTACGACGGAATAATATTCATATTTTTCTTTATTTTACATACATACATAACATAACTTCACACCTTTCTCTACCTGAAGATGTAGGCAGCGCCTGTCAAGTCCAATCCCGCCGGTATGTTTGCGTTCCAAATGGATGGAATAGGTGGCGAACCTATAGCCATACCGGGTACTAGTCTTTTAGTCATCGATATTTATCTCGCATAGCTTACGAAATTAATTTCGTAAAGACATTGGTGTGAGCTAATGTGAGGATTCGAACCCGCAACCTCTAGATTCAGAAGCGGGGATCTCGACCACTGGACCACCGAGACTACATTTTTGTATTTTATTCCAGAAAATTTTTAATATCACATATTTTATATTAATGTAATTATAATTTTTGATACATACACACATACATAACTTCACGCCAAATCCCTTGCGGGGTAGGCAGAGAGAACAGAGCGCCATAGGGCACGATTCTTACACGCCTCACTCGCTTCGTTGACTTTCATAACTCTTTCCATGCACGCGCGTCAGTTTTTGAGGCTCTTAACATCACCTTCCTCCAGAACACATTCTATTTGGTCATGGAATGTTTGTCTTGGCCGTCCTCGACTCCTACATCCATCCGCTTTTGCATTGTATATCTGCTTAGTCAGTCTTGCATCAACCATTCTTTCTACATGTCCGAACCATCGGAGCATGCCCTTTCTTACTTTTACACCGACACTCTCTTTCAAACCAACTTCCTTCCTTACAACCTTGTTTTCTACGCGGTCAGCGAGAGTCACTCCGCAGATTTTGCGTAGTGCCCTCATTTCTACTGCGTTTATTCTACTTTCATGCACACTCTGCCATACCCAGCTCTCGCTTCCATGAGTTAGCGTTGGGATCAGGACTGCATTGTGGATTGCTAGCTGGGCTTTTCTGCTAATGTTTTTTGCGCCCAGGAATCTGCCCAACGCTCCATTTACGCTATTTCCTATCGCCACTCGTCTTTCCACATCCGTGGTGTACCTTCCTTCTCTGCTAAAAGCGCATCCAAGATATACAATTCATTCATCTGTTCCAGCACTACATCATCAACCATTATCCTTGCATCTGTTCTGGATTCCTCCCTTTCAAACACCATAACTTTCGTTTTCGTCGCATTTAACTGCAAGTCTTTAATCATGCAATCACCTTTCATAGTAGTGACTAGTGTTTGCAGGTCCGACGGCGATTCGGCTAGAAGCACGGCGTCATCTGCGTAAAGCAAATTCCTACATCCATTGATCTCACTCTCTAGAGACAACTGTCCAGGTACAGGATGAACAGTCGAGCGGACAGCACGCAACCCTGTCTGACGCCGATATTGACATCAAACTAGGGGGACAAGCCGCCGTCAACACGCACACACGCTGTGCAGCCCTCATAAGTGGACTGCACAGCGCGCAGTAGTGCTCTGCTCACCCCGTAGGGGGAGTATGCCCCACAGATCCTTTCTTAACACTCTGTCAAACGCTTTTTCCAGATCCACAAAACCGCAGAAAACCTTCCAGTTAACAGCCAGTTGTTTCTCCACGATGTTGCGGAGAGAAAAAATCTGATCCATGCACCCTCGTCCGCTTCTAAAACCACCCTGAGCCTCCCACAACACTCCATCAGATATCACCCTCATTCTCCTTTCAATAATTTTCCCATACACTTTTGCTGCTAAACTGATCAAACTGATGGCCCCACTGAGTTCAATATACAAGAGGAGCAAACCTCATTCAAATGCGTCACAAAATGTGTGTCCACTTTTTAGATGCAATGACGTAGCTTTGAAACCACTGGACATTTAAAATCAAACATATATCTATCTCAGTCACACAAATCGCAAATACATTGCCGTCACTTTGATGAGACAAAGATGGCAATATAAATTTGCAATGGCGGTGTGGGGTGGCCTGCCCATGCGAAATTTTACCAAACTTTTTCAAGCCATGTACTCGTAAAAATATTTAATAAATATAAATTCAATATTTTACTATTACTTATTAATTTCTTATCAGATGTATTAGAAGATAACTGAAATAATGAATGTATCAACGATCTCTGTGTACTCCGAACTAGATCGGCTGTTCCGAAAAAAATTGGATCACACTCATCTGTACCTAATTGTGTACACCTGCCTTAGAGCAGCGATTTAAATGGCTGTAGGTAAGGTGTACACAATTAGGTACAGATACATAAAATAGTGAAAACGCTTGAGTAGTAAAATAATGTACTTACATTCATTATATTGAAAGGGAATTATTTTATTTAACGTGGACAGGGCCTAACAGCCGAACGGGTCGATCGATCATAAAGTTAAGCAACGCTTGGCGCGGTCGGTCCGTGGATGGGTGACCATCTAATCATGACGAGTTCCTCCGTGTTTCGGAAGGCATGTTAAATTGGTGGGTCCCGGCTGTCATTTGAACATCTTTGGTAGTCGTTACGGGTAGTCAGAAGCCAGAAAGTCTAACAACCAGACTTACCAAAGGGGATTGTGTTGCCCACGCAACTGGGTTGTGGAGGTCAGATAGGCAGTCGCTCCATGTAAAACACTAGTACTCGGGTGCACCCGGTTAGACTGGAAGCCGACCCCAACGTAATTGGGAAAAAGCTAGGGAGATGAATTATTGATCATACACCGCTGTGTAACATAAGTTTTGTATAAAATTGCCTTTTAGTCTCTTTTTTATAAGTCTGAGTGAATAATTTGCTTTTGTGATACAATCTTATTTTTAAGTATTTATTAATTATGGCATTTATTAATAAAAGCGAATGATCAACTTGAATTGACGATAAATGATCTCCCGGGTGCAGGTCAGTTTCTTTTCTCAGCAATCGGATAATTTTCGCCCACTTGTCACGGCGTGCTGCATCTTTAGGCACCCTGCAGCGTTATTATTATAACAAAAAATATTTAAGATCTCCTTTTACATAAATTAATAACTCTCCCACAAATGTGGGAAACTAAAACTAAGTTTTTAGTGGTATCACTGAAGCTAATTATGAAAATTCAACATTTTGTCTATTTTACTGTATTTTAATACAGAAACCCCGAGACTTTCTAACTTCCCTCCAGAAGAGTTTCTTATTCGCCTCGAAGTTCTCCGTCAACCTCACTTTCTCATTCGCAACTAGTCTTTCACGCTTCTCTTTCACTAAGGCTTTGGTAACATTCCTGCAGCGGCGGTAGCTCTCATACTTTTTCTCTGTCATACTATCATTCTGATTCAAACTTGAGACATAATCCAACCATGCTTTTTTCTTTCTTTCGACGCTGGATTTCACATCCGCGTCCCACCAGGCATCACCTCTCAGAATCTTATGCCTCTTTGCACTACCACATACTTCTTTTGCACTATCCACTATACTATCTTTCATTCTTTCCCAGCATTCTTCAACACCTAGGTCAGAAAGACTCGTCTCACTGAGTCTTTTACTGACTAGGTCTACATACATACTCCGTACACTTCCATCTTCTAATTTTTCGCATTTTATCCTTTCAAGCTCTCCGAAATGGGTACGCACTCGCCAGTATCTCCACTTCTTGAAAAGGCCCACGGAACGGCTTACCACCAGGTAGTGGTCCGTATCAAGAGTGGGGCCTCTGTAGGCTCTTGTATCCCTTAGAGTATTTCGGAGACGACTATCTATTTTTGATATCTATTACAATTCAAATATAGTGGTCGAGTACCCCGCTTCGGAATCAAGAAGTCGTGAGTTCCAATCCTGGTTCACACCAATGTCTTGTCTTGTCTGTATATAAATGAAAATCTGGTTAAAACTCGATAATGGCTGAACCGATTTAGCTAATTTTTGTTTTGAATTATTCACAAAAATGATGACGAGTCTATATGGGAAAATAGTAAAGTAATGAATGTTGACATTACTGAAATACAAATTGTAACAATAGACGTTATGTTTTTTCGTTCATCTTCAGCTTTAATTAATGAAATTTTGAGATTGCCGAGGGGAAGACCACGGTCGCAGTCAATGAAATGTGCGAAAAGCCACCTCACGTGCTATCCGCACTGATGACTAGAAAGAGATGGATCAAGATAATAGTCATAAAGCAAGAAGACTATTCTCTGGATCTATTAGAGATAGTTCGAGAATGCGCAATGTCTGAATTGTGTTCTCTAGTGAGAAAATAGTAGATATACTAAGAATACAAGCAGGTGGTGCACATCAAACACAAAAGCAGCCAGCACGACAATGAAATTTAGCGATTCCGCAGGCGCAGTGCTCCTGTAATTTAGGAACGAGCTGCATTCCACTATGATCCAGCAATAGATTACTCTGTGAACAGAAATAAAAATATAAGTGACAAGAAAATTAACTATAAAAGAATTTTATCACGCACGTTGCAAAAAGTATAGATGTAGTATAGAGTAGAAGTATAGTTTTGTGTGATAAATATTGATGACTGAAGACTTTGTGCGCGATATGGCAATAGGTTCGCCACCTATGTTATGTTATGTAAAAGTGTGGTAAAAGTGTGAATTAAAATCAGACCAATATAAATTAAATTTAGTAACAAATTCGTAATATGTCTGTTTCAGTACCTGGTGATTACTCTTTGTAATTTTAGAATCGGATATTCAATTTCAATTATATGACCTATGATATATTATATATTAGTATATTATTTATGGATATGACTAGAATAAAAATCAGCTGTGTAGGTAACGCCGTCTAGCGATGTAACCAAGAACTACCTGCGCCAATTTAGGAACGATCGATAAAAGAATAATATGCATTCGAGGAAGGCTTCCGAAGTTCCTAGTACTCCACAACACCAAAAGAGGATCTTAAATGTAAATGATAAAGATGGATGAAACTAAATAAATGCAAATAAATATGCAAGGTGAGGTGAGAATAATGTGGCATTTTCAGAATAAGTTTTTCTCCTAATCTGTACTTCTGCGTCTATTATTATTTCTAAAAAATAAATTTCGTTCTTTCACGTCTAGGCCAGGCGTCCTATGACGGCTCAGTTTTTTTTGTATTACTTTAAAATAATTGTAGTTAAAGTAAAAGCCGATAATTAATTACATAATAATTGATTGACTGTAATGCATTCACAGTAATTAATTATATCGTCTTAAGATAATATATTAGTTTGTTTGTAATAGTGTTTGTAATAGTAATACTAAAAGTAATTAAACGAGTTTAATATTTTTTTCGCCATCACAAAACTATTTTATTCGGAAGTAACTTAAGCTGAATTTGGTTTCTTAATATGAATAAGATTCCTCAAAAAACAAGGTCTGTTAATATTTTGTTAGTTGGGTTTACTTCTTGCCGAGGCGTAACTAAGTGTAGAAGCTAGTTATAGTATGGTATGGTTTACTTATAGTATAGGTACTCTAAATAATTTCAGTTATCATAATTAATTTTTATATTTGTACCTATACAATCTGGGAATATTAAAGATAAATAAATAAGTACCTATTAGTGTAGCTTCAATTCAACTTGAAGCAATAAACAAAATAGATTAAAATAAAAATGGTTTATATAAAAATAATAAATGTATGCGAGACAATTGAAAATATATTAAGTATTGCGAGAAATTACACACTCAAGAAAACGTACGGGAAAATATTATTAATAGTTCGTTTAGTTTTGGAATTTTTGTTTTTCTGTGCATACTTGAACTCTTTTTGTAAATTAATAATCACATTTTTAGTTATGCCAAGCGATATGCTTTGGGTTTTCGTATTTATGCATTGCATAAATATCTACAATACTATAATCATTGTACTGTGCAGTATTTTAAATACAAAATCGTACAAGATTTTTCTAGAACAACTTTTGACAGTTCACGAGATTTACAGCAAAGAGTTTGAATATAACAACAAACTAAAACGTTTGAGTCAGTATACTATGGGCATTTTTACTGTCTACATCGTTGTTAGAACTGCCTTTGTGGCATATAATATGTACTGGGTCTACGAAAACCTTAGTTTCACGAACACATATGATTTATTGGAATTTTACATTGGAATAATATCAATTTATTTAAATGAGACCCGTTTAATCCTCGAATGCATAGTGCTTTATATTTTGATCACAATTCTTTGTAATGTTATGAATTGTGTCAACTTTTCTATAGAGAGTGTTGGCAGTGGGACTATTGTTACAGATCAAATTAATATTAATCAAACTTTCAATGAAGTCTTAGCTATAGAGCTAATTGAACAATGGATTAATGTTTATCAGAAATTAACAGTGAGCATTAGATCACTGACATCGTGTTTTAAACAGCAGGTATAATTTACTTTATATTAGAAATTAAGAGAGAAAATAACAAATAAATAAAATAATTATTATTATCAGTGAAACCTGGTGAACAAAGAAGTACAAAAGCAGTTGAACAATAAAAATAATGCTTTCAAAGAATGGAAAAGTGTGAATGAGGATGATGTGATTATGAAAGACAGTAAAAGGAAGGAGCACTGTATGCTTGAAAGGCTCGCCAAAAATATGTAGCTATGGCAAGGGGCAACGTGCGTGATGCTATATCAAAGTATTGAATGTCCCCAAGGCGAAAAATGTCCATATCGACTAGCAAAGCAAAGAGAGATTAATGTTAGAGATGTTATGCATGCAAAATGTGTAAAAGATGACGATGGAAGGGTGTTAATGAAAAATGAAGAAATATAAAACAGATGGAAAGAATATTATAGCAAGCTAATGAATTAAGAGAAATTCATGGAGTAGTATATTAGAATGGCGCTCTGTTCTCTCTGCCTACCCCGCAAGGGATTTGGCGTGAAGTTATGTATGTATGTATATTAGAAGATAATCATACAAATAAACATATAATTATGGTGAATGAAATTACCGTGACAGAAGTGCAAATTACGAAAACAGTACGTATGAAATGTAACAGTATGAAAAGTAATAGAGCAACAGGACCAGATAGTATACCTGCAGAAGCGTGGAATATTCCTGAAGCTGATGGATCTCAGTGGCTTACTTTATTCCACAATATAATACATAATAATATAATATAATATCTTGGACACAATACACACAGCGCCCTCTAGTTCCAAGCTAAGCAACTAAATGCTTGTGTTATGGATACTAGATGACGGATATTAATACATATATACTTTTCTTTTGTAAATACATACTTATATTACATAGAAAAACACCCAGACGCCACACAAACATTCATGTTTGTCACAAATATTTGTGCTCGGGTGGGAATCGAACCCCCAACCTCATTGCCGCAGGCAGTTTTTACCAATGCGCCACGATGCCCGTCTAAGCTCTAATAAGCTCTTAGGTACATGAAGAGACGATCCCGGATGAGTGGTGCAACAGTTCGCTGGTGCTCATTTATAAAAACAAGAGTTATGTTCAAGAATGTAACGGCTATAGAGAAATAAAGCTACACAATTAAACATAGTATAAAATTATGGGAGAAAGTGATAGCGAGAAGAATGAGAGAGGAAAGTGAGATCACCCAGAACCAGTTCGGATTTATGCCGGGACGAGGAACAACAGATCCCCTTTTCGCTCTTCGACAACTGTCCAAAAATAATGGCATATACACAAGTACTTGCATACGATTTTTATTTACCCAGAAAAGTCATTGGAAATTGCAAGGAACTCCTCGTAAAGTTCGGAAGTATGTTAGGCATATGGCGATAAGTGCTTGAGCGTATACGAGTGTGGTCATGCGCAATTCGTTCGGTCCGAGAGGTATCCGCAGGTCCGTCGCCTTCCCCTCCCCTTTCACTCGCCTCCTATGCCCATTTGGAAAGCCGGCGGCAATACATAAAGTGGCCGAGATACACGGAATGATATTATTACTATTTTGGATTCGAAATTCATAATTTTTATTAAGAAAATTCATAAAGAACTCATATTGTTTTACAATCACAACTTTACTAATGTTTCAAATTCAAGTCTTGTACTTTCATCCTATAGTTTAGATGTACTATCATATGGAATTTAGAGTATTAAAGTGAAATTTGTCTGTGTGTGATGCCAGTAGAAAACTTTTGACAGGTTGAAGCATAAAATCCTCAGACGAGCTGTAGCAATTATGAAGTTGAAAATGTTAATTTTACCTACGTAGATATCTCTTGACTTTGAAACCACAGCACTGAACCCGAATATACCTGCTTAATTTATTCGGTATTCTGGTGAACAGAAATCTCTAATTTTAATTGAGGAATTTTTTTTATTATAATTTGCTGATGTTACACTTTCAGATAATATTTATAATGACTACATCCCCACTGTACTTCATAGCAGTGTCGTTTGGTATAATGTCAATTCTCATACAGAAGGTAATGAACGTTTAATACTTATTTAACTTTACTCCAAGTGCCTTGCCGGTATATGAGGAACGATTCTTACACACCTCTCTTGTTTTTTCAACTTTCCTATCTTTTGTCATATACACTTATCGGTGAAGGCTCCTGACTCATTCAGTTTTCTTTGTTTATTGGTAATCAAAGAAAAAAAAACACATTTATATTTAAGAGATATCGTGATATTTCGATAAATAAATAATACATTATTATTGAAGTAAAATAATTTATTTCACGATGAATTGTGTTTAACAATATGAAATTAAAAATGGAAAATATTTTTCAGAATAAATACGTCTATAACATAGCAATAGATATGTTGTGGATTGAAATTTTCTTGATGTTTTTTATGTCCTTGGTGGTACACGCGGGCCAAAAGTTACGCAATGAAATTGCGACTATGGTTGCAGCCTTATCAAAACTATACAGCAATTTATCCACAAGTAGGTACCTATATTCATAATTATTTAAATATAAGTAACATAATAAACATACAACTATATATTCCATCAAAATATTACATACCCTCACTATAATAGATTATTATAATTGGAGAGCTATTTTGTTCAGAAGTAAACAAGTTGCCTGTAGCAGCAAGTAACTAATTAAAAAAATAAGAACTTGTATTGACAAATGGATGTAATGATATATACCTAGCCAATATAAATATTCAATGTTACATTAATATATGGCAATAGGTTCGCCACCTATTCCATTTGGGACATAAACATAACGGCGAGACGAGGCTTAACAGCCGCTGCCTACACCTTCGGGTAACAAAAGGCGTGAAGTTATGTTATGTTATGTTTATATGAATAATTGTGAAATCACTATTGTATTTTACTTTTCAGAACCAGACTTATCGGAGGCAAAACTAATAAAACAATTTAAAATTATTATTACTAATAATCCCATCGAGCTAAAAGCTTTAAACACACGTATGGGGATGGAGATCATTCCAATGATATTATCATTAACGATCACACAAGTGATTATAGGTCTACAGTTCAGGAATATTATATGAATATATAACATCTCGAAAAAATAACACTCCTAAAACGGATAAAACAGAGAAATATTTACATGAAAAATACTCATCAAAATAAATTTATTTATATTACTTAAAAACTATTGCGTCATATTTACTCTGAATTTCACTAGGTAAAGATGAAATTTAAAACGAAGGCACTTTTTTACCACGTGAACATTATTTACCCTCACTAGAAAAGCAAAGCAAAATTAACATTGGTGACAGACTTGATGGTTCTCTAAATCGCATCTGGGTATAATAAACCATCACAAATTATTTTCGGAAATCTTTGGCCACCACGGGCTCAACTAATTATTCGACGTGTTCAGGCATAATTGTCTTTTCTCAGACTTTTGGATATAAAAGGAGTGAAGTCTCAGTGGGAATACTATGTATGGTTATTACAAATTTAGCAGTATATTGTCTTTTTGGATTTTGATTGAATGTCAAACAAAAGACTGTATTTAATATCTTGAGGAATAAAATAGACGTAGACATACATAAAGCTGTAGTAGTCAAATAGAGTAATTTATTTGAAAGGTCTAACGCCCCAAAGAACTCGAATTCTGATCAGTGAAATTAACAATTTTCAATTTGACGTTTCGTGACGTTTACACAAAAACGATGAAATCTAAATCGTGATCTGGCTTTTATGACTGCCAAAAGTAACAAGATTTATTAAAACATCTCAGTAGATTGTTTTTGGCTTTTCCAAAATTTGCTCCTAACGTTTTTGTGCTCAGAAATCTGCCCAACGCTTCATTTACGCTGTTTCATATCGCCACTCTTCCGCGGTATACCTGCCGTCCCTGCTAAAAATATCAGTAGAAATAAAACCTCAAATTGACACCAAAAAATTACTTAAGCAAATAAAAACTTTACTATAAATTGTTATATGACTATCTATCTATATATCTATTGCTATTAAACTAGGAAGGTGATTTTTTATTTGCCCCGTGGCGGCCGGAGCAATGAGGTCGGGAGTTCGATTCCCACCCGAGCACAAATCTTTGTGACAAACATGAATATTTGTGTTTGGGTGTTTTTCGATGTATTATAACTATGTATTTACAAAAGAAAATTATATATGTATTAATAGCCGTTATCTTCTGTCTCCATAAGCATTTAGTTGCTTAGCTTGGAACTAGAGGGCGCCGTGTGTGTTGTGTCCAAGATATTATTATTATTATCGTTTTTTTAGTTATGGTGGTACTGCTTTCATCTACTTAAAGATTTTGTGGTTTATGTTTCTAGAAATCGGTTTTACTTTTATTTTAAAGTGATTTTATTTTTACAATACGTTAGATTTTATATAATGCTAATGCTCGATACAGAATATATTTTTATTTTATATAGAATTTTAAACAATTATGAAATAACCACATCTAGGTCATGATCTGATAAAAGAGGAGAGATATACAAACTCAAATGCTCTCCTCTGGTTAACGTGATTTTAACTTGAAAAGTAACTATTTACGTTGCACTAAGTGTTTTTCTGAGACGATGAATGCAAACTCTATTTTCTACGAGTATTTTATGTAACTTTGTGTATATTTGAATTTCAAAAGAAAAAAAAAGAGGTTTGGTTGTAAATTTGTAATTTGATTTCAATTTAAAAGTTGTAAACATTGTTGGGACATTTTATAACTTGTACAGTATACAATAACTACTGCTGATAAATTTACGCGTAGCAACAGAAGACAAAGATAAGTCCAATTTACTTATACCAACACAAACAGAAGTATTGAAATTCATAATTAAAATCCATGATGAAACAATGTTAAAACAATCGATTGCGAATTAGAGCTCAATGGGTTCGATCTCCGTCCGAGTTCAAATAATTATAATAATAATATATCTTGGACACAATATACACAGCGCCCTCTAGTTCCAAGCTAAGCAATTATAGTAAACACATGAATATTTTACGGCATCTTTTGTTTTGCTACATCTTGTAAGTATGTAATTATAAAATATTATATTACTAGCAGACCACGCGAACTTCATACCGCCATATTTTATACATTAATTAAAACCTAAAGCATTCCTCAATAAATGGACTACTTACTGGTTCCTGGTTACATACAAACATAGTTTCACGCCAAATCCCTTGCACCGCAAATCCAAGTCACAAATAACAAAGTGCCATAAGACACGATTATTACACGCCTCAATCGCTTAGCTGTTAATATTAGCAGGTTCTAACTAACAACCCAAGACATTAATAATATTAACAACTCCAATCAACGTTTTATCATATTAATAGCAATGCCAGGGTTGATCCCAAGCTCACACCAATGACTTCTTTAAATTATTTTCGGAAATTGTGTACATAACTTGGAACAGAAGCGAGTGATGTGTATATTATCTGTAATAATATTATAGACGTATTATTATATTAACGTTATATTATATTATTCGTAAGCAATATTCAGATATAATGTATGATTTTATTACACATTCAAAATAACGTGTGGGTGTTATAATAACAATAGGCTGCTATCATGAAGTATCTGATCACATCATCACCTTTATAACGGCCGCATTTAACCTTTTCGTTAAACCATTATGAGGACATAATTCCTCGATAAGTGCTCATGAAAGCTTTTCTGTTTTCGAGAGGTTTCAAAGATTACATACTCAACGTAATAATAATGATATTGAATGAACTATAACATAATTTTGTTTGCGTTCCACAAATGGGAGATTTCTACCCAAATTTTGTAACGTGGGATGCATCATGCATATAAAAAAATATTTTTGAAGTGGAACTTCTAATGTCTCGTGCAAAAGCGTTTAACGCTTTTAACGCCCCCTCGCGGGTATTATAGGTAATATAAAACACTAAAACTTAAATCGGCTTATCTAAACCAAGGAAGAGAATTTCCATAGCGTGATTAAAAACTGTACATAGACATCTAGTAGCTAGTAGCGGCACTGTTTTTATCACACCGTGTCTCAAAAGTACTAACTGCATAAAAAATAACGTTTTTAATTTTTAAAATTATATGCTACTTAAAAAAAAGAATATACAAACAAGGCATTTTTAATGCTATATAATAATAATTAGTTTGACGTCGCTACAACTGAAAAACAAACCTTGGGAACCTTAATAAAAAGTATCCATACAGACACAGGAGTAATACAACTAGTTCAGTATTAGAATTGTAAAATATTAAGTAATTAGTCAATAAATAATATAGTTATTAAAATACAATAGGTCGCAGGTAAAATAATGGCTTTTTTACTTCTGTATTTATTACTGTATTTAATTTCATTATATAAACTAAATTCTAATTTGTCTTAATTATTTTTACCTAATTGCAACCATTAGTGTACATGTACAAAAGTACAATTAGATTACAAATACGTTTAGGAAGTATGAAAAACAAAATGGGTAAAATAAATAATTTCTTTCTAATGTGCCGCCAAATAATTTATACATGTAATAAAATTGTAGGAAAGTTGAATATTTAATTGAGTTTCATTGAATATTTCACTTGCATAATTCTTGGGATATGATCTACAATCGATACCGAACCTCAGAATATAGTTCTTAGAATTTTTGTCTGTTTGTCTGTATGTTTATTACGGATAAACTGTAAAAGTACTGCATGCTTTTACGTCGAATTTTGCTTAAATATAGCCAAGAGGGTCGGGTCAACACAGGCTAAATATATCACGCTATCACTAACTGGGGGTGAGCGATGAACCCGTATAATGGCACAGGCACAGTATTCTTCCTGCTTTTTTGGCGTCCACGCAGATGAAGTAGCAAGCAACAACTAGTATAGTTATTAAAATGCAATATGTAGCTAGTAAAATAAGGGCTTTTTAATTTCTTTGTATTTAATTTCATTACATAAACTAAATTTTGATTTGTCTTAATTATTTTTACCTTATTGCAATTTCTTTCTAATTAATTCTTTTTGTGTTATCTGTACTACTATTTTTTTTGTAAATCTCTATTTTTTTTGTAACACAACAAGTAGGTACGAAGCGGCTACCGAACATGCCAGACGTATATTGCGCGCCTCACAACGCTTTAGCGTGTGGGTGTGCTCTATTCTCGAAAGACCGCTCTGCGACGATTTTACAACATGAAATCGTTTTTATACCAAAAGTTATCAATAAACGTCGCGAAAAAATGGATGTTTCTGCAACTAGGAACTCTAATTGTTAGTTCAGTTAGGTTTTTTTTTTTCATATACATCAATAATTATGATGAAATATGTATTTATAAAAAAACAAAATTGTCGTCCGTTGGTCTGTATGTCTGTGCGTTCCATCGATTAAGAAAAAAATACGCGATGAAATGAGTTGAATCTTTTTTTAAACGTTTCTGTACATCCTGAGGATGATCCCTATTGCTTGGCGTGATTAAACTCTGAACGATTCAAAAGATATAAATGAAAGTTCTTCTACAGAATAACGAATTCCGTATCTCAACCATTTTTTTTGTGATTTTCTTATTTTTCGCACCGTTTGTCGGTAATGTAGAAAATATTTTTTTCAACAACAGGTGCTATGAGAAAATTATATATATATTTTTTTTTTTTTTATAACTATATATTCAAAAAAAATAGTGCTGTGTTAAAACAGTTATTTCATCAATGATAATATTCTTTTTTTCTTATATTCAATTCAAATTTCTCCGATTTCTAGGACAAATAGCGTGTGAGGCGCTTTTGGATTTTCCAAATTTTTTCTTATTATAAGGATAATTAAATCGATATTTGTTATTTTGCAATTTATGTAAGTATCTAAGTATGTATATAATAAGTATGTAGTAAATATTTATAATGTATTGAATCTTAGAACTCAATTTTAAAGTTTTTATACACGCTAAGTTTGGATAATATTATTAACAGTCGTAGAGCCAAGCAGTTCGCTGCATGAATGGGCTGGCTCGACCGGTGAAACTCCACCGCCACTCATTCAAATATAGTTTTAATGCTTTTTTACAATATGGGTATCAAATGGAAGGGCTTTTCGATAGTAACTTGAAAATGTGACGTCATTCTAAATCCAATGCTATAAGTATTTTAATGCATTTTACAATATGGGTATCGAATGGGCTTGAGCTTGGGGGAGTACCTAAATCAAAGAACAATGCGACGTCGAATATGGCACATCCTCCTAAATAAAATAGTCACCTTACTTATAAAATTCTACCCAGACCTTAAGATGGGGATACTCGAGTGGGGATCAAACCCGCCAATCTCCATTCCACAGTCAGTAGTTTTACCGTGTATTGGTAAAACTACCGACTGTGGAATGTAAGTAGTTCTAGTAACTCTTTATAAATTAAGCGTGTTATAAATGTTCGTCTGTTAAAAAGTTCCACTTCAGTAGCGCGTAGGGACTCCGCGTAATTTTTTTTATTTTATGTGTTTTTTTAGCTAAATTTATCTGTATAACAATCTTATTTCTATCAGTCGGCAAATGGCAAATTATGTTTGTACAACTTGTCTTCCGACAAAGGCCTCCTCTATGGATCTCCTCTCGGTTCTGTTTCTTGCTGTACGGGTCCATGTTGATACCGCTATTTTCCATAAATCATCATCCCATCTCCTAGTTTGTCTTCCTCTGTTTCTTTTACAATCTAATGGGTACCACTCTGTCAATATTCTTGTCCATTTTTCGGTTTTTTCCCTCATCATATGTCCAGTCCATCTCCACTTTAACTGTTTAAAAGTTGTGTATGCGTTTTTAAATTTTGTTCTGATTTTTATGTTTATAAGTGTTTCTCTATCCTTTATTTTAACTCCTAGTGTGCTTCTTTCTAAACTTTTTTGACAAATCTTGATTTTGTTACAGAGTTGTTCTGTCATTGCCCAGGTTTGACATCCATACATGCATGGTTGAATGCACATATTAAATACCTTCCTTTTCTCTTTCATAGGCATTTATTTGTTCTTCATCACTTCACTGAGTTACCAAAATCGTTTCCAAGTATTGGTTATTCTTCTTTTTATTTCTTTTTTTATAGCGGGGGATGCATAAGACATCAATATTTCTATAAAAAAAATAACGACGTATATATCAGGAGGTGCTCAAATATTTGTGAAAAGCATTAATGTTTGTATGGCATCTGGGAGTTTTTCTAAGTATTATAAGTATGTATTTACAAAAGAAAAGTATATACGTATTAGTATCAGTTATCTAGTATCCATAACACAAGCATTTAGTTGCTTAGTTTGGAACTTAGAGTGCGCTGTGTGTATTGTGTCCAAAATGTTATTATTATTAATATCTATTTTGTAGTGTTTTAAGTATTACAAGAGCTAGTAAATACGTGAATTTGACTTTAAAAATTTAAGTTTAGTATGTGTACCTATGTATTGCAATATATTGTATATATTTTTTGTCGTGGATTTTACTTTGACACTTCGTAGATAGCAAAATAATCTATAGGATGGGTTTGTATCTTTACTAAGTCCCCATATTATTAGAATTCGTCTTCTTTTCAGAATTCATTTCATTCAGAATCATCCATATAATGGCTATTCATTCAGTCATCTTAAAGCCTTCTGAGAAATTCAGGAAATTTCAGGTTTGAATATTATTAGTTCATCTACTAATTGTAGTGTTATGCAATTTCTCAATTTTAATTTTAATTAACTAGTAAATATTAGAAATTACCCCAATTATCTATCTAATGTAACCCAGTCTTACGCCCGAATACTGAACCGCCACTCAAATCTGACAATCAATAAAGTGCTACTTACTGGCTTAAATTTCACGCACTCTGTCTAATGTGACAGCTACTTAAACGCTTAAGTAGCGCTTATATATTTGAGTGGCGGTTCAGTATTCGGGCTTTAGTCTGATATCACCTAAGGGGTAATATTAATTTGTGAAATTAAGTTTACCTTCCCTCATAAGCATCAGTAAACTAATTATAGCAGTTTACACGTTTCCTTTGTCAACACATACTTAATTTTAAACTCACTCCACACGAGTTTTTGGTAATCTTGAATAGCAAAACCTTGACTGAAGCTTTTTCTGTAAGACTGAAAACATATACTAATTTTGAGATAAATAACATTACTTTTCACTAATTTTGTGGGCGTGATTAAAGTTTCAAGACTTTTTTTTTATAGAAGAGGACAAACGAGCTTGCGGGTCACCTGATGGAAAGCGATCACCGCCGCCCATGGCGTCTGCTTTACCAGGGGTATCATATCAGCTTTGCCGGCCTACGATGGGATTCTCTATATTCTTTTTAATTGCCAATATTTAATTGAACATCCTAACCGTCACCATTAGCTAGTAGTTCTGCTTCTAATTCAGAGGTTCTCAGTACAAATAACTATTTCCGGAAGTTACGTGTGATAAATATCAATAACTTGTCACTACTTAGAACGGAGTAAAAATAAAAAAAAAATCGATGAGTCGAGGCAAACACTATATACATTTTGGAGTATTAAATAACTCAAGTTAAAAAAATCTAGAAATAATATGAAGCTAAATTTCAGTTAGACAGATTGACATCTAAGTGTGCGAGTGGAAAAACATTTACGGTATAAACGCACTCATAAAAGCGTAACGATATCAGAATAAATAGCAAATAATATTCTGTATCTATTTATATTTTGACAATATTTATTTTGCTAATGTGTTTTGAACATACATTATAGTCATAGGCAGCACTCATATGTTCATATTCCCACGAGATTTTTTATATGCTTTTAAGGGAAATATGGTTGTATAAAAATGTTGTGTTCTATATGTATAAGGTGACATATGTATCTTTTTATAAATTGACATGTACGTACACATAAACACTACCTTATTACTCGAAGGTACAGACAGGGGTAAGAACTCCTCGAAGAAGGCCTCAAAGTAATACGACCTAGTGAGTCTGTTGCTTCAATGAAGACATTTCTTCTTTAAATTTTCCTCAAATGGTATACAGGAAGAAGTGAGCTACAGACCATGGTGCATGCGCTAAAAATATTCCATTAATACAAGGTATTTCAATATGCCTTGCTGCTAGCTGGATACATCAATATCTAGTCACGCTGTCCGTTATGAGCAGTTACAAAAAGACGGTTATCGCTGTACCGAAAAACCATTAAAAATTCTCCCTTCGTTAGTACTCATAAAATCACTGTCTACGTTAAGACTGTGCAGAAAGTTAGCAAGTTCGAAAGGTAGGTATACCCTCAGCCAAATACGTGCCACACATTTCAAAAAGATCACGTTTTAGGAAGTATACTTATTTTAAGTTTCACGGGCGGCTGTTCAAAAACTGAAATGGGTACCACTAATATCCTTGCACGCAATGTGCTGCGACCCATAAATCCCACTACGACCGCACCACGTACTAGATGGAGGTTACGTGCTTGAAACAAAGAGTTTGAACAATTACAATATGATTCTTTGGGGTTAGGATACTTTTTAATGCCTTTGTTTTAAAAGGGTTTCATATTTTTTAAAGCCGTCATATGTGCGTATGTTTTGTAGAATAAAAATATTTTTTTATGTCCCTTGGGCAATTTGTGGTATATAAAAAATTATAATATATTTTTGTGAAGTCAGAATACTTGTTAACGTCTTTGTTTCAAAGGGTTGTCATACTTTTTTATGTTGTATTTCGTGATAATCTGATGATTATCACGAAATACAACATAATTACATAGTATAAAACAGAGTCGCTTTCCGCTGTCTGTCCTCTTGTATGCTTATATCTTTGAAACTACGCAACGGATTTCGATGCGGGTTTTTTTTTTGATTGAGGGTCTCAACGGGGTGGTTTTGATCTATAATTCATGTAAAATGTACTAAAATGATAATTTTCGATATTTAGCAATTGAATTGCAAACGCTGGCTGAACCCTAAGTGATAGATCAAAACTGTATTAGCTGTAATTATTTAGCCAACATCAATTTCAAAATCTAACCCTCAGTAGATTTGTTGATAAGTGGATCTGTTTCGAAACATATACTGATAATTTCTTGAGCTCGGACAATATTACAAGCGGGAGAATAGATCATTTTGTGAAGTCCAAACCTTCTTTCTGATGTAGTCTAATAAAAAAGCGTAGGTATAAACAAAAATAAATGTTAACATAAAAAAAAGAAGTTTATGTGCACATTTTATCTTCACACCGGTAAGCGTCGCTGTACAAGTTTTATAAGCTGAGGCCACAGCTGCAAATGGCATTGTAGTGCATAACAAGCTATTATATTGTTCGCAAAATGTATTTTATATTTTAAAAGTGGCAACTAAATCCACGTTGAGTGATATTCAGTCGATATATTTTATATATTATTATTTATAAAGCCTAAATATGGAAATGAATTGGCAAACAACGTAGGCCAAGTATGTCTTCTATGCGATAGTGTCGTCAAGTGACAGAGAGTTGATGTTGCATGTTATCATGGGCTAGTCACTTCCCCCTAGGAGACCTGCTTGCCTGTTTTTAGTTTCCAATAGAAAAAAAAAGAGTTATTAAAATAAAAAAAATATTAAGAGAAGGGAGCTAAATACTCAACACAACTGATTAAAACAGTTGATTCAGCAGTGATAGAGCCACGCAGTTCGATGCATGTATGGGCTGACTCGACCGGTGAAATACCACGATCTCTCAGAATATCTACATAAAGTGGCACATTTCGCGTTTCTTTTAGGAGGGAGGCCCACACCCCGTTCTCCTCCATTCCCATCCCACTCCCTTAAAGGCTGGCAACAGAACTGCAACACTATATGTGTCGGTGGTGTCTATTGTCTATTCATATGGACGGCGCTCATTACTTACCATCCGGTGACCTGCTTGCTCGTTTGCCCTATCGCGTAAAAATAGAAAAACATACTATAGATAAGAAGAAAACAGAACTAGACTTTCCAGCTGACACAAAAGTCGTAAATATTTTTACGATCGACCTCCTCAGAATTAAAGATGACTGAGTAAGGGACATACTACCAAGGGGTCAAAATAGATTTCTGTGATCAACTCATAGACTCACATTGATGTCTCAATTAAATATAGGCAACATCTTATATTTCCTATTACTATGTGTAATTTGCCATGCTGTTCATTTGACACAGTGCGGTGACGTTTAACTTTTTCTCAAAAATATTGCGGCTCTACACAACAATTCAAATTATCCAGGAAATATCACTAAAGAAAAAAAATATACAAGCCCAACGAAGAAACCCTTAAGAACAGCTAATTTAAAAACTTAAATTTAAAGAACTAAACGAATCCTATCTTATAGCGGTCTGCTCTCTCTCCTCACGCCGTAAGGTACTTCGCATGAAGTTATGTTAGTAAATACATACATACATAACTTCATGCCAAATCCCTTGCGGGGTAGGCAAAGAAAACGGAGCGCCATAAGGCACGATTCTTACACACCTCACTCGCTTTGTTGACTTTCATAACTGTTTTCATGCACGCGCGTCGATTTTTGAGGCTCCTGACATCACCTTCCTCCAGAACACGTTCTATTTAAGTTAGTAAATATTTGTTTCAATTGTTTCTTAATAAACTTTTCGGCTTGTAATTATGTTATTTTATGCAATTTAGTAAACTTCAATCGACGCAATTAGAGCGGCACAGTAGTGACGCTTGTTTCCTAAAGTTTGAATGGGGATCGTGATGACACTCTGTACGTACTAGTCTAAGAGCCCGTGAAAAGCAGACTGTATGTATTTTACCAAAGGTGATATTCTGGTCAGAGACCCTCCTATAGATGTCCAACATGAATTGGGGAATCACTAAG
The DNA here is from genome assembly GCA_905147225.2 of Euproctis similis. Lineage (NCBI taxonomy): Eukaryota > Metazoa > Arthropoda > Insecta > Lepidoptera > Erebidae > Euproctis > Euproctis similis. The sequence goes on along the minus strand of LR990116.1, from coordinate 3,489,520 downwards.
CCCAACGGAGGTAGCTATCACGTCACTCAGGTAACACAGGTACGTAAATTATACTGAATTCAAAAGTATTTTACCAAAGCTGTCATTTGGTCACAATAATGAATATAATAAATACAGCGAGAAAAATCAATGGCAGACGATTTTTTTGGTTTTAAACTCGTGGCAGACGCTTTTGAAAATATGAAAAAAAATATTTTTCAAAAATATTTTAACAAATCTGATTTTTATATATGTTATTTGGGATGGTATTACTAGTTTATTTTCGAAACGGCAGACGTTTACTCCGGTTATAATACTGCGGCAGACGACAATATATACTGACAGTATTAATATATGTACCTACTGTAATTATTTCTATTTCCATAATTGTTGCATGCAAGTCGATAAATTATGAAAAATATAAGAGAAAAATTATATTTTCAACTCTATAATAATGAATGGGGAAGATGGATTATTTATAAATTAACAATAATAACAATATTTCGTTAATTGATCTTAATTAAAATATGTTTCAAGGTTTTATTGATACACTGATTTAGTGTTGGTTTTAACGGTTATAATTCATCAGTGTCATCGTCGGAATCACTTCCATACCGATAATGTTCATCATCTCGGTCGTTTTGTTCATTATCTTCGTTGTCGTCTGTAAAAAAAATAATTAATAAATTTTTCCAGTGAGCAATTTAAGTGTAAAATTGTATATAGTATAATAGAATTACCAGAAACATCTTTGATGAAATCACTAACTAAACGTGGTAACTGATCTCCCTCAAACCACTTGAACACGTATGATGTATCTTGTTGTTCCCAACCATATTCTAGTGGGTTTAACATCATAGGATTTTTCAGTGTTGCATTTTTCCAGATGCTAGCAATTTAAAGAGCCCTTAAAAACTAACTAGTAAAGTTCAGCTTTACATGGAGGTATTGAATTAGCGTCAAAGCTTACAACTTTTTTATTGAAATTTTTATTCAAGTCTGAAGCTTTGTAACTATTGACAAATAGTTGAAAACGACTATCATCAACGTCTTTGTATTTCTTGGTGTTATACACGTGACAAATAAATTCTTGAAGAATATCAAACAATGATTCTAATAATTTCGGTGTTAATTCAGCGTTTCCCAGTGTATTAAAAGCTTTTTGAAATTAAATATTTTTCTTTAACAAGGTGAACGGTCGTTTCTTTCCTTTATTAAAAAAGGCAGGGTTAAAATCACATCCCGTGAATGCGTGGAAACCAATCAAGCTTTTTGTCAATAGTTCACCGTTTTTCTTATAAATTTTCGTAATATCAATGAATCTTTCATGGTTCCCGGTCCCAGTAAGCATCCAAATTCGAGACAACAGATTTTTTAAGTAAAACATATTACCAAGCATTATTATTAAAATATCTGTGTCCGAACCTCTAATAACAATATTGGACGTGTCTGGAATACTGCATACGTGGTAAATTATTTTTGTATCAGCTTCTTCGTATGATGGACAGCAGAGATCATCAACAATACTCGATTCAACAATTCCATTATTCGCTTTGTAATAATAACAGTCGCGAAAGTTTAGATGTATCAACTTAGTGCCAAGGAACGGAATTACTTCACTGGTAGCCCAATGTTCCCTCATCTATTTTCACCTATTTTTTAATAAAATATTTTAGAATAATATAATACTTAATTGTATTCAATCTATTAGTATACTTCATACAAATCTAATAAAATAAATTTTATACATATCTTTAATACAAAATTATGGAGTAATATTCATTTTAATGCGACGCGGCGATATTGCGAGACGACAAAGCTCTATACTCTAGCTACTATAGCTCTCATACACAACTAATTCTCGAGTGTATTCGCGCACTGTCAGTATATATTGTCGTCTGCCGCAGTATTATAACCGGAGTAAACGTCTGCCGTTTCGAAAATAAACTAGTAATACCATCCCAAATAACATATATAAAAATCAGATTTGTTAAAATACTTTTGAAAAATATTTGTTTTCAAATTTACAAAAGCGTCTGCCACAAGTTTAAAACCAAAAAAATCGTCTGCCATTGATTTTTCTCGCTGTATTTATTATATTCATTATTGTGACCAAATGGCAGCTTTGGTAAAATACTTTTGAATTCAGTATAATTTACGTACCTGTCTTACCTGAGTGACGTGATAGCTACCTCCGTTGGGCTTAGTGATTCCCCAATTCATGTCGGGCATCTATAGGAGGGTCTCTGACCAGAATATCACCTTTGGTAAAATACATACAGTCTGCTTTTCACGGGCTCTTAGACTATACTCTCCATTGTCCGGTGCAGGGCGGCCGTTCAGGAATTTAATTAAATTCTATCACGTCTAACACTGGTCGTTCCAGGTTGGATGTTACGCAAGAATTATTTAACAGCATACAAGGAACCCCCTTCTCCTTTAAAAGCTGTTAACATTATTAAGAAATTTCCGTACTGTAAAGTTGGTATAAATAACTTTACTACATGATAGACTGTAAAATTTGCCATTATCTCTTATAAGCTATAAGTTATTTATGAAAAAGGGAGTAAAATAAAACTTTAGTGTCGAGTGATAGTGTCTTCTATCTAAGTAATTATGTCCGACTATAATGTATTCGTTTACGAGTTGTGATAAAGCAACTAAGTACAACAGAACAGTGTAATTTCACGCCGAGGCTCTTACGGGGTAGACAGGAAGATTCTTCGGTATCTCACTGAATTTCTTGATTATCTCCTTACAAATTTACGATAGGCGAACGTCAATTTTTAACGTGTCTTACGTCACCTTTCGATAAAATATTATCAACTTAGAAATGAGGATAACTCTAAAGAGCCCATAAAGCTGTTTCGGATTCAGGTACTGCCTGTATATTTAGCTGGTTAGTTCTCTCTGCAGACGTAAAGGCACATGGGACAATAAATCAGGTATACCATGTTTTCAGACACAGCGCCTCATTATTTGCTTATATTTATAAATACTTACTCTCTTCGCCTTAGTGAGTATTCACCCTTAAAGGCAATCTATGTAATGGTCGGATCGAAATGTCAAACACCAGATGTTGAGCGCACATCTCTAAAATGTTCCACTTCACGTCACGCCCCGATCGGCTTTTATGACGTGACATATTATTGATCGCCACCCACTGTTATTACAACTTTAAAAATATACTTAAGGGTGGAAGTATTTCGGTGCGGATTCTTAAATGCGGCAGAATTGGGCAGAATGTTTTTATTGGAAACGTGACGTAACTAAGTGCTGTATGTGTGCGTTATGTATACTTTTTTTTATGGGATAGAAGATATATAAGATAGCAAACGAGCAGGCGTGTCACCTGATGGTAAGCAACCAACGCTGGCCATGGACACCAGCAACACATATAGTGTTACTGTTGCGTTGCCGACCTTTAAGGGATAGGGGATATGAAAGGACAGGGAAAGGGGTGGGCCTCCGGGTACCTCTCTCACCGAACGAAACACGGCATGAGCCACTTTACATCGGTCTTCTGAGAGGTCGTGGTATATCAGCATGCAGCGAACTGCTTGGCTCTACCACTGTTAAATACTATATCTATGTATACACATTTTCAATATCAAATGAATAATATCGATAATGATAATGACTAAACGACGATATCATCCTAAATATATTTATTGCAGCAATGTGAAGTTCAGTAAAAGTGTATCTTGTCTGAATTTTACTCGAATATTCTATGTTTGTTAGGACGTTCTGTACCTAGACTAGCTGGTTAAAGTTTAGTTCGAGAATTGCAGTCTGTATTTTTATAACACTTGAGACTATATTATTATTATTTCTGGAAGTTTACAGAATTAACCATATTTTGTAATCTTCTAATATATAAAATTCTCGTGTCACGGGGTGCGTAATTGAACTCCTCCGAAACGGCTCGACCGATTCTCATGAAATTTTGTGTGCATATCGGGTAGGTCTGAGAATAGGACAACATCTATTTTTCATCCCCCTCAATCACAACAATCATTCTTATTTTTTTTATAAAACGGGATACAAAAATACATACAACCCTAAAATTTCAACCCCCTACGATCAACCCTTATTTTTTAAATTTTATTTTTTGGCAAGACAACGTTTGCGGGGTCAGCTAGTATTTTAATAAAAGTACTTACCACTAACGTAACTTAAAAGAGCACTAATAATAGTTTTAAAAATATCATCTACTTTTGTTATAATAATTATCTGCATCACAATGCCAAGTTGGACTGTTCGCATTTCGCACAATCTGTTTGAAATATTAAATATTCTGGGCTATTCGTGGAGTTCAACAATTGAAATAAGCGACATTTAAAAGAAGAGAACAAAATGGCGGTCATTAAAAGTTGTGTCACGTTCGAGCCGGGTTCACTTTTGAAAAATGTTCTATACGCGTACGACGTGTTTATATTATTGCTTTGTGTTTTGAGTGTTGTTCATACTTACTAAGCTACTGTGACTTGAGATGTCTCTCATATGTGTCTTAAGACATAATTGAAAAGTTCATAACAATGTTGTCATAAAGTGGATAGATCATCATCATCATCATCATAAGGCCCTTTGAGGTCCACTGCTGGACATAGGCCTCCCCCACAGAGCGCCACAACTGCCGGTCCGCGCAATCATGGGGGTTTTTGCCATAATCACCACGCTTGGCAGGCGGGTTGGCAATCGCAGTAGGCTGTAGTGTCTTGAGAGACAATGCTGCTGCCCATTCTTCTAGCTTTTCCCTTAGTACCTTTTACAACACCCACGGGTAGAGATGGGGTGGCGGTATTCTAAGCCGGCGCCACACAGCAATGGATAGATAGATAATTATAATGATTTATTTGTATACCATATAAACTAGAAAAAAAAAGTAAAAATGGCGACCGTATCGCAATTGCTAAAAGCAACAAGAAGGACAACAGTACGTTAAAGACACGTATAATGCCATGAGCCACTTCACGTCGGTCTTCTGAGAGTCGTGGTATTTCACCGGTCGAGCCGGACAATTTATGCAGTAAACTGCTTGGTTCTACCACTGTTAAGAAGAAACAGATAAAGTTACAAGAAAATTGGACTAATGTTATTCATATATACTACTACTGCCCAGTGCGACAGTAGTAGTATATTTGCATTATTAAAACAATATATTAATACTGTTTGACAGTTTAATTTAGTACCAAAGACATACGAAATAAATTGACACTATCTCAATCTATCCCTACCACCGCAATAGCTCATTGGTTAAATCAAATAGCGCGCGCTATTAATCATTATCTCGTGCACTGTTCTAATGTCCTGCATTAGTTACTCCAAAATTAATCTGTTTGCACAAGTATATAAATTTGTATATAAAAAATCATTAGTTATTAAACAAATAAATCTATACTTTAAATATCAATTCAAGAATGATATTATGCAGTTACAAGTTACACACTCTTTTTATTTTTATGTTATAGGAGGGCAAACGAGCAGGCGTATCACCTGATGGTAAGCAATCAACGCCGCCCATGGACACCAGCAACACATATAGTGTTACTATTGCGTTACCGACCTTTAAGGGATATGGGAAAGGAAAGGATGGGGAAATGGGGGTGGGCCTCCGGGTACCTCTCTCACAGAACGAAACGCATGAGCCACTTTACGTCAGTCTTCTGAGAGGTCGTGGTATTTCACCGGTCGAACCGGCCCATTCATGCAGCGAACTGCTTGGCTCTACCACTGTTAAACTGTACACTCTCTTATTCATGATAGTGCTTTTTTATAATAATTTAATTTGAAGTTTTCAAATTCCGAAATCACCCCGTTGATACCCTTTATCTATTAAAAAAAACCTCATCAATATCCGTTCTGAAGTTTTAAAGGTCTAAGCATATATGCGGACAGACAGCGGAAAGCGACTTTGTTTTATAATATGTAATGATAACCTTTTGCATGACATCATTGTAATTAAAGATTGAATAAGCAAAATACTGAATTTTAATTAAATAGTACATACATGGAGATTACGTCAAAAAAACATCCGCCAATTTTTCGCCAGAGTGTCGAGTCATAATAAGTTATTATTTTGCAAATTCTTATTGACAGAGCCAAGGCTGCCTATATCATTCGCTATTTGTCACGTGAAGTTATAAGCTCGCAAGCACAAATATGTTATAAATTAACTAATGGCTTCATTGTAACAATCAACTAATTAACTCAATTGAAATGTCCTTCTATAGTGTTTTTTATCATTATTTTTCGGTTTGCAGCTTTACCTGTGCCTTGTTCAACATATTGTTGAAATGGTTGAATTTAATGTTATAGATATTTTGGAACGTATTGACAGTGCTATGTGTATTTATAGAAATTATGTTAATCGCAGACTATATTGTAAAGTTTTAATAATATTTCGTATCATCACAGAGATATCTATAAACATAGTAACATTTATTGTAAACTACAGATTTTTATTGAAAAACCTAAAGAGAAATTTGGCATACTTATTTGTTTTGGCCCACTTGTTAAACGTAGTTATAAACACTGCGTATATTATAAGTGGTTTAACTAGTACCAACTCGTACAGAGAATTCAAAAGAAATATTACAGCAGTACATTGCGTTTTTAAAGATAAACCTAAATACGTTGACGATATTAAAGGAATCACTTTTATATTTACAGCAATGATGGTTTTAATTCTTGGTGGAATGATATTCTTGAGTATTCTGAGACTTAATAATTACACCTATTTGGAGACTATACATCTGTTTGATTCCATACTATTAGTTACTCCAGATTTGTATTCTGCATCAAGATTGATTTCAGAACGACTAATATTATCCGTGCATGTCACTATGATATATATTAATATAAAATATTTGAATGTGTCCATTTGTGACGTAGTGGAAAATTTTGATAAGATACATGAGCAGAAGATTAAAGAGAAAATGCAAGAGTGGGCTGAAGTATATGAACACATTTTGAACTGCAGCAAAGGGTTATCAGCATGCTTTGGACAACATGTAACTTTTTTATCAATTCATTGATTATTATCTTTCTTTAGTTTTTTTTAATAATGAATTTATTATTGCAGATGGCACTATCGATATCAGTCTCGTCTATTTATTTCAATCTCTTTGTATATGGGTTTCTATTAATATTTATAGACAAGGTAAAAAATAAATTAACAATCTTTCTATTTTTCTAATCTATATATTATCTAATACGGCGTCTTGTAAGCAAAATGGCAGAGTTCTTTATGACCACATTACTAGCTTTTTTAATTTAAATAAATCTTTTCTTATAGATTGATTAGATCGGACCGTGGCTCCTGACACCACCTACATGGTTAATTTAGAACTGGTAGGTTGGTGGGTTTATAGTAGGACATCAAATTTCACCGTCATCCTCATTTTAGTAATTTTCCAGGCCCTTTTGCTGCCAGGCTGATGAAACTGATAACCGTTAAAATCTATAAATGAATATCAATTCATTTATTTAATATTTTAATTCAATTTATCTACAGGAAGTCTACTTGTATGCCACAGCTTACAATATCATATGGGTTTTAACATACTACTTGCTTGCTGTATTCACGTCTATTGGTATGGGTCAAAGAGTGAAGAATGAAATAATTTCTATAAACAGAAATCTATGTAACCTTCAAAGCACATTCTATGCTGGTTAGTATATATAAATATTTTATAGCAAAAGGGGCAAACAAACAAGCTGGTCAACTGGTGGTAAGCGATTAGTTCTTTGGATGGACATCAGCCACACCGTGATGATCACAGTCGTGTTGGTGACCTCTAAGAAGAATGAGGGTGAGGAGGAAAGACAGAAGGTTGTTTGCCTACGGACCTATCTCGCCGAACGAAACCCAGCATGACCCATTTTATGTTTATTTTCTGAGGGATTATAGTATTTTGCCGGGCGAACCATTTAAGAGATAATAGTTTTCGACGCAATTCGCAGTGTCTTGTGCAATACTAAGCAGCTAAAGCTAGTGTTATAAATACATGTATTTTTTCTATAAGTAGGTAAATACACCTTTGACACAAATATCGCCTTGTATATATATGAGTGGAGATCGGAACTTTTGTTGAGTAACGAGTATCTAAAATCTACTAGCCTTGGAGATTCATATTTTAACTGCAATTTTGTATTACATTCAAATGTGTCTTGCAGGTAAGAGCTCTTCACAAACACTGCCGATCAGAAAGTTCATAACAATAAATAACATTTCGATAGAATTCGCAAAGAAAAAGCTCGAAATGTATTTGATTCCAAATATTTTGTCAATGATTATAACACATACGATAATGGGATTGCAGTTTACTAATATCATTTAATAAATACACAATTCACTTTATGTAAGATGTTATGCTCTTCAAATAAAAATTTAATATATATCTACAGTTTATATTTGAGATATTATGCTAAAAAAAAATTGTTGTAGTCGTCTCGATGGTCCTGTTTCTGAATCTCACCGTATGGGATCGTAATAAATATCGATGACTAACAAAATATTGTTAGATGTATAGTAATAGGTCGCTGCCTTCTACACCTGCGGATATAAAATAGAAATCACGAGATGTTTAAATTGAATCAAAACCGAATAATGTACCAAAAAATACATAAATAAATAAGTAAGTACTTAATTTACTCCTTTAATCTACTTAAGATTAAAGAATCAATGTCATTATGCCAATTATGTCTCCTTCACATAGGACACGACCTGAGAATAATTTAGAGGACATATACTACTCTGTGTAAAAAGTATCGGGTATATGTCAATAAAGAGACCCGCGTAAAAGAGGTCGTTCTAATTTTTTTACTGCATGTTGGTAGCACTGTACTGATTTAGCGCGCAAAATTTGAACGGGATCTGTCATTTAATTTGTTTTAAACTCGAATGATATTTCATGTGGTGAATCACTAAAAATGTTGCGAAATACCTACGGCGAATCATGTATATCGAAAACAAGGGCTTATGAATGGTATAACGCTTTTAAAGAAGGCCGAGAAGTAGTAGTAGACTTGCCTCGTTCTGGTAGACCTTCAACCGCTACGACCAAAGAAAACATCGACAGAATCAAGAAGCTAGTGCTCGAAAATCGACGTATGAGTCTGAGAGAGTTGGCTAGTGAGGTGAACATATGTTTTAAGTCCGTCCACAATATTCTCATTGACATTTTAGGCATGAAACGCGTCGCCGCTCGACTACTTCCAAAAGAGTTCAATTTTGTTCAAAAAGGGCAGCGAAAGCATGTCGCTGAAGACATGGTTTCCCGAGCTTCTACGGATCCGACCTTTATGAAACGTATAATAACTGGCGACGAGACATGGGTTTATGAGTATGACATGCAAACAAGCCAACAGTCTTCAGAATGGCGTCTCGAAAACGAGCCGAAACCCAAAAAACCGCGGCAAAGTCGCACCAAAATCAAGGTGATGCTGACAGTTTTTTTTGACTACCGTGGTGTGGTTCACTCCGAATTCCTTCCAGAGGGAGAAACAGTGAATAAAGAACATTATTTAGGCGTCATGAAGCGTTTGCGTGAGAGTATCCGCCGAAAACGTCCAGATTTGTGGCGACACAACTCATGGATGCTGCACCTTGATAATGCACCATCACACACAGCCATTATAGTGAAAGAGTTTTTAGCGAAAAATTCAACAAACGTTCTCGACCAAGCACCCTCTATTCACCTGATATGGCTCCGTCTGACTTTTTTTTATTTCCCAAGTTAAAATTACCACTTCGAGGAAAACGTTTTGAGTCAATAGGAGCCATAAAAGAAAATTCGCTGAATGAGCTAAAGGCCATACCGCAAATAGCCTATGAAAAATGTATGGAAGACTGGGTGAAGCGGTGGAGATGTTGTATTGCAAGCGATGGGGCCTACTTTGAAGGCGATAAAATAAATTTAGATGAATAATTTGTATTTTTTGTTTTATTGACAAATTCCCGATACTTAGTACACAGAAGGTATTACACATATTAAAAAAAATGATAAATAACAATAAATTTTAATATGAAGTTGGAGTTGATAGATTAAACATTAATTATTGAAATGCATGAAATTTATTGTATGATTGTGATATAGGTATGGTATGATAGCATTACTGTTAAAAAAGTTAAATGACAACAAATATGTAGAAGAAAAAAAAAATGTGTGTATATATGTATATATCTAATATATAAAATTCTCGAGTCTAGATGTGCGTAATTGAACTCCTCCGAAACGGCTTGACCGATTCTCATGAAATTTTATGTGCGTGTCGGGTAGGTCTGAGAATAGGACAACATCTATTTTTCATCCCCCTAAATCACAAGGGTAGCCCACCCCTCAATTTTTTTTTTTAATTTTTCGACATTTCTGTTTCTTATTTTTTTTATAAAACGGGATACAAAAATACATGCAACCCTAAATTTCAACCCCCTACGATCAACCCCTATTTTTTAAATTTTATTTTTCGGCAAGACAACGTTTGCTGGGTCAGCTAGTAATAATATATTATTATGTATATTATGAAATTAGATAAATTGAAACAATATATTAAGTTTGAGGCTGTTAGATTGAGCATTGATTATTTAAATTCATGAAATTTATTGCATTGTAATTGAGTTCAAATATGAAGTTTGGAGTTGTTAGATTAAACATTAATTATTAAAATGCATGAAATTTGTTGTATTTTTGTGATACAGATATGGTATAATATAAATATTGTTAAAAATGGATAAATGACAACAAATATATGGAAGAAAGAAGAAGTTTGTTAACTGTTATCAGTAATAAAGACTATTTTAAAAGCTTTTATTTAGCTTGCACTGTATGTATGTATGTATGTAAGTATGTATGTTCGGTGGAATCTTGCAACTCAATTTTGAAGTAGATATCTTCAACCGATTGAGCTGAAATTTTGTATACACGTTTACTTTGGATGACAATGCATGATATGATGTGTGACATCTTTCCATATCAAACATGGCGGACCACCCAAGTTGGAGGAATGGATATTTTGAATGAATTTCTGCAATATGGGTATCAAATGAAAGGGCTTATTGAGTTTAACTCAAAAAATAATATGACGTCATTCTAAATCCAATATGGTGGAATATCCAAGATGGATGAAAACATAGTTTAAGCTTCTGTACAATATAGATATCAAATGAAAGGGCTCATTGAGAGTAACTGAAAAAATAATGTGACGTCATTCTAAATCCAATATGGCGGATCATCCAAGATAGAGGAACTGTTTTTTTAATGCATTTCTACAATATGGGTATCAGATGAAAGGGTTTGTTAATAGTAACTCGAAAAAAAATATGACGTCATTCCAAATCCAATATGGCGGGAAAAATATTTGCGTTTCTACAATATGGGTATCAAATGAAAGGGCTTGTTAAAAGTAACTCAAAAAATAATATGACGTCATTATAAATCCAATATGGTGGAATATCCAAGACGGAGGAAAACATATTTTAAGCTTCTGTACAATATGGGTATCAAATGAAAGGGGTCATTGAGAGTAACGGAAATAATAATGTGACGTCATTATAAATCCAATATAACGGATCATCCAAAATAGAGGAACAGTTTTTTTTAATGCATTTCTACAATATGGGTATCAAATGAAAGGGGTTGTTGAGAATAACTCGAAAAATAATGTGACGTCATTCTAAATACAATACGGTGGACCATCCAAGATGAGGGCATACATATTTTTGATGCATTTCTACAATATGGCTATAAATTAAAAATCATCATTGCGACTAAATGGAAAAGAAAGCTCTAAGCTAAAATTGAATACGATGATCGCCTTATTGAAGAGCTGGACTGTTTGAAATTAAGCGGTAAACTAACTTGCAATAATGATGCGTTGAATGAAATGACACTAACCTAGCTAGCTATAACTAAAAATAAGAAAATAAATTAAAAGCAAAAATCCTTTTTAAAGAAGCTTTTATTTAAGCGCTCTAAAAATAAGAAAATAATACTTCCTTAAAAATTTCAAGTATCAACTTAGAGCCTTTATTTATTTATTTTACTTATTTATTTTACTTATTACACATAATTTTAATATAGATGTATACACACATGAAATAACACACTCAATATAATGAGAAATTAATGAGTCAACACCCATGCGGCCATTAACAAAATTGATTTGTACCTAAGTAATTACTTACAATGTTGTAATTTTGTAAACTTCTAATCAAAAACAACTTCAACAATATAACTAACTTCACTTCACTCACTTCACAATCAACTTCTAATGTAACTTGCGCGCACATATATTTTTAACTTGTACGCATAATTTGATTTAATTTTTTTATTTTCTTATGCCAAATTAATATAATTAATCCATTTGGTATGGCAGGAATTGATGTTATAAATATTTTAGAGAGAATCGAGTGTGTCATGTGCGTTTATAGAAATTATTTTACTTATAGCAAAAAATACTGTAAAGTTTTGATTTTGTTGAGAATATTTGTGGAGTTATTTATGTATTTCGCGGCGTTAATAAATAATTGTAGCTTTATAATAGATACTAGTGTTACAATTATACATGTAGAACGTGTTTTTTTTGTAATTCAGACGACACATTTCCTTATACACTCCGTTTACACGATAGGTTCAATAATGACGGCGAGGTCTTACACAAATTTCAAAAGAAACATAGTGACCGTACATTATTTTTATAAAAATGAACCACAGTATTTAATTAAAACTAAAATCTTAAAACATGTTGTCAAAATATATTTAATCACTTTTATAATAGCAACAGTGATAATCAGCTTTGTAAGACTGTTCACTCACATCCAAGCTGCTGGAACTGCATTTTTTGCGAAAATGATTTATTTCCTTGTATCCGAGACCTGGTACGAGTCAAGATTCGTTTTGGAACGCCTGGTTCTATATGTGTACATCACTATTATATATAGTTTTGTCAAATGTCTAAATTTATCGATATCTGAAGTTTTAAGAAATATAGATAAGACAGAATCCGTGTCGGTGGTGAAGAAAGTTAACGAATGGGCTGAAATATATGAGTATATAGTCGATTGTAGCAAACAATTGTCCGCTTGTTTCGAAGCTCAAGTAAAATTAAACATCTTAATTTCTTATCAATTCGTTATACGGTCTGAATTATTATAAGATAGTGAATATATTTCTGTTCTAGATGACGTTTTCAATCCTGACATCATCAGTTTATAATATTAGTTATTCGTACGCGATTGCGGCCATATTTATAAAGCAGGTAATTGTGTTTCATAATTTCATTCAAACAACGCCATCTAGTACCTATCAAGAAAATCCGGATATGAAACTAGACAGCGAATATTATTACATAGCATGTAGTGTTATTTTTGTAAATGACGAATACATAATTTTGTTATGTAAAAAAATATAAAAGTATACCCGTCATATTTGTTACTTCAGAATGTTGTTACCATATTCCAACCATTATTTGGTGCATGATATGGTTGAGCATTGATTTATTCCCTCAACGCCTCCAAGAAGAAAATTATGAGAAAACTAGGATAATTTTCTTCTTGTTAGATAAAAAAAAAAATTTTTTTTTTTCGCAGGAATATCGTAAATACGGTGTTGCTTCAAATTTTATTTGGGTACTGATTAATTATACGCTAACTACCCTGATGACCGTCTCAGCTGGACAGAAACTGCAAAATGAAACCCGTGAATTGAATAGAACATTGTCCGAGCTCTACAACACGTTAACCACAAGTTAGTACGTTTAGATGTCTCGGTGGTCCAGTGGTCGAGTACCCCTCTCCTGAATCAAGAAGTCGTGGGTGGACTTTTCGAAATTCTTTTCCGAACTTACGTGAGATAAATGTCGGTGTCTAACAACTGTGTGCCCAGTGTATGGCAATAGGTTCTGTTACTTATTCTATTGCCGCGGCCTACACCGTCATATTAAGTCGTAAAAATGCATAAAGTTATGAAATAAATTTAAAAATAAATAGGAGTAATAATGTATATCTGTGGCACGTTATCTCTAAAAAGTTTAAACGAATTGTAACTCGAGAATTCTGCGCCAAATGCGGAATCCGGAGCCAGTATACCACCGAAACTGCTACATTACATGATTACAAACACTTTGATGATACAAATACTTTGATTGTAATATTAAATTTTCTGTATTTATCTTTTCAGAGCCAACCTCACCTGAACTCGTTGTGATTAAAAATTTGAAAGTCATCACAGCAGTTAAACCAATCACAATTGATTTTACGAAAACAAAACTTGGCATGTATCTGATCCCCGCAATTCTGTCCATGACAGTAACTCAAGTAATCATAGCGTTGCAATTTAATAATATAATTTAAAAACCAGTAAAAATATATTTAAAAATAATCATCATCATTCATCATTAGCCTTCTTGAGGTCCACTGCTGGACTTAGGCCTCTCCCATAGAGCGCCACAACTGCCGGTCCGCTCAATCATGGGGAGGTTTTTGCCATGATCGCCACGCTTGGCAGGCGGGTTGGCAATCGCCGTAGGCTGTATTTTCTTGAGAGAGAATGCTGCTGCCCATTCTTCTAGCTTTTCCCTTAGTCGCCTTTTACGACACCCACGGGAAGAGATGGGGTGGCGGTATTCCAAGCCGGCGCCACACAGCCTAGCCGGCAATACTTGCCTCAAAACTAAAACAATAAACAAATGAACCTCGCGGAGCTCAGATTCCCTTTCATCACACCGTCTTGAATGTGAAAGCGAATCTAAGTGCCAGTTCCGGTGTCAAGGCTTCTTGAGAAGAACTGGCAGGAAACTCAAGGCCGACGACGACGATAAACGACATTGATTTGAGGGGAAAATGAGATTTTTTGTATTCCCTGTTTTACATACCTACTAAGATTACTTTGTATTCGATAAAAAATTACAGGTTTAGACTTATGACGTTTATTTTTGTTATTTCTGAATGTAACCTCCTTTGATATCCGAAAGCGTTGGCAGAGACTATATTATCAGTACATCGCGCGAATACTTAACCGCCACTCAAATCTGACAATCAATAAAGTGCTACTTACTACTCAAATTTTACGTATTCTGTCTAATGTGACAGCTACTTAAACGCTTAAGTAGCGTTTATATATTTGAGTGGCGGTTCAGTATTCGGGCGTAAGTCTGATTAACTTTTAGTCCCCAGTGTTAGATCTTTTGCCATAAATACTTAACTTCCAGAAAGTTATTGATAGGTAGGATTCGAATACGGGAACACTGATAAAAAAGTTGAAGTTTACTAGCCCATAAGCCATCGAGAGTTGTGATACGAGATATCTTTATCATCAGGTGAAAACTTTTAGTTGCATCTAAAGGCAATTTACTTATTGTACCAAATTCTAAATAGATCGGATCTAGATTATAAAAAGGACTAATTCAATAAAGAAAACATTGATATTAACAGTGTATTTATCTCCTGTAGAACAAGATATAATACCCAAGCTATAAAATATATTTTTCAAAGCAATATCACGCGACAATCTCAGTGTCATAATCTGAAGTGAACCGTTAACCAGCCCAGTATTAATAACGGACTATAAACTATATTTTATTGGCCTTATCGTGGACACTGTCTCCTAGCTAGATATAAAGTTGTCACAACCAGGCAAGAGACAACATGATATTGTATTATTCGTACAAGAAGTGAGACTATCTGGGCCGTGAACGATATGTATTGAATTTGACAGCTCCTTGTGGCGAGAAAATATTATTAATATATATATATAATACTATACTAATTAGCTACGATCCACTGTTTCACTCGCACTGTTGCCTTTTTCCATATTTTTTTAACAAACCCTCAATAGGTATACCAAAAAAATATAAATGACATTTTGAGCGAATTGAATTTTTAACATTTTCGTGACTAATCAATGACTTTTTTTAATGGGATAGGAGGGGAAACGAGCAAGTGGGTCACTTGATGGTAAGCCACTACTCATTTCCCATGAACACCGTGGTGCGTTGCTGTCCTTTAAGGGAGTAGGAGGGGAAAGGGTATTCGACCTCCGGATACCTCTCTCACCGAACGAATCGCGGCACGAGCCACTTCACGCCGATATTCCGAGAGGTCGTGTTCACCGTGTTTCACCAGTCGAACCGGCCCATTCATGTAGCAATCTGTAAGACACTACTTTTGTCAAACTAAACTAAAATGACCTATCCCGTGTTGAACTTAAAAATGGCTGCTACTAAGTAGAATTGCTTATTATATTGAAGTAATATATTCGATTCTTGGCACATTGTACGTATAGTATATGGTGTACCTGTGGGAAAGGTGAGGAAAAAAATATATCGCCTTACTTCTGAAGAGTTATTAGACTTCTGAATCGGAAAAAAAAAATTCGCTCTATAACTTTTAGGCTACGAAGTTGAGAATTTCACAATATTTGTAATTTGTATAATAGGCTTACTTCCACTAAGAATTAATCGGATAGATAACAGTTTCTAATTATGGATAGAGAAGAGATAATGTTTCTTAAAAAGAAAACAATTTATTAAAATAAATAACGATTATTAATATTTTTAGAAAATAAGATCTTTAAAATTAGGCACTGACTCGATTGAATTGAACGACAATCAGAAAATGTCGTCTTGAATGACGACACACCGTACTAAAAATCATTAAAACCATTGACAACGTCCATACCACAGAATTAAATCAAGATCTTGATCTATTTCTGTGGTCCATACACATATGTTTGCCACGGCGAGACGCCATGACAGTTTGATTTTTTCAAATGCAAAATACATGTAAGCGTTTTTTTTGTATTATAATAAACATTATGCTATTAATCAACTTTTAAAAGTTCGTAAACAAGCCTATTGTTTGTATTTGGAACATCCAATCCACTAAATTTATTCAACAGTATGATCACCCACACCACATTAGTTATGCCTAGTATCGCATTAATAGCTGACATCCAGAGAGCCGAATTGACCGAACGAATTTGCATTTGTATCGTATAATGGCAGCGACATTCATTTCGTACTCGATAATTTATTTCACTACTAACCGCTGGCGGAGATTTAATGTGCCTAGCAAATATTAATCTTACTGCGGTTTTACTTTTTTAACTAGGTATATAACTTTTGCTATTTTTTCTTATGAGTTAGAGGGCAGGCAGGTCGACTGCAGTCTAGACCGTCCCACGGGTCGGGAGTGATATGAAAAGGGAAGAGGGATGATTTGGCCTCGATATACTGAGATATCAGATCATTCATACTAATAACTGTGTGGCCTCTAACTAGAAAAATCTATAAATTTATAACCAATAGAAAATATATGAATATTTACCATATGTGTTCCTTACTCGATTATTATCATTACCCTAAAGTCAGAATTGGACCGCATGTGGCGATTATATTCGTGTTTTCTGCACTTGTTTTTAACTTGCACTATATTTAAGTTATTTTTTTGGCATAAAAGGTCTTGTGCCAAATCTATGATAAGTGAATCTTTAAAAAACAGAAACAGTCTAAAGATATCTATAAATATGTAACTGATACTAAGATTGCCTGTTAAAAATTTGCGCGAACTCAGGTACATAGGAAGCCAATAGTTGTCTTTGGGTGCAATATGGAAATATAACATAATTGTAATAAATACGCTTAAATCTACAGAATACTTTGCTTTCACTTTACAAAATGTTTTACAACCACAAATACAGTAACTTTTGTAGGGTATTTGTTTTTGTAAAATGTAAATTCTACCAATATCTTATTGCGTCTCTCGCAAATAAATATTTATTTGTGTGCCATCATTGATACAAATAGAATCGTGAATTTTCACTGTTTGTTCATAAGTAATGGAAGTGAATGCATGAAAAATACAACCAAGCAAAAGATTTACAGATGTATATTAATATGACCTCAACTTCAATAAACTACATAAAAGAATGAAAATAATAAAATCTCTTTTTTTCATCTTGTCATGTTAATATAAAGAAAGTGAAAAAAAACAAGTATTATTGTAATAAACGTTTTCATTCAATAAAATCTAGCACAGAACTATTTTTCAAGAAGAATTAAACGAGTCGAGACGTGTGCGATTTTGTCTAATTCGTTCTAAGCAATATTTCCCGAATCTCAAACAGTAGACATACATACATACATAACTTCTCGGCAAATCCCTTGCGGAGTAGGCAGAGAGAGCAGAGCGCCAAGATACGATTTCTTACACGCCTCAGTCGCTTCTTTGACTTTCATAACTCTTTTCAATTTTTTTTTCACCTCACCTTCCTCTAGAACTCGTTCTTTTTGGTCATAAAAGGTGTGTCGTGGTCGTCTTCGACTAGCTACATCCTCCTACATCCTATATCTGCTTACTCAATCTTGCATCATCCATTCTTTCTACATATGCAAACCGTCGGAGCATGGCTTTTCTTACTTCAAAGGTTAGAGTTTTTTAATGGATTGGATGGAGCATCTAACGCCGCACGTGGATACATACCACACAGATAGTGACACGGTTGATGCTTCCCGGATGCCTCACCGAACGAAGCGAGAGACGTTCGACTACACTTCAATATTCTGAGAGGCCGTGGCATTTGACCGATCAAGCTGGCCCATTTACGCAACGAACTGCGTGGCTCTACCGCTGTTAAATCTCAGCTTTAATCTTCTCTAAGCAAAAAAACTACACTTCACCACAAATTTGTCAAGTAATTTTTAGACTGACTTCTTGTGATAATTGTGTAAACCTGGTCAGAAGTTGCGTTGTATTGTAAAACTCATGTATCATACAGTACAACAGATTTCGATACATCAAATAAACAAAACTACGTTTATTGTATTATGAACGGACCCCAGGGTCCATCCGTTCCTCATCCATCAGTGTCGCAAATAAATCGGGCAAGCATAACCGATGTGTAATGTCTGATGCAGTATATTAAGACAGATTGAGCGGTTTTTTTGGAGTCATGTAAATTGTAAAAAATGAGAACAAGGTTCGAACCAGAGGCTTATAATTCAAAAGCTGAGTTCTATTAATACTTGTTATAACCTCGTCTTATTAATACTCTCTGATCTCAAACATTAAAAACTTGTCTGGCAGAAATCTGGTGATCTGGCAATAAATAGCTTTTGCTAAAAGATGACTTGGCCAATATTATCACAATTTTCAGGAATATTGTGTCAGTAGTGAAAAGGTCGAAAAACCAACGAAATTACAACCTATTTCTGGATTATGTTGCATTCAATAAAAAGCTTTTAATGGCAACGTTTTAATAAACCATAACAATGAAATCAAAGTTTCGCGAGCGTATCACCGCGTAACAATGAGACCAAAACGCGACACTATTGTTAAATAAAGCTCTGGTTTATAACTGAATGGAACTCTTAATAATACGATAATTAAAACGGCAAACCATTACGCCACCCTATTGTGCTAAAGAAGTCATTATAACACATAACCAGCAAGCCAACACCCACTAGCTGCTTCTCCCAGTCTAAAATACGTAGCTTTAACGTTCGAGATCAAGGATTTTCAGCTAAGATCCCAATAACTCGAAAAGTTCTATGTTTTCAATATAAACTTTCTTTGCTGTTATTAGAATGCTGAAGTTTTTCAGCTATTTAAGTGGTCTCACTAACCTGGAGTTTCAAAACTCGGCTCTTAGTTCGGCTCCTAATCCGTATAGGATTAATATTGATTTTTTAACAATTATATTCAAATAACTACAAACGACTGAGAAAATTGTTCCAATAAAACCAACACACAAATGATAAATGTCGCTGTATTTCTTTATAAGAAATATTCATTATATTTGTGCAGTTTTTTGTAATTACAAAGATGAGAAAATACATCCATTTTTAAATGCCATTTAAAAATTTGTTTCTGATGCATTCACGACTAAAATCCAAAACAACTACCAACAATAGAGTATGAGGTTGGCACAAAGCTGAGTTTTTGGGTCAATTTATCGTTTGATCCGGATTAGTCCAGTAGTGTCCAGCGATGGCAATATACTAAAGAACTACAGATTTTTCACATTCATTCATTCATAGTTTATCTTATGTACAGCGACAAAGTATGCTATGTTTTTTTTATTTTTTTTAGAGTTCTGTGTCATTGCTAGATCTTTTCTAGGATGTCATAAGTAGACACAAGATGAAGCAACACCACATCATCATTAGCCTTTTGAGGTCCACTGCTGGACAGGCCTCCCCCATAGAGCGCCACAACTGCCGGTCCATGGGGGGTTTTTGCCGTAATCGCCACGCTTGGCAGGCGGGTTGGCGACTGCAGAAGGCTGTATTTTGTTGAGAGAAAATGCTGCTGCCCATTCTTTCAGCCTTTTCCCTTAGTCGTCTTTTACGACACCCACGGGAAGAGATGGGGTGGCGATATTCTAAGCCGGCGCCACACAGCAAGGCAAGCAACACCACAACGTTTATTATTTTTTTCAACTTCCAAAACGTAACTTTTTGTTTATTAATTAACTACCAATGATTTATTTTATGTAAGCCAGTAAAATAAATGAAGAATATGAAATTATATTTTGAAATGATTATCAAAATTGTCTTAACCTTCCTCACGTCATTCACACAAACATCGTTCTAATTAGTTAACATCAAATGCTGGCACTAATTAATAGCATTTCACAATTACTATTAATTATCATTGTTAAAGCTTTAGTACTAATATGACTTTCTTTTCATATTAATTAATGTAACTAAGTCATAATAATGGCAAATGTAATCAAAGCAACGGCTTTTGAATGAGAAACACAATACTCTTGTAGGCTGTATATGTAGCATTAAATACCTTGGAATCGTAATGATTATTATCCATTAAAGGCATTTTTTTTTCTTTTTATAAAATAATATTGTAAGGCTGGTACATAAACATTGTACAGGGTACACAACATAACGTGTGTGTGAATGTTATCCTTTGGCACTACTTTTATATAATCTCGGTGGTCGAGGAGCTCGCTTCTGAATCCAGAGGTCGCGGGTTCGAATCCTGGCTCAAACCAATGACTTATCGAAATTATTTTCGAATGTTATGTGTATGATAGATATCGATGACTGAAAAACTTTGTGCCCGGTATGGCAATAGGTTCGCCAGCTATACCATTTGGGACGTAAACATAACGGGGAGTCGAGGCTAGACCCGCACTGCCTAAACCTTCGGGTAGAAACAGGTGTGAAGTTATGTTTATGTACTTTTCACATCCTATCAAGATAAATATTAACTCTAATACCTAACACTTTATACTATCCGAATGAATTCCTACTAAGATCTGATATTAACTTGAGTATTCGATACTGTAAACTGACCAAATGAACACGGGAATAAAATGTAATTCCTTTTCAAACGGCCGAGGTGATCGGATGAATTTAAAATAAAATCTAACAAAAGCTTTTGAAACTTTGTTTCGTTTTCAAAAAATAAAGGCAAGATATTGTAGAGTGATTTTTATTCATGGAATAGATTTAGGTAATATAATAATATTTAGTGAGCTGTTTGAATTTCTTGTTGATATCCACTAGCACGTGTTAATATTAATTCCTAATACCATACTTAGATAAACTTCATCTCCAATCAATACTGTATTAAGTTTGGGCTTCTCCTAATTAGTGTAACATTTGTTAGGGACCTAAAAGTTGTGAGGGTCCTGAGAACTTGTGCCGCACTTGTAATTCTGAACATGGACCGTAGACAAGACGAAAATCTACCATATCGCAATAATTTATGTTCGTTATAAGTGAGTCAGTTCGTTATGAAGATACTATCAGTATTACATAACACAACTTCACGCCTTTTCTACCCGAAGGTGTAGGGCAGCGGCTGTTAATCTTCGTCTCGCCGTTATGTTTATGTCTCAAATGATATAGGTGCCAAACCTATTGCCATACCGGGCACAATGTTTTTTAGTCATCGATATTTATCACACTCAACTTCCGAAAACAATTTCAAGTCATTGGTGTGAGCCAATGTGTGGATTTGAACCAGCGATCTCTAGATTCAGGAACGGGGTCATCGACCACTGGACCACCGAGACTATGAATAGAATAATTAAATATAAAATACCAATTTTATTTAGTGCGAAAATGTATTTTTTTCTTAGACAACTAGAGCACCGCATCGCGTAAGTATTATTACGTAGCCATCGAATCCCACCATGCCAATTATTCGGCTACTTCTCACCGCTTTCTCAGTCAATACAGCATCTTTGACAAAATTTGTCATAGAAGTCGAGTTGTCTCTTTGTGCCAACATCCACGGAATCACTTCTGCTCTTTGCTGTAGCCTATTTTCATTACGGTAGCGGATCGTATTGCAAATATGAGAAGTAAGTATGTGTTTTAACACACTCTGTCTGAGGTACTTAGACTCCTCAGCGAAGTAGTCCAATTAACGGATGTAAGATAAGGTAGTCGTTTCCACTTATAATAACTTAATATGTAAATCTATAAGAAGTATGATTGACAGAACCAATTTAACGTAATTCGATAGCAATCAAAAGTAATGTTGTATATATATTTATTATTTATTGAATGTCCATAGGAAATGTAAACAGTCCAAATGAATACGGCATCATTGTACAATGTACTGTACATATAATATACTGTCTCATGTATACAAACGGTAAACAATAAATTGTTTACAATTAATCCTGTACAAACAATCACTCTAAATCGGACCTCTATGTGTGTTTAATTTGAGGCATCAATCGGGAAAGTATCGGATGGAAAATTAAATTGAATAACATTTTCATGGCAGGCTGTTAGTTAGACAGTAATTAGTAATAAAATTTAAAACGTTACGTTATAAAGTTTTGAGCAGCCCTTATATTATATATTTATACTTGCTATTTTTTAGGGAAACGTCTGGACCTCCAGATAGCTGACTTACCAAACGAAACGCATTGGCCTGGTCGAGCCCGCCCATTTCAGCAGCGAACTGTGGGACTCTACCACTGTCAAAATTATCTATTGCACATAAGTATAACCTATATATACGCGTAATTTTAAATACTATAAGGCTTATACGTCTATAGGCTTTATTATATTTACATTTTAGGCAAATAACTGCACGACTTTCTAAATGGTATCTATTTGTGTTCACTATACAAAACCTTTGTTTTGATTACTGTTCTAAAACGGACTAAAAATGGAGGGTGACATGGGATTTTGCCGCACTGAAGCGTATTTGTGGTTTTTTTTTTAGACCAATCACTGCGGCTGACGTTTAGAATATAGTGCACATTCTCTAGTTGGTCCAATTGATGTTACGCGATCAGTACCGTGCTACTATCTTTTTATTTATTTTATGGGTCATCTTGTGGTAAGTGATTAGCGCCACCCATGGATATATCAAACTATGGTTATAGTTGTGCCGGCTTTCAAGAGAGTAGGATAGCAAAGTAGGGGAAAAGATTCCTATGTCTCGAAATGGCATCAACAATACAATTTTATCCCTGTCAAAGTTTTTGAGGATCTTATTGGGGATGCAAGATTCACAAAGCCGCGATAAATTGCAAAAGCGGTTGTATGTAAGAGTCAAAGACGGCCACGACATATCTTTTATAAGCAAATAGAACGAGTTCTTTAGGAAAGTGATGCTAGGAGACTTAAAAATCGACGCGCGTGTATGAAAAGAGTTATAAAGGACAAGTAAAAACAGCTGTACCTATTGTGAGTTCGGGAATTCTGAAATAGAACTATGATACAGTAATATTTATTTATGTAGTACCAATAAATCTTACAAAGTATTCATTTCTCTCTAGGATGTCAACCAAAGCCCACAATAAATTGTTATGAAAGAATCTAGGTTTCAGCATATACTTATATGAGCCTGAAAGTCTGCCGCTATCACAGGAAGATGGTTCCGTTCGTGTTTCTTTTGGATGTTTTATATAATGCTTAAAATAGAGACTCGGAGACTCAGGAAAAGAAATATCTTATACTTCAAGAAAATATTGCATACACCATTTTCGTTCACGTAACAAAAATATACTAGTTCCTACATTCAAATTAATGAGCGAATGTATGAATATGATTTTGGAACCCACATAAAGTTGTATTATGAGTGAATTAATTGTCCCATATAAGTAGAAAATTAATATTTTAATAAGATTTCATAGCGCTATTTATAATTCAGACAACCAAGGATTATTAAGGTCACACAGACGATTTAGTTGTTTTAGTAACAACATCAGAAACAACTCTATGAATGAAACGAGATTTTGCTAACTAGAATTTGTTCATTTTATTTGGGTTAAGTTGTGGCTTAACACAAATAACTTCACCCCAATAAGAGGATCTACATATATTTACTATAAAACTATGGATCCTGTGTTATCGCGTAGTTATTGTGAAAAATCCTGAAACTGCGAATAACGTTATACGACTCTCTTAATATAAATTTTATTATTACATAGAATAAAACAAAGTCGCTTACCGCTGTCTGTCCCCGGTTTTTTAAATAGATAGAGGCTGTCAATGGGATGGTTTGTATGTATAATTCATGTATAATATAGTAAAGAAAAGGTAATAATTTTCGAGATTTAGCACTTTAGCGATTGGTGAACTAAATTACCTGCGTCGGTGTTCCCCGTTAGCTATGACATAGGTCTCTTCAAAAGGATAGTAAATAGGCTACTAACTGGACAGTCCGCTTTATCATTAACGGCCTCGTCGTCACTTACCATTAGGTGAAGCGAGTTCAAACGCCCAGTAAAATATAAAAGAAAAAATAATTGTAAACGCTGTAAAAATTATGTTTGTCACGGAACAAAGTTCGCCGGGTCAACTAACTGGTATTTATATATTTATTATTAATTTTAAAATATTTTGCAGAAATATGTCATGAACATTTTTTTTTATGGGATAGGAGGGCAAACGAGCAGGCGTGTCACCTGATGATAAGCAACCAATGCCGCCCATGGACACCAGCAACACATATA
Organism: Euproctis similis; assembly: GCA_905147225.2. Taxonomy (NCBI): domain Eukaryota; kingdom Metazoa; phylum Arthropoda; class Insecta; order Lepidoptera; family Erebidae; genus Euproctis; species Euproctis similis. Next base: position 3,464,597 of record LR990116.1, on the reverse strand, counting down.
GTGTTACTGTTGCGTTGCCAACCTTTAAGGGATAGGGGATAGGAAAGGATGGGGAAGGGGGTGGGCCTCCGGGTACCTCTCTCACCGAACGAAACGCGGCATGAGCCACTTTACGTCGGTCTTCTGAGAGGTCGTGGTATTTCACCGATCGAGCCGGCCCATTCATGCAGCGAACTGCTTGGCTCAAACATTTGAGGCAGCTACGATTCTTAATTACATACTTTACAGAAATGAACGCTTTTTCAAATTCAAAAATCAGTCTTTCCCGGCTCATTGTGCATTTCTTAATCCTTCAAATATCTTTTTATAAAGCAATAAATATCAACTCATCTGTTTTATTATTAAGAGACTTTTATAAAATAAGTTATTGTTTGTCAAAAAGGTTATCTATATGAGCAGAGGGAAGGCAATAAATAGATAATTGTAAAATCATTCGACAACGACAATAGGATTGATCAACAGATGTAACGTTACCAACGGATTCGAGCAGTTCCCATTCTTACTTAAAATATGGCCTCGATTTCAGAAGAAAAGGTCACAATATATTGTCATATGAAGTGGCTCAAGTAGCTTCCTTTAAGCCTACGTCTAGTACGCGACCAGCATATTAAGATCTATCCGATATTTACGAGACGTTGAAAGAACACAAAACTGTGGACGTGATATGGTTCAAGTTCCATTGGTAACTTAACAACAAATGCCTATCGATATATGAAATGGTGATGGACTATCGCAGACGGGTTTCATAAAAGATATTAAGATGCGGCAGATTCAAGTGGCAACATGTCTAGAGTCTGGCAAGCCATGAGAATAGATATTACTACTAATATCACTAACAGACTAATATTTACGCAACACTTAGATAGTTTTTGATATTACTTTTATTTGCCCCTAAAGCATTGATAACTACTATTTTCGGATACTACTTTTTTTTTCTATTAAACTACCATTACAAGTTCATTTTCGTCTACCAAGCCCCGGCTTCACTCGATATCACATTAGAAACCATAAAAATAACAGTATTTTTCCAGTATTTAATGGATGTTATAACGATCCTCTTCAATAACTCTATCTAATAAAAAAAACGCATCAAAATCCGTTGCGTAGTTTAAAAAATTTAAGCATACACACAGGGAATATGGGACTGAGAAAGGGACTTTGTGTTATGCTATGTAGTGTGGTTCAAATATTATTAATCTTTGAATTATTGTTTTATTGATATTAAATATATGTTTATAACTTGTGTGGTGCTGAACATTTTAGGTGATAATCACTTATCCACTACAAGTATTCGCACATAATTTTATTAATAAAGCTTTTTATCATAATACTAGCTGACCCGGCGAACTTTGTTCCGCTTAAAAAGTAATAAATGAGTAAATTTTGGATGTCATGACGTTCAATTTGTTCTATTTATCGGTTGTAACTGCTGTCCCGCTATGTTAATACTGCAATATATTCGAAAATATTCGTTTAAATTGCATGCTGTAAGGGGTCAGGATCGTATATATTACATGCATAGTCTATTTAAGACACTTAATTGGATGAAAATTAATGCTTTAATGTTAAAAATCGCTTCGTAAATAAGCCATTGTTTCTCGTAAAAAGTAAAAAAATAAAAATGGTCAGTGTGGGTTATCCTTAAGAGATAGACATATGCTCTCGCGGACTTTTTTGTAGATCTTCTAAAAGTGTTTAATAATGTAAAACATTGTTTTGAACTATCACTTAGGGTTCAGCCAGCATTTGCAATTAAAGTGCTAAATCTCGAAAATTATAATTTTTTCTTTAGAACATCATATATGAATTATAGATCAAAACCACCCCGTTAACACCCTCTAACTATTAAAAAGCATTTGCAATTAAAGTGCTAAATCTCGAAAATTATCATTTTTTCTTTAGAACATCATATATGAATTATAGATCAAAACCACCCCGTTAACATCTTCAAACTATTAAAAAAAACCGTATTAAAATCCGTTGCGTAGTTTTAAAGATATAAGCATATAAGGGGACAGACAGCGGAAAGTGACTTTGTTTTATACATACATACATAACTTCACGCCAAATCCCTTGCGGGGTAGGCAGAGAGAACAGAGCGCCATAGGGCACGATTCTTACACACCTCACTCGCTTCGTTGACTTTCATAACTCTTTTCATGGACGCGCGTCGTTTTTGTTTTATACTATGTAATGATTACACTTAAACAAATAAACTTAACTTCTAAGAACTTATTTAATTAACATTAAAACGAGTTGGGAAAGTTGCATCTCTAATTAATTAATTAATACTTATTAGTTTAAAAAAGAATTTAATAAAAAACCCATTTTAAATTTACACAACGAATATTATGAAGAATATTACCAGAACTCAAATAGAAACCATATTATTAAATCGTCCTTATTGCAGAACAGAAATGGTTATTATAATATGAAAATTGCTCGATCGTACAGATAAAGATTCGTTGAAAATTTGGCGATTCAAAAGAAATCGAACGATATCGATTTTCATGAGGATTTTAGTACTGGTCATTAAATTATTCCCGTTCCCTGCATTTAAGGGTTGGGAAAATTTGAACCTGCTTTACTGATGCTTTATATAAGATCGTAAAATTATTTTGGGTAGATTTTTGTAGCAGACATTTTATGAATTCTATTTTATAACTTTTTCTTAGAATTGATCTCTCTCCTTTAAATCTAAACAATTGTTGAAAATCAATACATAGTATAAAACAAAGTCACTTTCCGCTGTCTGTCCCCTTATATGCTTATATCTTTAAAACTACGCAACGGATTTTGATGCGGTTTTTTTAATAGTTAGAGGGTGTCAACGGGGTGGTTTTGATCTATAATTCATATATGATGTTCTAAAGAAAAAAATATAATTTTCGAGATTTAGCACTTTAATTGCAAACGCTGACTGAACCCTAAGTGATAGTTCAAAATAATGTTCTACATTATTAAACACCTTCAGAAGTTCTACAAAAAAGTCCGCGAGGGCATATGTCTATCTTTTAAGGATAACCCACACTGACCATTTTTATTTTTTTTTCTTTTTACGAGAAATAATGCCTTATTTACGAAGTTATTTTAAACGTTACAGCATTAATTTTCATGCAATTAAGTGTCTTAAATAGACTGTGCATGTAATATAGACGATCCTGGCCCATTACAGCATGCAATTTAAACGAATATTTTCGAAGATATTGCAGTATTAACATAGCGGGACAACAGTTAAAGCCGATAAATAGCACAAATTGAACTTTTTAAGATCCAAATTTTACTCATTTATTACTTTTGATGCGGAACAAAGTTCGCCGGGTCAGCTAGTATACCATAAAATAAACATCTAGGAAATTATAATTGTTTTATTGATAATCGATAAACCTGTGATATATAATAAAAACTAAATTGATTTCATAAGTTTTCTTCTAAAATAAATAACAAAAACATTGATAAAATAGGCAACGAATCGCCTGATCGGTCGATATCAAATTAATTCTATAAATATCTGTATCGATGTTTTTAAATATGTTACATCTCTATAAATAAAATCACAATAAAATACTGAAGCTTCTCGGCATATAGTGATATATGAATATTGGCTACTATGAACTGGGACCACAACAAGCCATTGTCCATTCTTAGTTTGTCGAAGCACTCAACCCTGAAATCAAGAGTTTTGGGTTACACAAAGTTATATTTACAGAAAAAAATACACATTTTCGTACTTAATACCAAATAAATAAGATTTATTCTATAAGTTTCGGATGATAAATATGCGCTGTCTTGAATTCTTGTTATAAAATTATGACAAAATAGCTCTTTAGAAAATACTGTTTATGTTGATTTTATATATTATGTATAAATATATATGGTAGGGCTCCATGATTTTCATTCATTCAATTGAACTAATATCAGTTAGTTAGATATCTATACATATAATAAAATTGTAGAAAAGTCAAAACTGTACATTGAATATTTTTTAAAAAGAATACTTGGTGTGTGATCTGCAATCGATACCGAAGCCAAAAATATACTTTTTAGAATTTTTGTCTGTTTGTCTGTTTGTCTGTTTGTCTGTTTGTCTGTATGTATGTCCGGGATAAACTCAAAAAGTACTGCATGGATTTACTTCAAATTTGGCACGAAAATTATTAAGAAGTCGGGTCAACATATAGGCTACATATTATCACGCTATCACCTACGAGGAACGAGCAGTGAACCTTTATTTCTTCAATGTATTCTGTAGCAACGTGTAATCTAACGACGCATATTTGTATGTTGTTATGGTGTTATTATGTTAATAACCATGCTTTAATCTATACATATAATAATAATAATAATATAATATAAGTTAGCTTCACATTTTAATTAACTTATGGCGTTAAACATAACAGACAATTTTAAAACAGTGCCATCTATGAGATTTACAAAACAGAAAACATTAAGTTGAATTACACGTGTAAGCACTTTTTGGTTTTAGATATAAATAAATCTTTGAGATTTTAAAAACATCAAGTCGAATTACATGTTTAAACACTTTTTGAATATAAATAATTGAAATTTCATCATGCGCTTGCGGTCAATAGATGTTTTTAAGAGTCATAGATGGAGTTGTGCATTTTCTTCTTTAAAATTGTATCGTTAATTCTTTTCAGAGATGAGCAAGACAATTAAAAAAATGTATTTGTATATGCTAAAAACTGTTAATATTTTTGTTCGGTATTTATTGGTGTAATGATTGCTTCGTAATTTTATAATTTTACACCATTAAAAAAAAAATGTTTCCTATTCGCTAACTAGATGGCGTTGGCGTCGAATTAGATCGCGCTATAATTTCGTTCACCAAAAGTGATGTTATGAGTACGGATGTCGCCGCGACAACTCATAGAAACTGGGGTTACCTGCGTTGCTATAAGTTATCCGTAGATTAGATAAAATCCGCGCCAAACAACTCTCTTGGCATTTTTCAGGCTCTGCGAAATCGACCAGTTTGCGAGGTTCCTTACGTATGACGAGGTGCCTTCATATTACACGTACGACAAGCAAAGGGGAATATTTAACCGACGTCGAAGAGGAGGTGCTGTCGAAGGTTTTCCGGGAATTTTCAAGGACACCGTATTGGGTAGAGTTTATACCGTGCACCCGAATAATGGCGAATGCTATTTTCTGCGGTTATTACTTCACACGATCCGAGGCCCAACGTCTTTTGCCTTTCTGAGAACATTTGATGGCGTGGAGTATCCCACTTACCGCGCAGCCTGTGTAGCACGTCACCTTCTCGACGGTGACCAAAACTGGGATGACACCCTCGCGGAGGCGAGCGTCAGTAACAGCCCCAGCCGTATGCGTCATCTGTTTGCCGTCATCTTGGTGTTTTGTGGAGTCACGAACCCGGTAGCTTTGTGGGAAAAATATCGACATCATCTATCTGAAGATTTTCTACGAGCTTTGAGGCGTGCTACTGGAGACGAAGTCGAAGTAACTGATGAACGCGTGCTGAACACCTGTCTTAGTTCACTTCAAGACGTGGTCATTTCCATCGGCGGCAATCCATTGGTCGAATATGGGTTACCAGCTCCCCAATCATCACCGCATCAAGACCGTGGAAATCGAGAGTATAACGCTGAGACAATTTACGATCCGAGCGAAATGACCACCATACGAAATCACCATGTCGCTTTGTTCTCTTCAGAGCAAAAACAAATTTATGACACTGTTCTTAAAAGCGTTGGGCAAAACCAGGGTAAAATGTTTTTCTTGGATGCTCCTGGTGGAACAGGAAAAACATTTGTTACCACTGGCATACTTGCAGAGGTCAGGAGGCAAGGCAAAATTGCCATTGCTGTAGCGTCGTCGGGAATCGCTGCCACACTGCTTCCGGGTGGCAAGACAGCACATGCCATGTTTAAAATTCCCATCGATTTAGAGAGCACCGAAACGCCTGTTTGTGGTGTGTCACGCAATAGTGATAAGGGACACGTGCTGAAGGATTGCTCTCTGATCGTATGGGATGAGTGTACGATGGCCAATAGAAAAGCAGTTGAGGCCGTGGACAGAACCCTGCAGGACATCCGCAGGAACGAACACTTGATGGGTGGTGTCACAGTTCTATTCAGTGGCGATTTCCGACAAACGCTTCCCGTGGTGACGCGGGGATCGAGGGCTGACGAGGTGAATGCTTCGTTGAAACGATCTTCGCTGTGGTCACGAGTTCGTACGCTGCGCTTGACCATTAATATGAGAGCTCGGCTCGGCGGCAATGCACGTGCTCAAGAATTCTCCGATGTTCTTCTAAGTCTTGGCGAAGGCACTCTACCAGAGGAGAGAGGTGGGCAGGTGGTGCTTCCAGAGTCTCTCGGTAGAGTCGTATCCAGCTTAGAAGAACTCATTCGCTGTGTGTACGGGGACATCAGTCATATACCGCACCAGCAGAATTCTTGGGTATGTGAGCGGGCAATTTTGACGCCCAAAAATGGTCAGGCTGAAGCAATCAACGAATGCATTCTCTCGAAAATTGAGGGGAATGAAGTGGTTTACACCTCTATAAACACTGTCATCGAGCAAGATGATGCCACACATTATCCCGTGGAATTTCTGAACTCTCTGTCAGCAAGTGGACTTCCAGCGCATACTATCAAGCTGAAAGTCGGTGTCCCGATTATGCTTCTTCGGAACCTATCTCCTCCGAAGTTGTGTAACGGGACCCGCCTTAAAGTCATCTCGCTCCACAGACACAGCATTGAGGCGGAAATTCTTACGGGTTGTGGCGTAGGCGAGGCAGTATTTGTACCACGCATTCCCCTCATACCTCATAACTTCCCGTTCCAGTTCAAGCGCGTACAGTTCCCCGTGAGTGTTTGCTTCGCGATGACCATCAATAAGTCGCAGGGGCAGACACTGAGAGCAGCGGGTGTCGACCTCAGGACGAGCTGCTTCTCACACGGGCAGCTGTACGTCGCTTGCTCCCGCGTCACCAGTCCTGACTCTCTTTACATTTTGGCTGCGGAGAGCCAAACCAGCAATGTTGTTTATAGAGAAGTTTTATAAGTATATATTTTTATCCTTTTCTATATTTATATTTTCTTATTCATTATTTTCTACATTTGCTTCAGTCGCAACTTATTACTTAATTCAGCAGAATCACCATAAAGTCATTTATTCAAAGCAGACTGAAAATCAGCACTTTTGAAGTTCAACAATTTTACAAAAGACAGTCTCCCTCTGTTACTGTACTTTCTGTATTTATGAAATGTAAAGAAGTAACGGGTAAATAAATGTTATTTTAAAAGGTATAATCGTAGGTATTTTTGGTGCTGTATAGCGTTCAGGCAGATGACGTCGCGGGCTACAGCTATACTACAAAAATTCCTGTTAAAATGAAAATAAACAATGCGGGCAACAACCATTGCTACCGCAATCTGTACTTATCCTACCAGTTACAATTTCATTTTAGAGGTAATTACTTCTCAACTGTCTATGTAAAAATATAGCTATCTGATCACAAATTCCACGCGTACGAAGTCGCGGGCACAGCTAGTATCTAATATAAACAGTCTTTGAAGCTGTGAGCATTTATCGTTGAATGAATCACAGACAGACACAACCATTAATTGTATTTATTTATTTGTACAACATCAATAGATCTCTTTCCATGTAAGGCGGAAACCGTACATGAAAGAGAAATAAGAAATATTTTACACAATTTTATAGGTTTGTTTGAATAAATGAAATGAAAGGGAGGAATCCAGAACAGATGCAAGGATAATGGTTGATGATGTAGTGCTGGAACAGGTGAATGAAATTGTATATCTTGGATGCGTTTTTAGCAGAGATGGAAGGTACACCGCGGATGTAGAAAAACGAGTGGCGTTAGGAAATAGCGTAAATGGAGCGTTGGGCAGATTCCTGGGCGCAAAAAACATTAGCAGAAAAGCCCAGCTAGCAATCCATAATGCAGTCCTGATCCCAACACTAACTTATGGAAGCGAGAGCTGGGTATGGCAGAGTGTGCATGAAAGTAGAATAAACGCGGTAGAAATGAGGACACTACGCAAAATCTGCGGAATGACTCTCGCTGACCGCGTAGAAAACAAGGTTGTAAGGAAGGAAGTTGGTTTGAAAGAGAGTGTCGGTGTAAAAGTAAGAAAGGGCATGCTCCGATGGTTTGGACATGTAGGAAGAATGGTTGATGCAAGACTGACTAAGCAGATATGAAATGCAAAAGCGGATGGATGTAGGAGTCGAGGACGGCCAAGACACACATTCCATGACCAAATAGAACGTGTTCTGGAGGAAGGTGATATTAGAGCCTCAAAAATCGACGCGCGTGCATGAAAAGAGTTATGAAAGTCAACGATGAGGCGTGTAAGAATCGTGCCCTATGGCGCTCTGTTCTCTTTGCCTACCCCGCAAGGGATTTGGCGTGAAGTTATGTATGTATGTATGTGTTAGAATAAATAATTCTTACTACTTAAATTTACGTCAAGTTCCTTACGCTTACGGGGTTGCAGAAAGATTAAAAATAAAATTACCTAATAATGATACCTTTCTTTCAGTTACGAGTATACATTTATTTGTTTTTTTTATTCCTATATTTAATCTTCGTAACAAGATACGCTAGATTTGTTTTGTATAGATAGTCACCTAAACACAGAAGCCCAAACCTTCAAACAGTTCTACATACAATAGTAAAATCCATATGTGTATATGCTCCAGGATATTTTAATATTGCTTCGGTAGTTTGAAAATGTAAGACCGTATTCACACATATCGTGGATTCCTTTCCAAGCGTACATACCGACCACACGAGCTGGTGCGTGACTGGACTTGCCAAGATCACCATTTTGTTCCATTAAATACCGCATATTTCAATTGTACTATTCCAGCGAAGAAATTCATATGATATATCCCTATTTATTTCATAGTGGTCTCGTTTTTATTTTATAGTCGTTGAAGATTGAAGTTCGTATGTAAAATCGAGGAGCTCCTCCGAGTAAAGTGTAATGAAAGAACGGGAGTATGATAGTTATAGCACTCGTTGGTGTGTTTCAATATTAGGCCTCAAGATCAGTATAATTCGGAGTACTGAATGACTAGACTATCCGCGATATAAACTTTTTTATAAAGCCAAAAATAATTACATTTATAACTTCTCGCTATATCCAAATCCAAATATCCAATTCGCTGGACACAGAGAACAAAGTCATAAGGCACGATTCTTAGACGCCTCACTCGTTTTTTTGTCTTTGATGTCTCTCGTCATACACACTCATCGATTTTTAAGGCTCCTAGTATTACCTCCTTCAAGGACTCTTTATATAGTCGACTTTTGCATTCATTCGCATTTGTATTGTACGTCTGCTTAGTCAATCTTGCATCATCCATTTGTTCTACATATCTGAACCGCCTTAAGTATATTCCATTAATGAAACAGAAGTTCAGTCATAAAAATCACTTTATTTTTTGTTTATTAAATTGTGTCTATTACAGCGTGTTAAAATTTGCGAAGTTTCAAGCTAGTATATTAATTATACTCTCGAGAGCAATGAATCCGGGTCACTTAAAGAATGTTAAAAATCTCGGAAACTAAAAATAGAGGCGTTTTACCTGAAATAAAACGCTTATTAAACTACTTACCTTATTATAAGCTATATATTGAGAAGGCACTTCCGTTTCCCTTGATATTTACTGTCCTTTTCCTACATTTCTTCCCTCTCTGTCGCACATCCCTGTCACCGTGTCAGTAAATCGTGCCAGGTGGGGAGATAACTTGAGAGTTTTCTCTCCTCATTTTGATCATTGTGTCGAAATAAACACCAGATAGGTTTAAATTAGCTTATAATAAGGTAAGTAGTTTAATAAGCGTTTTATTTCAGGTAAAACGCCTCTATTAAACGCTTGACCTTATTATAAGCTATATATTGAGACATGTTTGTTATCACCTGGCTGGTGTCATAACGCCAATGTGATATTATTTTATGGATGTGTGACTCAGGCTAAATAAGTCGACGTTTATGCTTAATTAATAATATATTATGATTGAAATCAATGGTTATCGTATACATTTATGTAATTTATCGTATACACTTATGTAATAACAAATACATTTTTAATGAGCGGTCAACAACAATATAGGTATTAAAATTTTAACAGAGAGATAGAGTTCTGAACCAAATATATATTGATCTAATTAGTACTTATTAAATTAGGTCTTACTCAATGTAATTAGTATTTCGTGTACTAGACGCTTTCATAAAAAATAATCACAATAAACGTTTACATTGTAGGTTGAAATAATGCTGTTATTTCAGAATAATCGTTATTTAGTTCTTTAGTCTCACGGCGATAGAACTTATGAAATGTTGTTGCCGATCTCCAATTTCCGCGTTCCAAGATCTCTTCGAGAGGGAGGTCATTTAACCAATTTTTAGAGGCTACAGCCGAGCGTACACTGCCTGCAGCAGCCTTTATTCCTGCTAACTTTAGTAAGGACTTAATCCAGTTCGCTATCACTGTACGAGAAGCGGGCGCTACCGGCCCACGTAAAGTTATGAACAAACTGGACGATCCAGACTTAGAACGTCTTTCCTCTAACAGTGATATAATTCTGTTGATCCAGAATAAAGGATCAAGATTTTGGTTTTGTGTATTTTTAAGTAACCTCCATCCTGATTGTCTGTATTGACTAATCAGTCTTTGAGCCATATAAAGGCCAGAATATAATGGAATCATCTTTTGAAAGATAATGCTTTTCATCCACACTCAGTAGCGTCAAATCATGAACTCTGCGCCCGGAGCAGAGCAATAATAGTAGTGCAGCGTGACGCACACTGTTGAATATATTATTGCTGTCGATCGAATAATCTCTTAAAAAATTTGTTAATACTTCGATGTCCCAGATGGGCGCTTTAGGAGGCTTGGGATTTTTTATGCTAATAGATTTTAATATATGTTTAACAAGAACATTTTGACTTAATTTACCCGACGACTCGGAATTACAGAGAGTGGAAACCACGGACTTGTGTAACAATATAGAGTTGTAAGAAAATTTGTGAATTAAATACAAGTCTGCTAAAAATTTAGCTAGATCGGAACCTTGCGGGCAAGTTGGGTTGATTTTATGCTGATTAGCCCAAGATAGCCAACGATTCCAAGCCACTTCGTAAGTTTTTAGAGTAGATGGTCGCCAAGACGATTTAAGGAGAGATAATTGTGCGCTATTCCATGTTGTTACTTTGTCCGACCACCCCCACATTTCCACACTTCCAGGACCATCTCTTGAATGTTGGGGGGCGGACGTCCCGTTGTGGTGTCGACGAGAAAACGACTGATGTTTTTCAGCGTGAATGGTGCTGCCAACGCTCGGGCCTTGAGATCCGCCCTCCAAAATACTTTCTTCCATCGAGGAACTACGATGAGGAATACTCCTGACGCTTGGTTGAGGTGTGCTAGAACACGTGGGACTAGGAACGGGGGTGGAAACGCCCACGCTAATGGGAACTCCCATTTCATGCTGAATGCGTCGTGAGCTATCGCTTCCTGGTCGTTGATATCGAGCGTTGCATAATTTGGTACGACGTGAGCGATCTTTGACCCGAACAGATCTATTACTGGAGTTCCCCACTTCGCGAAGACCTTGCTCGTGCATTGCGGCCGTAGGTGCCACTCTGGTGGGAGGCGGAGTCTGGACAATTGGTCTGCCTGACTGTTGTAAATTCCGGGGATATGATGAATTTTGAGTCCAATGTGATAAAGATCCAGGATCGACAGTATTTTCGCTGTCAGGGCGGAGAGTTTCTGTGATTTGGTGCCGCCTTCCTTGCGGAGGTAAGCGACTGCAGTCCGACTGTCGGACTGAACTAGAACCGTGCTTTGACTCATGTGAGGTGCTTTGCGCTGTAATATCTTCAGAATAGCTAGCATTTCTTTTTCGTTGCAACTTAGAACCTGTTCTTGTGCACTCCACTTTCCTGCGTATGCGATATTGTCGAGTTGGGCTCCCCACGCCAATTCTGAGGCATCGGTGGCCAGAAAGTGTGATGGAGGAGCTACATGTATCATGGTTTTCAGTTGACAATTGACTGACCACCAACGTAGTTCCTGGAGACATCTGTTGGGAATACTGTATGTCTTCGTGGTTATATGGTGAGGAATGCTGTTTAAGAGCTTTAGTAGCGATCGGTGATTCAATTTGCCGCGAGGGACGGCAAAACTGGAAAAACTCAGCAGACCTATTAGGCTCTGGAGCTCCTTCACTTTCCACTCTCCCCGTAAGAGTATCTGCCGTATTTTCTTTTGAATGGATTTTACCTTTTCCTGTGTAATTCCTTTTTGATTCGTCCATGTATTCCACTGGATACCTAGATAAATAATTTCTTTTTGTGGGACAAGAATCGATTTGTTGTAGTTTATGTGAAATCCCAGACCCTGTAATGTCTCCAGTAAGATAGTGACGTGCTGACAAAGTATTTTTGGGTCTTGATGCACTAGGAGAAAATCGTCTAGGTAAACCGCTATTCTTATGTTCTTGTCCCTCATAATTTCTGCTATCCAATTTGTCAGACAGGCAAATACTCTCGGTGCAGTGCTTAGACCGAACGGTAGACAAGTCATCTGAAATATTTCTCCTCCGTAAGCAAGTCTCAGAAAACGTCTGTGGGCTTTGGCGACGGGTAAATTGAAATAAGCTTGCGATAGGTCTACTTTGCACATCCAATCTCGAGGCTGTAGAAGGTCTGGTATACGATACATATTTATCAGACGAAACTGGTTGGTTAACACGTAGCGATTTAGGTTTTTCAAATTGAGTACGGGGCGAGCTGAGCCGTCGCCCTTTGAAACTAGAAACAGAGGTGAAATGAAGCTCGGGGTTCGAGGTGCGATTTCGAGAACACCCTGTGTTTGCATTTTCCTTATGACTATAGTCATCTCCTCTGTTTCTAATGTTCGGAGAGGATCGTTTTCGGCGTTCGGTATGCTTAAAGGGGGTCTTTGTTGAAATGGTATGTAGTATCCGGTAATCAATCTTATCAAATGGTTGGGAGCGCCCAGTTCTCGCCATTGATTGATGTGTAGTGCTAGCCCCCCGCTTGAAATATTTCCGAGTCATTGTTTTTGTCTTTTACCGCCGCCATTACGAAAGGGAGAGTAGGTTCGCTTGCGACACTCTTTCCGTGTTGATGTTCGTCCTCTATATGATCCGCGAGATCTAAAATCAATCCCTCTGTTAGAATGAGGTTGGCGGCGTTCTTGGTTCCAAGTACTATGTCCCTGCGAGGGATAGTTATTATATTTGTTTTTGTGTGTACCACGCGATGGTACATCATGTCCCGCACACCCCTGCGAGGGGTTGCTTGCAGAGTTGTTGGGTCTTGCTCGCGAAGCATTCCCACTGCCGGGGACGGGCCAAAACACTTTCCTGACACCGCCTGCTTTTCCAAGCGCTGTTGAGAAGTTGTCTGGGCTAAATACGTGGGAGTTCGATGGTGGAATTTTGCTTAATGAAGCTTTAAGCAACGGATCTTTAACCGATTTTAGGATCCCATCCCTTCTCATCTCTACGGCCTCTGCTCTATGGCCGCAAGATATTTGTAAAAGATCCTCGGTGATTCTCTGATAATCTCCCTTCAGCAACAATTCATCAATTTTTCTATCAAGATTAGATAAGGATGCCTCTGATGATTTAGACCACATAATTAATTTACGTAGTCCTGCGATAAAAGTTTCCTTTTGTTTTAAGATACCAAATGTAATGGCCGCGAAAGCTTTATCTGCATATGCAAGGTGGCGTAACGAGTCGTACGCCTTTACCTCTTCGTTTGTTTCGAGGTCTATAAAGCCTGGTGAATGGTTGTTTAATTTTTGCGTTTCCGCATATCGAATGCTATTCCACATTTTTGTATTAAATTTTTGAACATTTTCAAGCATAATCATGTACTCCGCGGGAGTTTCTGGCAAGGTAGGTTCCTTCAATTTCGTTTTTATTTCAAATTGTAGGTAGTCGTGTTCGATTAATTCTTTGGGAATATGTGAGGGCGTACTATTGTTATACAACTCTCGACTAACGTCCGAGATATATGGTTCAGATTCGTAATATTTTTGACTAGGCTCGTTACTAGGGTGTATTTTATTTTTTAATAATCTAATATCTTTCTTTAGCTTAGCAAGATTGTAACGGCGTTTGCGTTTATTGTGACTACGGCGGTGGTGTTTCCTTTTGTGACCGGATTCAGAGGGGGAAGATGACGAGCTGCTACTTGTAGAACAGGATGAGCTACTACTATTTGAGCTCTCCGAGCTCGAACTTAACTTGCGTGCGCGTTTTTTCTTACACCCTTGATGTTTCAGGGATGTTGGCAGTATGGACTCTGCTAGTTCACTACTAGGTAAAACATGCCCCTCTGTTTCATCCATTGTCGAAGAGCAAGACCTAAAATGAATTATTTATTCGGAACTGAGGGTAGATAATTATGAACTATGACGATTCATAACATTTTATTTTTTAACTATGAGCCTATTTAAATATGATTCTGTAGTTTTAAAGAATATTAATAAACATCCTTTAAGTTTACTTTGTTAATGGTCAGCGTTTTCGTTAATAGAAATATACAATTTATTTTTTCGATTTTGAGGGTAGGGGGAAAGTCTAAAATAAATGGATCCTTACTGTAAGGATTTATCGTAGTGATCTTATTTTTAATATACTTAGTCATAAAACAATTGTATATTTATAATTGCAGATCCTGGGATCACTAAATAGACAGGACAGATAATTTATTTAAAAATTACGAACGGTAAAACCGTTAAATAAAGCGTGCTCACTTACTTGTAATAGTTATGCAGCTTGATTGTGTTGAAACTGGTTATTATTATTCACTGTTATTGATTTAGAGCACTACTAGTTGTCTTGATGGGAAACAAAACGCCAATGATCAAAATGAGGAGAGAAAACTCTCAAGTTATCTCCCCACCTGGCACGATTTACTGACACGGTGACAGGGATGTGCGACAGAGAGGGAAGAAATGTAGGAAAAGGACAGTAAATATCAAGGGAAACGGAAGTGCCTTCTCAATATATAGCTTATAATAAGGTCAAGCGTTTAATGATAGGTTAATGCAATAAATTGTATTTAATAGACAATGTAATACTCCTTAAATGAAAGTAAAAAAAATATGAGTCACCATACATTTTATTAACACAAAATTACATAAAGAAAAAATCTGCTGATCTCTCCTTAAAACAAAAATAGGAAACATGAAATTTTTGAACTTTATTACGATTTTCTTGAATTTTAATACTTCGTATTGCCTCCTCGTGCTTCCATTACTGCGTTTACGCGGTTTGGCATGCTGTACACCAAGTTCCTTATACGATTTTGGGGAATATTCTCCCATTCCTCTGTGAGAGCAATTTTGAGCTGACGAAGCGTGATTGGGGGAGGGTTTCGTTGTTTTACGCATCTGCCTAGCTCGTCCCAAGCATGCTCGATCGGGTTGATATCCGGGCTGCGCGCTGGCCACTCCATACGAGTAATGTTCATCTCTTGAAGGTAGTCATTCACAATCCTACCTGTATGAGGTCGGGCATTGTCATGCATAAATATAGCATCCTCACCTAAATTGACCATAAATGGACCAACGTGATCATTGAGGATTTCTTCCACATATCTTACGCTAGTTAAAGAGCCGTTTTCTATGATCACCAGCTCTGTGCGACTTTCAGAAGAAATTCCGGCCCACACAAGTACAGACCCACCACCGTAGGCTACTTTTTCCTCGATGCATGCTTGCTTGAATCTTTCCCCTGGTCTTCGATACACTCTGTGTCTTCCATCGTGCTTGTAGAGCATAAATTTTGATTCGTCGGAGAACATAACTTTTGACCAATCTTCAATACTCCAATTTACGTGGCTCTGGGCATATCTTAGTCTTGAAATACGATGCCCACGCTCCAGTTTAGGGCCGTTTGCAGGTCTAAGGGGTTTTAAGTTAGATTCAGCAAGCCAACGTCTTACTGTCCATGCACTTGGGTTACTTCCTCCGAGGCGTCGAAACTGATTGGTGAGTTCAGTTCCTGTGAGAAAGCGATTTCGAAGCATGGTGTTCACCAAGTATCGGTCTTCTCGTGCTGTGGTATACCTGGTTCTGCCCGTTCCTGGTCTGCGTAGGTTAGAACCAGTTTCTTCGTAACGTCGGAGAACTCTTTGTACTGTTGACAGCGACACACCAACAGTCCTGGCTGTATCGCGCTGACTCCGGCCGGTTTCCAGCATTGTAAGTATTCTGGTGCATTCTTCAGGCGTAAGCGACATAATTTCAGCTTGAATAATGAATATAGAGCACTATCAACATGGTTTATGTACCCACATAAATGACAGATTACAAACAAAAGCAAAACCAAATGCTGTAATTTCGTAGTTCCATCTTCGAAAGTGGCCCTTTTTCAAATTTGATTTTTTTATGATATAACTTTACAATAACTAAGAAGTTTTAATACCTTCATTTAAGGAGTATTACATTGTCTATTAAATACAATTTATTGCATTAACCTAGCATTTTTAGTTTCCGAGATTTTTAGGATTCTTTAAGTGACCCGGATTCATTGCTCTCGAGTGTATCTAGTAGTTGAACATTAAATTTAAATTAAACACAAACCTGTCAACATATCAGAAACTAATATAATCTAAACATGCAATAATAACATACATACATTATGGAATGATATCAAGCCGCTTTTGTGCGTCACGAATATGGTAAGGTGCTTTAATATATTGTATCTAGCAATAGATGTCAAACACCGTAGAGTATACACTGAAACTGGGATTCTCAAAGTGAGATTTGTTTAGCCCCAAGAAACAACAAGTCCACATACAAAATACATTACAGGTTGCTTATGAAATTTGATTAAATTATTTAAACCTACGTCTTCTCAGCAGATCGCAACTACATTTTGTACGTACTATTACATTATCGAGGTTCTGATATTGTATTATCTTACTACGATTCTAAAGATCAAAAATTATAAATGCGATGTTGCTATCAGGCTGCTAGCTGTGTATAATGAAGACTCGTGTTTACTCTCTTCCAAATTTCATTAACTGAGCCGTTTTCTTTTTCTTTTGTACCGCATTCAAATTGTCACTAATTAAGTTTGCCTAAAGTTCATTGCCTCGGTTTCGCAATTACCAAATGTCTTAATTAACAATACCTACGACACTCTAGAATAGTACGTCGTATTATAAAAAGGAGGCAATAGGTTGCCCTATAACACCAATACTTACAAATCTATATATAACTATATATAAATGAATAAATATTATACGCTGTGTGCTGACCCAAATATTAAATTGTTGTCATTTTAATACTAATATAATTAAAATAGTTTGAGAATCGCTGCCTCCGCCTGCAGTGCTATTATCATTACGCTACAAATTGTTCCGTCAGCGTATGGGCTGTATAGTGTATACTTTACATAAGGAAGAGAGTTGTTCACGTTTCTATTATTTACTTAATAATCGTGCATTTGACTGGAACCAGGAATTTTACATGAATAGTTGAAAGTACAATGTACCTTTTTACCTGCCTTTTAGACTGAGCCTAAAGAATGTTCGTATCCGAGAAAAAATATTTTTATGGGATACTGGGCTAACGTAAAAGCTGCCCAACTGGTGGTAAGCAACCAGCGCCGGCCAAGGACACCTGCAGCTTACGTGCTCTCACGATTGCGCTGCCAGACTTTAAGAAGGGATAGAGGTCGGGGTGAGATGGGCCTCCCGATACCTCTCTTACAGAATTTCTCACTATCGATGTTTTATCAGTAGGTATTTCACCGATCAAGCTGGCTCAATCTGAGTATCTTTGTACGAATACAATATATTTCTTTGTAGCCTGAATATACGTCCTGTCGCCTAGATTATTACGTATATTTTAGATTCAGACGTACTACTATTTTTGTCTTCGTCTTTGTCTTGGTCAAATGATTTTCCAAATTTCTAATTCCTTTTCAGTAGTTCCCTTTTTATTTTAATTTTCTCATTAAGTCAAGTCCAATTATATCTTCGGGTTCAGCACTAAACTAATCAATATCGTCCAAACCTGGTTGTCGCACTTGAAAAATCTTAATTAAAATGTAATTCTAAATTGCGTCTGAAAAATAAACAAAATTAATTCTAGGTTCCATCTTAACTAATACGGCACCTAATTTTGTGTTCATTTCAAAGTTAAATAATTTTTAGTGCGCATTTTTATCTGTTTTACGTTTCTGGTGTGAGTTATAACTAGTGCGTTGGTCTATATCTAGATAGTTGTTTAATTAAATTCTTGATAGTTCCAGTGAACTGACCATCATCACGGACGGCCATTTGCTTCTATACTAAATACTCTCCCTACATAATTAAATGAGCGGACACACGGACAAGTGGAAAATTATTCTTACACTTCAATGCGATATTTACAGAATATCCTACACACTGTTATTCAAACATTCATACATTATCACAAAAAAATATCTGCATTTGCTATCCTTCCTGAATCACTACATGGTCGCTGTCCGCTGTCGGTCCCCTTAAATGCTTAAAATACTCAACAGATATTGGTGGTTACCTCCGGATACCTCTCTCACCGAACGAAACACGGCATGAGCCACTTTACGTCGATCTTCTGAGAGGCCGTGGTATTTCATCGGTCGAGCCGGTCCATTCATGCAGCAAACTGCTTGGCTCTACCACTTACTAAATAATAATGTACCACATATGTGTACCTCTTAGAAATAAGCTACAATGGCCATATTATTTCTTTACTTTTCACGCGAAACAAAGTTCGCCGGGTCAACTAGCTAATAGATAATAGATAAATCCATAATTAATCTAGACGTAATTAGTGTCATAGCAAACAGATTCATAAATAGAATCGTCAAAATATTTGGTGTAACAATTCTTTATTATGTGTAAATAATTTGGCAAAAAAATATATAACAAATAGTTTCTATAACGCACTAAACGATAATAATATATAAAGGATATGTCGGACGATATTCATCTAAGAAATAAATACGTACGATATTATTTCACATAACATGTCAAAATATAATCTGCTACAAGATTGCTAAATATGAGTGAAAATGTATGGTTGCATATATTTTGCAATACTTTATAAAATGTTTGTTAATCACACATAAACAGTTGTAGATATGTAACATAATCAACTTTACTGTAATTACTAATGAATTGAAATTCTCGAAATGAACAGGAAAGCACACCTTCGTCTAATATATCTGGGAGGCGTGAAATATTTTGCCGATTGAATTCGCAAGACGCTCAAATATACTTTGAACATAACAGCCATCTTGTTTATCCGCTCGGATTTCACCTATAATGATCTCTTACCCGCTTTGAACAGGCAGCTGTAAGCAAAATCTATGTGAATATTTATGTCTAAAAATAAATATCAAAACATATATATGTACCTATACATGCCTCAAATTTGATCACAAATATGGTGTATGTTTACCTGACTTTATCAAAACAAGGGTTGTGGTTTCCCAGAGTATGTATGAATAGGTATTGTTATGTTTTTTATCGTATACTCTACATAAAACCTCGACACGGACTATATTCACATAACAACAAAAACATAACATAACTTCATGCCTTTTTTTACTCAAAGGTGTAGGCAGCGGCTGTTAAGCCACTCGCCGAAGGATGTCATTCGTAAATATAATATTTTAAACCAATCGAATGATATACGATCTTAAGAATATTGAATTGTATTATCGATTTATTTCTTTTGAAGTGGAACTTCTAATTAGGCATGAGCGTTATTTATCGTAAGCGGTTTCAGTAACCTATTACGCGGCTTATAACCGTATACGTAGTTTCGTAGACACGAATGTAACGCTTATTTTAAATACGCGGTTCCACTCACACAGTACACACAACGGCCGGTGCACGCGTAAGCGCTTACTATGTAACGCTTATTTTAAATACGCGGTTCCACTCACACAGTACACACAACGGCCCGTGCACGCGTATGCGCTTACTATGTAACGCTTATTTTATTTATATACGCGGTTACACTCACACAGTACACACAACGGCCGGTGCACGCGTAAGCGCTTACTTCTGTAACTACGTACTCTGTGGTAACTACAGTAACTTGGAAGGGTTTCGTGTAATTATTATTAATACTATAGTACTATTATTAGTTATTTTTAGACGACACGCGTAACGTTAAAGTATGATAATTGTTATATCTGTTTTAATTTCTAATGCCCATGTTAATTTGTAAGCAATTGGACAGAGAATAAATTCAAAAAGGGTTATGTTGTTTTTTTATCTTATAAATATAAATAGAATTTAATACAATAAATTTAATATATATTCAAAGTGTAAATATTTTAACAAAACTGCAAAAATATATGTATTTTTTTTCGGGATAGGAGGGCAAACGAGCAGGCGTGTCACCTGACGGTAAGCAACCAACGCCACCCATAGACACTAGCAACACATAATAGGTATCCCCTATGTGTGTAGTGCTACTGTTGCGTTGCCGACCTTTAAGGAATAGGGGATAGGGAAGGAGGTGAGCCTCCGGATACCTCTCTCACCGAACAAAACGTGGCATGAGCCACATTACATCGATCTTCTGAGATGTCGTAGTATTTCACCGGTCGAGCCGGCCCATTCATGCAGCGAACTGCTTAGCTCTACCACTGTTAAACATAGAACAGAAATTGTATATAAAATCGAATGAACTTTTAAATACGCCTGCTTTCTGTCTTGCAGAAAAACATGCCTCGAAATAGGTACTCAAACAAAATGACAATATAAACACATTGCAATTTATTTAAACTATTGCATATTTGTAATCATAACTTAATACAAAGTAACACATAACCTACTGTCAGTATACAGAAATAACTCGATACAAAAATAATCGGTTTTGAAACCAGTTATTCATATATACGAAACTGCGTATAACGATGACGCGTAAAAGACGTTACGACCCATGACTACTTCTAATGTCTCGTGCAAAAGCGTTTAACGCTTTTAACGCCCCCTCGCGGGTATTATTATAGGTAATATAAAACACTAAAACATAAATCGGCTTATATAAACCAAGGAAGAGAATTTCCATAGCGTGATTAAAAACTGTACATAGACATCTAGTAGCTAGTAGCGGCACTGTTTTTATCGCACCGTGTCTCAAAAGTACTAACTGCATAAAAAATATTGTTTTTAATTTTTAAATTTATATGCTACTTAAAAAAAAGAACAAAACAAAAAATTCAAATATTAGTAGGAATAAACAAAAAAGGCATTTTTTAATGCTATATAATAATAATAATAACAAATAATAATTAGTTTGACGTCGCTATAACTGAAAAACCAACCTTGGGAACCTTAATAAAAAGTATCCATACAGACACAGGAGTAACACAACTAGTTTAGTATTAGTCAATAAATAATATAGTTATTAAAATGCAATAGGTCGCAGGTAAAATAATGGCTTTTTTACTTCTGTATTTATTACTGTATTTAATTTCATTATATAAACTAAATTTTAATTTGTCTTAATTATTTTTACCTTATTGGAACCATTAGTGTACATGTACAAAAGTACAATTAGATTACAAATACGTTTAAGAAGTATGAAAAACAAAATGGGTAAAAAAAATAATTTCTTTCCAATGTGGCGCCAAATAATCTATACATGTAATAAAATTGTAGGAAAGTTGAATATTTCATTGAGTTTCATTGAATATTTCATTTGCATAATTCTTGGGATATGATCTACAATCGATACCAAACGTCAAAATATAGTTTTTAGATTTTTTGTCTGTTTGTCTGTATGTTTGTTACGGATAAACTGTAAAAGTACTGCATGCTTTTACGTCGAATTTTGCTTAAATATAGCCAAGAGGGTCGGGTCAACACAGGCTAAATATTATCACGCTATCACTAACTGGGGGTGAGCGATGAACCCGTATAATGGCACAGGCACAGTATTCTTCCTGCTTTTTTGGCGTCCACGCAGATGAAGTAGCGAGCAACAACTAGTATAGTTATTAAAATGCAATATGTAGCTAGTAAAATAAGGGCTTTTTAATTTCTTTGTATTTAATTTCATTACATAAACTAAATTTTGATTTGTCTTAATTATTTTTACCTTATTGCAATTTCTTTCTATTTAATTCTTTTTGTGCTATCTGTACTAGTATTTTTTTTGTAAATCTCTATTTTTTTTTGTAACACAACAAGTAGGTACGAAGCGGCTACCGAACATGTCAGCAGCCAGACGTATATACGAGTATGTTATTATAAGGATAATTAAATCGATATTTGTTATTTTGCAATGTATGTAAGTATCTAAGTATGTATATAATACGTATGTAAGTTTTTATACACGCTAAGTTTGGATAATATTATTAATAGTCGTAGAGCTAAGCAGTCCGTTGCATGGATGGGGCGGCTCGATCGGTGAAACTCCACCGCCTCTCATTCAAATATAGTTTTAATGCTTTTTTAAAATATGGGTATTAAATGAAAGGGCTTTTCGATGGTAACTTGAAAATATGACGTCATTCTAGATCGAATGCTATAAGTATTTTAATGGATTTTACAATATGGGTAATGGGCTTGAGCTTGGGGGAGTACCTAAATCAAAGAACAATGCGACGTCGAATATGGCACATCCTCCTAAATAAAATAGTCACCAAATTCTACCCAGACCTTAAGATGGGGATACTCGAGTGGGGATCGAACCCGCCAATCTCCATTCCACAGTCAGTAGCTTTACCGTGTATTGGTAAAACTACCGACTGTGGAATGTAAGTTGTGCTCTTTATAAATTAAGCGTGTTATAAATGTTCGTCTGTTAAAAAGTTCCACTTCAGTAGCGCGTAGGGACTCCGCGTATTTTTTATTTTTTTTATTTATTGTATTATCTAATTTAATTTATTTTAATTTAATTGTACACAACATTTACTGCCCTCTCCTTTTTATTTCTATCTATCCTAAGATTGCCTTTTTTTTTTTACACGAGGAAATGCTTTATGCACACCCCCCGCCTGGGTACGGCAAGGGGTAGTGTGGGACTCCCAAAACAGTAAACTGCAATCCGATCCTAGGGTTACCCACTAAAACCTCGCGGCGGCCTTCCTCCCTCCGGCGTTGGGGTGGTCCAGGATTCGGATAAACCCCTCTGGTCCACCCCGCCGTCGCCCCCTCCCCCCCCTCTGTCGCGAGGGGGTGCTCATCGTCGGGTAGCCTCGGCGAGGCTCCCCCGGGCGGGGCGGCTCCGACCGCGCGCTGTAAAGAGGCGCGCGGCCGGCGGCGCCCCCGACGACCCTCCCCGGCCGCACCGGGGGGTCATCCTTCCCGGGCCGCGACCCGGGCGCACCCGCGGGGTGTGCGCCCTCGCATCCTAAGGTTGCCTGGCAGAAAGTTTTTATCATGTATCTGTATTTTTTTGTGTATGCAATAAAGTATAATATATAAATAAATACAACAACCAAATCAAATGGCTATTTGGATAAAACTTAAAAGTATCAGTTCATTATTATGAACTGTTACTTTTAAGTTTAGTTTAGTTTGTAAGCTACTGGTATGTAGATACGTATGCATAAATCTGTTCTGAAATCAATTTGAACATACAAAAGAAAGGAAGTAAGAGAAAATTGAGCGTTGATAAGAACGTGACTTGATTAGATATTTAAACCGGAGAGAATACGTGACAAATAAACCAAGCTTATTCTATAATTACTTGTGGCACTGCCTACCCATAAGGAACTCGGCGTGAATACGTGTATGTGTCTGTACTTTGTACAACAAAAACTATCAATCTAAGCGCTTTCTATTCTATTAAATGTCGCACTAAACTGCCTCAATCTACTCACGGATTGACAAGGGATTAGGGTGAAATATGCTTTACAAGCTTTCAAGTTACAGCTTAAGTGTCTTATGGCCGCAAATGCTCTGTAAAGTTATTACCTCTCCTTCAACCAACAGCTGGACTGATATATTTGTACTCGATACGTAGTAGTCACTCGATAATTTACCGAAATTTCGGTAATCGACGTTTAAATACGCAATTAATTGTAGAAAAAAAACCATTTAAACTCGAAATTTAATGTCAGTTTCCGCACAAAACGAGATTTACGAGTATTCGTGCAGCGAACGAATGAGTCCAATGGAAATCAGCATTTCCGATGGCAACAAAACGATTCTTTTAATTTACGACGTGCTAATTTTTATTCGTCCAAAGGATTTTTTCCAATTGTCGGTGTGATTTTTAATATGTCTATTATTTATGTAATGATTTTACCCCTCTAATACCGGAAGATGACCACTGTGCCATTTATTTGGTTCTACAGAATAATTTACGTAAGCTACCAAACGTCGGTCACCATTTTGTCAGTCATAGATATACGCGTAATCTATTATCTATTGTATAAGTTTGTTGATTTAGGACTTGTGAGGGTAGAACGATGATTATTATCAAGATATAACATAGCAATATTCGTAGTATCGTTTATCAGCCGGATCAGCGCTTTTGGTGATATAATATTATATGGGTATTCCCGAAAAATCCCGACACTCCCGGAAATATAAAAATTTCCATTACAATACCGCTGCCCACATTGTTATCTAGCCGAGATTTTCTTACTGAATGTGTGGTGTGTTTTTCCGAATTTTAGTTTTGGAATTTAGATGAATAAAAAAATGTATAGGTATTGGAAAATCGGGAACTAGTACACTAAATTCTCGTCGGTAGAGTATATTTTTTTATTGTAAACTCGGGTCGGTTAAACCCTCGGGTTTAACGGGTGTATTGGAATTGGTTCACTTTTTCGGGGTGGAGGCGTTCTGTAATAATTTCTGATAGCTTTTTAATTTTAAATTTGCCTTGATATTGTGTTCAATATGTGATACTTAAATTTTATTATTCGCCACAATTTTTGCACAACGTTACCACTCTAATTAAAAGAAGTCGCGTCAGTTGTGCTCGACTACTGTGATCGCATAGAGTTTCTTAGTTAACATGTAGGACGTTGATTTTAATTTAGTTGGATCTTAATTGTGACTGTCGAGTATTCTGTTTGCTACACCTTTTACTCACCAACCTACTAATTAGTTTTCAGTAGTTATAATAATATTGTTATTTATTTCAAATGGTTTGAAAAGAATATTTGGCACATGAGTTTCTTGCCCGATTCTTCTACACTCGGAATCAGGCCGCTCGTGGCGATTGCGTCCGTGTCTTTTTTTGTTCCACGGAGGCACTTTCCACAAGCGCTCGTGTTTGTATTTAATTTTGAATAATAGGTTATCTGTACTTGTTGACTACTTTTAAGTGTCTGTAAAGACCTATAAAAATAAAGTTATTTTGACTTTGACTTTGGGTGATTCGTGCTAGTTGGACTGATCCGTTCAGAACTTGAAATGGAAAATGAAAATAGCCAGTTCGATATTTTGTAAAATAATAATGCCAGCAATCTCTCGTCACTCACCTCAAGATCACCAAGAGCAGAGTGGTCCAGAAAATAAGCAGAGTATTTTGTGTAATTAACTTGCGTAATTACTTGCTATCTAAAATAGAAATTAAATAAGGGAATTAATACATATATACATTTTTGAGTAAATAAGGGTATGTATGTCTAAGAAAGGACATGTTCCGTTGTTCGGACATGCAGAAAAAATAATGATGTAAGATTGATTAAGCAGATGTATAATGCAAAAGTGCAAGTATGTAAGAGTCGAAGACGGCCACTGCGCACTTTCGAAGACTAAATAAAACGAGAGCTTGAAGAAGGTGATGTCAGGAAAAAAAGCTTAAAAGCCGACGAGCGTGTATAACAAGAGTTATGCAAGTCTCTATTGTCTCTGCCCAGCACGCATCGAACCTGGCGTGAAGTTATGTATTAATAGTTAATATAATCCTATAATCCAACACATCGCACTAGTATGTATGCTTATCATTACATAGTATAAAATAAAGTTGCTTTCCACTGTCTGTCCCCTTAAATGCTTATATCTTCAAAACTACGCAACGGATTTCGATTTTTTTTAATAGATAGAGGGTGTTAACGTGGTGGTTTGTATGTATAATTAATGTTTATTGTAGTAAAGAAAAAGTGATAAAACCATAATTTAGTTTTACTTTTGGTGCGGAACAAAGTTCGCGGGGTCAACTAGTTACATATAATAATTTTTGTAATGCGAATGGGGCTGGAATCAACCGATGGTTGATAGTTACTCAAATTCAACGAGTAATCTCCCGACACAAATCATAAAACTTATATATGAAAACAATATCAATATTTCGCCTCAATTATCGCCTCATAATTTCAACAAGAACAAGAAAGATTAGTTATACGTAGGAAAATAGATCTAGTTTGCAAAGTGCTAAGTGCGCTAATGTACTTTTTGCCGGTAAAACTAATGTGGTAGCCGAAAGGCTTTCAGGTAGCCTCAGTTCAGCGCAACGAATGTTCATAAATCTTTATACTAGTGCTTCTAGATATACAGAGTATTCACCGAAATTTCCACCTAGCATATTAATGTACAGTATGTTGTGTTATATATAGCTATTTTATTATCATTTTCTTTCAAGCTAGGCGAGTTTTCTAACGTATTTCAAATGAATTCTGTAAATATATTTAGATTGTACTGTGAACAGTATCACTGTATCCAATCTATTCTGTATTTGTTAAGCAAATGCTCGGGTCTCTTGGGACAAAAGGTTTCTTTTAGATGCATTTCCGTGCGTGAACTTCATACCAAAGAAAAGTTGTTTTATCTTGAACGTAAGAAGTAATGTTATTTAAAATATCTGTAAAATAAACTGATGTTACTTGTGCTAAGAAATGTAATATAATTTTATTAAAAATTAGGACAAAACTCAAGTATGACCTTCGAGGTTATCATTATCAAAGAGATGTTTAGAGTATGCAATATTAAAATATTGAATATTATTAAATAAAATTATTAATGTTCGTAAACCCTTATTAAAAAGTTAATATGAAATATACAATATATTATTTGAATTCTAAAATATATTATATAATTTCTCGTTTGTTTTTGCATACACAAATATATAATATATACCTTCACGTCACTTCGCGGGGTAGACAGAGAGAATAGAGCGCCATCTATAAAGCACGATTCTTACACGCCTCACCCGCTTCTATCGAAATAAAGCTTCTAGAGAAATGTAGTAATTTTTTTTTTTATGTTATTTTTTATTTTGGCTATTATGCGGAAGTTCCGGTCATCTAGTTTAATATTATATTTCGATTTAATAAGAATAGAAATACCATAAAAAAACCTTATATCCACAACTAAATGATTAATCATAAACCCGTCTATGCCCAATTTACTTCATATTAGTTTCCTCTGTGGCTTTGATGAGTTTTCTGATCTATCTAGGGGATTTAGGGTTCTATGGCAATTGAATCAAAATTAATTCTTCAGTTACATTTCTTCTTCGTTTATCTTGTCTTTTCTAGAATATAGGTACGTCTGCCCTTTATTTTTCTTTACCAATCCTATATATTTTAAAGGACTCTGACATACTAAAGACAGATCCTATTACTCTGGAAAGTCCAAATAAACAAATCAGGAAAGGAATTCCGTTCCCAAAATCAATATAAAGTCGATTAAACAGAAAATAACAAACTTTAATTAACGTCCTTCTCTAGAGCATCGCTTTACTAATAATTTAGAGCCTTCTGCCTTCATAAAAACCACCAACTCCGCCAAATTAATAGAGTCTCCAACAACTCGTAATTAAATAATAAAGATTCGCGTTACTGACAGCCAGAAGATTGTTATTGGATGAGTTTGATCAATATTTTAACGAGGATTGAAATATTTTATAAGACCCGTTTAAAGATTTAAATATAATGCGTGTTAACGGAATATATTATAACTAGCAAAAGTAAATAGTTGGTGCTTTACAATTTTTTAAGTATTAGAAACGATTTGTGATTCTGTTAGTTTACTAGTTAAAGCATCTATACGAGCAAGCGTATCATCTGGTGGTAAGCGCCGCCCATGCACACCTGCAATACGGATAGTGTTACAGTTGTGTTGCTTGCCTTTACGGGTGTAGGATGGGTAATTTGGTGGGCTTCCTGACACTTATCTCACCGAACGAAAGACGGCATGTGCCACTTTAACTCGGTATTCTTAGAGGTCGTGGTATTTTAACGGTCGAGCTGCATAAATTAAATTCATAATCTAACTAACAATGTATTTTCTTTTAAAATAAAATAAAGATTCACTAACTTGACTTTAAACTAACTTTGAACTTGTGACTTCTTTAATATTTACATACACACTAATCTAAATTTAATTCTTAGCTCCTCTAAGTTTTAAGTCCGCAAGTTATAACAATCTATAGAAAACCATGTGTTATTGTGTGATGTGTTCCAACTGAAAACCCTTGATATCTCCGTAGACTTCGTTTGTAGTTATGTGTTCAGCAGTAACTGGTGGATCTTGGATAACTGGTTATGTGATATATAATGACTTCCTTGGCACAATAGGGTGGCGTAATGGTTTGTCATCATAATCATTGTTTTAGTATGAGTTCTATTATCTTGTAGGCAAGGAGTTTTATTCAACAACAGTGACATATTTCGCTTTCATTGTTTCTTTGAATTCGCTCGCAAAACTTTGATATAATTGTTCTACTTGATCCAATCGAGCAATGCTAATGTGGAAAATAAGTGCTTTTTGTTTTTGATCTTTTTCTAGGATAAGAAAGTTAACAAGCCAGCCCTTCACCTGATGGTAATCAACTAGTGCCGCCTACGGACACCTACAACACAGATGAGATGGGAAGCGAATTGTAAAAGAGGTTTGCATTTGGATATTCTAAGTGGTTGTGGTATTTCACCAAACGAGAGAGCCCTTTCATGAAAGGGCTTATCCCATAAAAAAAGATGCATGCAGCGAACTGCGTAGCTCTACTACTGTTAAGGAAATATGTTTCAGGGTAAGGATTAGAGATTTATTCATTCATTCATAGAAATTGATCGTATTGCCAGAACAAATCCCAAATACCCAAAGCCAACGACTGAGACAAATTTTGGAAATTCATTATTTACATTGACGGTTGAATAAAGTTTAAAATTATGACTTTCAATTAAAATATATCTTTTCGTGTTCTATTATTTTCTTGAACGAGTACAGCTTTTGACGTGACAACGTCTTATAAATTGGTTTGCCGGGTGACACTTCAAGAAACTGCGTTACGCTCCGCTCACGTTATGCGCTCACAATGAGAGCGAGTGAGAGGCACGCGTCCCTTCCACTCGAGCACAGTTAGCCCGCCTAAGAGCGAGAGAGACAGAGCGACAAGTTATTGTATGTATATTTGTATATAAATACGTATGTATGTGTAAAGGTAAAAATAAAATTTTGTTAATATGAAATTCAGTGCGAGATTCTTTGTATAAATTAATGTTTTAAATATAATTCTTTGTCTAAATAAATGTTTTAAATTGTTACTATTATTTCATCCTTCTTCCTACTATACGAATGAATATACACATTAAAATTATTTTACCACTCAAAGTCGTCACGTAAAACTTTCGCCCGTATACCGACTTTACAGGCAACCATTTAATTTTTTTATCATAAACATTTTAAACAGATACGAATATTTCACTGATTACTAATAATTATTTGGAAATAGACGAGTTCACCAGTTATTAATATTACTCTGTGTCAATTGTAGCCTAAATATATATATTGCAGGGACACGGAGCTATAAAGACCATGTATCCAGTCGTTGCTTTTCATGTACTCATTTGGATTTACTTACAAACAAACAATGAAACTTTACGATTCCATTTGCCTCAACGAGGGCGAAGCGAATAAATATTTATTGCTGTAAGATAATAAGATATTGGCAGACTACTTGTAATGTCGTTTGTATAACGTTTTATTAGTTCAGTAATACTCTTTATTATTCAATAAGTGGTCTAACTGTTTTCTTTTTTGTTACATCTTTTGCTAGATAAACAATATTTCTAATAAATAAATTTATTCGATTCTTATATTTCTGTACTAAGTTATAATAAATTCAGTTCTCAGAATTTTATTGCCCATCGTTCACTTTCCTTTAAACAAAATTAATCAGCACTAGAAATTGTTCATTGTGCCTTCTAGTAAAAGACGATTAATATTTGAATAACATACGTAAATAACATAACATAACTTCACGCCTTTTGTTACCCGAAGATGTAGGCAGCGGCTGTTAAGCCTCGTCTCGCCGTTATGTTTACGTCCCAAATGGAATAGGTGGCGAACCTATTGCCATACCGGGCACAAAGTTTTCAGTCGTCGATATTTATCATACTTAAATTCCGAAAACAATTTCGAAAAGTCGTTGGTGTGAGCCAGTGTCAGGATTCGAACCCGGACCTCTGGATCAGAAGCCGTGTGCTCTCACACTGGACCACCGAGAATATTACTATTATAAACTTTACGCCTATTTTCTTGCGGGGTGTACAGAATTAGCTGAGTACCGTAATGAACACCGATCTTTCAAATTCCCGAGGTGACTGCTGCTAAAGCCAATCTCTTTTGGTTGGTTGAAGATTTCCACATATTGAAATATGCTTTTTTAAATAATCCTCAGTTTCCTTCCTTCTGCCTTAACACGTATACTTTTCTTATGAGGTCGGTTTTAGTTCAGACTGACTCTTACCCCGCCACTTAGATATATATTAATATAAATTTAGTAAGGAACACGAACGAGACCATCGCCTAAATCAATAAATATTAATTTATAGACTTCGAAGTACGTTTAATTTGTGTAAACGTTAAACGCCAGTTGAATACGTAATCAGAATTCTCTCTTAGTTTCATCCCTCTTGAAGTCAACAACTTAAAGTCAACAAAATAAACAAGTTGGCAAATTATTGCGAATGTTGAACTATTGAAACTTGCTAGCTTGTTTTATGTTGTTCAGGGTAAATAATGTATCCAATGAGTTATATATATCTTCGATGGTACTCGTAATTTGATAGGCCATATTAAGTAGTAGTTCAATTCGATTCCCGTCCAGAACTAAATGGTATCTTAATGGATTCAACATATCATAGGTGGTCTAGATGGTCTCGGTGGCCTAGAAATGGACCACGGATCAAAGAGTCTTACAAACACAGAAATAGATCAAGATAGAACGGCGAATAGGCGTGGCAAGCGTGCCAAAACCCTGCACTATATTGCATGCTTTTCGAAACTCGCTCTCATTACGCAACGAGCGTTCCTGCCATGCGTTCAGGACGTAAAAAAATAGATAAAACGTCACATATATGCCTTATTATGCTGTGAAAAATTGTAAAAACAAAAGTAGTGAATCAAATATGAAAAAAGGAAATATTTCGTATGATCAGTAAGTACAGAAAATCAGTAGAAAGTATTTTTTTGAGATTATAAATTATTGTTTTACTTTTATTATGTTCAATAATTACGATCACACGTTGTATATTTTTTCGTTATGATAAATATCCATTGCTGTCCGCATTCAACGCTCGTATACAAAAACATTGCGCGTATAAATTATACGAGTAATGTACGTCGAATCGAACGAAATACACAATACACCTGCCAGTTGCTCGCTGTGTCTGTTAATCGCTGTGATTCGAATGTTAGAGATGGGCACTCCATGTCGATTTATCCATTTATCGATAAGTCTTAGGACTTATCGATAAATTAATTCAATAATAATTTGAGTATCAGCTCATATCTTGCTTTGTCCCTACTTTATTCTAACACCACAAATTTCAACCAAAGTGTTTCGTAATTACATTGGCAGCAGTTTATTTGACAGTATAAGTTTTCACCAATTTGACCAATCGCCGATGGAAAATCATCTCGTTCTTCTCAAATGGGCAGTAACCGAGGTATATGTAGACGTTCGGCTTCGTTATTTAACCAGGACTGTGAGGCCAACCCTTACAAAAAGGCAAATATTTAATAAATATGTATAGTTTCAAGGACAGTAAAATATTTATAATTAAATTTTATATACTGTTGGAAAAATATGTTTTAGGTTTTAATATGTCGGATTGAAGTATTTAACATGTTTTACTTTCTATGATTATCGTTACAGAAAATCAATAAAGTTAGTAAAATATAAAAATAATAAAATTAACACACGTTGCCGATATTAACATCGATAATCTAATGTGAGTGTCTCCTAACTAGTCGCGCCGCTCACAATGAAAATGACGTCACGCTGAGGGCGTGGTTTTTCAAAAAAGTGACACGCTCGAAATGTATGGAAATATGACATCGCGGCCGTTCTATCTTGATCTATTTCTGTGCTTACAAAGTACAAAGAGAATACCACAATAGCACAAATAAATTCTATTGTAAGATACGAATCATTACATCATTACATAGTGTAATTATTTTTTATATAATTACCTATTTATGACAATTATAGCTCCCTAAAAATATCAACCATTTAACAAACAGACCTGTAATGAGTGATAATCTATTTAATAAACTGAAAGCCATGTAATGAACTAACTTCTATTGCAGTTCACAATTCATTAATATCTCTAAAACTCGTGAAAAAAATTACTTTAAAAAAAGTTAAACCGACTTCTATAAACGTAAACCACAAACTCTTTAAGTATATGGAAACAGTACCTCTATAACTAAAAAGCGATAAATAACGTATTTTCTAATTTGTATACTTATTACAATATACAAAACGTAATACTTTAATAAAGTCATCTTTAATTAAGTCATCTTGATAATTTCTGAGATTTAGCACTTTAATTGCAAACGCTGGCTGAACCCTAGTGATAGATCAAATCAGTGTTCTACATTACTAAGTTCCTTTAGAAGGTCTACAAAAAAGTCCGCGAGGGCATATGTCTATTTCTTAGGGATAACCCACAATGACCATTTTTATTTTTTTTTATTTTACGAGAAATAATGGTGTTATTTACGAAGCAATTTTAAACATTACCGTATTAATTTTCATCCAATTAAGTGTCTTAAATAGATTATGCATGTAATATATTACATGCATAATTTATTTATCCCATATATCATCTATAGATGATCCTGGCCCTTTACTTTACAGCATACAATTTAAACGAAAATTTTCGAAGATATTGTAGTATTAACATAGCGGAACAGCAGTTAAAGCCGATAAATAGCACAAATTGAACTTCATGATATCCAAAATTTACTCATTCATTACATTTGATACGGAACAAAGTTCGCCGGTTCAGCTAGTAAAAAGATAAAATAATTCACAAAGGTCTATATGTTTATAATAAACATTACAGCTCGTTACAGCTTGTTTAAATGTCGCTTATATTTCTATTCAGTTATTTGAATGTATGTTATATAATATTCGAATGTGTATGAACATAAAGACCGTCTTGATATCATTCAATGTCCCAGTTACGAGCATGTTCTGAATATGTTATTACCTTGTTGAGAAGATAACTGGATTACGTCGTAAAACCAATTTGGCTGCGTCAGTGATCGTGTCACATAATTTTTCCTGTTCATTCTGATTACCGTCGTCAAGTGTAATCGTTTCACAATTCGCATCCTATAAGTTTTTATTGAGTTTTTTTTTTTTTGTAAAACTCCCAGCAACATCAAGTCCTTTAGAAGTCGGTAGACTGATAGAATATTAAATTTGTTCTTTTCCTACTCATTTGCCATCGGTGGTATGATTCAGCATTCCCCTTCTGAATTAAAAATTGCTGATTTAAATTCAGATATATACGGATAAGTTTCCCAAAACGTTACAGCAGTCATGTGTGATGGATACCAGTGACTATATACTGGGACTACGTACATTGAAGACAATATTGACATCAGCCACTAAATCATGCACTAAGTACTACATGGTACCAAAAAGGTTATTAAAAAAAGCATTCACAAACCTTTTTTTTATGGGACAGGACGGCAAACAAGCTAATGTATACCGTGCTGAGTTGCGCTTCTTTAAGGGAGTAGGAGGAAAAAGCAAGGGGAAAGGGGATCGGGCCTCCGGATACCTCTTATACCGAACGAAACGCGACACAAGCCATTTCACGCTGATATTCCGAGAGATCGTGGTATTTCAACGGTCGAGCCAGCCCATTCATGCATAAGATGCGTAAGACTCTACTACTGTTAAACATTTAAACCTTGAAAAAGTAATCAAGACTAGACTTTTATAATATATCAATTTGTATGTTAATATATGCATCACGTCAGGAGGGGAAAACGAAAATAGGAGTACCAATGGTAGTTCCTATTACTTCTTCATACTAATTAATTAATTCACTTTACCGAAGCCCTATGTAGGTAACATTCGTATTCATTTTGGGTTACAAATAAGTGAGTTTTGGAATAACGTATTCTCAATAAACTGGGTAAATATATATCTGGGTTATTTTGTGAACAGAAGCAAATCTCTTTGGATTTGTTAAGCAAATGCGCGGCTCCCACAGGAACGAATGTTTCTTTACAAAGATTGCGTAAATCTTATATTGCTGAAATGTATATATCTATGAGATAAAAGCCTTATAATATATTAAATGTTTGCCGTCTCAACGGTAACAAGTTTAACATGGCTTCTATTCCAAAAAAATAAAAGCCTGGCATCGCCAATGCCTTTTCGGACTTTTTTTCTCGAATATCGTATTCAAATTATAAAGTTTTGCCATAAATATACGACGCTTACTAAGTCGGATAACTTTTGGCCAATTTAGTGTCTTCTACTAAGATACTTATATTACGGTTCAATATTTACCCATATATTTTATTTCAAAACGGGAGTAAACTACTGTAACACTATATGTGTTGCAGGTGTCCATGGGCGGCGCTGGTCAATTAACATCAGGTGACACGCCTGCTTGTTTGCCCTCCTATCTCATAAAAAAAACGCACATAAAGTCTATTAATGGCATTATATACCTACATAAAACATATAACATTTTCAATAAGCTTTGAAAGTCAAAAGAAATCATAGCTCACATAAAATGTCTCGTTTTTGGAGGCCAGTTAAAAAAATATATATAAGATCATAAATCCCATCGTTTAATCTGACCAAGAATCCATTCATATACAATAAAATGTCTGAAGCCTGCAGTATACAAAGATTTATGGACATTGGCTCCACCGAATTGAGACCACAACAAGCCATCGTCCACTCCCAGTTTGTCGAAAGCATTCAGCCGTAAAATCAAACGTTTTGGGGATACACAAAACTACATTTACTGACAAAAAAATACATTTTCCCACATAATTCTCTACACATAAGGTCTGCTTTTTAACTTTTAGAAGGCTATGAAATTTGGTCACAGTTCACATTTTTTTAAGCTATTGACACCGATGTTTTGTCTACTTTATTTCGTTTCCAGAGGCTATTTACATTTTCAGTAATTAGATAAAACCATCTTTAAGCAAGTAGTGGACAATGGGTACAATCACTCAAATACTGATCATACCAAAGCAAATGGTTTTGAATCAACCGATAAGCTTGTTTATATGAAATAAATAAAAATCTAAATTTTGCAAAATTATAGATTTATAGATATTTAATTAGACTATATACTCGCAAAGAAATAAGTGTACTACTAGTACTAGTTACCGTGAAAAAGAACATTGATATGCAATGTTCTTTTCACGGTAACTAGTACAACAAATATAAATGACGAATGGTTTTAAAAATACATAGGGCATAGGCAATCTTTTGGAAATAATCCTTTTTAAAAAGACCACATATTCTGCTGCTAACCATTAGGTATGTGAGCCATGCCATTGTGCTATTGTTGACGCAGTTTAAAAAACAAATATCGCTTATCAACCGGACCAGTGGGATGGAAGCAGGATCTAGATCATAATATTAAATGTTTATATATTTTTTGAAACTCGTAGCACTCCCGGCAATATAAAATTTCAGTGGCATTGCAACCGGTAACATTGTTATCAGTAAAGCTGACATTTTCATCCACATAAATGTGCGGTATTTCTCCGGATTTTTCGTTTAGAAACGAATGAAAAAGTAGTTTTATATGAAAATAGGCAAAATGCTAAGCCGGTTACTTTTGTTTGAAGGATATTTGTTACTTTTTGAAAAGATATGCTGATGTAAAGCATTTATATATTTAAAAATGGTGAAGTCAAGTTTTCGTATAATATTTTTATGTCTGAAGATTGTGGTATAAAACTACATGACGGTGTTGACATGACTATACATGACGGTGTTTGGGGAATTCTCAATAAATATTTCTCTCTTCAAAGTAATACATAATTTACCACGTGGTATTGTTATCTGCCTTCAATTTGAGTCCGTTCAAGTCACGCCTTTTTCTATCCAAAGGTTAGTCGAGGCTGTTAAGCCTCGACTGGCCGTTATGTTTACGTCCCAAAAGGAATAGGTGGCGAACCTATTGCCATACCGGGCACAAAGCTTTCAGTCATCGATATCACAAAGACCTTTCGAAAACAATTTCAAAATCTTGGTGTGTGCTAGGATTCGAACCCGCAACCTCTTGATGTAGAACCCCGCTTCTAAATTAAGGTCGCGGGTTCGAATCCGACCACTGAACCACCGAAACTCTACTGCTGATTAATATTTAATTAAAATGATATGTAATATCCAATTGCTGTCAAACATTTCGATACTGAACTAGAAAAAATATTGATCATTAATTAACTGTTTTGGACATATCATACCAATACTGATTAAAAAGACTCTCGAGTGCCGACCACAAACTGGTCCCCCGTCACCTGTGGCGTTCTATGGGGGAGGCCCCAAGTCCAGAGGTCCACAGGCTAAGGATGATGATGATGACTTATAATACCAACAAACCCAGATACCATATATACATCTATGCTCATCACAAACTTTGTTCAGATCCCACTTGCCGTACCTGTACTCAGCAGTCGCAATACAATCAATGCGATTTTTTAACGGTTAATCAAAGATGAATGAAGAAAGATATTTTGGTTAATATTTCAGACCTGACATTAGGTTAGGCTCCACTGTCATTAATATTATAATGAGCAGAAAGTAGTATAGTATGGCTGACATCTAATCGTGTGACTTATATCTAGAACCTCATTTTTATTAATTATCAGCTGTTGCCCACCACTTCGTCTGCCATAAAGCAGCAAAAATAGTAATCCAGTGCCATTATTAATTAAGTTGCATTGCTCACACTAAATTAAGATCATGATGATGAATGATCATATCTAGCCGTGACATCAACACATGTTGGCAATACCGACCTCTTGGCAATATTTATGCAAAATTGGACAAAACAGCGTGCTTTACTCTTAGAATTTATCCGTAACAAACATATAGACAGACAGACAAGAATAAGAATTCTAAAAAAACATTTTTAGTTTCGGTATCGAATGTAAATCATGTCCCAAGTATTCTAGTTACTCACTTAGTTCACCCCTGAACGTCGATTGTATGTTATTACGTCCTAACATACTCGTAAATAAATATATAAGTATATTATATCGATTTGCAAGGAATCTCTTGATTGTATTATTTCTTTATCGAGTTGTAAGTACCTACCTAGTAGATTGCTGGAGCATCCCACTTCTGAGTCAAGTAATCCTGGGCGCGTATACTGGCTAACACAAATATTTTCTCCAATTCTTTTCGAAAATTATGTGTTACAAATACCAATGACTGATAACATTATGCCCGTGCCCCGTATACCTGTATATAGATGGAAAAAATCGGCGACTCGGGTGAACAAAGGAGTAAAGATACAAAAATAAATTTTAAGTAGGTATAGAGCGTCTACACCTTTAATCTTAATATATGAAAATATAAGTAAATATAAAAATAATAATTAGTTAATTATCAAAATATTAAAGTATATGTCATCATTTCATCAAAGAACAACTTTTGATATTAAACAAGCCAGAAAATATTTAGTTACTTAATTTTTTTTTGTGCCAAATTTTACAGTAAACAAGGTAATGGGTATGAACTTTTCCAATAAACTCAAAGTTATTTAGAGGTGAAAGCTAATGACAAATTTTATGAAATTTCTGCAATAACTTTTTGAGGTTTTCCCGTCAGGTCTCTTGTCATCATCGCGCACAAAACCGTTCGGTTCTAGAACAGCTGGTATACCGGCGGTGACAAGAGCATGATGGATAATGTCTTTTATATTTGCGTGACGGCCGGCGTTACTGGCGCATGAGAGGCCATGATGTCCTTTGCTGTCAACAACCTCTCCGCAGCAATATAAATGCGACGAAATACAGGGAGCACCCAAACGAAGGCACGTTGCGATACGGAAAGTCGTATGATCTAATAGTGTTCTTATATTGGGCGATGGCAGTTATCATCATTAGCCTTTATAGGTCCACTGCTGAACGTAGGCTTCCCCCATAGAACACCATAACAGCCGGTCCGGTGCAACTTGCATCCATTGGCCTCCCGCACATTTTACAAGGTCGTCGGTCCACCTAGTACGGGTACCATACTCCGCGTCGACCAGTTCCTGGTCGTCACTCGAGAACCTTTCTACCCTAGCGGTACTCGGTTCATCGAGCGATGTGGCCTGCCCATTTCCACTTCAGCATGTTAACCTTACGGGCTATGTCGTTCACGCCAAATCTCTAGCGTATCTCCGAATTGCGGATTTTATCTTGCAGAGAGATTCCAATCATAGCCCGTTCCATAGCACGCTGAGCAACCTTGAGTGTCGTCATGAGGCCAACATTCAGAGATCACGTATCTCGATGGCCGTGCCTTAAGCCAAACACGCCACTCCCATTCTCTCACAGCGAGCAAACGAGCACGCTCAGCAGCATCTAAAAACCACTAATAAGAGATTATTTCAAGATGGCGCAGCGCGGGTCGTCCCACTGTCTCTAGGAAAATGGGTTTGGGCGGTAAATTTGAGTGTGGAAAGACCAGTTTCCAGGTATTTACTTTCAGAATTACTCAGAGTATGAAGCAGATCTGGCTCGAAAATACGAGCGACATCTAAGCGCCGCCGTTAATTTTTGCCAGGAGCTTTACGCTTTTAAAAACTAAGCTCCGCATTTATTTGGTAATTTTTATCTCTTGCAACAGAGCTATTCGCATGATTTGCAGTATGCTTTTCCCAATATTTGTATTACCCTGCCAATTTATTATACCCTTGTAGTGGATATCTGTTGCTGAAATCATGAATGATAGAGGTAAAAGTAAATAAGGGGGTGGGGGCGGCATTTTACAGTTTGTGCCCCGCCTAAAAAAAATTGAAGATCCGGGGCCGCCAGTCATTGACAGGTTACATGACTTTCCTCCCATCGGAAAAGCATTTCTTGTTTAAACTAAAAATTAGTGTGTGCCTTGAAATATTATCATCGATAGAATCCACACCACATTGGTTAATATAACCATCACTTAGTTCACCCCTAAATGTCTCTTAACAGCTTCGAAGTAAATCTTCAAGTCATATTACAGTGAGTTATTGTACAGTCAAACCTGGA
This sequence comes from Euproctis similis, assembly GCA_905147225.2. Taxonomy (NCBI): domain Eukaryota; kingdom Metazoa; phylum Arthropoda; class Insecta; order Lepidoptera; family Erebidae; genus Euproctis; species Euproctis similis. The sequence continues at coordinate 3,425,100 of LR990116.1, read as the reverse complement.
TAAGCGAGAGTTCAAGGGAACACAATCTCATTCTCCCTTATAGAGGGAAACCTCCATAAGGGAGAAAAGAGAGAGAGAGAGAGAGAGAAATCACTAACCCGAGTTTCTCGCTAATGCAGGTACATGGGTAGCGTTTCTCTCTTATAGAGGTACGTAGCAATAACAAGACATATATGCATGCACTATGTAATTTTATTTTATTTAGAACTTATTTACATTTTAAAAAATCCGTTAATTTCGTTTGGGTTTCAGTTTTTGTATTTTCAATGTTCTTCTATAACTCATAAATTTTGTCGAATATTGCTTGATCAACAAACGCCGCGTATTCAAAGTACTGATGGACCGTCTCCCACGCATTTAAAGCTAGCTTCATTGGAATGATCTTTATTTCTGTTTCCGGAATCTGTGCCTCGTCTTCACTGTCATTTCCAGCAATACAGGTGTTCACACAATTCTTAACGATATCGTCGTCGGTTTGTTCTCCAGCGGTTGTTACGTCATCGTCAATTTGAACGAAATCTTCGAAGCTCGGCATTAACATATTGGATTCATGAGACACAAGCTTAGTCCATTCCTCGTTGCTAGGTCCAATTTCAACATCATTTTCCTCTGGCAGGTCTTGCTCATCTGTACTTTTCCAAAACCCAGCTTTCTAGAAGCAGTTTTTGACAGTAACGTCACTGACTAAGTACCATGCTTTTCTAGCAAATTTCATAGCTATAAGGACGTTATTGTCAGGGCTACTGTTTTCTTCCAGACTCGTAAGAATGTTTAACTACTTCTCTGCGATAAAAGCGTTTAAAAGTGTGAATGATGCCTTGATCTAATGGTTGAAGTTTACTAGTTGTGTTAGCAGGTAAAAACATTACTTTTACGTTTGCTAGTGTCAAGCTCGACTGTCGCTTATAGAGGTACAGATAAGTAGCAGTCTCACTTACGGAGGTCCATGAGGGAAAAACGACTCTCTCTTACAAAGGTTTCTGTTTCTCGCTAATAGAGGTTTTGGGAGCTTAAAATGACGGGTCCTGGCTATTACTCTCACTTACAGAGTTTTCTCACTTATCCAGTTCTCACTTACCCAGGTTTGACTGTATATAAATTAATTAACAGTATTTTTACTTTAATTAATGAATTCGAAATTTATTAATTTCGAAAGTTATGTGTGATAAATGAATGAGTGAATGAACGATGAATTAAAAATATTGTGCCCGGTATGGCAATAAATTCGCCACCTATTCCATTTGGGGCATAAACATAACGGCAAGTAAAAGCTTAACAACCACTGCCTACACCTTCGGGTACAAAAGGCGTGAAGTTATGTTATGTTATTAAAGTATATGTCAACAAATAACCAAGCCGATCTGATATTAAACAAACCAGAAAACAGGTAGCTACTTAATTTTTCTTTTCTGCCAAATTTTACAGTAAACAAGGTAATGGGTATGAACTTTTCCAATAAACTCAAAGTTATTTAGAGGTGAAAGCTAATGGCAAATTTTATGAAATTTCTACAATAACATTTTGAGGTTTTATTTATTTGCTTTCGAAAGTTTGGTAAAAATTAAAATGTAGTTTAAAAGTATTGGTGGTGCTTAACGACATAAGGTGCTCATGCTCAACACAATTTATTTGTTATAAATGTATTCCTTTTATTAGAAACTTTACCGAATTAGAAATGGTTCAGTTGAAGATTGATTATTTACTTAAAACATGAAAATGAATAATATTTATGTAAAGTTTGACCCCGATTCGTATGTTTGAATTTTATATTTTTTATATTTATAGATATACTATAGCTATTAACTCACGTAAATGTACTATGATTCTGAAGGAATGCGCCAATGCAAATGCCAATAGTAAATAAAAATTTGAAAAAAAAAGCACTAAAATTATTTTCCCAACATTACATTGCGACGAAAACTTTTCCATCTACACATATATCAAATTTTATTTAAGGATTTACTTGTGATTGAGTAACAAAACTTAAACATTCAGGTATCTTCATATTGATAATATTAGTAAGAAAAGATAATTTAAAAGCCCAGCTAGCAATCCACAATGCCGTACTGCTGATCCCAACGCTAACTTATAGAAGCGAGAGCGAGTATAGTTGAGTGTTCATGAAAGTAGGATAAACGCGGTAGAAATGAGGGCACTGCGCAAAATTTGTGGAGTGACTCTCGCTGACCGCGTCGAAAACAAGGTTGTGAGAAAGAAGTTGGATTGAAAGAGAGTTTCGGGGTAAAAGTAAGAAAGAGCATGCTCCGATGGTTCGGACATGTAGAAAGAATGGATGTTGCAAGATTCACTAAGCAGATATACAATACAAAAGCGGATGGATATTGGAGTCGAGGACAGCCAAGACACGTTCCATCAGCAAATAGAACGTGTTCTGGAGGAAGGTGATGTTAGGAGCCTCAAAAATCGACGCGCGTCCATGAAAAGAGTTATGAAAGTCAAAGAAGCGAGTGAAGCGTGTAAGAATCGTGCCTTATGGTGCTCTGTTCCCTCTGCTTACCTCACAAGGGATTTGGGCTGAAGTTATGTATGTGAGACTACGTATTTATAGTCTTTATATTATGTATAATAATAATAATATCTTGGACACAATACACACAGCGCCCTCTAGTTCCAAGCTAAGCAACTAAATGCTTGTGTTATGGATACTAGATAACGGATATTAATACATATATACTTTTCTTTTGTAAATATATACTTATAATACATAGAAAAACACCCAGACACCACACAAATATTCATGTTTGTCACAAATATTTATGCTCGGGTGGGAATCGAACCCCCGACCTCATTGCTGCAACCGGTAGTATTACCAATGCGCCACGAGGCCCGTCATGATGAGTATGATGTGATGATGTGTATACTTAAAAATGAATAATTAAAAACTAGCCACATCGTAAATCAGAGGAATCGTTTTATTGTCATCGGAAATGTTGAGTTCCATTCGACTCGTTCGTTGTACAAATAAATCAGGTTTTATGTGGAACCTGAAATTAAATTGCGAATTTAAAATTGCTTTTTCCAAGAATTAATTGCGTATTTCATTAAAGTTTGGAAGGTAACGTGTAATATATGGAGCGTGACATCGCTGCAGAGAATAATGCTGTTATAAACTCTTTTCGTGGGAGTCATGAGGGAACTACTTGACTTTAGCTATTACGGAACGCACTCAGATTCAGCACTCTGACGTCTAGTCAAGTATTGCTCATTCCAATTCTTTGATCACACAAAAGATCTTCAAGTTGCAAGTTCAGAAAGTTATATTTGATGAATATGCCGGACAAATTCATACCCCATTTAAGGTAATAAATAGTTTCGTCAACCCCGCTATCAATCAACTGCATAACTGTCGTTGTTGTGTTTTCGGAGGTCAGCGATGTAAAGTGATAGATAAGTATATAACTAATAACTTCACGCCTTTTTCTACCATAAGGCAGTGGCTTTTAAGCCTCGACTCGCTGTTATGCTTACGTCCCAATGGAATAGATGGCAGGCACAAAGTTATTAGTCCTCGATATTTATCACATTTAACTTTCAAAAATAATTTCGAAAAGTCATTGGTGTGAGCCAGGGTTCGAACCCGCGACTTCTTAATTCAGAAGTAGGGTCCTCGACCACTGGACCACCGAGAAGATAAGTATATCTAATACCTATAGTAAGAATCCAGGGCATGTCACGTCGTAGACAGAAAGTTAAATTGATGCGTGAACTGTGGAGATTATAAAGCTGTCCCCTGTCAATCTGTGAAGAGATTCAGACATTCTCGGTTAATTTGCTTTTAGCTAACTGAAGTGAAGTAATTGGTATTAAAAATCAATAACAATCTACATAAATAATCCTTTTCGGTGCCAAATTCTAACCTCAAACTTACCTACTTCGAGCTAATATAATAATGTTACAAAAATTAGTTTCATGGAGAAAGGTAAGACTTTAAGTAAAAAATTAAAGCAAAAAAATCCAGTCCAGACTTGCTTTGAATGTCTTAGCCTTAGCTAGTACTTAAGCTTAATCTTAGCTACGCTGATGAAAATTGTTCTAATAATCCATTTCTTGATGTACGGATGCCGGAGATTAAATTCACCAAGGAACACTCGTCTCAAATAACTCCTGATTATTCAACGAAAAAAAAACTCACGAACTCTGTTCACACAAGTGGCGCAGAAGGTGAATAATTCAGTAATCGACACTTTTAGTACAGTGTTCATAATAATAACATTATATAACATACATTTAATAGTCTCGGTGGTCCAGTGGTCGAGCACACGGCTTCTGATCCAGAGGTCCGGGTTCGAATCCTGACACTGGCTCACACCAATGATTTTTCCACCACCAATGATGTTAAGTGTGATAAATATCGGTGACTGAAAACTTGGTGCCCGGTATGGCAATAGGTTCGCCACCTATTCCATTTGGGACGTAAACATAACGGCGAGACGAGGCTTAACAGCCGCAGCTTTGCAACCTTCGGGTAACAAAGGCGTGAAGTTATGTTATGATATGTGTTCATAACATAACATAACGTCAAAAAATAAAAAACACAGACATGAGTAATTAGTAAAAACTAAAAATATTATATCACTATCCTCAAGAATGGGCAAAATGAGTTACAATTGAGGTGTATATAATAAACTCTTAAAAATTTGAGAAGGAAAAATCTGAAAATCACCACTGATGGACATTTTGACTGGATCCTCCAGTTGTCCATAGCAAGTGATCGACAAAATTGGTCCATCTTCAATGAACATTCTGCCATTGACAACGGACGAATAAATTAACATACATACATAAACTCACGCCTGTATCCCATAGGGGTAGGCAGACACTTTGGCTTTCCACAAGCTACGATCCTGACACACCTCTTTCACTCATCCACAGTCATACATTTTATCATGCATTCGCGCCGGTTTCGGGTACTACGCATTTTGCCTTTCTTAAATAGACCATTTATTTGGTCGTGGTAGCCCCGTCTTGGTCTTCCGATCCCGACCCTGCCACTCACATTCGCTTCAAATACTCTTTTAGTCAGTCAGCTTTCATTCATTCTTGCAACAGGACCAAACCATCTTAACATACTTCTCTCCACCTTGGTCACCACATCATTCTTCAACTTGCATTTCTCCCTTATCACATTATTTTTCATTCAATCCGCAAGGGTGACTCCACACATAGTTCTTAGAGAACGCATTTCCACTGCATTCACCTTACTTTCATGTTTCGCCTGCCATACCCAACCCTCACTCCCATATGTCAGAGTTGGTACCAACACACCACTGTGAATCGCCAACCGTGCCTTTTCAGACACAGCCTAACTACGCATCAGGGCATGCAATGCACCATTGACTCTGTTACCTCCTTTCAATATCTTCCTCACACTTTCCGTCTCTGGTAAACACACTACCCAAATATACAAACTCATTAACTTGTTGCAATTTCTTGCCATCCAAAACCATATCACACACTGTGACCTCTCTCTCTCTCTCCACGACCATAACGTCCGTCTTGCTTACATTTATTTTCATACCCTTTTCTCTAAACCCTGCATTCACTAAGATCAGCATGTCTTGTAACTTTGACGCCGACGAAGCAAGTAGTACCTGGTATCGTATCATCTCATCGGCGTACAGAAGACACTTGACACGTAACTCTTTCATGCTTAAACCACACTCAGTCTCTTTCAGATTTGTCAAAAAACTGTCCATATAAAGATGAAAAGCCATGGTGACGCAACACATCCCTGTCTAACACCTTTATAGATATTAATCCAGTCTGAGTGCACCCCATTTACCCTGATGCAGGCTCCAGAATTCTCATATAGAGAATTTAAAGCCCGCACTAGGCCCTCGTCAACCCCATATGTATTCGTCAGTGTTGACCATAATTCATTCCTGGGTACACGATCGTAAGCCTTCTCCAGATCTACAAAAGCACAGAATACTTTCTTGGACTTTGCTAAATGTTTTTCACAAATTGTCCGCAAAGAGAAGATCTGATCAATGCACCCCCTTACTCTCCTAAATCCCGCTTGTACATCCCACAAATTCTCATCAGTTACATTCGTCACTCTTGCAATAAGAATCTTTGCATACAATTTACCTACAACACTGAGAAGACTAATGCCTCGGTAGTTTTTGCAATCCTGTCGCGACCCCTTCCCTTTATGCAAGGGCACAATTAGTGCTTTGGCCCAGTCGTCCGGAACACAGCCATCACGCCAACACACATCGCAAAGTAGTCGCAACAGTCTAACAACTACTCCCTTGCCACTTTTCAGCATCTCGGTAGTTACCCTGTCATAACCTGCAGACTTACCCAATTTCATACTTTTCATTGCAACCACTATTTCATCTTCCGTAATTCCCTGATCTGCATCGTTTTGTGAGTGAGTGGGAGTTGGAATATTCACCGGTTCGATATTGTGCAGATGTCCCTAACTACACACGAAAATTTCTTCGAAGTAACTTTTCCAACGATGCAAAACATCCATCCATCATCCAATCATCTTTATCTCTTATAACGTCCAAATCAGTTTAACCTGCTTCCAGAACAGTTTTAAATTGGCCCTGAAGTTCTCAGACATCTTTCTATCAAACTTCTCTTTCATACACTTCTTCTTTTCCTGTACCACAAGTTTAGCTCTCTTCTTTGCTATCCCATACACACATTTTGCATTTACTATCTGGAATGCGTTCTCTTTTTGCGTTTCATAACCTTTCGCTTTGATGGCTAGTCCATCCAACCACGCCTTTTTCTTACAGTCTACTACTTTCTTAACTTCTGCATCCCACCAACATTCATTCAAAGACCTTCCTTTCTTTCTATTCAGCTCTCCACATACTTTGGCAGCTGCTCCGACCATACTGCTTTTTAAAACCTCCCAGATATCATTAATTCCTCCTGCATATGAAGCATCCCATACATGATTTGTCCTTTCTGGCATTTCCTTCAGATATTCTGCTTGCACATCTATGTCAGTCAATCTTTCAACTTTTATACGGCCAAGGCTCGTTGTTGGTTTTTTGTTCTAGTGACGCCAGGTTTTAAACACATCCCTAATTTGACTTACCACCAAACAGTGATCTGTTCCTACACTGACGCCACGGTACCTCCTGGTATCTACAATTTTACTTTTGAGCCTATGGTCTACAATCACAAAATCAATCATACTTCTACTTCCATTCCTCTTCCATATATATTTATGGATATCCTCGTGGTGGAACAGGGTATTCGTAACCACAAAGTCCTTTTCCACACACACTTGTAACAAGCTGGAGCCACTCTCGTTCACTCTTTCATCACCATACTTTCCTAAAACTCTCTCAAAATCCTCTCTTTCCACTCCAATCCAGCTGTTACAATCTCCTATTATAATAATCCTCTCATTACTCTCACATTTACTTAACAACAATCTCACATTATATATATATACGAATAAATTAAATCCTGTTTAATTTAAGTTAGTACCTTAGTAATATTTGAAACGAACTAGCATAACATTTATCTAAAAATTCAGACCTTATTTTTATTTAATGTGACTGATTGTTTGCAGAACACTATTAGGGGTCTAAATTACCAAGAAAATAATTATGGACATGATTGTGTCAATTACTGAATAAAGTCTGTAACTCGGAACCAGTAAATAGCACCGGCGGTAAACGTAAGAATGCGTATCAATCAATGAGCGGGCAGTATCTTTAACTTCAATACAAAGTTTAAAAATTAATTAGAATTTGATTACAATAAATACCAAAAAATAAACTTACTTTGTTAATAATTATGTTGGTAAAAATGGATTTTTCTGGAGAATCACTAACTTGGTTTGCCCATCTTGAAACCAAATAACGGATCGCACTGACGTATAATAAGAACAGAATAGGCGGTCTGATCTTTAAGATTAAGTTTTGCTACACCAAACTTTCAACGTGGAAGTCTTGTTTACTTTAAACGAATAAAAAAGTGTCCTTTACTGGATCTTATATAAGTGTATGATTGATTTCAACGATATCTCTAATTCAACATAACATAAACTTCACGCTTTTTTCTACCCGAAGGTGTAGGCAGTGGCTGTTAAACCTCGACTCGTTATGTGTACATCCCAAATGGAATAGGCGTGCGAACCTATTGCCAAACCGGGCACAAAGTTTTCAGTCATCGATATCTAATCATACATAACTTTCGAAATTAATTTGGAAAAGTCATAGGTATTCCAGGTAGGCCAGCATTCGAACCCGCGACCTCTGGATTCAGAAGCGGGGTGTTCGACCACTGGACAACCAAGACTTTAAATCTCTAATTTATAAACTTAGAATATAGGTTGAATCAAATGTTGCGTCATTATTCTAAAACAAGCACAATATAGCTACATAGTCTATTCGTTTCATCTGTCTAATTCAATTAACACCTCAATTATTTAGCGAGAAACAAGCAGTATTGTTCAAACACACAAAGCACGTAGGTGTTTGTAACAAAACAGTCCAAGTGCGAGGTAAACTCGAGGACTAAGGGTTCCGTCACTCGAAAATATCACGTTTATCGCATATGTACATTGCATACATAATACATATATTTTTTTTTTTATTATAATTCATATATGAATTATTATAGATAAAAACCCCGTTGACACCCCTCTATCTGTTAAAAAAACCGCATCAATATCCATTGCGAAGTTTTAAAGAACTAAGCATATAAGGGCACAGACAGCGGAAAGCGACTTTGTTTTATAATATGTAAGATATATAACATACATAAGCGTTATGTGAGGCGTTAAGCCTCGATGGCGATGATAACATACATAGCGAGGCGTTAAGCCTCGTCTCGCCGTTATGTTTACGTCCCAAATGGAATAGGTGGCGAACCTATTGCCATACCGGGCACAAAGTTATTCAGTCATCGATATTTATCACACATAACTTCCGAAAACAATTTCGAAAAGTCATTGGTGTGAGCCAATGTCTGGAATCGAACCCGAACCTCTGGATCAGAAGCGGTGTCCTCGACCCTGCGTCACCTGTAATAATATGTATAATGTCTGTATTATGTAGTAAAGAAAAAATTATGAATTCAAAATTTAATTATTTATTACTTTTGATGAGGAAAAAAGATGGCCGGGTCAACTAGTACCAAAATAATAATGCAGTATAAGAACATTCCCAACTTAAAAGGCTGAAATATTATCCTCACTACTATTAGATTAGTAAAGGATGGCTGAGATTTCTCATCGTGATGAATACGAGACGTCTGACTGAAGAACTCCAACGAAATTAACAACAGTAGATTACTAATTTAATCAGAGAATCCGTTTTATTTTTTTCTCCTTCAGAAGAGAATTTAATTATAATACAGCTAAAGTTAACTAATTCTTTTCAGAAAATAGATGAAGATAATAAACTGTGAAGATCATAACTAAATTATAATGAGGAAAAAGCACAGTAAATAGTAAAGCCTACGATGCCGAGCAGGCGTTATTGATATGAGTTATTTTCTTTAAATTCCTCTCTTAAACGATCGCTTTGAATACTTTTTTTTATTAATTATTAATTAGTATTTGGCAAATTATCGGCACTGAATTACATATTAATTACTGTTGAAAAATTTAACGTACAATTTTATAGGAAAACTAGCTGACCCGGCGAACTTTGTTCCGCATCAAAAGTAATAACTGCTGTCCCGCTATGTTAATACTGCAATATCTTCGAAAATATTTGTTTAAATTGCATGCTGTAAAGGGCCAGGATCATCTATATTACATGCACAATCTATTTAAGACACTTAATTGGATGAAAATTAATGCTGTAATGTTTAAAATCGCTTCGTAAATAGGCCATTATTTCTACAAAAAAGTAAAAAAATAAAAATGTTCATAGTGGGTTTTCCCTAAGAGATAGACATATGCCCTCGGGGACTTTTTTGTAGACCTCTTAAAGGTGTATAATAATGTAGTACGTTGTTTTAATTTATGACTTAGGGTTCAGGCAGCGTTTGCGATTAAAGTTTTAAATCTTGACAATTATCACTTTTTTTTTACTACACTATACATGAATTATAGATCAAAACCACCCCGTTAACACCCTCTAACTATTAAAAAAAACTGCATCAAAATCCGTTGCGTAGTTTTAAAAATATGCGCATATAAGGGGACAGACAGCGGAAAGTGACTTTGTTTTATACTATGTAATGATCTGCGACAATAGTTTTTGGGTGCAATACACACAGCGTCATCTAGTTTGAAAGCCAAAAATTATAGGTAAAGCTCAGTATTCAGTACTAGTAGACTAAGTAAAAAGTCAAAGAAGTCGTGAAATTAATAGCGGCGCCACTACCGTTCACGTAGCCACAATACTTAGTACGGTAGTACATTTACGGTTTTGATACTTTAATTTAAATAAAGTTTTTATTCACACATTTCACTGGACACTCTTCGCATTCATAAAATTGGATAACAAAATATGAAGCTATTGAATGAATTTATATTTGCCAACTTTTAGTTAGTTTTCCTGGTAAGGGTATTAAAACACGTCCGTATTATTGGGATTTTAAAAATCAAACACAAACACATATACATGCATGGTGTTTTATTACACTGTACAATAAATATTGGGCTGTATACAAAATATAGAGGTATTCCAAAAGATATTGTCAACACTCTAGCATACTTGTACATCAACACGATTGTAAAAACGATTCATCACTAACATGATTATGTTACAAATATACAATAACCATACAACTAGTAACTTTGGCAGACAATTATTGTTTTATCTGACATAAGAGCATTCATCTGGATGATTAAAGCAATCGCCACCAAGTAAAGATACAAGGAGTCCTGACGTAATGTTGAAAGAATGGTCTCCATTTAGGGGAAATAATTTTCGACGGCAGAGGGCGCTATTTTTCAAGAAGTGCTCGTTCAAATCATGTTTAATACAAAAGGCAAGTTAATGTAATTTATAAATCTATCGAGATTTCTTAGATTTGCCTTATCAACGCGTTAATAACATCGGTACGTATTAAATTATAGCACAGCCAGTGGCAGAAAAGAGAACTAAAATCTGGGTTCTCATTCGGACTTCTTGTATCTACACTTCGTGCAATCGCTGATGTTGAATTTTGTAACTACTACACTACTCTGTGCAAACAAATATTCATCCCGTTAAATAAAACAATAAACCCGCCAAAGTACTAATCCAGCAACAACACTGCATAGGTTTACCGTGACATCACTATATCCATATAGGCCTAATAAATTTACAAATTAATTTTGAGTTTTTTGTTTCGAGCAAAATAATTGGCACCCATAGCTAAGCCTACACACTGTCGTACAGCATATTCGTTGACATTGGAAATGTACTCATATTAACATTAAAATTTATTAACAACTACCCGCAAACATAAAGTATGAAATTATTATTGACGTGATAACATGTTATGTGTGTCTGTATGTCGTTGAATGCGCGATGCATGCAGGAGACAGTACGAGTCATTGTCACGTTCTGTTTGAGCCGAACGTGCAAGCGAATAGGCATGACGCATCTCCCATCTCTCTATCTATTTCACTTCCAAGATGTAAGTTAAACTAATGGTAAAAAAATAATTCCATTTCTAAAAGTATGCAATTTTTCATATCTATATATAACCGATTTTACCACGACAGCCATTTTCTTCTTTTGTTACTAATCTTCATTTGAAAAATTTTTACTTATAGTTATTTCAAAACAATATCAACAAATATGCAATCAACTAGATATACTTATGAATCACACTCCTTATTATGTGGCTACCAGGCCAACAACAAGACTTATAAACATCAGTTCACATATACAACAATTTAAACAGATCTCTTGCCCAGAAATGTGACTAGCTTTTTTTATTAAATTTTTGTCGAACATCTAGACGTTATGAAGCGACTGATGCGACAAATGATGGTGAATTCACCTAAATTAAATACAACCTTGATTTATTATTGGGTTAACAATTAATTCTTCATTCTAAATCAGTCACAATTCTACTCAAAAGATACTTGTTTAGACTTTGTTTTCATGTGGTTCTGTTTCTATAAAAATATTGCATTATTAAATGTACAAATTTTTCCTATGTTTTGTTACTTCCAAAACAGGCAATTCATTTCAATTTACATTATTTAACTAAAACATTTAATTGTTTCAGGTATTATAAATAAATCTCATTATATACGGATGTGTTTAGTCTTTGGCATGAAGACATATCAAGATTTCAATAAAATAATGAATCAATTACATAGTTTTCTTGTGTACAGGATTATGTATAACTAAGTACAGGCTGAAGCAGAATGACTCTATATCCATGCCACGAAATCGCTTTTATGACAAATGTCATAATTTTTTTTAAAATGAGAACAACTCTTACGCGGCAGTGTTGACATTATATTGTAAGGTATTTTTTTTTCCAGTGGCAGCACTGTGCACCACACAATGGCACTACTAAATGCAAACTTATCACTGATAAATGGAAAATTCATCCGTAATTCATTTTTAACCAATCAGACCATTAATAAAAAAAAACCATATATTTAAAACTAAAAATACTAAGAGACAATATACATATTATTTAAAAGTTATCTACAAAATTAGCCTCGAGAAACGGTCCGTTGAAAATGTACATATAATAATAAATAATATAGGTATATATCATTTAAAACTCTCAAGTAACTAGACACTATTTTGTGTCAAAATAAATAAACTAAAGCTTATGAAACTTACAATATAAATGAGTATATTATTAAAAAAATTACAAATTATTATGATCGAATTATGCATTGTACTTAATGTAACAACTAAAATCAGATCGTTCAACTCACACGCACAAAAGCAAGTGCCGGATATATAAATTTGAAATAAAAAATCTTTTTTTGAGATTTGTGCCCTTTTTTAAATACATGTAAATATATACAAAAAAAAACAATTTCAAAAAGAAACTAGTGACATTACACGTCATAGATTGTGCCAAGGGACGGAATACTCGTGATGCATCATCCACAAAAAGTGTTCTATATTTCAGTGAGGGCCTTATCATCCCAACGCAACGATATCAACATGAGTCCATCTTTAAATACAGGTTGCAAAGAGCTAACTGTCATCTGTTACTTTCTGGATTGGAGGTCGAATTTTGTGAGTTTGTATTGTACTATTGCTATGGGCTTATAATATTGATTATGTCAAATGAGTAAATGACCGGTGTTAAAAATGAATGAGTGGCCATTTCTTGAATACACTTCGCTGTGGATGCGACCTGAGAATGGAATAAGAATTGTTTTAGTGTCTGACCAAAGCTTCGGCTTCGGTCACCTTCGGCTACAAATCCATCATCGGCAAGATCTTCGGATGCAGCCGAAGCTGAAGGTCCCGCCGAAAGACTGAGAACAGTCGGAATTAAACGAACTGTTACGAAAGACAGAGTGACTGACGGACCGGACTGCACTTAGTTCAGTGTGGATACCTCTATCACCGAGAGAAAAGCGGCATGAGCCACTTTACTCCGATATTCTTCTTTAGCTGTGGATAATATTGAAGCAAATTATTAAATTACTAATACATAGTTTATAAACCTTCGGCTTCGGCTTCGGCCGAAGGTTGTGGAGATTGCCGTTTAGTCGGCTTCGGCCAAAAATAGACCTTCGGTCGGACACTAAATTGTTTACATTTCCAGCGCAACAAAAGTATTTGAGGGTTAGTTTTTTTTTAATCACTTAACTTTCGTTGCTGTTTACAGCCTACAAATTTTATACTTCAATCACAGATTACATTAAAGGTTTCTCTAACAATGGTTATTTATTTATATATTTATATACATTTTTACTCCCAAATGGGATTTATTATATAAAGTCTTACCAACGCGAAGTTGTTCATCTTCGCCTGTGGCACCCTATAAGAGCAATCTCGATTGTGACTCGCGTCTGATATAAAGATATCACGACGTATACATATATATAACACTAAGCACTTGGCACTATTTATTAAATAACCAAGCTGCACCTATCTCAAGAGTTATCTAATGATTGCAATCAGCAGAAAAGAAGCAATGACTTTGATAAAATCATTTTAAAAGGTATATTGTTTTAATTATGATGACTGACAATATAGGCAATAGGTTTCAATCAGTTTTCTCCATGAGTAGAAAAGAAAGCCGGAGTGTCGAAACTCAACTGCCTATGCCTTGAGACATTGAGGTCGTCGTCAACAACTCCATATACGTTATTGACTTGAGCCAGGCATCTGAATTTCATGACGGAATATAATTAATTCTAAAATGTCAATTCAAAACCATTGTGAGCAAGCCTGGACCATCACATAACCAATACCCTATCGATAGCGAGCGGTTTTATTAGGTTTTAGTTTTCAATTTTTGTAACTACACAGAAACAATCCAATAGAAAAGTGAATAGAAATCTCGAATCGAGATTTTTAAAAAAAGAATATTCAATTTAAATTGTTGCCAATTAGTGTTGTGCCGAGCGAGTTTTCAAGTCGAGTATCGAGTACCATAATCGTGTTACAAGTACTCGACTCGTACACGAGTCAAATCAATTTACTGGAGTCTTTCATTAATGCTCTATATACAAAACTAGCCAAGACGGCACACAACTAGTTGTGTCCTATCCTCCACAGCGTTATTTACAAAAATATTGTTATATGTAGTTTATTTTGTAATGGTCCAATGGATCAAATATTTTAACAAATATTCACTGTGAGGATAGTGTACAAAATGTCCATAAAAAGCGCTAAATAAATAAAATCCGAATGACACATTGAAGCACATATCCGGTTCAGTTAGTTAAATATACTTTTTCGAATAAGCACTGTCAGTAGAATACTAAAATTTGTACTTAGTATGTAGCATGTACTGGTTTATGTCGCAACAAGTACCAAAAATATTACTCAGGTCTCTAAGAAAAATGCTTCAATGCTCATTCGCAACGGTTTGTCATTTTATTCGTCTGATAATACCATATCTAAAACAGTGATTATAATAATACGTGCAAAATCTACATTTTTTTTTTGGTCATAAATATACTGATATACAAATTTTATAATAAATTACAATACGTTTAGACTAAGGTACATAGTTTTACCAAAAAAACCCCATACAATTTGGTAAATAAATAAAATTGATAGCGTGTCTACGTTTGATTTACTTCTAGAAATACTTGATCTCCTTATAAATATTATTTGTATAGATACTTATTGCACAGATTCACAAAAGAAGCTATTGTAAAAAAACAACCATTTCAACGTTTTTTTTCCACTGGCAACGACGACTATAAAACGTCATACGATTTCCGTGTCATTTTTTGTCAGCATAGTTTCGGTTGGCACTCATTTTTATTAAACCATAAAGAATTTGTATTGAGAACAAATATTTAGCACAACCTTATATTATTCAGAAAGAGCAGATTCTATATGAGCAGATCCTAGAGCGATTTATTTACAATGAAAAATAAATATTACATACAAATATATTGCTTCATAAACACGTATAAACAATCTTTAACCTTCTTTATAAAATAGCATTTATATAATATAGTTGAGCAAGACGAGTCGTTTCAAATATTTCTTCAAATAAATCAAATATATACGCTATTTTTAAAATAAAATCAACACACTCCCCATACGTTCAGGCCACATGTATTTTTTTTTTCTTGTCTTTTCAACTGTGTCACAAGACTATTATGCTGAGAAACACACCATGGATATAGAAACGTTCCAGAATGTGCAAAGTACATCACTATGTTCACATTTAGTCACTGCAACATTAGAGACTCGAGATTGCGATTCAGTATCGTATCTTTGACAGAATTGAACACAACCTCGATATTGTGGGTATCGATGGCCGTCGTGAAGTGATGGTACAGCGTGGTCTTCGGCTCCCTGCGAACGTTCGCGAACATATTCAGCAGATACATTTGCACGTCGCGCAGGTTGTGAGGATCGCCAGTGAACTGTGGATAATACCAACGTATATCGGTCTCCTTGCTGGCGACCTTCCTCGCCAGTAGGTCAGACTTGTTCAGAAACAAAATTATTGAGATTCCTTTGAAGTTCACGTTATTTACGATTGTATCGAAGATATTTAACGCCTCTTCCAAGCGGTTCGTTTTTCTGAAAATAGAAAAGAAACAAAATATCATTAACACGTTTAATTATTTTCTTTACAATTGATTCGCCTAATATATAGATATATAGGACCAATACAGACAAAAAAATATTTAAAAAATGGTCTATTTTCATCTGTTCTGTCACTCTCTTCATTATTTTGATAAATATTTGAAATGTAAGAAAAGTGGAAAATAATATTCGTAAGATAATCTGAATAAAAACTAGCCTATACGGATACGAACTAAATCACACTGGTAAAATTAACCACAGAACAGTATTACTGAATATCAAGATCATACACATAATTATTAAAAAAAAAAACAACGAGCACAGGCAGTGTTTTGTAATCAATGATGACCTTGGTCTTGCGGATATGAGATGTACGCTCAGAATGTTAAACTTATCCTATACAATTATTATCGCGGTTCTATAATGTTTTGGGACAACCCCGACGGGCCCTAGGGATGTGCCCGCCAATAATTTACGATAAAATTAATATACTTGTATTTCAACATAAACATAACTTCACGCGTTTTTCTACCCGAAGGTGTAGGCAGCGGCTGTTAAGCCTCGACTCGCCGTTATGTTTAAAGCCTCGACTCGCCGTTATGTTTACGACCCAAATGGAATAGGTGGCGAACCTATTGCCATACTGGGCACAAGTTTTTCAGTCATCGATATGTACCTATCACAATAACTCTCGAAAATAATTTCCAAAAGTCATTGGTGTGAACCAGGATTCGTACCCGCGACCTCTTGATTCAGAAGCGAGGTGCTCGACAACTGGACCATCGAGACTAAAACTTGTATTTACTCAATATTATATGACGTCTTCCTCTTCACATTGTCGGGGGATGAAGAAATCGACTTGCATTCATCGATAAAAGTACAATCACATTTTCCAGGAACACATGCTAAAGGTACTCTTTTGCCATAACTACGGCTGGACATGTAGGTACCTACTATGGGAAACAGACAGCACATAGTTCAGATCACTTGAAATCAATTCAATAAAGTTAAAAACTTCAGTGTTCGTGCTATTAAACACTTTCCAAACGAAAAAAAATAACGTACCAAAGATCAAATAAACAAATACATACTGGTTTTAAGTTTTTGTTTTTACTTTCGTCTCTCATCGCAAACGGCAGACATTTCGCTAGTGCCAGCCAGCGTGCCAGACAGTAGTATCGATTTATTTGTCCTCACTGGCTGAACGGCCTCTTAATGGGCCAAAACGACTTAGGCAATACGTCAAGTGCTGAATTTATTTTTTTCACTATTACATGTACTAGACAACAGTACAAATATTTACTCAGAATACCTACTAGATTTAGAAAAAAGTCAGTAGATGTACAACGTCGAAGTATGAATAAAATGTATTGTCTTTGGAACGAATTAGTGAATAAAATCGTATTACGATAAACGCTTAAGATTAAATCTTAATCATGTACAATCTGGATTAAAAGGACCAAAATAGTATTTTTCTTTTTTGTTTTAATCAGAAAGAAAATTTTGTGACATTTGCCAAGACCCTCCCTCTCTCCAACGTAAGATTAAATGAGGTTTGACTCCACCGCCTCCTCCTTGAACAGCTCACGGGGACGTCCATAAATTACGTAAAAGCACCCAAAACATTACATACATCGTCACCAAAATTGTGATCTTAGGTGGCATTCGATCATATTAGTTGAAAGAAACTGAGAATTAGCCTCAACTTAAATAAAACATTCATAACACTTCAACCAGTGCTTTTAATACGCTGAGACGTCCTAACGAGTCACACATACTGACTTATCGGCCAGTCGATATACTTACGCATATCAAAATATTAGTAGGTCACCTAATACAATGATAACTGTTATCTTGTTAAAGCTCATTACAAAGTTCTGTTTTAATTAATTTGTAAGGTCCCAATGGAGGAATCTCATATTTAAAAAAATTATATTCACGTTAATACATTATCTCACTTTCCAAAATAAAATACAGCGACACATCTACAGCGATCATAAAAATCTTCAAGGCATCTTCAAGATAAGTAGTAACAATGACGGTTTTAGTTAAATAGGTCAATATTGTAACCTTTATTAAACAAACTATTACGAATACAATTTTATTTTATACTCGTAAATTTATATTTTACAAAAACATATAGTGGAAATTTTATAGTTTTATACACAAACAAAAAAAATGCGTTTCAAAATACGAGTTAGGTATGACAAGACACCATGTGTTCAAGAATGAATATACAGAATTGTACGCGTGTACATTTGTCCTTTTAGCTGATCAGAGAACTGGGTTAAACGCCACGCAACATGCAAATCGATACAGACCGTTTATCATTTAGTTTAGTTTATAAATCGTCTTGTGGCACGATACGAAACGGGGCCCGCCTTTTGCAGACATGATAATTGGGGGAAAGATATCTAAAAATAATATGCTCGTATCGTATCTTGTTGAAACGCACGCCTCCCATACGCTAAGGGGCAAGTAGTTGCAATGTATCGTGTAGACGAATTAAACACCTTACTAGGGTTCATTCCCGGGAGTTCTCGACTCGAGAATTCCCGGGAAATCGTTGGACTTTGTTCCCGGGAAATCAAGCTCGAGAACTCGAGAAATTTTAATGATATTACTGATATTATGATTTCTCAATAAATACCTGAATTTGCGATATTAACGATTTATGTCAGGTTATTTTTTTGTTGTTTATTAGAAGCTATTTTTGTTTAGAAGCTTTAAGTTAATTTCTTTCTACATAACCAAACAAAATTAAGCTGTGATTGTATTTAATTAAATTAGGACATTTAAGTTTTCTTTCATGTTAATTTCTTGTTTAGATTAAAAGAAGCTACTTTTGTTTATAAGTTCAAATAACCGGCCAAAAATGGTGCTGTCAATATAATTATACACACATATATAAACTCACGCCTGTATCCCATAGGGGTAGACAGAGACTTTGGCTCTCCACAAGCTACGATCCTGACACACCTCTTTCGCTTCATCCACAGTCATACATCTCATCATGCATTCACGCCGGTTTCGGGTACTACGCATTTTGCCTTTTTTTAAACAGACCATTTATTTGGTCATGGTCTTGGTCTTGGTCTCCCTATTCCGATCCTGCCACTCACATTCGCTTCATATACTCTTTTAGTCAGTCGGCTTTCATTAATTCTTGCAACATACCATTATGAGTTTGAATAATATTTAGTATTTCAATACTAGCTGACCCAGCGAAGTTTGTTTCGCCTCAGAAGCAATAAATACATAAAGAAGATTTTAAAAAAAGTAGACTAAGTTATTCCTTAGTACACTTGCTACCTGCCAATAAAAGTCCCGTCACAAGTCCAGCCTTTTCAAAGATTACCCGGAACAAACAGACAGACAGACAGACAAGATTTACAAAAAATAAAATTTTGGTGTGTGTACCGTAAATATTATTCATATGAATGTAGTTAGAAGCAGTTATTTCAATATTAAACGGTGACTTAAATTTTATTTAGAGGAATCTGTATAGATTTAAAAAAAAAATCTTATTCTTAAGATAATACGTTTTTGAATGTAATTAATTTGATACCTGTATTTTAGAGGGAAATCACTCAATTTTTGATGTTATTGGAACCAAATAATATGAGAAAACGTTCGTAAACGTAAATTTCTCGACAGTTGTATGTTGTATTTCACCGGTCGAGCCGGCCCATTCATGCAGTGAACTGCTTGGCTCTACCGCAGCAGAGAAACTCTATTGCGAAAGCCAAAAAATAACTAGTAGCGCCTTACGTAGCGTTATAATTGAACAATTACAGCATAATAAGAAAAAAAAATAGTCATTAGGCAACTAGATAGAGAATTACGGATATTAGATCATAGATAAGATTGTCGGTTGGCTTAAATTTTGTTTACATCTATCTTTATATCCAGGTGCGATGAATCAGGCACTTGCTACGAGGTGAAATGGTGCTAGAGGAAAATTTCATTCATTGTGTAAGCAACCGTTGACGTAAGTAACAAATAACAATAACAACTCTTTCGATTTAGAAGAAATATGAAGAATATCATCCAAGAAAGTCTTGAAAACTTAACTTACCGATAAAGAAATTAAATTGAAACCGGTTGTCTGAGTACCAGCTACCTGGTGCCAGCTGGACTTATATATGTATTGGTATATCTATAGATACCTAAACACCTAAAAGTATCCCTCTACTGGGATCGGATATATATGTATTTATTATTATTTTTGTAAAATTTCACTCTCAAAAATTACAAAGTATTATGACGCACACGGAATCTGGCTGGATGGTAGATAAATCGGATCATAATAATATACCGTTCTAATCAACCTTTGGTAAATTTCAAGTGTCTATTAAATCATTACATAGTATAAAACTAAGTCACTTTCCGCTGTCTGTCCCCTTATATGCGTATATCTTTAAAACTACACAACAGATTTTGATGCGGTTTTTTTAATAGTTAGAGGGTGTCAACGGGGTGGTTTTGATCTATAATTCAAGTATAGTGTAATAAAAAAAAGTGATAATTTTCAAGATTTAGATCATTAATCGCAAACGCTGCCTGAACCCTAAGTGATAAAACAAAATAATGTACTACATTGTTATACACCTTCAAACGATCTACAAAAAAGTCCGCGAGGGCATATGTCTATCTCTTAGGGATAATCCACAATGACCATTTTTATTTTTTTACTTTTTACGAGAAATAAGGGCTTATTTACGAAGCGATTTGATACATTATAGCATTAATTTTCATCCAGTTAAGTTTATTAAATAGATTGTGCATGTAATATAGATGATCATGGCCCTTTACAGCATGTAATTTAAACGAATATTTTAGAAGATATTGCAGTATTAACATAGCGGGACAACAGTTATCATTACTTTTGATGCGGAACAACGTTCGCCGGGTCAGCTAGTTACATAATAAACTTAGTTGAACCAGCGAACTTTGTTACACCTCGGCGGAAATAAAAATGGTCATACTGGGTTATCCCTAAGAGATAGACATCTACCACAGCGAACTTTCTTGTAGACCTTTTGAAGGTGTATAATAAAGTAGTACATTTATTCATCTATCACTTAGGGTTCAGTCAGCGTCTGCAATTAAAGTGCTCAATCTCGGAAATTATCACTTTTTCTTTACTACATTATACATAAATTATACATACAAACCATCCCGTTGACACCCTCAATCTATTAAAAAATCTAAATCAAAATCCGTTGCGTAGTTTCAAAGATCTAAGCATATAAGGGGACAGACAGCGGCAAGCGAGTTTATTTATACTATGTAATGATGTATAAATAACTAACATTAATAAGATAAGTCATTTAAAATCACCATTTATACAAAATGTTTTTCTACACGACGACGCACGTTCAAAATGAAAGTCATGACAACAATTTTATCATCAAAATACAACAAATTATATTTTGAAGTGAAGACACCAAGAAAGAACATAGACTTAGATTTCAAAAAATACTAAGCGTTTCTTACAAGTATTCAAATTTTTAAAAATCACAAACATCTGCCATGTGGATTATTAGATGACCTATAATTGTTTTATGTAGGTCGCGAACCGAGTCCTAGAAAAACCGAGAAATTGCTAGTATTGCGAATAGATTTTAATTAAAGTATTTCCCTTTTTAGCAAACAACTTTCCATAGAAGACGCATATTTCCTACGTGGCTGTGGTGAAATCGAGACTTGTGTTAAGCGTAGCATGCTCATTAACAGCGATTTTATAGTTGATAAGTTTCATCTTTATTTTTAGATAAAAAAAAATATATAATCAATACTTATTCGTTTGTTCATACTTTACGTGCTCACCATATCGCTTATCGGAACGGACGATCAAAGTGCATCGACGTAATTCAACTTAGTACAGTGTTTTTATAGTAATTAACTTACAGCAGATGGCGTACGTGTCGTGCAGGCAAAAAAAAAACATTTTACAATATCTCATAAAATCATCTTTCCCGTTTCAGAAGCGTTCAGCTGATACTAGACCGAGCTGAAACGAAGCGCGGCCGGGTTAAATCAGATCCTTATAAAAATGTCAGACCGCTAATATTACCAATGTCTAAGTCTAAGAGAAGCTGCCTAATTTTCCCTTCGGGATGCAGTGAAGAAGCATGCTAAGATCTCTTAAGGCACGGTCGTTATATTCAATGTCATAATACTGTAAAATGAAATCATTCAAGCCTCACCTGTCTTCCGACAACACCTGGTCGAACTCTGACGAAGACACGAGAAACAATATTGAGGTGACAGAATCGAAGCACTGCGTCCACTTCTGGCGCTGCGTCCTCTGACCTCCCACGTCGACGAACACAAATGGCACATTGTTAATATTGATTGTGCACTCCGTGATGCCTTTGGTGGCTTTCCGACAGTGCAGTATGTCTTGATGGGAGGGCATGTAGTCTGGCCGCGCTATACGTTCCAGTTCGTCGAAGAAGTAGCTCACTGAGTCACTCTGGAAATGAGGAAGAGAATTTTTGTAAATAAGTATTAGCTATGCTGAAAGAAGACTTTAAGTAAAAACTAGTTCCAGTAGCATCGCGCGCGTTAAAAATTAAGGTATCAGCCTCCATTCAGGTTAGGTATTATGATTATTTAAAATTGCAACTCAATTGCTTCTAGCATTTTATGTTTAACAATAACAATATTAACAGTATTAATAATGAAATATACAAATGCGATTTATAAAATTCATGCCACACACCTATCGCACAATAAAGTAATATGAGAATAATTAATAGTAATAGTATAAGTAATAGAACATAACTTCGCGCCTTTTTCTACCATAAGGTGTAGGCAGTGGCTGTTAAGCCTCGACTCGCCGTTATGGTTACGTCCGAAACGGAATAGGTGGCGAACCTATTGCCATACCGGGCACAAAGTTTTCAATCATCGATATTTATTGCACATAACTTTCGAAAGTCACTGGTGTGTGCCAGGATTTGAACCCTCGACCACCGAGACTATAAAAGTCCTAAATTTCATTTTCTAGAACAATCCATTAACACATTACACATGTCGTGATATATTAATTTAACAAGTATACATAAATAATAACGGTACAGTTTGTTAACATTTGATCTAAAGTTACCTATTATAGAGGTCACTGGATTTAAACATGTGTTGGGTGCTAATGTACTCAACGTATAAAACAATCCTTACAAACTTCACGAATGCAATTATTTAGAAATAGATAGATAATATATGAAGTTTAAGAAATTTCAAGATAAATTTCTTCTGTAAGGGCTGTAAAACTAACCAATTTTAAAAAGTAGCTTATAATACTACACATGAACAGGCAATTGGCTGTTCTATTTCTTCTGGATTCTGATTGAAACTTAATCGAATCCAGGACAAAAAACAATTTGATTAAAACAACCTTTAGGATTACATCGCGTTTATTTATTACCTATTTATATTCATTTCCCGACGTTTCGAACTCTTTACAGAGATCATTTTCACGAGTGATGAACAAAAAGATGGTAGTTGTTCAAAAGCTATTTTCATTGATACAGAGAGCACCCACTTTTTGGAAATAAAAATCAAAAATTCACTTTAAAAATATGATTTTTACTATTGGTAACCCACAACAGACCATGAAAACAAAAGTTAAATACTTATTTATAAGTTGTATCCTAAAGGTTGTTTTAACCAATGAGTGAGATTCGCGAAAGTCTTAGAAATAAAAAATATAAAAAAACAATTTATTTGAATTGTACTGTCAGAAAAGCTGCTGATACTGCTTTTAGAATAGCTTATAATATTTTCCTCATCCATAGTGCTTAGCAGCCTAGAGATATACAGAGTACTTCTAACAATTACACGTAATAATGAAACAGTTCAATCATCCTATTACCGTACTTCGATCAGTTACAGTTACTATAGTAGAAAATAAAAGAAACAGCATAAATAAAATCCTGTATAACAGCCGTCATAATTGAACAATTACATCCGAGTTAAGTAACGTCCGGTAATAAGATCCTTTGTTACCACTAAGTTTAAATTTATCAACGGAGTTGGTGAGAGTTGAGACAGTGAGATTGCCCAATTGATGCTGCAGTCCAGATGCATTCACGTAATTTATATGATAGTTATATATGCATAATATTAGCGGCGAGAGTAACGCGCTTTGAGACAACCGATATTAACAGTAGTAGAGCCATGTTTGGTGTATAAATGGGCTGGCTCGACCAATTAGAAACAACGATCTCTCAAACAATCTAAACATCGTGTATATTGGTAACTAGCAGACCGCGCGAACTTCGTACCGCCATATTTTATACATTTTCCACTCAAAAGATTATTGCCGCAATCATATTAATACCCCAAAGCTTTCCTCATAAATGGACTATCTAACACTAATATTTATTTCAATTCAAGTTCTTGATACATACATACATAACTTCAGGCCAGATCCCTTGCGGGGTAGGCAGAGAGAACAAAGTGCATTGATAATATTTACAACTTCAAAGAAAGCTTTATTAGCAATGCCACTTATGAACAATGAATATAGCAATGAACTTGTCCCAAGTTTTTCGTCAACCTTTAGTTTTTTTTTAATAGTACTTATACAACTTTTTTTATATGGTCACTATTGTTGACTTCAACGAAAAAAACGGGCCACCATATGTTCAAACCGGGGTAGCTAACTCACAGTGAGTGTTTTTTTTTATAAGTCAAATGATGTTGGTTTAGCGATTAAGCTTATCGAAATAAATTTACTACATTTTAAAAGATATCACGATCTTAAAAATGTAAAGTTTATTACATATATCTAGAATGTATTATAAATCAGTCACACCTTGTCAGTGGTAAAGTCACGCAGTTCGCTGCATGAATGGGCCGGCTCGACCCGTGGAATACCACGACCTCTCAGATTATCGCTGAAAAGTGGCCTTAGCCGCGTTTCACTCGCTGAGAGAGGTGTTCGGAGGCCCAATCCCTTTTCCCCTCCCCTACCGAAACCCACTCCCGACCCCACCCATATCCCATTGTAAGCGCCGGCAACGCAACTGTAACACTGCATGTGATGAGGTGGCCATGGGCGGCGTTTGTAACTATCATAAGCCTGCTCGTTTGCCCCTTATACAATAAAAATGTAACCTAATTCCTATCCTATCCTACTTCTAATATATAAAATTCTCGTGTCACAATTTTCCCATACTCCTTCGAAACGGCTTGACCGATTCTCATGAAATTTTGTATGCATATCGGGTCTGTCTGAGAATTTTCAACCTCCTACGATCAACCCCTATTTTTAAATTTAATTTTTTGGCAAGACAACGTTTGCCGGGTCAGCTAGTAATATATAAATGTGAATGTAAGTTTGTTTGCGTGCTTTCACGCGATAACTACACAATCGATCATCATGAAACTTCGTACACATATTCTTTAAAGTAATTTACATATTTTTGAACCCGAAGGAAAAACTTATGAAATAGTCTACCACAATATCCTACATACTCTTATAAATTTGTTACAGTCCAAAATTATTTATTTTTGTTACAGAGAAATATATTTTACCTTAAAAAATGTTGATAGTTTTTAAACGTCATTGTATGTAGTAATTTTAAAAATTAATAATTCCAGCTAAGCAATAAAACAGAGCTGTCATATTGATTAACTTCTATAGTCATGATCTTTGATACCTATTTAATCGATTTAATGCGAGCGAAGCCGCGGGTAAAAGCTAGTAACTTTTATAAATAAAAATACCACAAAATACGATTAAATATTACAAATTTTAAATTCTAATTAAAGTATTGAGCGATATGATGACAAAGAGAGAAACAACAACAAAACATAACTTCACGCCTTTTCTACTCGAAGGTGCAGCGGCTGTTAAACCTCGTTTCGCCACTATGTTTTCATCCCAAATGGAATAGGTGGCGAACTTACTGCCATACCAGGTACATAGTTTATAGTCATCGATATCTAAATACACATAACTTCAGAAAACAATTTCAAAAAGTCATTGGTGTGAGCCAGAACTCGAACCCGCGACTACTTTATACAGAAGTGGGGTTCTCGACAACTGGACCACCGGTACCTTTTAGCAAGAAACAAACGTAAAAAAATCTACCTGCTAGCTGTCGCGGTCCGAGCTGTCCGAGTCGGATACATCATCATCAGTGTAACTAAATATTTCCCTATGAAATGAATACTTACATTTTGTATTTTGCGATATCTTTGGAATTAAATGTCCGAAGGTAGAAAGGTATTGAATCTGTCTTTTTATTGAAGTAATTTATTTTCAGGAAAGTTAAATTTAAGGTACAAAATAAAGCATTTTTATAACGACATCAATTTAATTATTTTAAAAAATTCAAAAAACACTTATTGTGAGATAACTACAATAGTTAGACATATGCCGTCGCGGACTTTTTTATAGACAAATTTATGTTCTGTAAAAGTGTAGTACATTGTTTTATTCTAGAATCAATAGTTTTCGCAGCGTTCACGATGTAAGAATTATTTTCGAGTCATTTTCTTACACCTTGGGTTACATTATTGGACTTATAGTAAGGATCCCTAATTAATTTGAAAATATAATATAGCCTAAAGCCTTCCTCGATAAATGGAATATATACCACTGAAAGAATTTTTAAAATCGGACTGATGGTTTCTGAGATTAGCGCATTCAAACAAACAAACAAACAAACTCTTCCGCTTTATAATATAAGTATAGATTTGTTTTAATAAATACAAAGCTCTCTTGCAGGTACACTTACAGTCCAAATTGTCACTAACGTTAAAACACGTAATAGTCGGTAAATTTATCTATGAATATGCAAAGACTGCAAAATATATTAAGCAGATACAAGAAACTTTCATAAACATAAATAAGAAATATCATATTGGCATGCAGCATGCATTGTGAAAAGAATGTATGTAGCAAGATTGATAAAGCAGATATACAAATTATACAATGCATAAGCGGATGGAGGTAGGAGTCCAGGACGGCCACGACACACCTTTCACGACCAAATAGAACTAGTTCTAAAGGAAGGTGATGTTAGAATCCTTATAAATCCACGCCTGTGTATGACAAGAGTTATGAAAATCAAAGAAGCGAGTGAAGCGTGTAAGAATAGTGTCCTATGGCGCTCTGTTCACTCTGCCTTCACCCCAAGGTATTTGGCGTGAAGTTATGTATGTATATTGGTATTGGCCTGATCTAAAAACGTCAATGTGCGGCGTCAATCCGCATAGACAGTAGTAGAAACAGGTCGAAGTACACATGTCGAGAGCTGAATGAACAACACACTTATAATGTAAGTCATGCACTAGAGATGAGTTAAATGAATTAAAACAACCTATTGAAACGTTACTTCTAAATAAATAATTTATGTATGTAATTTAAATAAATACTAATAATTCACGCCTTTTTTATTTATGGGTTTGGGGGGCAAACGAGCCGGGCGTGTCACACAACACAACAAAGATAGCATTACAGTTTCGTTGCCTGCCCTTACAATGAGCTATGGATAGGGGTCGGAAGTGGGATGGGAAGGGAGAGGGGAAGGTATTAGGCCTCCGGATGCCTCTCTCACCGATCGAAACGCGGCATAAGTATCTTTACGTGGATATTCTGTTACTGTTTTCTACCCGAAGGTGTAGGCAGCTGCTGTTATTAAGTCGCGACTCGCCAAATTGATACGTTCCAAATGGATTAGGTGTCGGTACCTATTGCCACACACCGGGCACAAAGTTGTCAGTCATCGATGTTTATCACACGTCGCTCACGAAAATAATTCCGAGAAACAGTTGGTTTGAAGCTGGAATCGGTCCCACGACTTCGGAATCAGAAGCGATGAGCTCGGCCACTGGACCATCGAGACTAAATAATACATAGAAAATTGTTATAAAAACAATATTCTACTATACTGACTATATGGTTCAACAATTTTTGCACAATCTTGAATCGTATTCGTGTCATTACGACGACGTCATCCGTTGACTCATTCATAAGTGTACCCAGTACAGTGTCAGACCGGTAAATTATTAAATATCTAATAATCTTAATAGTCTCGGTGGTCTATTGGTCGAGCACACGGCTTCTGATCCAGAGGTCCGGGTTCGAATCCTGACACTGGCTCACACCAATGGCTTTTCAAAAATTGTTTTCGAAAGTTAAATAAATATCGATGACAGCAAACTTTATGCCCGGTATGGCAATAGGTTCGCCACCTATTCCATTTGGGACGTAAACATAACGGCGAGACGAGGCTTAACAGCCGCTGCCTACACCTTCGGGTAACAAAATGTGTGAAGTTATGTTATGTTATATTATCTTATTTATTTGTTCTGCTTCTCCTCCTTCATCCCGACCGGGTTCTCCAATACGGGTGACAAAATTGTGGCCATTGAACATCGCCACTTGGTGTTTCAATGGGGACCCAAAAAATTGGGGCTGTTGTGACATAATTACAGCTGCCTATACATTCGAGAATTAAAAGCGCAGAGGTACAAACAAAAACATCCAAAACAGATGGACTTTTTTATTATATGTGTGGTGTGCATGTATATATATATGTAATTTGAATGGGTTTATTTTAACTTGTTTGTTGGTTACTGGTGCGTGTTTTTGTATTTTTCGTATACCTACTTTATGAATCTTTAAAACTTTTGTAACAGTGGTAAAGCCAAGCAGTTCGCTGCATGAATGGGCCGGCTCGACCGGTGAAATACCACGACTGTAGCTCACGCCGCGGTTCGTTCGGTGAGAGAGAGACCCGGAGGCCCACCTTCCTTCCTCATCTTTTCCCATCCTACTCCCTTGAAGGTTGGTAACGCAACTGTGTCACTATATGTGTTGCAGGTGTCCATAAGCGGTGCTTACCATCAGGTGACACGCGTGCTCATTTGCCCTCCTATCCCATTAAAAAACTACATACTTAAATTTTAAAACTACCTAAGCGAATTTAGGCTTGCTGGACATATTGAATTGGCAGACCTCCTGGCACAATATTGTTTCATTTTCGAAATCGCCTGTGCCAACCCACTTCCTGGCAGGATAAACGTATGTCAGGATGCTGGTACATTTGTATTTTTTTTTATTATTACGAGTGAATTGGTATGCGTGGCATTTCATAAACCTTTCAAAGGTCTAGAATAATAGTAACCTTTGTTACTCACTACAACATCGACTATGTATGTGTCAGTAAAAGCCTTTTCCAAACCAGCCCTCGCATTTAATAGATAAGCCGAAACAGACAAAGAGATGGAAATTTTAAAATAAAAATATTTTGCTATACACCCTGTATACATTCCACATATATTTTGTAAAATAAGACTATTTTAATGATTCAAACAGACACTCCCTCACTAAATTTATAGCTATACAGACAAAGAAAACAGAAAGGTTTGAATAAATTGAAAAAAATGGATTTAGATTTAACAGAACATAATTACAAGTAATACTTAAAAAGACCTTGGCCCAGTCGACACAAGCTGTTTATCTTCCAAGATATAATACCGTTCGAGACCACAAATCTTAGTCACTAACGAAATACTAACGCCACAGGGGGTACTCGCAACATATACGCTACAAAAGAAACCTGCCTTGACATAATGAATTTCCTGGAAGTGTGTAGGCAGCGGTAGCTATTACTCCACTCGCCGAACTTTTGGATACTAAATATAAAAGCTGCTGATAACTATTATTGCCCTATATCGGGCACAACAAAATTTTCAAAAGATTCCCTAAAATCATTGGTGTAAGACAGGACTCGAAAGCTCTGGTTTTCATATTAACATCAGAAGTGGGATAACGAATCCATTGTTTTTTGTATATAATATATTCGATTTTTATTTGACATGAGCAATAGACTTATTATGGGGAGAAATGAAAGGTTTGCAGCGAAGAAAGTGTAGTCACGTTTACAAACGTTAGCGCGTAACTGTATAAAAAAAAATTATAACATATTATAATATAAGTACAGTCGTTTAAGTGCAATTAAAGCAACAAATGAGGTAAACTAAGTATCTAGAATTTTAGAATAATGACCTGCTCCACTTGACCACATTATTATACGCCAAACATGTATCTCGATTCAAACACTAATTTGTATCTTAGCTTAATTGGCTATATTAATTACCGATTAAAAAAAACCAGTAACCGAAGTGTGATTGCAGTGATATTTCTTATGCAATACAGTTTAATATGATGTAGATATTATGCGTTCCATGCACATCGTACACGGAACTAAGTTCTTTTTTTTCTAATAATTACGTAAGATATATGTTGAAAACGAATATATCTACTTGTAACAGTAATATCACATCACCTAGTTGTTTGTATATTATGTTTAAATGAAATCTGATGAATGTTTTGCTTAATGTATGTTGATGTGTGATTGTAAATAAATTGTGATGTCTATGTAAATAGTTGCCTGTCAACAAGAAGGCGACGCGAGCGGTGCTACAGGTCACAACTAGTACAGTAATATAGTATTAATAGGCGGTATTTTCATATGGGTATAAAATTATAGTACAGTATCTGATATGAATGACAATTACGATGTAAATACATAGTAATCACCATAGGAGTGCTCTGAGGTAGAATGTAATAGGTAACTTCAAGCCATTAATACTGGAAGATGTAGACAATGACAATAATGACGTCATCGATCAACTAGGTATTTAGTAGTCTTCTAGGTCAAGCATTCTAAAAAACGTTTTCCTGTCTTTACCTAAAATGACGCACAGAATAAAAAATAAAAAACTGTTGTCAATAATCTATAATATTGATCGGAAATTTTTGAACGTCCACTTCACCCATCCGATTAAGTGCTTATCTCTATTATCGGACGTATTAATTAGATTTAATTAAAATCCCATCAAGGTTATTCAGAAAATGCTGCAAGAATCTCTCGTCTCAAATGTTGCTTAAATAAAAACGGATGTACCATTCACCGAGGACCCCAGAACTATTGGTGTTATATTGGTTAACATTGAGAAATCTTTGGATTTTGTCACTACTTCCGTTAGGGTAGCGAGATAAAATGTTATAAAGCAACGTACATTGAACTTTGTTTTTGATAGTGCCGGTATTGCTGATTAAACAATATACGTTACAAAATGGGCTATTAACTAATTATATTCACTTGTCAACTAAAATTCAATAATTATAAATATTTGTGGCCTGGAGGAAGGTGATGTTAGGAGGAACAGTCGACGCGCGTGCATTAAAAGAGTTATGAAAGTCAACGAAGCTAGTGAGGTGTGTAAGAATCATGCTTTATAGCGCTCCGTTCTCTCTGCCTACCTCGCAAGGGATTTGGCGTGAAGATATGTATGTATTTATGGCCTGTGGCACCACTGTAGAGGATAGTCCCTACGTATTTAGCCTGATGCATACTCACCCTCTCTCGCCTCATGGTTCAGCACATGGACCTCTGATTTAGAGGTTCCCAGTGTGAATCTTGTCTCATACCAATGACCTTCCGGAAGTTAGGTATGATAAATATCGATGACTAACAATATTGGTGGTATAATGGTAACAGTTTCCCCAGCCTACATTTAGTACTAGAAACTTAATCTAGCATGTCCGGGCAAAATTGCCAAACGCTGGCTACCCTTTTTGTTATTAATGACATATAGTTACGACTCCTTTTGTAGTCTCGGTGGCCCAGTAGTCGAGCACACGGCATCTGATCCAGAGGTCCGGGTTCGATTCCTGACACTGGCTCACACCAATGTGTTTTCGAAATCGTTTTCGGGAGTTAGTGTGATAAACATCGATGACTCAAAACTTTGTGCCCGGTATGGCAATAGGTTCGCCACCTATTCCATTTGGGACATAAACATAACGGCGAGACGAGGCTTAACAGCCGCTGTCTACACCTTCGGGTAACAAAAGGCGTGAAGTTATGTTATGTAAGTTACGACTCCCAGTAGAATATCATGTAGTGACCCAATTTTGCGACCCTTAAACTAAAAGATGAGGAACACTGGACTACACTGGACTTCAAAAATATTTAAAAAAACCATCGAATATGGGGCAGAAGCTGTAAACTTCAATCCTAAATGGGAACAATATACTTAGTGTTCATTAAACCGAGGCTATCGTGGGTGTGTGAAATATACCAATTAAACCCTTGGTCGTATTATAAAGGCCTTTATTATTTTACACGCGGAATGTACTCGGTACAT
Organism: Euproctis similis; assembly: GCA_905147225.2. Classification (NCBI taxonomy): domain Eukaryota; kingdom Metazoa; phylum Arthropoda; class Insecta; order Lepidoptera; family Erebidae; genus Euproctis; species Euproctis similis. The sequence goes on along the minus strand of LR990116.1, from coordinate 3,392,767 downwards.
AACAAGTACCTACACGATAAAACAAGAAGGCGCAACGCCCATCCGGATTTTTCTATTAAATGAAAACGAGCTATATTCATAAAAGGCTTGACGGTTGATCGATTTGGTTACATGTTTTAGGATTTATAGAAACAGTTTTTAACCGACTTCGAAAAAAGGAGAAAGAACTCAATTCTTTTGTATGTATAATATTTTTGCAGTCGGTGCCAGCCTAGGTAACGTACTTAATTGTGTTGCACCAACTTCAATAATGAGTGACAATTGTAATATTATAGTGTCGGTGGCGCAGTGGTCGAGCACACGGCTTCTGATCCAGAGGTCCGGGTTCGATTCCAGACACTGGCTCACACCGATGACTTTTCGAAATTGTTTTCGGAAGTTATGTGTGATAAATATCGATGACTGAAAAACTCAGTGCCCGGTATGGCAATAGGTTCGCTACCTATTCCATTTGGGACGTAAACATAACGGCGAGACGAGGCTTAACAGCCGCTGCCTACACCTTCGAGTAACAAAAGGCGTGAAGTTATTTTGTGTGAAGAAAATTTGATACAGCATTAAAGGTTCTTCCAATGACATCATCCAAACGTGAACAATAAAATGACATGCTCACATCCATATCATATTAAAGGAAATTACTGATAGTTAACTTCCTAATAAGAGAGACCCATTGTTTCACACATCTAAAACAAGTATTATCAAGTTGGCGTTATAAAACAAATTCAAAATTTAATATCAAAAGATAATAATATTGGCATGTACGGCCCGTTTGTATGTAAATACATAAATACCCATATAATAAAATTGTAGGAAATTTAGTTGAGACATTGAATTTTTTTTTTCTAGAATACTTGGGACGTGATATACAATAGACACCAAACCCAAAAATATGGTATTTAGAATTTTTGTCTGTTTATCTGTTTGTCTGTATGTTTGTAACGGATAATCTCTAAAAGTACTGCATGCATTTACGTCCAATTTTGAAAAAATATAGCCAAGAGTTCGGGTCAACACATAGGCTAAATATTATCACGCTATCACTAATTGGGGGTGAGCAATGATTTCAGTTGAAATCTTTCCCAACACTAGTGACTGAATCGAACGCAATATGTGTAAAACTTTCACTTATCAATAATAGTGATAGATAGTGTCGTGTTAATGAAACTTTATCACAACGATAACACTTGCATTAGCTGATAATTTTATTGCTGAACAATGCGTATCACCGTGATTCACTTCACACCTCGCCAACCAAACCGCCAATGACACGTGTGTGTTTCAACCATGGGTTTTTGAAAAGATCGAAACTTAACTATTATTAATATCCAATCACGATAAGCGCCACGCGGGGCAGTGGTTCGATTCTCAGCCAGAGAAAGATGGGTAATTTACATAAGTACCTATCTGTAAACACATGTATTATATATTTATATAAATGTATATTTCCATCGACATAGAACTAAAAACGTATAGGGACTGCATTACTACTGTTTATGATATTATCCATCAAGAATCAATTAGTTATTTATTATGTGATACAGAACTAATAATCGTAATATCAGTTCCAATTCGAAGGGGATCAAGTGAAAAACTAAACACCATCTATATTATTATTATATTCGCAGTGTCAGAGCTAGACTTGAAAAGTTTTTTTATTTCTTTACAAACTCACATGTGTAGTGTGTAGTGAATCACGTATAAGAATTGAGATACTGTTTTAAATTGCGCGCAACATTTATTAGAGTACCTACTGCTGGCATACAGTTGATTGCATTAACAATAAAAACTTCCGTAAAAAAAAATTGCCGCCGGAATGCCTGATACTATTTTTAAAAGCTTTGTTTACCTTTCGTCCTCTCCCACAAATGGACTTGTTTTTGAATTTTCCTCAAGAGGAATATAATTGAAGCGGTCAAGAAACATATTATTATTAATTGCGAACATAAAATCCTTATGCTGCTCTTATGATACCGTGCATGATAACATGATTCACAAAGAAAACGTCCATCGTTCCACCCGGTTGGGTGGTGTCCTGGTTCCGATTTTTTGGGAAACTTGACAGTTTAAACCGCACAGGAAACAAGGGTTTTTGTTGAGATTAGCTATTAAATGACAAAGCAGTATCTAATCCCTTTTATCAAACAGTGGTTTTGTGATATACTTAAAAAACTTCCACTGCGAAGAAAAAAGGGGGATTATGATTCTGGCCCGTAAGTGGGTTATACATACATTTGGTATTAATCTATATGTACTATTAGATACATAATCCTAAAATCTATTAATAATAGAATTACATACATGACATAACTTCAGGCCTTTGTTACCCAAAGGTGTAGGCAGTGGCTGCTAAGCCTCGTCTTATCGTTATGTTTGCGTCCCAAATGGAATAGGTGGCGGGCGAACCTATTACCATATCGGGCACAAAGTTTTCAGCCATCGATATTTTTCACACATAACCTTCGCGAAAAGTCATTGGTGTGAGCCAATAGAATTAATAAAAAAAATATATATATAAGATTAGTTTATGGATGTACCTGATTTAAAAGTCACATCGCATAAGTGCAAAACAAAATTATTAGCTGTAGACTTATGGCGCCGTCTAAGTCCACATATGTGGTCACTTGAAAACACCATCGATCATCAAACTATATGTGTAACCAGTCCAGACCAGACCAGACACTTTAAGAGTTCCCTAGTGAACGTAAAATGACTCGCGAACTGAAAGCGTCCTATTAAAACCGCAATAAATTTAATATATGTCGTGAACTTTCTGCACGACATCGACAGCCACAACATATTTTTGTGTAACTCGAGAGTTATCAAGGCTGGTCGCTAGTATTTAAACTTGACCAAATATCTTGAACTTTCATAGCAAAATTCACTACCTTTACCATCCGAAAGTGCAAGCAATGGCAATTATACTTCGGCTCGTCGAATTTTTAAGTTACCAAATGGAATGTAAAGGGCGGTGAAAACTTGTCATACATTCACATATGCATTTAGTGCAAAGAGGATATTTTAATATTACAAACCACGTACAAAAAGCTTGTCACCTTTTTATTCGTGTTTATTGAATTTTCGTATAAAAAAACCTTATTTCGTATGGTTTGTGTCAAATCAGTTTAACTTCGTCTCGCATCGATGCCAAATTAATCTGATCTGAAGAAAAATCTAGCATGAATAAGTAAGAACCCAAATTTATTTACAATGTACACGTACATTTGTATACGAAATCTGATTAAATGCTTTCTTATATAAAATATAAAAATAATACATAGGTACATAACTCCACGCCAAGTCCCTTACGGGGTAGGGAGAGAGAACAGAGCTGCTTAACGCACAATATAGAAATAATAACACGTCAGTCGTCAAATATAACATCGGTCGCTCATGTAAAAAGAAACTGGTAGTTAGGGTACGCCTTGAATGCAAAATGGACGCGAAAGGAAAGCAGAACCAGGATGTTCGTATGTTATAATCGCTGGTGTTAGTTACGTCATTTCTGTTACAATATCCGTTTTAGTTTATTTATTCATTAACTATGACAAAATATGTGCTAGAGAAGAATGTTTGGCATATCATGGACGGAACTCCGTGCCGATGTATCTATCTTTCAGGAACTCGGCATTACTAAGCATCTATCGACCACAGTGCAGATGCGCATACTGCAGTACTTTGGACATGTCTTTAGACGCGATGACAACTCCAAGGAACGGCTGAACGTGCAGTGAAAAGTCGAGAGGATCACGCGGTAGATCTTCTACGCGCTGGACTGACCAGGTGAAATCCCCCTGTGGGAAATTGCGCCAGACAGTCTACAAATCGAGAGAGATGAGAGATCGTGTTAAAAGCTATGTCCGCCTCTAACACTACCGCGATCGACTGAACGTGACCATGACCGTTCTTGGCAAGAGCAATATGACAGAGAAGAAGAGGAAGATGACAAAAAAGAACTACAAACATACTCACCAGTAATTATTAATTGTCTACAAGTCAATAGGTGATCGGGTCGCGCCCCCTGGGTGTTCTCGCCGATACGAATTAGAATTTCGATTAAGAGACTGGGTTCAGTCAGTTTGACCTATATGCAGATGTTGTGCGTAGGCTATGCATGTCTTCACAATCATGAAAATTAAGTTTTTAATTTAGCATTCACATTTTCTCATTTCCATAGGCGCGAGAAGTCACTCAAAAACGACCTAAATCACGCTTGTCTACTAGTATTAAACAGCTTCAAATACATATATAATATATATATTCATTATTATTAAATACATATATAATATATATATATATTAATATATATATATAATATATACATATATTCCTTCAAATACATAATTCTTAGAATCACTCCTAGAAGACTATTTGTCATTAAAAAAATATTCTCGTAGTCTTTTATAGACAATAATTGAGTACGTTTGAAGCTCATTTACCTTATTAAGAGTAAGACCATTAACAATACTGTGTATTGTTTTTAACTAATATATATTATATCATCTGAAGTTTACGTCACACAGAGACACTACGTCTTATGTATTGGGTCATATCCAAATGGCATAGAAACTAGACATCTATCAGACATCTTCAGGGAACTAGATTTTACAGAACCAAACGGTGCATAGATTAGAGATCATCATAGAGTCTTGCAGTTCGCTGCATGAATGGGCCGGCTCGAACGGTGAAATATCACGAAATCTCGGAATATCGTCTTGAAGTGGCTAGTGCCGCATTTCCTTTCGTGGGAGAGGTAGCCGGAAACCTGATCCCCTTCTTTTACCGTCATACTTCCTTAAAAGGCGGGAACTCACCACGGTGTTCATAGGCGGTGAGAAATTGCTTACCATCAAGTGACCCACTAAACAATAATCAATATCAAACAGTATAGTATTTCATAGTATAAAACCAAGTCGCTTTCCGCTGTCTGTTCCTTTATATGCTTTTATATCTTTGAAACTACGCGAGACATTTTGATGGGGATTTTTTTAATAGATAGACGGTATTTACGGGATGGTTTTTATCTATAATTCATGTATGAGGTAGCAAAGAAAAAATATAAATTCGAAATTTACTTATTTATTACTTTTGGTGCGGAACAAAGTTCGCGCGGGACAACTAGTAATTAATATTATATTAAGGGTCAAATCATTCTTAAAGGGTCTATCGCCATTCGCCTGAAATGCGCTTCTAAAACAAAAACTAACCAGCCGAGTGGATGGTCATTATGTTGATGTTGAAAATGTTAAAAACTTAACACGCAACAATCATTATGTGTTGATACTTCAAAGGGATTTAAATGAAATAAAACTATCATGGCATCATCGTTCTCGTCCATCCATCCATCAAAATATACCATTTACTTAAATGTAATAAGAAATTGTTATGGCATCCATTTATGGCAATAGGTTCGCCACCTATTTGGGACGTAAACATAACGGCGAGTCGAGGCTTAACAGCCACTGCCTACACTTGGTAGAAAAGGCGTGAAGTTATGTCATAAGACATCAATGGTCTAAAAGTTAAAAGAGAACTATCTCACAGTGTAGATTAATATTGGGTTATTTTTTATTTTTTTATGGGATAGGAGGGCAAACGAGCAGGCGTGTCACCTGATGGTAAGCAACCAACGCCACCCATGGACACCAGCAACACATATAGTGTTGCTGTTGCGTTGCCGACCTTTAAGGGATAGGGGAAAGGAAAGGATGGGGAAAGGGGGGTGGGCCTCCGGGTACCTCTCTCACCGAACGAAACGCGGCATGAACCACTTTACGTCGGTCTTCTGAGAGGTCGTGGTATTTTACCGGTCGAGCCGGCCCATTCATGCAGCGAACTGCTTGGCTTTACCACTGTTATTATCACTGGATTAAGAGAGACATTAAAAAATATATAAAATGTGTGTGGTGTGTCAGTTTATAAATAGAAATCTGAATGTATAATTAAAAAGGCTTTTTTTATTACGACGATTTCATTGCGATAAATGATACCTTATCAGGCAATAAATCTAGCCGAGTGAATATTTTTGAATTACTACTTACTATTATTATGCATAGCTACAAAAAAAGAAACGATAGGTACTTTTTATTGCATTCTTTAGGCATAGTATTGTTCAAAGTTTCGTAGCGTAGGAATATAAATCAATTGATATCGGAATAAAGAAAGAAAAACAAAAAGGTATGCCTAAGGAATGCCTGTATATTGCAAGTAAATATTTACACACATCATAATTTGCGTAGTTAAAACCATGACAGCTTAGAAAACAAACTCACATTGCATTGTTATAAAACATAGAATAGATTTATTAAATAAATAAAAAATAGATTCTACTATTTTAACTGCTAAAGGAACATTATTACCCCATTACCGACATGGCGAACCCTCGGAGTGGTGAAACTTTACATATCACTCTCAAAAAATTGTGTTATCAAGCTGCGATTTCCTGTAAGGCTTGGGGTAACTACGGGTGGTATATTACGTCATAAATCTCGCCGTTCTTTGCTATAACTGTTTCGTACTATTTCGTAGGACTAATATCGGACATTCAAAATATATATAAACGATGAGCAGCAGACTTGTTTATTTTTATTTTAAATACTTGTACTAATAGTAGTACAGCGGTAGACTAACGCAGCTCGTTGCAAGGGCCCATTCTCGACCGATAAAATACATACTACGATCTCACTCACGATCAGAAACGCGGCTTAAGCCACTTTACTTCTTTGCTTACTTTACACTTTAATTTACCCGCTCGTTTGCCTCGTTCCTTAATTAAAAACCTGAGCGGTTCCAGGAACGCTAATTATACCCACATTCCCTACACAACCCAGAGAGTTTTTAACAGAATTCATTTTTATTTCTTAGATTTTCGCGAATCACATTCATAATATTAAAACAACTTTTTATGGATTATATCGCGTTTATTTAGAACTTATTTTCTATTTATTTCCCGACGTTTTCATTTGAAAGAATTCATTTGTCAAGAACTCGTATCGAAATAATAATATAACAACGATAAATTTGATAAATACGCGTACTATCACCCGATGTGGAATTATGTAAATAAATACACATATATAAATATCAGTCTGTAATATGTTTATGAAGAACACCTTACGCATTGCCAGTTGCCACACAGTTCGAGAGCCGCAGATGACGCAACTATCTGTGACTAATCAAATGAGATAAGGAATGCAATTAAAATTATTTTATTTATGCCCGTACAGCTTATGTATGTAACTCTTAGTGTGGTTGCAAGCCGACCGTAAATCAAAACACGCATAATAACACGCATTTTTTCGATTAAATTGTAAATATTTATCAATCAATTAATATATAATAATTTTCTGACATTGCTATCACATTAAAAAAACTTAAAGATACCTCGAAATAGGCAATAATTAATACATATAATACTCCAAACTAGTTGTTCATTTCGTTTGTATTGTATTGATGAAAACTTTTTCAAAAACTTAAAAAATAAAAGAATCACAGCAAAATCCAATAATATACAATAACAAAACACCAGAACAATTATTGTTGGAAAAACTTAACAATATCCATCAACAAGTCATTAATCTGACACAATAATGCTGTAATAATCCAACAAAATGCATAAGGTGCATATTTTAAACACGTCAAACAATGACCTAAAGGCATGATCACATTCCAAAGCGATTGCTTTGAAGAAAAAATCAAAAACCTAAACAGGTTTCTAGAGTAAATTACTACAACTGAGTGGAGGGTGATCAAAATACTTAAATAGTTTTTTATATTAGTGATAAAACAATGCAAACAAAAGGGATCAAGAATGAATCATATATTATAATAAAAAAAAGCTGAATATAAACAATGGTTGCTTGCTGATCAATTTACACACACTAGGCATACAAAAAATATTACTACCAAGAGAATCTTTAGCAAAACGATAAATTTAATTCATATGCGATCAATAATAACCATCAGATTTATATAGATATGTATTAAACCATACTTGTAAACAAATATAGTAGAATTATGATAGAATGACTCACCAGAATATAACTCAGCAATTTAAAACAGTTGGTGTCATCATCAGTAAATATTTTAAAATTCATCATTTTTCTACCTTTAAGCCACTTGGGGTAAGCACAACATGTCATCCTTTCAAATTGTCCTTGTTGTCAAAATATTTGACTGGATTTTTTGCCCGGCCGCTTCCCTAACGTCAACCCTCCTTGGGAATGTTTTCTTTGGTGGGATAAGGATGGTGTTGGAAGCGGGATGGGATGGGGAGAGGATTGGGATTTGGCCTCCTGATACCTCTCTCACCAAGCAAAATGCTGCATGAGCCACTTTATTAATGTGAAAGGGGAAAAGTAATAACTGATAACTAATATCTAAGTAATAACTGTAAATGATAAAGTACTAAACTAAAACATATACCTTTAGGAAATTGGCTCTAAATACAAGTATTTAGCACATGTGGAAGTGTCAATACAAATGAATATACAACACATGCAAATGTTATTGCCAAGTAATTATTATTCTTGTGATGTCAAACAGACACCTGGGAGTATACCTAGATCATATAGTTTAATGTGTATCTAGTATCAAAGACAAAAACACCCAAAACAGAGTTAATGTATTCAACCACACAAACTGCTTTAAACACTTTAATTCTGAGTTTAACATTGACATAATTCACATATTAAAATCTTTAATAGTGAAAAAAGCAATAGACAACATTTATGCACTCACTTTTACTCAGTCTCGCTAAAAATAAATTTAATGCATGAGCACAAACTGTTTATAAATGAGTAATGGGCTATTAATTATGGAAAGAGTGAGAAAAAAACAGAAGTGATTGTGATTGAGAGTGTTATCAAGGTGTTCTAATCATTATGAATTTAATTGACTAAAGCCTTATAAAAAAAATACTTATCTATATTAGTTAATACAGCTAACCCTTTTTTAACATTACTGTTGAAACCAGACCTTAATAAATTAAAATGTTATGAATGAAGATTAAATACTAGCGGCAATATTCCTCAGTCCCATTTTCTTATCAGACTGAGTTACTAGTGTAGTTATCAATTAAGGAAAAATATGTAGCTGCCACTAAAAACAAACAATGTAATCTACTAGAGACCTATGCAAAGAATCTTTAATAACAATAAATTTATTTTAATGTTTGATCATACCAAGTGCAATGCAACTGTTTAATTAGATTCACTATTTAGTTAAAAGAATAATTAGGGTTTTGGAGAACACAAAGACATTTATAACTATTGTTTACTTTGACAAAGTTGACTTACCAGTTGAAATTCTCTCCGCCTGTCATATGCTCTTTTAATGGCTCTATCTAACCAGAGGGAGTGTATATGTGGTGCATAATGCACAAACAGTCTGCTATCTAAAGATGAGGTGCTGTTGAAATGTAGAGCCTGCTGACCGACATCTAGATTCCGTGGATTTTCCCACGGTATGGCGAGTTTGTCTCGGGCATCAACTAAAACTTGTATTCCTTTCACGATATTCTGATATATCACATGTTGGAACTCCCGCACTAATTCCGGCTCAAACTTCACTTTGTGTATAATCCTCATCTGTTTCAGGAATGTTGACTTTCCGCTTTCACCCGCACCGAGCAACAACAATTTTACCTGCCGTCTTAGGGCCTGTTTCTCCTTCTCTAATATTCTATCTATCTCCTTGCTCCTGTATCGCTGCTCTATCTCTTCCTGTGATAATTTAAGACGCAGCCAACAAGTAAAAGCCTCCGTACAACAGGTACATGACCACAAATCGTTGGCCATTTTGCATGATTATCAATGCCCGTACATTAAAAAAAGAAATGAGCAAGGCATGTCAAATTACACTTATAATGTTTATTCCCAACACTCAAAGTATTAGCACAACACGCACATGTTAAATCGAAAATTTATAATATTATTTTAATCTTTGTTCCGGAATAGCGAAATTCATAGCTACGCATTCCACCCCTCCCGGACTCATTGAGAATTTGAGAAATGAAAAGCCACAGATACTCATCAAATTATTCCACTTTTTTTCTTTTGAGTCGCTCGTTTAGATAATTTGGACGATTTTAGTATATTGGAACTATTAGCATATTGACTATCATTGTTTATGCTGTCGTGTGGATGCGTTTATATGAATTGAACTGAGAGTATGTATTATTAAAGTAATTTTATTTAAACCAACATACTATTATACCTGTGTTGTAAAGGTAAACACTGAAATATAATAAATAATAATCATCTTTACTGTAACGAGTTTTATAACACATTCATGAAAAAAAGCAATCAACAATATTTACCGCACAACTTTGGCTCAGTTCATTTCTTTTTTTAGTAGTGACCCGTGACCCTAACTGTGGTTATTTTTAATAATTATTAACCTTGACATTAATAATAGGTAACCTAATGAGTCATCATCTTATCAAAATTCAAATTCCTACAAAAAAAAAAACAGATAAAAGCACTGCCTTCGATGTAGCAATGATGCTGGTCTCCTTCTTCCGTGTTTAACAGACAGTAAGCCATTTTGTCTATTCTATAATGTGGGTGGTTAGCATGAAAGACAACTGGTGTGGGTTCCCTAAGGTTTTTAGATTATTTAAACATGCAAGAACAATAAAAACTTTAGTTTCAGGCACTATCAACGAGGAACAAGGTATATTATGAAACACAACACCACAATCTTTTCAACCTTGTAAAATTTGTGTAGGATCCATCCTTATTTGGAAACAAAATATCTTTTTTTACTTTGGAGTGGTCTGTTCAAATCAGTTCAGTTCTTTCATTATTGGCCTCAAAAAGGCCGAAAATTAACTCAACTAGTGAATGTTGGCAATTAACAAGCGGTTAACTTAGATAAACTTTCTGGATCACTATACTTTTTTCAATAATGTCTTCATTACGTCCTAAGGTCCATTATTCTGAGCAACAAAATAACCTGCTGATCCTTGACAGTGACATTGACAAGACAACTGACTGACGTCGAATATTCCGCGCAGTTGTGCACGTGTGTTTGCCGAATCTTACCATTTTTAACGTTAAATTTTACATTATATTTTGGGAAACTTATATTCAATTATCATAAGCTCACAACTAGAATCCATCAACCGAGAATATTGGTTGGTTTCTGCAATGTAAAATTCGTTCAGTGCGATGTCCAATGAAGGTTATAGTCCCGAGAAGAAAGACAGTGATAACAAAGTAGTTTTGGAAAGATTGCAGACGTATTTGAAAGATAAGCGATCAACTGAGTCTTCAGAGTCGGGCCTTGTATACAATAAACCCGGTACTAGCTACGAACAATCGTCACAAGCCCTTCCAACACTCGAAGATAGTAGCAACATATTGAAAGAGGTTCTGAACCACAAAAAAGCCGAATTGTTACGACAACCTGAAATAATAGAATATCTGAAATCCATCTCATCTGATCTGAAGAAATAAAACAAGAAAATGGGAGCAACTACACCTAAAAGTGTAGCAGTTTTGATGCAAAAGACTTTACAGCGTCAAGCAGCTGTAGCTCGTATGAAATTGAGGTTTACTAAAAAACAAATAGAACAAATAATAGTAAATTATGTTTCAAAAAATACAATAGGACCATACCAGGAATTGGTAAAAGTATTGAGAGATTATCCTTTAAATGATGATAATTTTAGGATTGTTTTTGATGATAGTTTATCCTGTGTAGTATTGCTAGGTAGAGACTTAGATAAATATGTAGATGTTGTCACTAATATTGAATGGGCAAGCAGAAGTAAAGAGTTGGCTGAACTGTATAAGAAATTTATATTGGACCTTGTGACTGCACACACATATCACTGTCCAAAAGTGATGACACGACTTGTTACTTTGTTCAAGGGTAAGTAAATTTAATATTTTTGAGCTTTTCAGTTGAATTAAAATAATTTAACTGTATATTGAACAAAACTGGAAAATATACAATTTGACCAACTTTTGTAATCATTTATTGCACAATATTATTTATTTATTGATTATTGATACATGTTGTGTAATCTACTAACAAGGTTTCTGAAAATCTGTTTTCGACTGTCTTTATGATTTCATTTTCATGCGATAGTTTTATATTATTATTACTAGCTGACCCAGCAAACTTTGTTCCCCGTCAAAAGTAATAAATAACCAAATTTTGGAAACTTCACTTTTTCTTTACTACAACATAAATACATGCATCATAGCTACAAACCACATTGACACCCTCTACCTATTAAACAAGACCACATCAAAATCTGTTGCGTAGTTTCAAAGATCTAAGCACATGTGGACAGACAGCAGATAGCGATTTTGTTTTATAATATGTAATGATAACATTTCAATTAGATTTATGTGCTCAGGTAGTTCATAATTTTTTCAGAAGAAGGAGAGAACTGGGACGATAGTCCCTCTATGGATGTGTTAAATATGTGGTCCAATATTCATGATTTAATTGGACACATAGTCGCTACTATGCCTATGTAAGTAATTTTTGTTTTAAGTTATTTTGTGACCATGTGTTGATGTTTCGCATCTTTATGTATAGTAATAGCCAGAGTTCTTTCCATTTGCCAATATTTCGACACTCGTCTCTCATGATTGTTTTTATTATGGCTTGCCTCGTCTGTGGATACTCTTTATATGCAGATCAGATATCTTTATTTATCAAGTAGAGTACCAGAATTATTATCTATAGAAAATTGTTTAATAGAGAACTGCTTCACTGTTTCTCCTCTACATTTTTAAGAAATCCTTTTGTCAAACCTTTGATCAGGAATTATTATGCAAACAATATTTGTATATGTTATGTTTAACATTTAATGAACATTTGTGATGACTTTATATTGAGTTTATTTGCTTCTGGGAACCTGTTATTGTTCTTATTGTCTGCAAACCTCTTTGTTCTTATTGACATTTTTTAGGTTTCAACATTGTAGTTTTACACAATATAAGGGCATAGTGGACCATGGCTATTCATCAATTTTAGTTTATATTATATTGGCTTGTATTGTCATAGGTATCATTTTCTTTCGGCTTCGGAATATTTTAGGTGTACATTTATTTAATACATATTACGCAATTATGTAATATACTTTGCAAGAAACCCAATGACGTGGTATATCGCGCGCAAATTAGCCAAATCTTATTTGTTTTTGATGTTTTCGAGTTTTTTTTATCATATTTATTCACAAGTTCGAATGGATGGCGAATATCATCCTAAATTTCGAAGTAAAAAAGTCTAATAAACGCGACAAAATCCAGAATTCATCTTTACTGGCAATAATTGTCGAGTTATTTATTTTCTATTTCTATTCTCTTCTATTTGAGGAAGCTTGCCAGTGTTGATAGTTGTCAAATGTAATATTGTTTTCTAAACAATAGATGGGCCTATTGTAAAATTTAGGGGTAGGTACTTGTACCTGCTAGTAAGGGTCACTTAGACACTGGCAGTACCGGGAATGAACAGACCATTATTTTTTGTTAACAATTTGGTGCTGGTATGCACAATCGCGGAGGTATTTTAAATATATTTAATATTACAAAGAAATATATTACGCACTTTGGTAATATTAAATAAATTCTAAATTCCGATGGTTATTATTTTAAAAATTATTAAAATACTAGCTGACCCGGCGAACTTTGTTCCGCATCAAAAGTATCATCTGCTGTCCCGCTATGTTAATACTGCAATATCTTCGAAAATATTTGTTTAAATTACATGCTGTAAAGGGCCAAGATCATCTATATTACATGCATAATCTATTTAAGACACTTAATTGGATGAAAATTAATACTGTAATGTTTAAAATGGCTTCGTAAATAGGCCATTATTTCTCGTAAAAAGTAAAAAAATAAAAATGGTCATTGTGGGTTATCCCTAAGAGAGACAAATGCCCTCACGGAGCTTTTTATTTATCACTTAGGGTTCAGGCAGCGTTTGCGATTAAAGTTCTAAACCTTGAAAATTATCACTTTTTTTTTGCTACACTGCAGCCGGTGAAATACCACGACCTCTCAGAAGATCGACGTAAAGTGGCTCATGCCGCGTTTCGTTTGGTGAGAAAGGTACCCGGAGGCCCTACCCCCTTACCCATCCTTTCCTATCCCACTCCCTTAAAGGTCGGCAACGCAACAGTAACACCATATGTGTTGCTGGTGTCCATGGGCGGCGCAGGTTGCTTACCATCAGGTGACACGCTTGCTCGTTTGCCCTCCTATCCCTTAAATAAAAAAAAACACTATACATGAATTATAGATCAAAACCACCCCGTTGACTAACTATTAAAAAAACTGCATCAAAATCCGTTGCGTAGTTTTAAAGATATGCGCATATAAGGGGACAGACAGCGGAAAGTGGCTTTGTTCTAAACTATGTAATGATAATGATATTGAATAAAATGGACTCCACAGTTGATGTTGCTACTACACATCTTGAGTTAATTATTCAATATGCATTATATGCGGTAGTTTTCCCAAAAAAGGTTGATTGGGGTTTTTTGAATATTAATGAACCAGGTCTGCATATATTATATGGTTTAAGATACCTTGCAAATTTATTCACTCAAAATGGGAACTTCAATCATCAATATATTTTATTATTGACATACGTTATTTTTAAGCAAAGCGTATCTATTAATGCTTAAAAATATGTGATATTTATATTCATTGCTTTATTTTTATAGGTTTCCACAAACATAAAAAATTGTTAAATACGTGGAATTTTATAAAATTTAAATACACATCAACGTGCGCTCGAAGAAAGTCCCTCCATGGTACAAGGAAATACAGTCGCAGTTGCCAGGAGCGGCTCGATTCTGACTGATCATGTATGAGGCTATCATGGAAAGAGCCGCACATGAAACTTTGTGCCAACCGAATTGTAATCAATAATTAGAAACCTAAGAAATGGTTACTACACAATTGTGGTTCAGGCAAAACTGGCACTACGAATGAAAACAGACTGTGCTTATCAAAAATTGTTACAAACAATTTGGTATGTATCTTTCAGAAATGACGTTTTTGAGAAGTAAACCTCAGAATCGTCAATAGGTGTCGTGACATTGACTTCAATATCAGTTGTGATCATTGAATCAGTCAGTCGACAAAATTATGCAAAGAATATTCCATAGTGCGGTTACTATTCATGCATTTCCCGTGGAACTGCATAAATGGTAGAGTCTTGCAGTTCGCTACATGAATGGGACGGCTCGACCAGTGAAATACCACGACCTCTCAGAAGATCGACGTGAAGTGGCTCATGCCGCTTTTCGTTCGGTAAGAGAGGTACCCGGAGGCCCACACCCTTTCCCCATCCTTTCCTATCCTACTCCCTTAAAGGCTGACCTTTATGGCAGACCTGACACATAGTTTTACCGTTGCGTTGCTGACAACGCAAAGGTAACACTATATGTGTTGCTGGTGTCACGGGCGGCGCAGGTTGCTTACCATTAAGTGACACGCTTGCTCGTCTGCCCTCCTATCCCATAAAAAAAAAATATTTTTCCATCCCCGTTCTGTTGGCAAACAACCCGATGCACATACCATTCGGGGCGACTTCCGTGGAAGTAGCACCCGTCTGGACAAAGCGGATTGCATCTTCGTTCATCATGCGCACTGCCATAGCATGGGCATAGGCATTCGAAAAGTCATTGGTGTGAGCCAGGATTCAAAGTAATTACAACCCGCGACTTCTTGATTCATCAGAAGCGAGGTGCTCAACCACTGGACCACCGAGAGCTTATAACTCTAAGATATCTTGTATATTATGAGACTAGAGTAGGTTTTAGGAACCTTGTTTGTCGATTAACTGTCATTTCAGATTCATCTGTAAAGCAGATATTCAGGTATACATTTATTATACATAAACTCTTAATATAACAAATATTTTAATGCATTTTACTCATTAAATGAGTACATTATAGTACTAGTTGACCCGGCGAACTTTGTTCTGCATCAAAAGTAATAAATGAGTAAAATTTGGATATTAAAAAGTTCAATTTGTGCTATTTATCGGCACGCGTTTTGGCGCGTAACGCAACTACTATGTCCCGCTATGTTAATATTGTAATATCTTCGTAAATATTCGTTTAAATTACATACTGTAAAGGGCAATATTGATCTATATTAAATGCACAATCTATTTAATACACTTAACTGGATGAAAATTAATGCTGTAATGTTTCAAATCGCTTCGTAAATAAGCCCTTATTTCTCGTAAAAAGTAAAAAGATAAAAATGGTCATTGTGGGTTATCCCTAAGAGATAGACATATGCCCTCGCGGACTTTTTTGTAGATCTTTTGAAGGTGTTTAACAATGTAGTATATTATTTTGTTTTATCACTTAGGGGTCAGGCAGCGTTTGCGATTAAAGATCTAAATCTTGAAAATTATAACTTTTTTTTACTACACTATACATGAATTATAGATCAAAACCACCCCGTTGACATCCTCTAACTATTAAAAAAAAAACATCAAAATCCGTTGCGTAGTTTTAGAGATACAACGCATACAAGGGGACAGACAGCGGAAAGTGACTTTGTTTTATATTATGTAATGATGATTATCCTTACATCAAAGAATGAAGTTATATAAGTTGGTTAATTCGCCCACCTTTCCTTCACAAGTCCTGTTCATGTTTGCAATCATGAAATTAATTAATGAGGAAAATCTTTTTTATTTACAGGACAAGTGACTTACTGATGCACATTATAATAGAAAATTTTCCCTACTACAAGTCTGGGTCTTACATCAACAGAGCTTATGTGTACAACTTGATATGGATAAGCAAGTATCTACCGAACTTAAAAGAGCAGATAATGAGCGCTATTATTAATAAGTAAGTTTTTGTATTCCCGATGGTCTGGACTGGTGTGGTTTCGGAAAGAAATTTTGCGGAAGTTCAAGAAAGTGTGATAAAAATCAATGACTAACGCCCGAATACTGAACCGCCACTCAAATCTGACAATCAATAAAGTGCTACTTACTGGTCAAATTTCACGTATTCTGTCTAATGTGACGGCTACTTAAACGCTTAAGTAGCGCTTATATATTTGAGTGGCGGTTCAGTATTCGGGCTTAAGTGATGTATGTAAATACGTTCTACTGGCGTATTATGAACTCTTAATTCAAGCCAGCTTACGCGCTGCCTTGCCTTTACTGTCAAATTCACTCAAAATTCAATTTATCAACGACTAATTCCATTTAGCCAGTAGTCTAGACTAGTTGAAATTAATCGTTGGAAATACGAATTCGCTAGGCAGCGCTGGAATTAAGAGCTCATAATAGGTCCCCTGCTGCCTATTCCATGCGAGAAAAGCGTAGGCAATTATGCCTCGACATGATTTTTTTGCTCCCATGAAGATAGGGGGGCAACTTATTCTCATACATCTGGCACAATTTTGTAAATCATCGATACTTATCGTGAATAACTTCCGAATATGTTCCATTTTTTATTAGATCTAAAAGTTACATTTTATTACTTACTATCCTGGAGAAGCGAAAAAACGTTCTTCTTTTGCCTTTACTGATAAAAGGTTTTGCAAGACCTTCCAGATAACGTCCGATTGCTATTTTGGTACAATAATAAATTCATTGTATCAAAGTTATAATCTGACGTTAATTTCCTACTTGCAGAATGATTGAAATGGACGTAAACATAGTAGAAAAAGAGAAAAATAGGCCACCACAGATGGACACGATCTTTGAAATGGACACCGATTCAAATGATGAAGTTTCCGATTCATTAGACTACTGTATGCTAGAAGTTCTCAAGTGGTTAGAAGACGAACGAGGCCCTTTATTGAACATACTTTGCAACATTTTCGAGAGGATAGTTCTACCCACATACGGTATTAGGTGAGTATACAGTCCCAAGTGGGAAGACCTACAGCAGATTAAAATTTTAATCATTATCACAGTGGTAGAGCCAAGCAGTTCGCTGAATGTATGGGTCGGCTCGACCAGTGAAATACCATGGCCTCTCAGAAGATCGACGTAAAGTGGCTCATGCCACATTTCGTTCCGTAAGAGAGGTAACCAGGAGGTCCATCACCCTTCCCCATCCTTTCCTATCCTACTCCCTTAAAGGTCGGTAACGCAATTGTAACACTATATGTATTGCAAATGTCCATGGGCGACACTGGTCACTTACCATCAGGTGACGCGCCTGCTCGTTTGCCCTCCTATCCCATAAAAAAACCAGTCCAAGCAGAATCTTATATTACCTGCAGCAGATTAAAATTTTGATCATTCATCTAATTATTCAATAATATGCAAACTTACTATTCTAATTTGTAGACCGTGACAACTATGCTTCGACACGCCAGATTTTAGAGTCCCAATTGTAATAGTTACTGAAGTCAGGACCCCTGAACTAGATTTCGTAGTGCAAAAACATCCATTTGCCTTAGGTAAGTTCTATAGTGCGATTACTAATTCCAGTTCTCTGCTTACAGACACGTACAATTTCTTCTTCTGTACACAATATCTATAAATCAGCAATGCGCTGACAGAGTCCTCAACAACCTGTGGCTGGTGGCAGCTGGACTGCACGGCATCAGTCCCGGCGCTTTAACTACAAGACGTACGGCCGCCCTTCACTTAGCAGGTACGGAATATTACAATAATAAACTGTGAGCAAAATGCATTGACGGGCCTCGTGGCGCATTGGTAAAACAACCGGCTGCAGCACTGAGTACCCCCCCACCCCCTGTCAGCAAAAGTAAGCAAAGTTTTTCCCCCCCTCCCCCATAATACGTATACATTTTTCAACTAATATGGTATCTTATTTTTATATTGAATACATACATTTCTGTAATCGTCATGTATCGTCGCCCCTCCCCTCGTGTTATCAATAAGCCCCTTATAGTGCTTACGTAATACTTGAACGGCCCCATAAAAGAAACTCGCTTTTTGCTGTCTGTCCCTTGATCCTATATAAACTATGCAACTTATTTTAATAGATAGAGCACCCTCTATCTGAGCTGATGATTATGAACCTTTGAATTGATTGAATATCTTAATAATCCGTTTTTTTACTAACCTAAATTAATATTCTACAACAAACCTTGACGCTTGACCAATGATTTGTATGTCATGTGTAATGATAAATATCGATGATTGTCTGATTCGCCACCTATTCCATTTGCGACGTGAATATAACGGCGAGTCGAGGATTGATTCGAGTAGGAAGAGGCGTGAAGTTACGTCACGTAACACAGTAAATGGTCGTGCAGGTCTGCTGGCGCGGTGCGTGCGCGTGGCCAACTCGCGGCTGGTGCAGTTCCTGCGCGCCATGTGCGAGTGGTGCCACGCCTACGTCACGGCCACGCGCGACGCCGGCGCGCACGGGGACGGCGCCCGCTCCCACGGCGCCTTCCACGCCATCTGCCACGCCGTCTTCTACCTGGTCGCCTTCAAGCATCACGTGCTGTTCTCCAGCAAAGAGAGTGAGTCATCGATGACCTTACTCGTTTATGCGACTACTATCTGATTCTACAATATCCATGTTTCCACTAACAACGAAGCCGACGGATTAAAGTTTCTAACTATTGATTGAAACATGCAGATTTATCAAAATAAGTACGAATTATTTAAAATTTTGGGAAAGCAAATCTTAGTAATTAGGCGTTGAGAGTCACGTGACAGTGAGCGGCAATCAGAAAATGTTGTCTTGAATGACGTCACGCCGTGCTGAACGTCAGTAAAAACTTTGACAAAGTCCTTACAAGAAATACTTAGTATATTTACCACGGCGAGACGTCGTTCAAGACGCCATGACAGTCTGCACCGTTTTTGTGCAGAAATCAGCAGCGTTTTTTATAATACAAAATACATATTGTAAATATGTGATTTTTAAGAAAATATATCACCTATATTTTTTCCTAAAAAATCATATATTTATAATTCGGAATAATATAAAGGCCAAGCTATATAAACCAATTATTAAAATTTAGTAAACTAGCTCATACAATATATGACTATTTACAGATTTGAACTTCGTGGAATCCTTGAACCTGCCGAGGCTGGTGACGTGTGCACTGAACCCCCTGCGCAGCTGCCCCCCGCAGGTGACGCGCGCCTTCTCGTCTGTCACGCGCCAGCACCAGGTGGTCTACTGTCAATCCATCATCGAAAAGAACGCCAGACATACACTGCAAGATACTTCCGTCGTACAATATGAAAAGTGGTTCCCTTACGATCCTTATAACTTACCGAGGTGAGTCATTTTTGTACATTCTCCATTAATATATATAATATCTGGATGACCGAGCTTTGCTCGGTATTTTCTTTTTTTTTTATAAATTTCGATATTACCGACAGAATCATAAATATATACTAATATATACTATGTACTAACATATTATATTAGAAACAAATAGTAATTAGTTAACAACGCCATCTGCTGGAATTAGTTAACAACGCCATCTGCTGGAATAGCTTTAGTGTTGTTGTCGTTAAAGCAAGTTAGTTGCTCACAAATAATAGTATTCGCCAATAGATGTCAGGAATTCCAATGAAAAAGTAAGTTGATGTTTAAGTTGATTATCGATAAAACACGATAAAATGAAATTTTCTAAAAATGATTCCTAGCTAGATCGATTTATCGCCCCCGAAACCCCCTATATACTAAATTTCATGAACATTGTTGGAGCCGATTCCGAGATTCCAATTATATATATATATATATACAAGAATTGCTCGTTTAAAGATATAAGATAAGATATAATCCCTCATTATAATTAACACAGAGAACTCGTTGTTTTCTTCTAAAACAAATACATATTTGTAAACTAAACTTCGAACATGAAAGAAAGTACAATAGTCAATGATTCTCACCACATAATAGATAACTTTGATTGTTTTTATGATAAACATCAATTAGTGTAAATTGTAACACAAATAAATAAAAAATAACAATAATTATTTGTCCACAGATCTGGTAAAATTATATGGCCCCTCTGCATCGATTACAAAGATTGGCCAAACAGTGGTAACGATGATGAAACGCAGTACACTTCGATGAAGAGAAAATTGGAAGCTGATGATGATGACTTCTTGGTGAGTGCGAGCCCCAACCAGAGAATAGCATCGTCACTTTCAAATTGTATTTCACCGGGCTTCAAAAATAGTGAAAACTTGATGGTGTAATAAGTTTAGTTAATAGTTAGTATTCTATTTCCTTTTGGTCTTTGAGTCCTTTATATACAGTGTATATTAGATTAAGGAGAGTAAAACTAGATAAGCACAAAAGTAATAAATTTAAGCTTGTGTCATCTGTTAGACTGCTGTTAAATTTATAGTATTTTAATAGTGAAGAATTATTTTTAATCTAATGTATCTATATAATTGTAAATATACACCACAAGAACATTTTAGTTAGAAAAGAGACAGTTTTTGAAAAAAGAATTAAATATATTTTGAGCAAAACTATTTTTTTTTATCTATAACTAGCTGACCCGGCGAACTTTGTTCCGCATCAAAAATAATAAATGTGTAAATTTTGGATATCTTGGATATGTGCTATTTATCGGCTTTAATTGCTGTCCCGCTATGTTAATATGCAGTATTAACATAGCGGGACAACAATTAAAGCCGAAAATATACGTTTAAACTGCATGCTGTAAGCTGCAGGATCATCTATATTACATGCACAATCTATATATGACACTTTTTTGGTGATTGGATGAAATTTTATGCTGTAATGTTTAAAATCGCTTCGTAAATAGACCATTATTTCTCGTAAAAAGTAAAAGAATAAAAATGGTCATTGTGGGTTATTCCTAAGAGATAGACATATGCCCTCGCGGACTTTTTTGTAGACCTTCTTAAGGTGTTTAATAATGTAGAACATTGTTTTGATCTATCACTCAGCCAGCGTTTGCAATTAAAATGCTAAATCTTGATAATTATCACTTTTTTTTACTACACTATACATGAATTATAGATCAAAACCACCCCGTTAACACCCTCTAACTATTAAAAAAAAGCGCATCAAAATCCGTTGCGTAGTTTTAAAGATATGCACATAAAGTGACTTTGTTTTATACTAGGTAATGATAAACTGATACCACTGATAAAGGCAATTTGGCTATGATGTCTTAGCCAAATTACTTTTTATCTAATTTTTTTCATTAAATTTTAAGCTTAAAATATTTTATGGATTATTTATTTTCTTCTTAATTAATTTTCTGATTTCTTTTGCTTTCGCATTTCTAACTAAATAAATAACAGACTATTTTACATGTAAAAAGTTATCATTATCTGTAAAATAGTTTATTTATAGATAACCATATTATATTTGCCACTATATATTGTCTGTAAATATGTATGCTTCTTATTACTTACAAATACAGATATTGATTAGTGAGATATTTTATTTATATTGTCTGGCTAATGGGGTTATAAGTTAGCTCTGACTTATTCAAAAATATTTCTTTTGATCAGACCTTGAATCAATAAAAATTTCAAGTTATTTTATCACATCGCTTGAATACATATGTTTTATTCTTATGATATCTTTGCATATTATGCGGAAGATTGGTTACATTTATTTTTTAGAGAACTGAATTCCTTTCTGACCCCATAAGTGCGACGATTATGGTGACTGACGGGATTACCGCGACTTTATTAATAAAGCGACTGGTGTATATTTTAATTACATGTTTGTAAGTTTCTAAACAATAAAGTTATTTATTCGAATCTGACGTTTTATTTATTTATTTTATTACTTAACCTTATCAAACTGTTTCACAGTGGTATAAACATGCAACTTGCTGCATGAATGGGCCGAGTCGTCCGGTGACATACTACGACCTCATAAGCTATTGACGTGTAGTCGTTTATGCCGCGGTTTCGTTTGGTGAGAAAGGTATTCGATGACTGGTCCCATTTCTCTCAACTTTCCCATACTACTCTCAAAAAGCCGGCAACGCAACAGTAACACTATTTGTGTGCGTTGCAGGTATGCATTGGCGGCATTAGCCACTTGCCACCAGATGACCCACTTACTCATGTGCCCCGCTATACCATAAATTGTATTTTTAAGAATATCAGTCAGTAACTGAACTGAAACTCAAACATAATACCAATGCTTTGCAAAGTTGTACCTTAAATACAAAAAAAATAGGGTTACTGACAAATGAGAGAACAGCAATTAAACGAATCACGAATTTAATATTGAATATCCAACAAGTAAAAGAGATTCTGATATTTTATAGCGTATTGTTAAATTCACACAAACCACATCATTAGGTCCTTACCCATGAAGATGCACACTCATAAGTTAAAATAGGTACCGTTATATACATAAGATACATTTTTTGTACTTTTCTTTTACAATTAAGTTTTTAATTATTATTACTCTTACCCGAACAACGCTATCAATAAGATTATATAACTGCAATGATAATAAAAGAAACGAATTTAAGTTTAAAAGTATTACATAACACAGTTTGGGTGAAATTACTTCTTATATACGTACTACAGTCTGGTCCAGTGGTCGAGCACATGGCTTCTGATCCAGACACCTTCGGGTAAAAAAGGCGTGAAGTTATGTTATATGCTTATTGGTGTTCATATAAAAATAAAGCCCTTGATTTGGTAGCATATTTGTCGCTTTTACAATTGGTAACATAATAATTGTATTTTAAATAAAAAGTAAGGAAATACATACATCTTTGGCTTGTAATTCCTTTGTTACTGACAATATTCTTCTTGCAACAAAGTTACAAGCAACAAAAAGTAATAATCTTAGAATAAAAGAATGTGCATTGCTATGTCATTGGTAAGAATCAAATGTTAACTTATAGAATAAGGGATTTATAGTACATATAATGTAAAATCATTGCTCTTATTTCGATGAACATATCATACAAATATTAATAAACAAACATACTCTCACACATGAACACACTAATGGTATAAGGCTCACTTAATAACTATTTTGTACCAATCATAATGCTTTAAGATATTAAAAGTTTTCCACTATAAGGGTAAGATAAAAAGCTAAATAGTTTAATAACAATCTTGTCCATTAAAATATTGCAATAAGAATATTAATAATAACTGTTTCAGAGACTTGCTTTTGTGATAGATATAAATTCACAAAATAAGTAAGGGATTTAAGCCCGAAAACTGAACCGCCACTCAAATATATAAGCGCTACTAATGCGTTTAAGTAGCTGTCACATTAGACAGAATACGTGAAATTTGAGCAGTAAGTAGCACTTTATTGATTGTCAGATTTGAGTGGCGGTTCAGTATTCGGGCGTTAAAGCAATAATTACTTAAGTACATCTAAATTAGTATGACAAAACAATACATGAGAGCTTCAGGTACATCCACATTTTGGAGCCTGCAAAATATTGTACTCTTCAGTACCTCATTTTCGACAAATTTAAATATACAAAACTCAAACACACAACCCTCAAAAATTTCCATCATGTTTCGACAATATTCAAAAGAAAAATCAGGTAAAGTTAGCACAAGCTTAAGTTACACAAGAGCATTCTTATTTCAAACTGCATTAATAGGTATATCCAGCATTATTATTTTCTTACATTATTGCAAAATTATTCTTAAATACAGTAGTCAGTAGCATGTATTTAATTATCAAAACTCTATTTCACAACTTATTTATCAAAACCATTGTATAATAAGATAACATCACTTGTTAATATATAGGAAAAAAGAAAATATTCACAACCAGGTTATAAAAAAAGGAATGGGGATTATAAGAAAACGCCCATTTTAGAAACATAACAAACTTGATACCTATTTCCTTGTTATTTTTTCTATTTCCACTTGTTATGAGAAATAATATCTCTATTATTAATTATCTATCTATATATGCTCTACAAGTAATTATTAATGTAAATATAAAATAATCTGACTTATATACTTTTAAAACAGAATGCTGGTGTAATGATTACTTTGATTTTAAAATATGGCAACTCTTATCTCTTTTTATGATATGGATGTCTTCTTCTAAATGTACTGGCAGATTTATTGGGAGGATTGTGTAATTTTGTTTGATATTGTGGTATTACTGGTGTTTCATTTGCAGCTAACTTGTTGATGACAAAGTCATCACCAGCTTTCAAGTTCTCCATCATTTTTAGTTTAGCTTCAATTGATTGGATAGCAGTCTTTTTACTTAGTTTTACTTCAGGTTTAGCTCCTGCTAAAGCTGCAATGCCGAGCTCCGGTTTGGGTCTTTCTTGATCATCCTGAAATATATGAAATGTACCATGTATTGTTTCTATAGTCAACTCGTGGTCTGGAGGTCAAGTACCCAACTTCTAAATCAAATCTTGGGTTTAAATATTGGCTCAAACACAACATTGTGGATTATATGTATAACAAATAATAATAAGAGACTAAATTGCCCTTGATGTATTGCAACTCATTCTACTACCTGTTCTATTTAGAATATATTATTATATACATTCAGAGAGATATAGTATAACATCTACTGCATACACTATAGGGTAGAAAAAGGTAAGCACTTACAAGAAGTTTTTTCATAATTGCAGGGAGATTATAGTGTAATTTAGTGTGGACAGTAAAAATATAGTGTGGGTCTTTAAACTAACAATGAGGACCGCTAACTGAGGGGACAATAAAATAAAAAAATATAATTATAAGTATGTACTTACAGAATTTTTTGCAAATTTGACACAAATTTTCTTGGAGCCTAATAACTGGCCGTTCAATGATTTCATAGCTTTGATTGCATCTTGCCTCAGCTTATATGTGACGAATGCGAAGCCTCGTGGTTGTCCCATACATGGACCGCTACGATGGAACAGCATGTCAAACTTCTCGATGTTTCCATATACGCGGACCATTTTCAGTAGTTGATACCGGTAGGAGAAAAAGTAGTTTGTGAAAAACAAGTAATTTTAGGAAGCAAATAAGGAGTTGACAGATTTATGTTGTTTTTATAACAATTCCAACACTACCATGAGTGGTAGACTTACAGTAGTAGAGCCATGCAGTTCGCTGTATGGCTTAACTACTCTCAGAATATCAACATGAAGTATAGAAGTATAGACATTGATCTGCTCTACTATAATGAGCCATTTTTAAAAGTTCATTTACTTGATCTAACTCCTGCGCATGGCAATTATTTATAAAATTAATGAGTTATACTAAAGCAAGCTTAAGAAAATCTATGATCTAGCAATGAAGACAAAATGTGTAAACAAAAAAAAAATGAAATCAATAATAACAATATTTTTTCTAAAACTCACTGTACTAAGAATTTGATAAATTGAGCAGGCTAAAAGAACATGATATTGTTTGTGACACTGCTGGCTATAAATATGTTCAGGCAACTTGAGGTCTTGTACAATAATATAACAAATATAAAATTAAACATACTCATTAACTCTGGTGTCCAAATTTCCTATCCATAACCTTTTATCACAAACTTCGCTTTGCTGTAAAGGCTCCAGATGCAAAGGTACCTGCAATACATAAATGAGTTATAGGCGTCAAATAACTTTCTAGCCTGAATCAAATTTTAAAGCATTATGAGTTGAGAGCGAATTGAAATGATTAAGTACTGGCGCTCTCTTTATCAGCTAATATTAGCTGTAATATACTTATGACAAGTACAATATTCACATACCGAACAGTCCTCCATTGTATCGAGATCGATAATCTAAAAATAGTGGAACTATATATTATACTAGTGACCCATATATTATACTAATAACAGTATGATTGAATGGAGTAAGTTAACAACAAAATTATTATTTATGAATGCTCTTTAATTTGCATAGGCACACACAAGTTCACAGTCACACAACATGTACACAGAACATGTAATAAATTTAAATAAATCTTCTATTTTTTGCCACAGAGTACAGTCTTTTTTTTTTAAATTTTATGACCTATTAACAAAGAACTTTAAGTCATAGTACAGAGTCAGACCGACTCAGACCACAGAGTAGGGGTTTTCGATATAATCCGCTGCATCGAAACATTAATGTTTACAATTCGATACATCGAATCCATCCGATGTTTAGAAAAGCCGTCAATATACTCGAAGTATCGATGTTTTTTTATAAAACATCGAACCAATCACTTCTTCTTGAAATATCAAATGAAACAGCATAGATCATCAAAATCGTCAATTAGTATGACTACGTAATATACCTGTTTAATATTTTACAATAATTAAATTTTACAATAAGTAATATACAGGTATATTATGTAGTCGTACTAATTGATGGTTTTGCTTGAGTAGGAAGCTAATAGTATACCTAATTATTTTTGTTGCTACAACCAACTGGACTACCTGCCACGAGCGACAAGTTAAAAAATCTTGGACACAATACACACAGCGCCCTCTAGTTCCAAGCTAAGCAACTAAATGTGTTATGGATACTAGTTAACAGTTATTAATACATATATACTTTTCTTTTGTAAATACATACTTATAATACATAGAAAAACACCCAGACACCACACAAATATTCATGTTTATCACAAATATTTGTGCTCGGGTGGGAATCGAACCTCCGACCTCATTGCTGCAGCCGGTAGTTTTTACCAATGCGCCACGGGGCTTGTCGATAGTAAAGATAAAAAAGTTTGTTCTCATATATGGCTTTTATTTTTTCAATAAACATTGTTTGAATTAATGTGCAACATGTTGCTGTTAAAATATAGCATATCTCCCACTGGGTCCCACTTCCGATGGCAAGATAAAAAAATTGTGTAGAATTAGTTTATCTGATCTGTGTCCTGTAAAAAGTAATATGTATTACTTTCTAATCCAATCTAATATATGTTGGAAAAAGTACTCAATGTTTACATTCTATACATTGGATGACATCGATGTACTGTTTCGACGTATCGATTCGAGATAAACATCGATGTTTTTTTCAAAATGGACACCCCTACCACAGATCACATTTGTTTTTTTTTTTCATTTGTTCAGTTTTGGTCAGACTAAAGCTTTGAAGCCATACTGCCTTGTCAGTCGTGCTAATTTTTTTGATTACATTAAGTAACAAACTTACACGTTTTTGGCGGGAATGTAAAAGAGCCATGTCCGTTCTTTGTTTGTTTTTTCAAAATTTGTGTTTCAATGGATATTATTGAATAAAATTCATAGCATTCTAATAAATAGGACGCCATGAATTTTATTCGTAAGTGTTCGTATAAGTTCGTCGTTCGAAACTGGTGTCTGCATTGTCGTCAAAACTCCCTTGGAACAACATGCAGAAAGTGCCTCGACTTAATGGATGAATACTATGAATAAGATAATTAAGATTAAGTTACTTGGTCAAGGTACACATGGTACACTTGCTAATAAAGAGCATGCCAAAAAAGCATGCTCGTGAACTGTTTATACTTGCTACCAATGAGCATGCTAATTTCGTACTTAGTACTAGAATGCTCATTAAGCAAACCTGTTCGCATGTGCTAAAAGTGCCTCCGTTCCCCCGCGCCGCAGAGAACATGCTCATTAATCGTACGGCTGTTGATTTTTGAGCATGCTTGAAATTAGCATGCTTATTACTAGTATCGTACACATGGGCTAGTAATGAGCAAATGCTCGATTCTAGCATGCTTTCGTGCTAATAAAGAGCATGTGTAACAGTAATGTTAGGTTATTTTAAGAATGTCACTTCAAAAAATTAACATGTTTGACAAGGCAGTATGGCTTCAAGGCTTTAGCCTATCCAAACTGGACAAAATAAAAAAAGAGTAGTTACGTTATTCTATCATAGGCTCATAGCTTATTATATGTAGCATCAATTCATCAATGGTTTGTTTGTGAAGAATGTGAGGAGGAATGTGCGCTGTTAACGTATTTTTACAATTTTAATGCCGAATTTCGCGCCCAAATGTAATATTTTAAAGCCTATATTTGTTTATTTGATAAATAAAAATATGTTTAGATATGAAATATGAAAAAAATTAACAGGAAAATCCCGGGTGAGCTTCCACCTCCACCAAAAAATGAAATCGACGGAAAAATATCTGATTTGTCATCAAAGACTATTCAAGAGCTTATCGAAATACGTGATAGACAACTAAAATTAATTAATAATAAATCTTTTACTTCAAAATTAAGTGATAAGGGAGAAAAAATTCACCGTTTCTACAAAAAAATTGTTTCGGAACTAAAAGCTAAACAAAATGAAGAAGAAACGTATAAAATGTTTGATAAGATGACATTAAATGGTGTAGATAAGAACACAGTACAACAAGTAGAATGGACAGGGAAAATAGAAAAGCCAAGAGAAATCTTTCTTGATTCAGATGATGACAGTGAACCAGAAGATGTGTTACACATTCTCAGTCAAAATACAACCCAAGAAAAAGTGTTAAAAGTAAAACAACCGGAAAAACCTTTAATAACACCTGAAGACTTATTAAAAATTGGTGAATTGCCACATGTGAGATATATAGTAGAAAAAACAGAAATAAAACCAAAGCTAAAACTATTGGGGCAATACAAACCATTCAAAACTACCAAGAGTGATGTACATAACCCGGAAAAAGAGGTTCAAAGGAAGAAACACAAAAATTGGGAAGTAACTGCAGCAACTCCCCCTCCAATTGTCCATGGTCCAACAAAGATTTTGTCTATAGAGGAATCATTAAAGCTGCAAAAAGAATATAATGCACATTTGAGAGAAATAGAGGCAAAGCATGCAGCAGAAAAGTTATTAGCTCGAACAGGTGTCAAGATGGCTGTGCTACCAACAGATAGAACAAATTTCAAGAAATATAGAGATTTAGATAGTGATGATGATGATGATTCACATCAAGAGGACAGTGAAGTTGAGGTACACGATGAGGAACCAGAAAGAGGAGGAGTTGTTTTTACTGTTATGAGTTAACTTTAGTGAAGAACATATAATTTTATAAAAGGTATTTTTAGGTCTATAAGGCCTTTTAAATTCCACTCTTTCACCGAGTTGTGAAGAAATCACTTTTAAATAATTTATACTTCCCACATTCTCATAACGGATATGACTGTCCCTCTAGCTGTTGTTACAATGAATTGTTTCAAAAGCCTGCACAATACTTAACAATATTAACCTACTTAACATATTGGCCTTACAAAAGAATTATTTCAGAGAAATCACTAACTCTCAGTTATTAAATTGATGAATATATTATGTATTAAAAAAAACTAAACACTTAAGAAAATAATTAATAATATAATATATTTTTGATAATGACCTCATTAGTTTCATTCATTAATATAGCCTATGTTACTATTTAATTATATCTATAAGCTGACCCCAAAAGTCTCGGTGGTCCAGTGGTTGAGCACCCGCTTCTAAATCTAGAGGTTGCGGGTTTGAATCCTCACACTGGCTCACACCAATCACTTTTCCAAGTTGTTTTCTCCACCTATTATACCATTTGGGACATAAACATAACGGCGAGACGAGGCTTCACAGCCGCTGCCTACACCTTCAGGTAGAAAAAGGCGTGAAGTTATGTTTATTTGTTGTCTATAAGCTGAAGACTTTTTTGGTTGAAAACACTAATCTTGGGAACTACTGATCTATTTGAAAAATCTTTCAGTGTTAGATAGCCCAAGATACAGGCGGTCCTCGATTTACGTCGTTTAAAGTTACTTCGAACAATGTTTTGACACTATTCCTCAAGTCGAGCCGGCCCATTCATGCAGCGAACTGCTTGCCTCTACCACTGTTAAACTGTGTTATTTCTCGTATCTTTACTTGTCTAATTTCATCCAGTTGTTGTCTATATTTAGCATGATTCTATCAATTCTGTGTTGATAGAATGTTAGTTTTTTGATGAAAATTCACATCCTAAGTCAAAGTCAAAATAACTTTATTTTTATAGGTCTTCATAGACACTTAAAAATAGTCAACAAATACAGATAACATATTATTTAAAATTAAATAAAAATACAAACACGATCGCTTGTGGAAAGTGCCTCCGTGGAACAAAAAAAGACACGGACGCAATCGCCACGAGCGGCCCGATTCCGAGTGTAGAGTATCATGAGAAGAATCGGGCAAGAAACTCATGTGCCATAATAACATCCATATGTCCATCCATGGTCAGAAGGTCCATGTTTTAGTTTTCAGTTCAGATATTTATAACATAACTTTCGAAATTAATTTCGAAAAGTCATTAGTATAAGCCAGGATTCGAACCCGCGACCTCTGAATTTAGAAGGACCACCGAGACTTATAATTTTTTTTTTAAATTTAATAGTTTTTATTTATACAGCGTAAACTTGATTTTTGGACATTTGGACCTTCAGAATATTATTAGAAATCACGTTATCCATTGCCAGACACAAGAGTCGTAGCAACCCCTAGGTGCCCTCTTGATTCTAGTAGTGGGGGCGCTCTGAGACGCGTGTCGGTGTTGGGGACTAAGAAATTTAAACCAGGCACACGGTCAGCTGTTGCGAACCATAGGCGCCGCCGTATTGGCTTCGCCTGCTTTGTTAAGGAGCGACTACACAATACACATACCGCGCGACATGCGTTAGATGGACGAAAAGTTTGAAACAATGTATATAAAGTTTCACTTTAAAAAACGATTGACCAATGGCTATTTGTACTAAGATAGGCAACTTGTTGTTTTATTTTGATCTTTTGATTAGAACCAATTACATACTTACCTGATTTTATTATATTACGGTGAATAGATGCGTAGAAAATAAACACAGCCATTCACACATAATAAAACTCGTTTATGTAAATATAACATGACTACTTGCTAATGGACGCCTTGACTTATTCATAGGTGCTATATAAACAGTCATCGTAATTCGTCATTCAAGGTAGAATCACTTAAAAAGGTATGTAAAAATTGTGAAATTACCTAGATATTTATTAAAAGACAAGAAATTATTTATACTAAGATATATGTTATAAGATATGCCTACCTACCATTAATTAACCTTTCCTTACTTTTTTCATTTTGCTCTATATATTATTCTAATAATTTGTGATTTAGCTTGCTGATAATTAAGTAAAAAAAAAAGACTCCCCTGAGTTTCTTGCCAATTCTTCTCAGGGCGTGAATAATTTAATTGGCGGATTGTAAATATTGACCTTCTTAAGTGTCTTTAATATTTTTCGAAGTCTAAATTTTTAAAATTTTGTTCATTTGTACCTAAACCACTAGAAAATAAATTTTTACCTTGTTTGGAGATTGATAACCCGTGCCGACTTGCATCGAAACATGTTCATACAAGTTGCGCGGTAGTAGCGGCGCGCACTCGTCATCACTCGTGTATTTAGATTTAGTCATTTGTTCCCAGTTATTATCGTAGCTAACACCTATTGTATTATCTTACAAGATGGCAGTGAAATTAAGAAGTCATAACAAAAGTATTTTTTTTAGTTTGTGATGTAAATTATCAAATAACAGGCTAAGTTACCGTCTAACCGTCAAGTTCTCGCAGTGCTGTTTTATAATATTCGCGAAGTTAAATTAACTATTAGTGAAAGCGCAAATCTTGTCATTCGCGAGTGTATTATATTCTGGGAAAAGGCTAGAATCCCAACTAGAGCTTTACCTAACTGAGTAAAAAACTTGTGGATTTTCACCACACTTCGAGAGAAAATTCGTAAAAGTCGAACGATATTTATAAGCGCCGCGAGGAGGACTTTCAAATCAGTTTAGATAATTGATGAAGATGAAGATAGAGGAAGATAAAATATTTTTACAAAAGCAAACAGAACCAGGGCGTCCAGGATGTTTAGCGGGTGTGGATAAAAAGTTGCCTAAAAAAGAAGAAAGGTCAAGACAGAGAAAGTTAAGAGAAGAAAAAAGAAGACAAGAACGAATGCGTTCAGATAGTTTAGCAGTATCTGATACTACATAAAGTTCTGTTCAAACTCAAGAACATTGCGATCAGCTTTCCAGCTCTGATGAAAGTCTTGAGGAACCATTGCCTTCAACATCAAATTTAAGCTCTGCAACTACCAAAAAAGGGGAAGAAAGGACTTTATCACGCCCATGTTAGTTGCAGCTTTAGACAGATGTCAATTAAGTGTAAGGGATTCTGTCTTTATACTTCAGGCTGTGATAGAAGCGGTAGGTTTAAGCTGTGACGATTTTCCCGTAAACAAATCATCTATTCAACACATTCGCACACAGAGTTGAAAAGATAGAGCGGAATCTATAAAATCTGATTTTCAGAATAATATTCCTGAAATGGTGACAGTTCACTGGAATGGAAAACTATTACCTGGGCCAGACGTGAGAAGTTCAAAAGAAGAATGCCTGCCAACTCTTATTTCATTTGGGGAAAAAGAACAACTTCTAGCTGTGCCCAAATTGGAGAGCTCTTCCAGTCGAGACCAAGCTCAACCAGTGTCAAACGCGCTGTACGACTGGAACCTCTATGACAAAGTCCAGATAATGTGCTGTGACACAACTGCTTCTAATACCGGACGACTGAATGGTACGTGTGTTCTACTGGAACAAAAAATAGACAGGGAATTACCTACTTCTCTTTGCTTGCCGCCATCACGTTTTACATTTACGAACTGGTTTTGAAATCTGTGTTTGAAACAAAAATCCATCAAGTCACGAGCAGCTCTGATATCCCGATGTTCAAAATGTTTAGAGACAACTGGAAAAACATTGATCCTTCTGCTATTGAAATTAACACTGACTTCATCGAACAACATTTCAATAACGCAATAGTACAAGAATTATTGACATTTTATAATCATGAACTACAAAAATCTATAGTGCGTGACGATTATCGGGAGCTGATTGAACTATCTATTGTCTTTTTAGGAGTGCGAAAAAAATTAAAATCAGACCTCCTGCAATTCATCAAGCAAGGTGGCTAGAGCTATTTAAACGCTGAAAATATGCCTATTGCAATCGCAATTCAAATTAAGCGCTAAGGATAAACGATCACTTCAAGAGGCGGTGAGGGCACCAAATCAAGATTTGTGCTTTTTAAAAAGCTTAAAAAATATGAAACTGTCGACAAATTCATTTCTAAAGCAGCTCTCAGCAAGTTCAGCCAACATCTTTGGTACTTATCGGAAGAAATAGTCATTTTATCACTCTTTAACAATGAAGTTGATGAATCAACCAAGGCAAACATGATAAAAAACTTACAAAGAAAGAGTTTGTCTAATTCTGGGAAGAGGTATATTCCGTCAAAAGATGATATGTCTCATCATTTGTATGATATGTGAAAATGTATACATAAATAATAATTACATAGATTTATTTAATTTCTTTTACTAAACTAATAATTAAATTACTATTATTACTAATAATTTGGGGGTCATGTCAAGAGCGTGCACGTCGCGATCCCTGCCGTCCCAGTGGGACGCAATCTTGACCAAAGCAAACTCAGCCGGACGGGCTGCTAGGGCGTGCCCCGTAAGCGACGGGCACCGATTAGCCCCCGTCGGTGCGGCTGCATGCGCATGCGGCGAAGGGGGCCGCCACCCTTCACGCAGCGCCAATCCTGGCGGGACGAGGAGAGGGGAGTGCCGTATAGGCACGTGGAATGTTAGAGGTAGCATGGCAAGAAAGATGAATGAGATGATGGATGTTTTAAATGAGAGATGCCTGGATGCCTTATGTTTGACGGAGACAAAGCGGAGGGGGAGGGAGACCGAGGACCTCCCCGGTGGCATGGTAGCCCTATGGTCCGGAGTGGACCCGGACGTCCGTGCCAGTGGGGGTGTTGGAGTCGTTCTCTCCTCCCGCTTTGCTTCCGGAGTGAAAGATTATGAGTTGGTAAGCCCAAGACATCTTTGGGTTCGAATAAAACTGGGGATCACGCGAGTTTTCCTGGTCGCAGCTTATGCTCCCGTTAGCTCCGCGGATCCCCGCGAACTCGAGGAGTTTTGGGAAACTGTTAGGGATATTCTGGATCTAGCTGAGGGAAATGAAAGGATAATTCTGTGTGGTGATCTTAATGGGTGGGTCGGAACCAAGCGAGACGGCCTGGAGGCTGTCCTTGGTCCGAATGGTGACAAGAGAGTGAATGATGCTGGTAAGCCGATATTGGACGTATGCCTGGAACGGAACCTCCTTGTGTCTAACACATTATTCCGTCATAAAGATATTCACACGTATACGTGGAGACGGAATGAGCAAAAGAGTATGATAGATTTGATTTTGATAGATAGTCGTCTCCGAAATACTCTAAGGGATACAAGAGCCTACAGAGGCCCCACTCTTGATACGGACCACTACCTGGTGGTAAGCCGATTCGTGGGTCTTTTCAAGAAGTGGAGACACTGGCGAGTGCGTACCCATTTCGGAGAGCTTGAAAGGATAAAATGTGAGAAATTAGAAGATGAAAGTGTACGGAGTATGTATGTAGGCCTAGTCAGTAAAAGACTCAATGAGACGAGTCTTTCTGACCTAGGTGTTGAAGAATGCTGGGAAAGAATGAAAGAAAGTATAGTGAATAGTGCAAAAGAAGTATGTGGTAGTGCAAAGAGGCATAAGATTCTGAGAGGTGACGCCTGGTGGGACGCGGATGTGAAATCCAGCGTCGAAAGAAAGAAAAAAGCATGGTTGGATTATGTCTCAAGTGTGAACCAGAATGATAGTATGACAGAGAAAAAGTATGAGAGCTACCGCCGCTGCAGGAATGTTACCAAAGCCTTAGTGAAAGAGAAGCGTGAAAGACTTGTTGCAAATGAGGAAGTGAGGTTGACGGAGAACTTCGAGGCGAATAACAAACTCTTTTGGAGGGAAGTTAGAAAGTCTCGGGGTTCTTCGTCAACATCCAGAATGGACAAAATTATGTCTAAGTTTGGTGACATTCTTGCAAACCCAAGCGATGTATTGGGCAGGTGGAGTGAGTATTTTGGGGAAATGTACGAGTATGTTCCGGATGTGGGCGCCGCGAGTGAGCCTACGGCTGACACCGCTGCGCCAACATCTGATGAGGACATTACTATGGAAGAGATTGAATGGTCGATACGAAGTATGAAAAATGGTAAGGCAGCTGGAATTGATATGATGTCTGCTGAAATGATCAAACACGGTGGAACCTGTGTCCGGGACGCTTTCCTGACCTTGAGCAATCTGTGCTGGAGGTCGGGTAAGGTTCCCATGGACTGGAGGCGCGCTGTCATCGTGCCCTTGTATAAAGGTAAGGGATCACGTATGCAGTGCGCCAGTTACAGGGCCATCAGTTTGATCAGTTTAGCAGCAAAAGTGTATGGGAAAATTATTGAAAGGAGAATGAGGGTGATATCTGATGGAGTGTTGTGGGAGGCTCAGGGTGGTTTCAGAAGCGGACGAGGGTGCATGGATCAGATTTTTTCTCTCCGCAACATCGTGGAGAAACAACTGGCTGTTAACCGGAAGGTTTTCTGCGGTTTTGTGGATCTGGAAAAAGCGTTTGACAGAGTGTTACGAAAGGATCTGTGGGATATACTCCCGGGCTACGGGGTGAGCGGAGCACTGCTGCGCGCTGTGCAGTCCACTTATGAGGGCTGCACAGCGTGTGTGCGTGTTGATGGCGGCTTGTCCCCCTGGTTTGACGTCAATATCGGCGTCAGACAGGGTTGCGTGCTGTCCGCTCGACTGTTCATCCTGTACCTGGACAGTTGTCTCCAGAGAATGAGATCGATGGATGTAGGGATGCGAATGGGTGAACTAGTCGTGAGCTGCCTGCTTTACGCAGATGACGCCGTGCTTCTAGCCGAATCGCCGTCGGACCTGCAAACACTAGTCACTACTATGAAAGATGATTGCATGATTAAAGGCTTGCAGTTGAATGCGACGAAAACGAAAGTTATGGTGTTTGAAAGGGAGGAATCCAGAACAGATGCAAGGATAATGGTTGATGATGTAGTGCTGGAACAGGTGAATGAAATTGTATATCTTGGATGCGCTTTTAGCAGAGATGGAAGGTACACCGCGGATGTAGAAAGACGAGTGGCGATAGGAAATAGCGTAAACGGAGTGTTGGGCAGATTCCTGGGCGCAAAAAATATTAGCAGAAAGGCCCAGTTAGCAATCCACAATGCAGTCCTGATCCCAACACTAACTTATGGAAGCGAGAGCTGGGTATGGCAGAGTGTGCATGAAAGTAGAATAAACGCGGTAGAAATGAGGGCTCTACGCAAAATCTGCGGAGTGACTCTCGCTGACCGCGTAGAAAACAAGGTTGTAAGGAAGGAAGTTGGTTTGAAAGAGAGTGTCGGTGTAAAAGTAAGAAAGGGCATGCTCCGATGGTTCGGACATGTAGAAAGAATGGTTGACGCAAGACTGACTAAGCAGATATACAATGCAAAAGCGGACGGATGTAGGAGTCGAGGACGGCCAAGACACACATTCCAAGACCAAATAGAACGTGTTCTGGAGGAAGGTGATGTTAAGAGCCTCAAAAACCGACGCGCGTGCATGAAAAGAGTTATGAAAGTCAACGAAGCGAGTGAGGCGTGTAAGAATCGTGCCCTATGGCGCTCTGTTCTCTCTGCCTACCCCGCAAGGGATTTGGCGTGAAGTTATGTATGTATGTATGTAACTAATAATTAATTCTGCTTATTTGTGTTTCAGAAAAACCATTGAGTGATTTTGTATCAATCAAGAGCACTTATTTATTTTCACGATTAAGAATCGATAAGAACTTCCTTCAGAAACCAATTTCTACGTGGGAAGAACATGTTGCCTTTTTAGAGGCAAAACAGTGGTAGAGGCAAGCAGTTCGCTGCATAAATGGGCCGGCTCGATCGGTGAAATACCACGACCTCTCAGAAGATCGACGTAAAGTGGCTCATGCCGCGTTCCGTTCGGTGAGAGAGGTACCCGGAGGCCCACCCCCCTTCCCCATCCTTCACTATCCCCTATCCCTTAAAGGTCGGCAACGCAACAGTAACACTACATGGTGTCCATGGGCGGCGTTGGTTGCTTAACATCAGGTGACACGCCTGCTCGTTTGCCTTCCTATACCATAAAAAAGAAAAGTTCTAGCTTTGAGAGCAGTTAATGATACAGCAAAAAGAGCTGTAAAACTAATGCAAGATTTTCATGGTTTAATTACGGCAAACGAAGAGCAAAAGCAATATTTGCTACGCTGCAAGAGCACAGAAAGTTGTATCCAGATTGTAAAAAAGAGACCCTCAAGAGAAAATACACGGACTAATTATTTACAACTTTGTCACCTTATTTTTGTGACTTTATGTTCTTAAAATAAATAAACATTTAAAATTACATACTTCGTTTTTTATTATAAATTTAAAATATATATATATTTTGATTGATTTAGCTGCATAATACCATACTTAGATAAAAAGTGCAATTTATTAAAACTTTGATACGCTGTCGGCACGGGTTAATGTTGGCGTAGGAAGATAAAATTTCGTATTTAGATAAGTCTAGGTAAACGTAGAAAAGTAACCTCTTACTTTGCATGCATTCGGAGTTTGAAAAAAAAAAATCCCATATAAGAACACCCTACGATAAATGTAAAACTAAGTATCCAAATCGATATACATCGATATTCTGAGAGGTCGTGATATTTCACCGGTCGAGTTGGCCCATTCATGCAGCGAACTCCACAGTTCTAACACCGCTAAAATCTCTGTGCTAGAAGTGCATAGTGCTGAACTAATATACCGACGAGATTTGAGCCATGCGATGGTCCACAACAAATCGAATCTTTTAGTTGCCTCTTACGACATCAATATTTATTTTCTTTCTATTTTGATATTACTAAAAATTAGAGTCCGACCGAAAGTTCGATTACGGTTTCGGTTTCGGCCGAGCTTTGGTCAAAAATCGAGTTTCGGCGGAAGTTTCGGTTTCGGCCAAATTTGGCCGAAACTTTTGCCGAAACCGAAACTACTGTAGTACTAATTCTCGTGGTTAACTTTGTTGAGAGTGTAATAGTACATACATACATATCTTTATACCAAGTCTAAGGGGTAGGCAGAGAAAACAGAGCACCATTAGGCACAATCCTGACATCCCTTACTTCTTTGAATTTCAATCAACATTATCACACATGTTCGCCATTTTTTAAGACTCCTGGCATCACCTTTCTTAAGGATACGTTTAATTTGATCATGGAAAGTATGTGGTCTCCTCATCGAGGCCAACATCCTTCCGCTTCTATACTGTACATTTGCTTAGTCAATCTTGCATAAATCATTCTTTCTACTTGTCCAAGTCATCGGAGTATGCACTTCCTTAATTTTCACACCGACAATCTCTTCCAATCCTCTATTAAACCTTCCTTCCTTATAACCTTTTTTTTTCGACGCGATCGGTGAACCTCATGCCGGAAATTTTGCGCAGTGACCTCATTTTGACTGCTTTATTTTCTTGCACCCTCTGCCATGCCCAACTTTCATAAGTTTCATAAGTTAGCTTTCATAAGTTAGTGTTGGGATCAGTGCCGCACTGTGAATAGCGAGCTGGGTTTTGTTGCTCAGATTGGTCCTCCGGTATCCCCCAACGCTCTTTGAACATTGTTTTATAATTTTACTGTACTTTCTACGTTTCCGGTGTAACAGTAATTTCAGTAATTATTATTATGAGATGAGATGAATGTAGAAAGAAGAGTGGCATTAGAAAACAGCCTAAATGGAGCGTTGAGATTCCTGGGCGCAAAGAATGTTAGCAGAAAAGCCCAGCTAGCGATTTAGAATGCGGTACTCATCCCAACGCTAACTTATGGAAGCGAGAGTTGAATATGGCAGAATGAGCATGAAAATAGGATAAACCCGGTCGAAATGAGGCACTGTGCAAAATCTGCGGAGGGACCCTCTCTGACCGCGTCGAAAACAAGATTTTAAGGAAGGAAGTCGGATTGAAAGAGCATGCTCCGATGGTTCGGACATGTAGAAAGGATGGATGATGCAAGATTGACTAAGCAGATATACAATGCAAAAGCGGATGGATGTAGGAGTCGAGGACGGCCTAGACACACATTTCATAACCAAATAGAACGTGTTCTGGAGGAAGTTGATGTTAGGAGCCTCAAAAATCGACGCGCGTGCATGAAAAGAGTTATGAAATTCAACGAAGCGAGTGAGGTGTGTAAGAATCGTGCCTTATGGCGCTCCGTTCTCTCTGCCTACCCCGCAAGGGATTTGGCGTGAAGTGATGTATGTATGTAGTCGCATAAGCAAGCCCAATTATAAGCAGCGATATAATCCTAAAAGTTGTTTTAATGTCAAGCCCAATTAAGCAGTCCATGTGACTGATTAATTTGGCAATTCAAAGTACAGTTTATTTTTAAATAACTGCTTGCTCGAAATATATGTTACTAAAATGATGTGATTTTTATAATAATTTGACGACTCATTTTTTTTCAATTAATGGCATAATAATTATTATGCCATTAACTGCAGCAGCAATGATAGCTTATTTTTTTTGTACAATCTAAATACCTAATCCTATCATAATCATATACCTCATCACATATCATCATCATCAGCTTGTTGCAGTCCACAGCTGGACAGAGGCCTCTCCCAATTTCCGCCACAACATCGGGTTCTCTGCCTTCGCACTAACTTAGGAACTATTGTTTATTTTCTTTGTATGTATAGATAACCCATTTATCGAAGAAGGCTTTAATTAGGCTATAAATCATCACACTATGATCAATAGGAGCGGATAAATCTTTCAGTGGTTAAAGTAGGTACATAATATAGTATGAAGATCGCGCGGTCAGCTAGTATGCATAGAAAAAGATTTAAGCGTCGGCCCAAAGAAACCGGCCAATAAGGTTTTGTATCATTTATTAGCACAATATTTACAACAAATCGTAATAGTGACGCTCGCACGCATGGTGATGGCACGTTTTTGATAATCTAGTTCTAGAACAACACACAAGTAAACACAACATAACTAACCTACTATCGACCATTTCGGGTCAGTCATTCGCGCGCGAGTAATTTATCTGTTTGTTTGCCTGTTCACTTATTAAAAACCTTTTCTTCCTGAGTGTTGTCAGTTGTTTAGCTATAAATAGTGTTCGTTGATTACCTTTCTATTTCAATTCATAATATTCCCCCTCCCCTCTAGACTGTTTTGTTTTTTAATGCAGCGATTGCAGTTGGTCCATAGCACCTTCATGCCTTGAATTGCCTTGCATTCTCGCGCGCAAGCTAGTTGCCGCTGGACGTATGTAACCTCGCGCAGTGGCGTATATAAGATAACGTTTGATTTATCGATATTTAAAATATTTTAAAAATCGAACACTAAAACCTATAATTGTGTAAAATGGCACCGATTTCCAATAGAGTCACTGGAATTGACGATGACCAACTGTTCGCATTAATGAAGGTAAGTAATTATGATTAAAGTGAAAAAAAAAATGTAATTATAATATAGTTTGTGGGCATGCCGTTAAATTTTTTAAGAAAGTTATTCTGCGACGCCCGTCTTCAATTGTTGTTAGGTAATTAATTTATTTGGATTTCAATTTTGCCAGTGTCTGCCATTATTGTAATTTGATTTAACTAAACATAATAAGATAAAATAAAATTAACCCGTAGCTACTCATTATAAAACCGTTTTCTTCGCCGCTCCAGATATTACAAACTTCTCCAGTATTAAATAAGTATTATTCTGGGATATTAGGTATATTACTATTCAAACGCCATTCACACAAAGTTTTTCATTACATAGTATAAAGCAAAGTCGCTTTCCGTTGTATGTCCCCTAATTGTGGTGAAAAAGTGATAATTTTCCAGGTTTAGCACTTTAATTGCAAACGCTGGCTGAACCCTAAGTGATAAATCAAAACCAAACAATCAAACAATTTTTATACATCATTTTTATTTCTTCTTATTGTTAATTAGTTATTGTCAATTAGTTAACAATAAATGAATTGACTCCCCCGTTTTCTGCATGTAAATTGTAAATAATATACAGGTTTTTAATATTATATTATATTTAATTCTGAATAAAAAAATTATAGATGCCTTAACATTTACCTATTATTATCAGTTGTTATTAATTAAGTAGGTACAAGATATAATATGATTAGATACATATTATCTAATTAATATCTTAATTATAGATTCTCATAAATTTAGGAAGTGTTAAATTAATTATTGAAATTTTAATTCCGATTTTAAATGAAAAGAGCTGTAAGGTAAACACATACCATATTTAGACACCGTTCCCAAGAGAACAATGTGTAATAACAATATATGATATAGTAATATTAAATACAATAGACGTTACTGCGACCCTAGAGGTTAAGCACACCGTTTCTGGGTCAGAAGTCGGGTTCAAGTTCTGGCTCCACCACCACCAATAATTTATTGGAAGTTATGTGATTAATG
This sequence comes from Euproctis similis, assembly GCA_905147225.2. Lineage (NCBI taxonomy): Eukaryota > Metazoa > Arthropoda > Insecta > Lepidoptera > Erebidae > Euproctis > Euproctis similis. The sequence continues at coordinate 3,350,489 of LR990116.1, read as the reverse complement.
GGTTGATAGACTTATGCAACAAGTCTGACAATGAGCACGCGTCACTGTGAATGAATAAAACTTTGAAATTCTAGAGAAACGATTAATTTTAATGAGCCAAAATAAAAAAATAGACAAAAACTTACGTCAATCAAACTTAAGTCGATAGATTTTCGCAATTCGGTTCAGGAAATGCTGAAGGTGTAAATTTTGCATTGGATTGTTTTAAATTGTGAAAAGAATAACAGTTTTCAGCAACAAAACGGTCTACTATTAATTTAAAACGCTTTTGCCACGAGGATATCTAGACAATAAATCTGTATCTAATTAGCAGAATAAATATATATATATTGATTGAAAAAATAAATAAATTACATTATTTACAATATATACAATTAAAAAACTACCTGAAATCAAATTTAAAACTATCAATAACAATTCGATATTTTAAAGATTAAAGATATTAAATAATATTAAAATATAAGTATATATATTTTAAAGAATAACAGTTTTAAATATGAAAGAAAATATGATCCAACCTCAAGTAAAAGAAACCGAATCCGCTAAAATCCTTTGGGAAATGCCAGTTCAAACAGACATAAGATAAAATAAAATTAACCCGTAGCTACTCATTATAAAACCGTTTTCTTCGCCGCTCCAGATATTACAAACTTCTCCAGTATTAAATAAGTATTATTCTGGGATATTAGGTATATTACTATTCAAACGCCATTCACACAAAGGTTTTCATTACATAGTATAAAGCAAAGTCGCTTTCCGTTGTATGTCCCCTAATTGTGGTGAAAAAGTGATAATTTTCCAGGTTTAGCACTTTAATTTCAAACGCTGGCTGAACCCTAAGTGATAAATCAAAACCAAACAATCAAACAATTTTTATACATCATTTTTATTTCTTCTTATTGTTAATTAGTTATTGTCAATTAGTTAACAATAAATGAATTGACTCCCCCGTTTTCTGCATGTAAATTGTAAATAATATACAGGTTTTTAATATTATATTATATTTAATTCTGAATAAAAAAATTATAGATGCCTTAACATTTACCTATTATTATCAGTTGTTATTAATTAAGTAGGTACAAGATATAATATGATTAGATACATATTATGTAATTAATATCTTAATTATAGATTCTCATAAATTTAGGAAGTGTTGAATTAATTATTGAAATTTTAATTCCGATTTTAAATGAAAAGAGCTGTAAGGTAAACACAAACCATATTTAGACACCGTTCCCAAGAGAACAATGTGTAATAACAATATATGATATAGTAATATTAAATACAATAGACGTTACTGCGACCCTAGAGGTTAAGCACACCGTTTCTGGGTCAGAAGTCGGGTTCAAGTTCTGGCTCCACTAATAATTTATTGGAAGTTATGTGATTAATGGGTTGATAGACTTATGCAACAAGTCTGACAATGAGCACGCGTCAGTGTGAATGAATAAAACTTTGAAATTCTAGAGAAACGATTAATTTTAATGAGTCAAAAAATAATAGACAAAAACTTACGTCAATAGATTTTCACAATTCGGTTCAGGAAATCCTGAAGGTGTAAATTTTGCATTGCATTGTTTTAAATTGTGAAAAGAATAACAGTTTTCAGCAACAAAACGGTCTACTATTAATTTAAAACTATCAATAACAATTCGATATTTTTTGACATACCTACTTGATGCAATTTATTTGCATAATATTCTGTCAATTATTTTTGAAATAGTCATTTATAAGAAATATCATACAAGGAAATACAGGTGATAATTTTTTTTTTGTACAACCTACAATCAGCAATTAAATAATGTAGGTATATCATAAGACAATCTTCTAGTCTCTAGAAGACTTATTGAGAGTACACGAGTTTGAATTTGTACCATTTTTGTCCCCGTTTCTTCGTGCCATTATGTTAAGTACGTGCGTCTATTATTTTTTCTAAGATGTTAATTTGCTACATCAGCGGCAAAAAGTACGACCTTGTTGCTGTATTGTGAGAAATATTGACTCAAACAAATCTTCATAATAACCACAGACAAAAAGAGGTATACGCGTAGGTATATATGCATAAAGTACTTAGTACTATACTGTAATGAGTATTTATTGTCCGTTCGTACTCGAAATAGTGTAGTCTTTAGAAACCTTGAATTTATACTAAGTTCGTTATAACAATAAACAGCAAAAAATATTCAAATAGGTATGTTTGCATAATATTAATCTGCTGAATAGAGTCTATTTTACATATCGACCGCTTTTTTTTCTAATTACCTGCTCGCAATTAAATTTATTGTGTTATATTGGTTTTTTTTTACATACATACATAACTTCATGCAAACTACCTTGCGGAGTAGGCACAGATAAGAGAACGCCGTATAATTATGACTACTATCATCCGCGTTTGCACTGTTTATCTGCTTAGTCAATCTTGCTTGTTTTTATAAACAAATAGATATGAAAGAATGCCAATTATGTTATATAATATCCGTTAATATTAATAAATGTTTGCATATTCTGCTAATGGTGTCCGGCCATAATCGAAAGTGGTTCTTCCTCTTTGGTTGTTTCCTCGGAAACTTTCAGGGTCACGTTCAAAGGCCATGTTTTCGTTGGAAGAAAAGTAAATAGTCAGTGGTGAAAATGCAAGTTATATAAATTTTTCGAAGGTGGTAAGTAGGGCCTACCTGATTACATCCTGGTTACCGTGACCTATAGAGGCGTATAATACCAGAGACGTTAAACGTGCGTCACGGAACTCACCGATCCTTTATATTCACAAAATAGGTTACAAGGGTTTTGTGTTCATTCACAAAAGTAATGTGCCGGCTCGACTGATGAAATACCACGAGCTCTCAGAATATCTACGTAAAATGGCTCTCATGCCGCGTTTGGCTCGGTGAGAGAGGTATCCGGAGGCCCAAAAAAATAACACTAAATTAAAGAGACATTGGTCCCCGTGACCAGTAGCGTAGCGAATCTTCATGGAGCCCTGAATCTTTGGCCATACTTGTGAATACAAGAACAAATTCTGATGATGAATGATGTGATGTGATGTTATGTACAGTATAACAGGTGATTACAGGCATAAATGTATATTTCACAGATTTATTGTGGAAAAAGATGTATCGCTCACATACATTTTGAAGTAGTTCGATAGAGATAGTCTAGTGAAAACCTTTAATAGAAATTAACTTCCACGAATTGATAACCAACATAGAGACGGCGTTTTGATTAGTGGCTTTTATATAGTATTATACAAATTTGACAGTAAATTATAAGTTTCATGTGTACCTACATTGTTGAGTTTACTAACATAAAATACAGACATACAGACAAATTGAGAAAGTCCTCCTCTTTTCTAAACAAAACCCACCAGCAGTAAAAAAAAAACTTGTGAGGTGTCGAGGGACACCCGGATGGAACGAAGTTCTTTTCGATTAATTAGTGAAGGAATTGTAATAAAATTTTAGAACTAAAAAAAAACATATATATATAAAATATGAAAACATGGAACATAAACTTCAAAAAGAATACTGATACCGGGATTCGAACCCGAGCCCCCTGTATGAGAGCAAGGTATACCGACCACTAGACCATTTGGGTAGTTATACATTTTTTCTAAATAAGCCGATACTTGAAAGTGCAGTTTGGCATGGAAAAAGTGTCGTGACATTTTTTTCCGTCTAACCCCCTTTCACAAGGCGCGGTAAGGAACTTCGTTCCAACTATCCATTAATCAAATCAAATAAGATCAAAATAGCTTAATTTTCATATGTCTTCTGTCTTCACAGACACTTAAACATAGTAATTAAATGCAAAGATTAAAGTTATTATTATTAAATAACATATTTAAACACATGCGCTTTATGAAAGTGCCTCCGCGGAACAAGAAAACACGGACGCAATTGCCACGAGCGATACATAATTGTAAAGCAAGATATTGCAAGTAACTTTAATGCATTAGAAACCAGCCCACTATTAAGGGCATCTTGCGTATAAAATTACATTTCCTCTAACCATAGTTAAAATAAGAAAACACAGCAACACGTTACACGGCTTACTGCGAAACATTCTCCACTTTAAGATAGGTTGTTGCAACGCAATGTTTGCGACACATCGTTGACAACGCATTCAAAAGAGCGTTCGACTAGAACACAATCTATTTTGAATGCAGATCACGGCATGCACTTGTATATAATATCATTAAGAAATATTAACTAGCAACCTTTCTATATTCTAATTTATAAAAGTCTCGTGTCGCGGTGTTTGTGATTAAACTCCTCCGAAACGGTTTGGCCGATTCACATGAATTTTTTTGTGAATATTGAGCAGGTCTCAGAATCGGATGAAGTCTTTTTTTCATCCGCCTAAATGTTAACAAATGTCCACCCCACAGAAATAGATCAAGATAGAACGGCCGCGATGTCATATTTCCATACATTTCGAGCGTGTCACTTTTTTGAAAAACCACGCCCTCAGCGTGACGTCATTTTCATTGTGAGCGGCGCGACTAGTTAGGAGACACTCACATTAGATTATCGATGTTAATATCGGCAACGTGTGTTAATTTTATTATTTTTATATTTTACTAACTTTATTGATTTTCTGTAACGATAATCATAGAAAGTAAAACATGTTAAATACTTCAATCCGACATATTAAAACCTAAAACATATTTTTCCAACAGTATATAAAATTTAATTATAAATATTTTACTAAAACTATACATATTTATTAAATATTTGCCTTTTTGTAAGGGTTGGCCTCACAGTCCTGGTTAAATAACGAAGCCGAACGTCTACATATACCTCGGTTACTGCCCATTTGAGAAGAACGAGATGATTTTCCATCGGCGATTGGTCAAATTGGTGAAAACTTATACTGTCAAATAAACTGCTGCCAATGTAATTACGAAACACTTTGGTTGAAATTTGTGGTGTTAGAATAAAGTAGGGACAAAGCAAGATATGAGCTGATACTCAAATTATTATTGAAATAATTTATCGATAAGTCCTAAGACTTATCGATAAATGGATAAATCGACATGGAGTGCCCATCTCTAACATTCGAATCACAGCGATTAACAGACACAGCGATCAACCGGCAGGTGTATTGTGTATTTCGTTCGATTCGACGTACATTACGCGTATAATTTATACGCGCAATGTTTTTGTATACGAGCGTTGAATGCGGACAGCAATGGATATTTATCATAACGAAAAAATATACAACGTGTGATCGTAATTATTGAACATAATAAAAGTAAAACAATAATTTATAATCTCAAAAAAATACTTTCTACTGATTTTCTGTACTTACTGATCATACGAAATATTTCCTTTTTTCATATTTGATTCACTACTTTTGTTTTTACAATTTTTCACAGGATAATAAGGCATATATGTGACGTTTTATCTATTTTTTTTAGGTCCTGAACGCATGGCAGGAACGCTCGTTGCGTAATGAGAGCGAGTTTCGAAAAGCATGCAATATAGTGCAGGGTTTTGGCACGCTTGCCACGCCTATTCGCCGTTCTATCTTGATCTATTTCTGTGGTCCACCCTTATTATTTTGTTTCTTGTGTTGTGTGTTAATCTTTATTTTTTTGGCTAGATAGCTTTTGCTGGTTCAGCTAGTTCGTAATAAAATCGTAACAAGACAGTGATGTTCAAGAAAAACAAAAGCAGCAACCGAATCCAAAACATTTTTTTTAGATAGACAACATAGCTCCAACTCCCTTGCTGGGTAGGCAGAAGGAACGGAGCGCCATAAGAAACGGTTCTTACATACCTCACTCGCTTCTTTGACTTTCATAACTCTTGTCAAACACGCTCGTCAGATTTTGAAGCTCCGTAGATCAATCACTTCACAAAAAAATTACGCGGAGTCCCTACGCGCTACTGAAGTGGAACTTTTTAACAGACGAACATTTTTAACACGCTTAATTTATAAAGAGCACAACTTACATTCCACAGTCGGTAGTTTTACCAATACACGGTAAAACTACTGACTGTGGAATGGAGATTGGCGGGTTCGATCCCCACTCGAGTATCCCATCTTAAGGTCTGGGTAGAATTTGGTGACTATTTTATTTAGGAGGATGTGCCATATTCGACGTCGCATTGTTCTTTGATTTAGGTACTCCCCCAAGCTCAAGCCCATTCGATACCCATATTGTAAAATGCATTAAAACACTTATAGCATTGGATTTAGAATGACGTCACATTTTCAAGTTACTATCGAAAAGCCCTTTCATTTGATACCCATACAGTAAAAAAGCATTAAAACTATATTAGAATGAGTGGCGGTGGAGTTTCACCGGTCGAACCAGCCCATTCATGCAGCGAACTGCTTGGCTCTACGACTGTTAATAATATTATCCAAACTTAGCTAGTGTATAAAAACTTTAAAATTGAGTTCTAAGATTCAATACATTATAAATATTTATTACATACTTATTATATACATCTTAGATACTTACATACATTGCAAAATAACAAATATCGATTTAATTATCCTTTTATTAACAAATATACGTCTGGCATGTTCGGTAGCCGCTTCGTACCTACTTGTTGTGTTACAAAAAAAAAAATAGAGATTTACAAAAAAAAATACTAGTACAAATAGCACAAAAAGAATTAATTAGAAAGAAATTGCAATAAGGTAAAAATAATTAAGACAAATCAAAATTTAGTTTATGTAATGAAATTAAATACAAAGAAATTAAAAAGCCCTTATTTTACTAGCTACATATTGCATTTTAATAACTATACTAGTTGTTGCTCGCTACTTCATCTGCGTGGACGCCAAAAAAGCAGGAAGAATACTGTGCCTGTGCCATTATACGGGTTCATCGCTCACCCCCAGTTAGTGATAGCGTGATAATATTTAGCCTGTGTTGACCCGACCCTCTTGGCTATATTTAAGCAAAATTCGACGTAAAAGCATGCAGTACTTTTACAGTTTATCCGTAACAAAAATACAGACAAACAGATAAAAATTCTAAAAACTATATTTTGAGGTTCGGTATCGATTGTAGACACAGAAATAGATCAAGATAGAACGGCGAATAGGCGTGGCAAGCGTGCCAAAACCATGCACTATATTGCATGCTTTCCGAAACTCGCTCTCATTACGCAACGAGCGTTCCTGCCATGCGTTCAGGACGTAAAAAAATAGATAAAACGTCACATATATGCCTTATTATGCTTTGGCAAATTGTAAAAACAAAAGTAGTGAATCAAATATGAAAAAAGGAAATATTTCGTATGATCAGTAAGTACAGAAAATCAGTAGAAAGTATTTTTTTGAGATTATAAATTATTGTTTTACTTTTACTATGTTCAATAATTACGATCACAAGTTGTATATTTTTTCGTTATGATAAATATCCATTGCTGTCCGCATTCAACGCTCGTATACAAAAACATTGCGCGTATAAATTATACGCGTAATGTACGTCGAATCGAACGAAATACACAATACACCTGCCAGTTGATCGCTGTGTCTGTTAATCGCTGTGATTGGTCTTCGAATGTTAGAGATGGGCACTCCATGTATCGTTGAGTCTTAGGATTTATCGATAAATTAATTTAATAATAATTTGAGTATCAGCTCATATCTTGCTTTGTCCCTACTTTATTCTAACACCACAAATTTCAACCAAAGTGTTTCGTAATTACATTGGCAGCAGTTTATTTGACAGTATAAGTTTTCACCAATTTGACCAATCGCCGATGGAAAATCATCTCGTTCTTCTCAAATGGGCAGTAACCGAGGTATATGTAGACGTTCGGCTTCGTTATTTAACCAGGACTGTGAGGCCAACCCTTACAAAAAGGCAAATATTTAATAAATATGTATAGTTTCAAGGACAGTAAAATATTTATAATTAAATTTTATATACTGTTGGAAAAATATGTTTTAGGTTTTAATATGTCGGATTGAAGTATTTAACATGTTTTACTTTCTATGATTATCGTTACAGAAAATCAATAAAGTTAGTAAAATATAAAAATAATAAAATTAACACACGTTACCGATATTAACATCGATAATCTAATGTGAGTGTCTCCTAACTAGTCGCCCCGCTCACAATGAAAATGACGTCACGCTGTGGGCGTGGTTTTTCAAAAAAGTGACACGCTCGAAATGTATGGAAATATGACATCGCGGCCGTTCTATCTGGATCTATTTCTGTGATTGTAGATCATATCCCAAGAATTATGCAAATGAAATATTCAATGAAACTCAATGAAATATTCAACTTTCCTACAATTTTATTACATGTATAGATTATTTGGCGGCACATTAGAAAGAAATTATTTATTTTACCCATTTCGTTTTTCATACTTCATAAGCGTATTTGTAATCTAATTGTGCTTTTGTTCATGTACACTAATAGTTGCAATAAGGTAAAAATAATTAAGACAAATTAAAATTTAGTTTATATAATGAAATTAAATACAGTAATAAATACAGAAGTAAAAAAGCCATTATTTTACCTGCGACCTATTGCATTTTAATAACTATATTATTTATTGACTAATTACTAAATGTTTTACAATTCTAATACTGAACCAGTTGTGTTACTCCTGTGTCTGTATGAATACTTTTTATTAAGGTTCCCAAGGTTGGTTTTTCGGTTATAGCGACGTCAAACTAATTATTATTTGTTATTATTATTATTATATAGCATTAAAAAATGCCTTGTTTGTATATTCCTACTAATATTTGAATTTTTTGTTTTGTTCTTTTTTTTAAGTAGCATATAAATTTAAAAATTAAAAACAATATTTTTTATGCAGTTAGTACTTTTGAGACACGGTGCGATAAAAACAGTGCCGCTACTAGCTACTAGATATCTATGTACAGTTTTTAATCACGCTATGGAAATTCTCTTCCTTGGTTTATATAAGCCGATTTATGTTTTAGTGTTTTATATTACCTTTAATACCCGCGAGGGGGCGTTAAAAGCGTTAAACGCTTTTGCACGAGACATTAGAAGTTTCATTTCAAAAATCGCATGGATTCAATGGCGTTCAATTTGGTCATGGAAAGTCTGTTTTGGACAACAACGTTACTTACCCCACACAACAAGCTTACCTTAAGAGGTTAAGGTAAGCTAATGGTAGATGGTGTAAAAAGGTCTTAGATGAGATACTGCTAGTCGGTCGATGTAGTGAAGGACGCCCAGACACCCTTAGAAAGGTTTCTGGAAAAAAATAATGCTGTAGGAAGAGAATCGGATTCAGTAGCTCAAATTGGGAGAGGCCGGTGTCCAGCAGTAGACAGCTATAGGCTGATTGAATGCTTGATCACTCAAACCCTTATCAAATTTAATAGACACATATTGCTAGGGTTCTAATAAAGACAGTTACTAACTACATAACTTCACTCACTTTTAAAAAATAGACGAAAACTTATTATTCACGCTACATTTGAACTTTAGCTATTTTTATATCTGTATAGTTTTTGTTCAATTTATCTAAGTGCAATTATCCTTTGTGATTAAATTAATTAACAATCACATATTAACATATTTATGTTTATATTATTATTTTATTGTTAGTTATTTAAATTAGGTACTTGTTTTTAAATTTTCGCTGATAAATAAATGTATCTATTATTAGAGTATTGAATGTACTTTTTTTACTATTATTTTTATTAAATTAATTAACAATGACATATTAACATATTATGTATTATTATTTTATTGTTAGTTATTTGAATTAGGTACTTGTTTTTAATTTTAGTTGACAAATAAATGTACCTTTTATTGGAGTATTGAATGTACTTTTTTATTTTACCTACTGAGAACTATTTATGTATTGACAATAATCGACATGTACCTACTACTTGCAAAAAACATAACATAACTTCACGCCTTTGTTACCCGAATGTGTAGGCAGCGCTGTTAAGCCTCGTCTCGTCGTTATGTTTACGTCCCAAATGGAATAGGTGGCGAACATATTGCCAAACCAGGCACAAAGTTATCAGTCATCGATATGTTCTACTCGCAAGTTTTATGAATTAATTCTACAGAACCCTAAAACACATCACATTTGCGAACAACAAAAACATTCAAGTTGCGTAATCAAGACATGGTCAGTAAGTAACGTGCCTTTCTTTATTTCAAGAGAGCTCAAATTATCTCTTGATGCTTGCAAGAAAATAAGATGTCATTATGATTGTAAGAAATACATAGAATTGTACAATAGATCATTATTGAACGTGACTGACAATATTTATGCAATAAATAAAATTACTAGTACATACTTACCTATTTAATATCGTAACTTATTAGATTTGCTATTATTACTTTGTGCCAGCCGTGCTGTACAAAAGAAAGGGTTATAGCGGAGTTTTTAGCTGTAAATGCTGTAATCACATTATATGAAATGCCTAAATGATTTTGGATTTGTTATGTAGTCTATTTGTGACTAATATATTTTGGACTAGCAGATCCGGCGAACTTTGTTTTGCACGGGAAGCAATAAATAAAATAATTTTGTCCTAAAAAAAGTAGTACAAGGTACACCTTATTACACCAGCTACCTGCCAATAAAAGTCTCACCAAAATCGGTGAAGCCATTTTGGAGATTACCCGAAATAAACAGAAAGACTTGTCAAATCATTGTCTACTTTTAAAAAATATCTTAGAGAGCACTATTTATCATAATAAATAACATATTAACTATTCTGCCTTCTTTCTTGTAAATAATTATATATATGTTATTTAAGTATCATTTGTATGTATTATATATATATATATATATATGTGTGTGTGTGTGTATATGTATTATGTTGTATAAGTATGTAGGTATGTGTATGTATGTATGTTTTGTATGTATGTTTAAGTATCTACTTACATAGAATTGATATAAATATATTTGTAAAAAGCAACTGTACACCGCGTATTTTTCTTTCCAGTTCAACATGTCCACCCAAAGGTTGTCTGGAAGAGATCGCAGCATGTGATAAGACCGCCCATTGTACTTGCCAAAAATTTACAGTGTACTACTTACTGTTATTTATAATTTAATTGGTGTACAATAGTATATTATATTCTACTTGTAGAAAAAATACATTCTGGTGAATGCACCGTCTAAGAACGTAGTATGTATTCATATGAGTGTAGTAGGAGTCATTTCAATATAACAAACAGATACTTCAATTTTATTTATATGTATAGATATATATATATATATGTATATACATTTGGCCCTCCTCATGAATCCGTCTGCAGAAGCCTATGGATAACTATTTTAAGCGCTCTGTAGCATATTATATTTTAAAGTTGATGAATTTCTGCTGGAGCGGTTTATTAGATTCGACTGTACCACAAAACTACACTATGTTTTGTAAACTTCACGCTTGTTAATTTTCGTATGTCACTTACACAAACAGATTATATTTGTATTACACATTTACTTCATTATTTTACCGTGACATGTTTTGTTGTTTTAGTAATCCCTCGAATTGTTTAGGTCTCAAATAGTGCCGAAATCATGTGCCAAATTTGTTAGTCATCAATATTTAAAAGAATCTCGTACTGTCATCGGTGTGAAAAGGATGCGAAACCGAAACTCGTAGACGTAGACTTACATAATTTCACGCCTTTTTCTACCCGAAGGTGGCTGTTGAGCATCGACTCGCCGTTATTATGTTTACGTCCCAAATGGAACAGGTGGCGAACCAATTGCCATACCGGGCACAAAGTTTTTAGTCATCGATAATTAACACACTTAACTTTCGAAATTAATTTCGTAAAGTCATTGGTGTGAGCCGGAATGCGAACCAGCGACCTCTGGATTCAGAAGCCGCGTGCTCGACCACTGGACCACCGAGACTATAACGGTGTAGACATATTAGAGCAATATTTATTGGTCAGTAGGTACATCTATACTCAGTGTCATCTGAGATTTAAGGGGCAAAACGGACTCCAGACATTGTAGGCTGCAAGATTTCGTTCATTTTTTTATTTCATTTGTTTCTTTAATTAGTATGTTCAGTAATTAAATTGTATCGGAACGGTGACATTTGGTCATATTAATATACAACGGGTTGAAAGCCGAGTAAAAAATATTTATTAGTCTGCGTGGATGCCGTAAAACAGCAAAAATACTGTGACTTAGATGTATAGATATTCGTTGTCTTGTTACTTGACACAAGTTTTATTGTATTTGCTTAGCTTGGAAAGTAGATGGCGTTCTGAGTTATAAAGTCCAAACCATTAAAAACTTGACATACACAACGAAACAAAGATATAAAAAAAAATCGGAAAATAACATGTAACGTTCCGACTCTTGTCAACTCTACTGGCACTGTCATTGCATCAAATACGCTAAAGTATTAAAATCTTTACGTAACGTTTTACCTACATTAGTAGCGCAATATTTAATAAATTTAATATTACTTAATTTATTATGTTGCTTTCATTTCTTGATTATAAAATACGCTCGGTACTAAGCTTCTTCTACACCGAGTGTAAAACATTGTTTCATAATGGATTGATTTATTTTATAGGCGAACTTTGTTTCTCCTCGGAATCAATAAATAAAAGATTCTTTCTAAAAAAAGTAGATTAGGTTACTCATTTTTACACCAACTACCTGCTAGTAAAAGTCCCGTCAAAACCGGTCCAGCCGCTTCAGAGATTACCCGGAACAAATAGACAGACCGACAAAAATTGAAAAAAGTTATTTTGGTGTGTGGTGGCACCCTCTAGTTCCAAATTAAGCAACTAAATGCTTTTGTTATGGATACTAGATAACGGATATTAATACTTATTTTGTAATACTCGTCATATTACAATTGTATTCATATTTCATATGAATGTAGTAGAAAGCAGTTATTTCAATATTACGAACAGACACTTCAATTTTATTAATATGTATAGATTTACTTATATGATTTAAGACTCAAAATACAGACTATAAATCTTTCATAGAGAAGAATAAATTAAATTCGCCTAAATAGCTACCTAATAAATCAAGTTTCTGTTTAATTTAAATTTATTATAAGCCGTTATCGTCACGGTGGTCCAGTGGGAGAGCACACGGCTTCTGATCCAGAGGTCCGGGTACGAATCCTGACATTGGCTCACACCAATGACTTTTCGAAATTGTTTTCGGAAGTTATGTGTGATAAATGTCGATGACTGAAAACTTTGTGCCCGGTATGGCAATAGGTTCGCCACCTATTCCATTTGGGACGTAAACATAACGGCGAGACGAGGCTTAACAGCCGCTGCCTACACCTTCGTGTAACAAAAGGCGTGAAGTTATGTGTTATGTATGTATTATAAGCCAATGCAAATGCAATTTTGCATGATAATATCAAGGTCAGGTATCAGTGTACACTAGGATTGTTTATCTTTTAAACCGAAGTGACAAGAATTACGAAATATCACTAGGCGGGAACGGGTGTAGTAATATATCCATCGATTTAGCATAGACTATAATAGATGGCACATGTCAGGAAAAATTTACTACTAAACTAAAAAACTACAGGATATTCACATTTCAATTCAACACATTACCAATGACTATGTAAAAGTTGACAAATTGAAGCCCTTTTTACGCACACATTGATAAGTCACTCACACATCAACAACCAATTTTTGGTCTCGTTGTTTGGGTGACTATTGCCGATCTATTATTCTTATATCTATGAAGATAACATATGTTTTTATTTTTTTCTTAATTTCAGAATAAAATAAGATAAAACTTCAAGTGTGCCAGTTGTCATTCATCGATATTTATCACACTCAGATTCCGAATAATCAAATATATAATAATAAATGGTGTGAGCCGAGAAGATTCAGAAGCGGTCTAAACAATTATTTTAAAAATCACTTGATTAATGGACGGCCCCAATGTCTCCATTGCAATATTCATCACTGTACAGCTATAACTTAAGATTTTTATTCATTAATTACCAACTTGATTTCTAAATCCACGTCCAGTAGTAATTCTTTTTTTTTGTGGGATAGGAGGGCAAACGACCACTTGTCACCTAATGGTAAGCAACCAACGCCGCCCATGGACACCAGCAACACATATAGCGTTACTGTTGCGTTGCCCACCTTTAAGGGATAGGGGATAGGAAAGGACGGGGAAAGGGGGGTGGGCCTCAGCGTACCTCTCTCACCGAACGAAACGCGGCATGAGCCACTTTACGTCGGTCTTCTGAGAGGTCGTGGTATTTCACCGGTCGAGCCGGCCCATTCATGCAGCGAACTGCTTGGCTCTACCAGTTTTGTTTACGCAAATATATGTAACATACAAGTGAATTATTAAACCGGTTGTATTAAGCCATTGTTGAATTAGAATAGTCCAGAATAGTCATTGTAATTATCTATTCTAATGAGCATTATAATAACTGATGATAATACTAAATATAATACCATATTTTAAATAACATAACATAACTTCACGCCTTTTGTTACCCGAATGTGTAGGCAGCGGCTGTTAAGCCTCGTCTCGCCGTTATGCTTACGTCCCAAATGGAATAGGTGGCGAACCTATTGCCATACCGGGCACAAAGTTTTCAGTCATCGATATTTATTACACATAACTTCCGAAAACAATTTCGAAAAGTCATTGATGTGATCCAGTATCAGGAATCGAACCCGGACCTCTTGGATCAGAAGCCGTGTGCTCGACCACTGCGCCACCGAGACCGAGACTTAATACATTCATAAAATATCCACAATACTACGGTAGAGTAATTTGTTAAATGGACTATTAAAGGTTTTTGTAGTTAAAACTTCTTTAAGCGCACTTTTTGTATTATTTAAACTTATAAAACTCCCGCCAACACCACAGAACGCTTTGAATTTTTTGAATTTTTTTTTTTTAAAGAAGTGTGACTGGCCAGTTTTAATTTTTATCCAATATCATAAACAAGTATTTAACAACTTTTATTGATATCCAATTTCTTGGTACACTGTACAAAAAATATTTGACGATGTTAAAGGCTTACAAATCACTTACTTATTAGTCGCATAGTTTCTTTATTTTATTCTCTGTACCAATAAATAATTAATTCGCACTTCATAACTCACACTTAAGACAGAATTTAATTTTAACACATGAAACTTGCCAAGGTTCATATAATATCGCATGACCGGTGTCCACAACCCACGTGTTGCCCAATATACCTCAAGGTCAAAGAAGAAATGCTATGTAAAGGCAACATTCAGTTTTTGCAATACATGCAGTTAACTTAGAGAGGTATAGGTGCTGTCTGGTACTAGGTACAACATTTTTGGAAATTTTAGTGGTGATGTTGATTATAACCTTTTTTTACAATCATTTGAAGGGTCCTTTAATTACGTGGGGATTATGAAAGCAAATTCAATTTTTAATTAAGTTATGTAATTCTTTTGAGTACACGCTTAATTAGTTATCTATTACTCTATAATATATACACTAACCACTGAAGAGGTGTGTGTGATTATTAACACTGAAAACACCGATAAGTGCTCGGCTCCTATTAGTCTGATGGGCCTATAGCCTATAGGCTACATGCAATAGCCCTAGGCTATAGCTATAGCCCTAGTCAATAAATGGGCTGCAAAAATTTTAGAAATCACCTTAGTTATTTTCGAAATTACAGCAGCCAACAATATGTGTTGCATTGTTACTTTTTTATTTATTTTTTAGATGTAATAATCATTTCGTTTTTAATGTTCCATAAATAATGTTGTACAGTTTAGCTAACGCTAACTCTGTTCCATAACTTAAAAATAAAACTTGGTTAAGTTGTTGTTTGAACTGCTCCTAAGCTCGCATTAGCGATATTTAAAATTAACAACTGAATCCGGTAGAGGTCACCCTGTCATATTATATTAATGACTATCGAAATATAATTTGAGTTCCTAGCAGTTTTTTTACGTTACATCTACGAAAGAAAGAAAGAATTTTTTGTTTGCTAGATATGTGGTACATTTCAAGCTGTTAAAAATAAATAATTCCAATTATATAAATATATAATTATATATATAAATATATATAAATATTTACTGGTGATGCTAATATTTCATGAAATAAAAAGTGAAATTTGTCAATACAAAATTATTTGTCAAAAAAATTCGCTAATTGTTTAAGTGAATGTTGAATATCAGTAATTGATTATTTTTAAGCGATTTCGAATATTAAAGAGATTCTATTTGTTGTTGCACTTTTATATAAGTATTTCTTTTATATTCAATTGCGTTTAATTTTATTCCGTTTTTGTGAATATTATTTTACCAATACCTAATAATTTGGGCAAAAATATTTTTAATTGCGAGATCGTAATTAGTATTGACCCGTAAGTACAGAGACGGTAAAAGAATTTTTTCTAAAGGTAATCTCTGAAATGGTTGGACCGATTTCGGCGGAACTTTTATTAGCAAGTAGCTGATTTTATCAGGAGTAACTATTTTTTTAGATAAAATCAATATGCCAATAAGCGTGATTATTGATTATGAATAGGTAGAAATTGAATGTAATTGAGGCTTCATCCACGAAAAAAAATACGTGTACAAGCAATACATTGGTAATAATAATAGTACCGGCTGGCGGTCAAAGGTCAGTGGGTAGTGGGTACATTCCCCGCACGTGTACAAACATTTGTGTGATAAACATGAATGTTTGCATGGCGTCTGGCTCATATAATTTCCTGTATAACATAACGCCTTTTTCTAACCAAAGGTGTTGGCAGTGGCTGTTAAGCCTTGGCCCTCGACTCGCTGTTATGTTTACGCGCCAAATCGAATAGGTGGCGAACCTATTGCCATACCGGGCACAAAGTTTTTAGTCATCGATATTTGTCACATACATAACTTTCGAAATTAATTTCGAAAAGTCATTGGTGTGTCAGGATTCAAACCCGCTACCTCTGGATTCAGAAGCCGTGTGCTCGACCACACACTTTCGTGTACATATTTGTAAAAATAAGTTTAAGTGTTATATTTGTTGCTGATTCCATAACAGAGGATCTGGTTGCTTACCTTGTAACTTGATTGCTGTGTGAATTATGTATTTTAAAAAATAAATGGTCGCTCGAGCTAAGCACCTCTAGTTTTGATGGACAATAAATTTTTGGTCAATGTATACGTTCATAATGTTCTCACATTACTAGCAAAACGTGACCTGGAATCGCACTCGAATCGAGACCTCTTATTTCATGGGTCATATCTATGCAAAGATTTGTTTGTTTGTAATCGCTAAGCTCGTGTAAAAATGGATCGATGGATCGACGATGGATCACATTATGCCGATAAAATGCTACTGTATCTGGAGATGTATGATTTGTGTGTTCTTAAATAATTCGGGCTCCAGAAAATGGCTACTGCTTTGTTCTTTTTACAAGAGCAAAGCAGTGATCAATAAAATTATTACTTTAAATTAATAAGAGTCGGTATTCAAATATATACAGCGCGCGGAAATGCTTTATGTATTGCCCTCTACGAGAACGGCAGAAGGCTAACCCCATCCCCTGATCCCCATCCCGCTGCTCTATGTACTAAGGTTTCCCAGTAAAGACTCTTTTGCAAGTCTCGTACAGTTATCACTAAAACACTCGCTTCATTCATTTATTATCTAGGTCGTTATTTCAGTTGAAGTTGAAGCAACAAAATGAAAACAGTGTTTATCAAGTCTGGTACAAATTAACTGTACACTTGTCGAGTGGCAACATATCTTGTGCATTTTAATAGTCAAACTAATTATGTAATTAATAATTTATACAGAAATTGTAACAAATCTGTCGTTGCACTTTGGAGATAATGGAGATAAATTAATTAGAGTTTTTAATAGACAAAGAAAAGCTAAAAATTGAATGTGTTTCTACATTTGGTCGTGACTGATTTGGAAAAATAATAATTAGTTAATTAAGTTAAGATATTTTATTGTTTCAATTTAACTTTTTCAGTAGCCAATGCCAACTTTCTGATGTTGCATAGACAGCCAGCTGACGCTTCTTGTAATATTGGATCTTTTGATGCGATCGTCTCCAGCAGGAATTGTACAACACCTGCCTGAAAATAAAAACACCAATATAGTTACCTCCAGTCTTGTAACAGATTAGGTAAGTTTTTGTGACGTGAGGATATGCTTTATGCACACCCCCGCAGCCGCCGCCCGGAGACGGCAAGGAGTAGTTTGAGACTGCCTAACACTGCGGGCCTATTAAGAGCTCTTAACTCCAGCCAGCTTACGCACTGCTTTGAAAATTCGTAGTTCCAACGACTGATTCCAGGTAATCAGTGATGAATAGTCACTGTCAAATTCGATATGATCAACGACTACTTCCATCTAGTCAGTGATGAGCTGGAATTAGTCGTTGGAAATGCGAATTTGCAAGGCAGCGCGTATGCTGGCTGAAATGAAGAGCTTATTATATAATCCCCGCGGCGGCTTTTCTCCAGGGTTTGGGTGGCAACAAAACTGGTACCTACTAGGAGTTCTGAATCGAGATATTATCACAGGAATTAGTTGAAAATGGGTTACTTAGATAGAAAACTTCCTTGATTAACATATGAGCGACTTATTTACAGCTTACTTCAACTTTTATGTTTATTTAACAGAACCTCATAGTATTAAGAACTCATACATATGTCCATGTCACCTTCAGAATAAAACGTACAATAATATAGTCACTTTAATGTATTTCCAATGAATTTAACACGATGGAATATTTTTTATTTTATAAAATATCCATAATAAGTTGAAATCTCAAGATCCACTACAAAAAACTAAGTGGTGATTAAATTATAATTACCAAATCATGTATTCTATGACCCTGCAGTCAGGTCGTACAATCGATATTGTGGGATAAAAATGAGGAAACTTATGAGACCAAAGTCAATTAAGCAAATAAAAATAAAGTATCTCTTAAAAATAACCTAGAAACATTTGTGAACGTATTTTTTCGGTTTTTCCGGATTTTCCAACGTGCGACTTTGAACACAGAGTCCTTGACTGTGTGTGCTTGAAGTAAACAAACAATAGCTTTAGCATTTCGACCTCACAAAACTTAGTAAGAACTTAAGAGTGAGATCATCAAATATTGTTTCTCCAATAATGTGTAGAGGTCAGTTGGTTTGATCCCCGCCCGAGTACACACAAATGATTCATTCATGTGTGTCTGGACGTTTTTCTATGTATTATAATCAGTACATATTTACAAAAATAAGTATATGAGTATGTACCGATATCCGTTGTCGAACTTACATGATGTATTTATAAATTAAGTTCTCGGATAAACATGGTTTCTACGCCATCTATAGTAATATGCCTATTCAAAACTTAGTTCTGGTCTTATCCTAGACAAACCAGTAGTCAGTTAGACAGTAAAGTGAATATTATAAATTTGGTAAAACTCACTGCATGCATAGTGACGCAGTTGACAGAGTAGAAGGAGAGATGATAAAGCGCCAACGCTGTAGATCTGTGCACGTCAAGGTCCCGCGACGTCATGTAGTTCACCAGTGGAGTGATAGCCCCACGCTTTCCAAACTCCTGACGGTTCTGCGCCCAGTCGCAGCAGTACGCAATAGCCACGCCAAGGTTAGCTCTCAATAGATCATCTGTTGTGCTTACTGTGGAAAAAATATATCAGTAGCAAGAAGGTCGAACCATGAACTGATTTGAGAGTGAGCCTTTTTCATCTCTTTGGTGAATATAACATTGGACTTTTGGTGATCAGGATAGATGTGATGAGGTAAATGAAGTCTAAGTGGCAAACAATCAAGTCATTACCTGCACTGTGTACGAATAAAACTTACCGAGTTTAGACAGCTTGGCGACCACGCCGTGATCCGAAATCACAGCCAAGTTCTCATTGTCTCTTGCTATAGTTGCTATTGCAGCGCACACAGCGGACAACACATTACGATCGTCAGAATCCAACAAATCCACCGTCAGCTCTAAAGCGCCCACAAAAGACCTGACCATTTCACCAGAATCAGCGGCGTTCTGTACGCACGGGCTCAATGCTAATGCGGCATTCGTTTGCACTCTTTTGGAGTCGTTTTTAAGTAAAGACCATATCAGTCTCACTCCGTCCAGCTCGTCTATTTCACACATGCAATTCTGCTCTTTAGCGCACTCCATCAGAACTAGAGGCACGTTTTCTAGAAGCGGTTTATACGTATTGTTGAGGTGATGTACTGCAAAATGAAATGATAATGAAAATGTCAACTATAAAAATAATATTTATAAATTTGTCATAAATAATCGGTAGTCCACAATAATCTTTGTTTAACGTTGACTAAAACCTTGGAATCGTTAGATACGCCAATGATACTTTTATTTTAACCATTAAATTTAGCTACACTTAATATCTAGCTGCACACAAATTAAAATGTATTAGTGCCTAACATTGATTTCCTAACAAATGGCCATTATTAACATTCTGAAACGCTAACAATTTCATTCATTCCAATGAAATGTAATCTGACAAGCAGCTGGTTAATGAATTTAAATTCCAACGTCTGATTCTGAATCTAAAACTAATTTAATTTTAACTTTTACTTACTACAACAATCTAAATATATTTTAGATTATAATTTCAACAACGATTATTATTCTTAATTTATGTTAACGAACGGACGAACATCATATTGCTAAAATGAGTTTCATAATGTAACAATTAGTTGTGCATCAAGAGACCAATTCTTACAACAATAAAAATTACATACATATGTAAGTACTATTCAAATTACGAGTCTTTCATAAACTTGGCAAATATAAAACATTGTTCGCCGACAGTCCTTAATTCAACCGAAATATGCGGCGATATTAATAAAAACTAAAATGCGCCTACCAGACTATATTGAACGAATTAATGAATATTTCGAAATATTCAATCATATATTTCCATACTACTAATAAATATTGGGATTATCCTGTAATTACTGTCACGTTAGACCGGTTGGCCAAGTATTTTGTCATTGCGCAATTTGTTTATCTACTAAGATGTATTATGTTGCAAACTTGCAACATATACATTGCAAGGCTAGTCAATGCGGTGTAAATCTTTGTTTTTTTTGGTTTTAAGGACCTGGGTACTAGGACCTTAAAATATTTTGTTATTAGTATAACATAACACAAAAATGTTGTTATAATATAATTTTAGAATGCACATTGCACACGTCGATCGTTTGATTGCCATCGATAAAGTTGCCTTGAGGTTTCAAGTTCAAAATAATTACATAAATGATGATCTTAGTTGTTGTCCGCAATTTTGTATTTAAGTTATTAAATAAATTATGAGTTATTTTGCACCTAATTATTGTATAGCTTGAATCATATCAAAAACATAAAATTAATCTACACAATTGTCGTAGGTATTAAAAGCCTAGTGTAACAGTTAGATTTCTATTAAAAACTATTCTGTTCTGTATTTCAAATACTGGTACCTACTATACCTACTATAATAGTAAGTAATATACTAGTGATAGTAGGTAATATACCTACTAATGACTTTTCAGAGATAATAAATGATGTAATTATTAATAATTGTATCAATTGACAACTTTACTTTTTATAACAATAGCAACTCTGCCTTTTCGTATTACAAGCTGAAATATACATGCCTCACTCCCTGCACTGACTTTCATAAATCTTTTCATGCACGCGCGTCGATTTTTGAGGCTCCTAACATCACCTTCCTCTAGAACACGTTCTATTTGATCATGGAATGTGTGTCTTGGCCGTCCTCGATTCCTACATCCATCTGCTTTTACAATATATATCTGCTTTGTCAGTCTTGCATCATCCATTCTTTCTACAATCAAATAAAATAATAGATAGATTGCAGCAATACGTTTAGGTAATTTTATTATTAAGAAAACCTTGAATATTTTTGGAGGAGGATGAGGAAGCTATTTGTCAGGAGTCGAGGAACGAACAGAAAAAATATAAATAAGAAATACCACACGTGATTCATAATAACTCGGTCTAATAGCCAACTGGCTTGAACAAGGAAAGTAATAAATGTACGTTCACGTACGTACGTAACACGAGCTTCTTACGGTTTTTTTTTTTGAAGTGTAACTTCTAATGGCTCGTGCAACCGTTTAACGCTTTTAACGCCCCCTTGCGGCCGCTGAATATATTATAAATTAGTATGATTGGCGAAACTGAACCGGTGTATATATAAATCCACGAAGCAAATTGCTTAAGCCTGATTATTCGCAGTATATAGACATCTAGTAGCGCATAGTGGTACTATTAGCGCATAATTGATAGGTATAAATTATTAGTGGAATAGTACCACCATCCGCTGCTAGATGCTGCCACAGTCGCAGCTCCAACCACTAAGATGATAAAAGTGATTATATTGTGAAAATATTTATGATTACATTATAGCTAAAGTCATTAAAAAACAAAAAATCCTTTCGACTTTAAACCGGCGAATAGTTTATATTCGCCGAATTAAGAACGAACATTATTTTGTACAATAATAGACATGTAGTAGCGGGTGGTGTTAATTATATTGCAAATATAATTAACTCAGTTATGTTTGATCCCAGTAACTATCCTAGTACTAGTACTATCCGTTTCCATAGCAATATTAAAGATAAAAATTAATTTAAAATGTGCTAAAATATAATAATATCTGTTTTCAAAGACATCGTTCAAACATACCTTGCAATCAGAAAAGCAAGTAGTCAATATTTTTTATATTGTGATGTTTCTAGAAGCTACATGTTGCCACGCCCGCTGCTACCACGATTAAGATAAAGTAAAAGTTATTATATTGTGAAAATATATATGATTACATTATACATCATATTACAAAAGTCACCGAAATTAAACTTTAAGTTTTATTTAATAAAGTTTCAAATATTGACGCAGGGCGCTATCTAGCGGCAACTGTAGTCAACTATAGCCATTTATCATTTTAGGTAATTGATTTATTATACATAATTACATGTTGATATTTATGTGAATATATTACTAAAATCTATTACGAACATCAGTGAAATACACTACATTTATAATTATGAGGTTGAAGTAATTTTCAAGTTATATAGTCACTGTTTTGATGATAATTCCACAGCACACGGTTTATTTAATAGATACTTCACTCGCTTCGATGTAGTACCACTGGTTTTCAGTAGATGTCCTTGCTATTAATACTTTTTATCTAATTTTCTTTTCTAAAAATATACTTAAAATACATAGAAAAGCACCTAGACACCATACAAACAGTAATGATTA
Source organism: Euproctis similis (assembly GCA_905147225.2). NCBI lineage: Eukaryota > Metazoa > Arthropoda > Insecta > Lepidoptera > Erebidae > Euproctis > Euproctis similis. Next base: position 3,327,276 of record LR990116.1, on the reverse strand, counting down.
TCATAAATATTTGTTTGATAGAACCGACCTCAATTTCGCAGACGGTTTTTTTTAGTGAATGCACTCCTATGCGCGTCGTAATGTAAGTCAGATAATTTTTTTTTAAATAGTTATTAATAAAAATGAGTATGTACATTTATTTGTGGAGATTGTAAAAAAATAATAAAAATTTAGGCACATAGGCATTTGTGCCTGTTTCCGAATATGTATGTAATTCAATTTGAAAAAAAAATGTTAGTTGTTTCTTTTGACGGCAGAACATTACAAAACGAGAGGAAAAGAGAAAGAATGATAAAGGTTAGGAAAGAGGAAAGAGAGAGAGTGGGTCAATATCACTCAAAAAATATTGTTTTTTGTGATTTTTCCCGAAGCGAAGTTAGCAGTGTGTAATTAGTTTGTTTACGTGTTTAAAATATTTATATCATCGCATTTTTTTTTAATTTAATTTATCACTTATAATTTAATAGTGCAGTAATTTTATTTTCGAATTTAGTGGATAAGATTTATAAATAATGAGTGATAACAATCCAAGAGATAATGCGACGGATTTAAAGTTACAATGCCAAGGTGAAGATTTATTTGATTGTTTTTTAATTTGAAAATATTTAATGACGCATTCACATACATCTACAAAGTACAAATAAGCAGAGATCTGACTTATTTGAAATATTTCTATTTAAAATACAAAATACCCATTTTGTATTTAATTAAATACCTTTTTGTTGAAAGCATTTTTTATTTTATTTGAAATACCTCTCGAGAGGTATTTTGTATTTTGAATAGTCATTTCAAAATACAAAATATTTTGTGATTAATTTTAGCCAAATTCATTCATAAGATGCCATTTCTTTTTGTAAGTACAAATTTAGTATAGTTTGTTATTTATCGTATGTACTAAAATTTTAAAGTTTTTATAGGTTATTATAATTTATTAGGTAAAATTTAATAGGTGGTCCAGTGGTCGAGCACCCCGCTTTTAAATCAAGAAGTTGTTGTGGGTTCAAATCCTGGCTCACACTAATGACTTTTCGAAATGATTTTTGAAAGTTATATATACACTAGTTGACCCGGCGGACTTCAGTCCGCATCAAAAGAAATAAATTAGTAATACTTGGATTTTAAAAAGTTCAATTTGTGCTATTTATCGGCACGCATTTTGGCGCGCAAACGCAACTGCTATGTACCGCTATGTTAATACTGTAATATCTTCGTAAATATTAGTTTAAATTACATGCTGTAAATGGCTATATTAATCTATATTAAAATCACACAATCACAATCTTTTAAGACACTTAATTGGATGAAAATTAATGCTGAAATGTTTAAAATTGCTTCGTAAATAAGCCATTATTTCTCGTAAAAAGTAAAAAAATAATTATGATAATTGTGGGTTATCCCTAAGATATAGACATATGCCCTCGCGGACTTTTTTATATACCTTTTAAAGGTGTATAATAATGTAGTACATTGTTTTGATTTATCACTTAGGGTTCAGACAGCGTTTTCGATTAAAGTTTTAAATCTTGAAAATTATCATTTTTTTTCACTACACTATTCATGAATTATAGATCAAAACCACCGCGTTTACACCCTCTAACTATTAAAAAAACCGCATCAAAATCCGTTGCGTAGTTTCAAAGATTTAAGCATACAAATAGGGGATAGGGATAGAGAAAGCGACTTTGTTTTATACTATGTAGTGATACATAACCTCATGCCAAATCGATTGCGAAGTAGGCAGAGAGAACAGAGCACATAAGGCACGACTCTTGCACGCCTATTATACGCACGCTTATTTGATCTTAATTGTTTTTTTAATGATATAAGGAGGCAAAGGAGCTTGCGGGTCACCTGATGGAAAGGCGGTCCTGAAATACCGTTGCCGGCAACTCGTTCCACAACGGAACAGTGCGTGGAGAGAAGTGCCAAGGGGCTAAGCCGATCTGACAGAGTTTGGTTGACGACAAGCCGAACCGCGCGTCGTTGGATGCGTTAAAATGGGGTAAGCTGGTACTCATCTTTTGACAGAGGCACCCCGCCTAAAGATGAGAACAGTATTCCATGTGAGGTCGGAAATGCGCTTTATATAGCTGCAAGCGATTTCCTGACGTGAAATACCGTCCTTTTTCTGAGCTGATTTCGCCTTGCCCTCCAGATAACCGCGAAACTGAACAAGTCAACCCCAAGAATTCCGATATCGGTTAAGGCGGGTAACCGAGTACCCTCAAAAAAGGGGGGCAACAAAATGTGCCTTTTCAGCGGGAAACGCGCAGACCTGTGTCTTCTTAGGGTGGAATTAGCTAAGTTGAGTCGGCCTTGGTCCGAAATCTGACTACCCAGAGTTTCGATTGTAGACACAGTTTATACCGGTACAAATCGACGTTTTCCCGAGAAATCCGCGAGTGGAGTGGCGTACCGTATCCGCATTACAATGAAGATTGCTGTAATGCAGCATGTCATTGATATGCGGAAGAAACAACGTAGGGGATAGCACTCAGCCCTGGGGGACTCCAGCACTCACGGATTTTAAGTCGGAGCATGACTCGTCAACAACGACCTTAATGCGGCGAGCCGCATAAAAGCTGGAGACCCAATCGCATGATTTCGAATCTGCTTCTCGATCTACTGGCAGAGTGGCCAAAAGACCGACCGCATTGCCACGTCAATGCTAATCCCCTGTGCGAAGAATGGACCAGCCCCCTGGTTGACAGAGCCCTCGATCAGTTTCTTTGCAAGATCTTTATAGAGTGTACTGGGAACCCATGTTCCTAGATTCTCAACCGCAAACGCTCAACCACTGGACCACTGAGACTCATTGAAGATTTTGTCGTGAAAAAAGTACATATAATATTATGTCAAACAATAAAATTATTGTAATGCTACAATAATTTTATTGTGTTATTTCTTTTCTGATATGCAGTTCTCGAATTGTAGAATAAGTATTAAAAAAGAATGAATATACTTTTAGTAGGTACGAAGATCCCAGAGTCAGCTAGTTATTAAGATAAATACATTTTTAAGGGCGAGACGATGAGGCAAGCATTTCCACTGGTTTAAGAGGTCCCAGGAGTAAATGCAATTTTTTTTTTACAATACGAAGTTACACTTCTTTCGCGCGGAGGGACTCCATGTACGTTTTCTTTTCAATAAATATAAGTTACTTTAGATGTTCTTTGACGTTTAACATCTAAATTTTATATAGACAGACATGTCAAACAATACTTACTAAGCATCGGTATACCACCGGCAGATTTTATTTTTTCTCTATTCGGGGGACTCTTGGCACATTCGGCCAGTGCGCCAGCTACATTAGTCAATACTCCATCATTTTCATCATCCAGCAATCTGACTAGAATAGGAACTGCACCAAGATCATCCAGGGTCCTCACGCTTGCCTCGCTATTGGCACACTTCCACAAGGCGCCTGTGACAGCAGCCAACAACGGCTTATTAGCTCTGTTTGTTGAGTCTGATGCAGCTGATACAAGCAGCTCCAACCCACCAGCCTCACGGATCATGTCCCTTGTAATAGAATCACTTGCGCATTTGTATATAGCCAAACTGCAATACGTCTAAAATATAAATAGGATTATAAAATCTTACAACTGTATGTCTAAATATTTTGCAGATATATTATGGCGACGTCATAAGAGTGATGATAATGATTAAAACGATTATACCCCTAAACATTTCAATTAAAAACTGTCAATACTCAATGTCGAATAAACAATTAGATACAAAATTAAACGAAACATAAATATTTACAACACAATAATAATATCAATTACATTAAACGTAATGAAAACTTGCCAGTTCTATTCTGAGAGACATTTACGAACAATGAATGAAATATGTAAAAACGAAGTCAGACGAAGCGGAAGAGCCAACCATATTTTTGGCGGGATCTTAATGAGCGAATGTGCAGTGACCTTCGATGCGAGCAATCATTGATGCAATTATTAGATATGAATTAATTTTAATGAACTGTAATAATAGATGTTCCGCGTAGAAAAACACTAGAAAAGAACAAAAAAAAATAGCTTCTTAACAAAAATAGTTAGAGCGTTTTGCAAATTTATATATTCATCGATTAAGTATTAAATTAATAGTTTTTAGTGGAGCAATAATATTATTTTCTATACATATGAATCTAATTAATTGTCTGTTTGTAATATTGAAATAACTCCTACATTCATATGAATATATTATAGGTACATATAGGGTTTCTGATCCAGAGGTCCGGGTTCGAATCCTGACACTGGCTCACACCAATGACTTTTCGAAATTGTTTTCGGAAGTAATGTGTGATAAATATCCATGACTGAAAACTTTGTGCCCGGTATGACAATAGGTCCCATTCCATTTGGGACGTAAACATAACGGCGAGACGAGGCTTAACAGCCGCTGCCTACACCTTCGGGTAACAAAGACGTGAAGTTATGTTATGTTATACGGTACATACACCAAAATTTTTTTTTTTTTTAATTTTTGTCTTGTCTCTCCGTCTGTTTGTTCCGGGTAATATCTGAAATGGCTAGACCCATTTTGATGGGACTTTTATGGCAGGTAGCTGGTGTAATAAGGAGTAATTTGAGCTACTTATTCTTAGAAACAAAGTTGGCCGGGTTAGTCTAGTTTTTAATAAATAACAACATACTAATATCTGCCAGTTGTTGTCACATCAAACTCTACGTCATACTTTTAATCGATTAGATTGTTTGTATATTATTAAACATTTGATTACAATACGATAAATATCATCAAATTATTATCCACTTATCAGCCCCTATGTGCCACTTGTAACTAATCTTCTTAAAAACATTAGTGAAACTAACGAAAACATTGCAAGTGACTTTATTCCAATTCAATTTTTATAAGCGTACCTTCAGCCTGTCAATACAGGAAGGTGTTGGCACTGGCATTATAACTCGACACTTTAACCCTATATTATTTAGCCCAGATGAATAGAAGATCTGTACCTTAAGGTCTTTGTCGTCATTGGCCAAATGCTTGATCAAGTCATCGACCATTTTCTCTGTCTGTATAGCGAGCTGGAATGATGTTTCGTTGCAACACATTTGGAGTAATCCTATAGCTGGCACCGCCACATCCAGATGGATAGTCTTCATCAGTCTGGCAATAAGAGGTATCATGCCAAATTTTCTCATAGCCTCCCGATTACGCTGCGATGCTGACATCGACCATAGCGCTTTCGCCCCAGCTCTGCTGATATCCAAAAACTGCTCCTCATCAGCGTTCAGCTCTTCGCGAGGCGTTATTAATAATCTAAAAATAGTAATGTTGCTGCTGACCGAGATGCATAGTTGCAAGGTCAATTTAATCACTTCTTATAAAAAAAAACTTGTTTGCAATTACAAAGTTGCAAATTGCAATTAATCATATTTATCATACATATATCAGCTATTCGTCTTAACCTTAACCATTCAAAGTTAGTTTAAATAGTTGAATAACTATGATTGGAAAATAATCTAGACGCTAGTATTGTAACAGCATCTTAAAGATATGATGGATGTTTGAGACATTTCTAGCTGATTTTAGGTTTGTCTGTTTGTCTTATCGACAAGTTACCGTAGAGAGCCTCGTGCTAGTATATTATCTTTTAAATTCATTGGATTATTTTCACTGTAATATATATTTATTACCCCTTTATAAGGCAGAGGAAACTGACATATTTATAGAAATAAAAATACTTGTATGTAAATCGGATATTTATTTAAAATTTTTTGGACGTTTTTTTTTTTTTCTTAAAAAATAACATGGTGTCCAATATGCGGACAGCACCACCTAGGCGCCTCTCCATATATTGTATACCATCGTAGGTAGTTTCATGTTTCATGAGTTTTCATATGTTCTAGCCTAAGCCATATGAAAACCCATGAAACATGGAACTACACACAGTGGAACTTCGCATCTAATGCACTGCACCTTCGACTTTTTGCTGTTACTGGCACTGCTGCACAGCCGGCATCGCCTGTAAGTTGGGAGAGGCCCAGGCAAATGTGCTCCGACATCATGTAGTCTAAGTTCATCTGGTATTCCGTACTTGGTTTTTTGTCGGCTGTTTATCTTTGGCTTTTTCGTGACGAAATTGGGCAAGTTTGAGATCCTTCGCTTTCGCGATGAGAAATTGTTGACCAAATTTCTGCCTAACATTGTTCTGAACTGCAGATTGGTCAAAGGCATATGTACCCTAGGATTTTTCATATGCAAGATATGTGCATTTGTGATTGCAGCATCAACAAGGAAATAAAAGATTCTGGTCCACCAACGGCGGCTTCTTCTTGCTACTGGGTATACTCCACGCTTCTGGTCAAATCGGTCGACACCACCCATCCTCTTTGTGTATTGCAATACTGCAGTAGGGCAGGCTATTTCTTTTTTTGATCCATCTTTCTGTGTTCTTTTGCAAATGGATGTGTCACTAGGACAAACACCAACTTTGTATCCATCCAGACAAAACTACCCACAGCGTCATTTACACGCCATTTGTGTTTTCCTTTCTCCAGTTTCATTTTTTTGTTTTTCATAATCATGGGTAAGTTTTTTCTGTTCGAGCGAACTGTAGATGTAGCATATATTTTATGTTCATATAAAAATTTTAGCAGTTCTGTTGATGAGAAGAAGTTATCGAATGCTAAGTGTATATTCACCACATTTTGTTCAATCAAAGTCTTACATAAACCTTTGACTACTGCAGCCCCTAGTCCTACTTCTGTAGCATTTTCCTTCTTCCCTGTGTAAACTTCAAATTCGTACAAGTATCCTGTTTCGCTGTCGCACCTCGCCCATACCTTGAAACCCCTTTTTGTCGGCTTATTAGGCATATATTGTTTTAGGGTACTTCTTCCCTTGAATTTTATCATGCACTCGTCAATGCTCTGCGAGTTTGTAGTTACAGCAGCTTCTTGGAATAATGTATTCATACGATCAAGCAGAGGTCGAATTTTATACAGTTTATCATAGTTTGGTTCACCTTTTTTTGGTATTTTACTGTAGTCATTCAAGTGCAGACATTTCAGTATCTGTTTGAATCTCTTAGCGGTCATGATGTCCGCAATTTCAGCGACTCTAAATAAAGGATCTGATGACCAGTACAAGTCAAGGTTTGGTAGCGGATGGATGCCCATAAGGATAAGCATCCCTATAAATACCTGTATTTCATGCTGGGTGACAGGCTCCCAATCTTTGGTTTTCTCTTGTGTAGCATACAAATTAGTTTGCTCTAATATATGCAGCAAGATTTCGTCAGAAAACACGGTTTTGAAGTAAACTAAAGGAGTACTTCTATTTGATATAAAATTAGCAGGTGTTATAGGCTTTGTGTCAAAGTTATCTATCGGTACTTCGTGAGAAAAAGGTACTCTCTTCCATACATCATCGTCGTCAGCAGTATCGTCGTCAGTGTCAGATGTATCTGAAACATTCTGACCTTGCAATGCACTCAATAAAATATCGGAGTCATCAGAGTCATTATGTCGGTCCTCTAAATCTTCAATACGAACGTTTGTTTGAAGATCACTTGTAGTACGTATTATAAACTGTGAATGTGTTGCTTGTTCATCTTCCGGAAGCTCTGGGTTTGATGGAGAGTTGAAAACAGTCTCACCTGTGAATAACTGTGAATGTGTATCTGATGATTTTTCATTTTCCAGTATATCCAATAACTCTTGATTCGATAGAGGTGGGTTGAAAGCAGGTTCATCATTCTCGTCGTTCTCATTCCCATCCTCCGAATTTTCGCCTTCAGATATGCCGTACAAATCTTCCAAAAGTTTCTCAAGTTGTTGATCAGACAACAGCTTTTCGGATCTCTGAAAATAATAATAAATAGCTAGGACGAATAAAATCAATGTAAAACATTCCAAACATAAACAGTCGAAAATCTCGAAACAGTCTCTGTCCAATATATGGACATCAACTAATCTACCGAAACAGTCTCTGTCCAATATATGGACATCACAACTTTTTACCAAATGTGTAAATAAAATGAATCTAAACAGTAAAATAATAGCTTCTACGTGATAATTGAAGTATTTCTAACAAATTCTAATTCAAATCTTACCTTTTTTTCCATTATTTTTGATGATGTACACAGATTTATAACGCGCAACAAAAATTCACCTAATTTTGACACACAAGAGACAGCTGTTCGAAATCAACGCCATATTCCTTTTTTTTTTCACGTTTCGTTGCACTGATTTATACCTGACAGCTATGAACAAGGACAATCCGTTTGCTTGAATATTTTTGGAGAAAAGGGACGTAATGTATGGTGGGCAATATTTGGACAGAGCCGCTTAAAGGGTTAAATCTTTTTTTCGAAATTGCATGATTTTGCATCGGTTCCGCGTTTTAATAGGTCCAAGCGGAAGAGACATTGTTTAAGATTATGTCAATTATTCCACTATTAGTATATATAGATTAAACAATTTTCGTTAATCTGTTAAAACGCACAAATCTCAATACCTATGGAGCTTAGTTGCATTAAATAGGTTCTTGATTAAATAGACCTTCTACGCCATTTATTGAACGTGTTGTACAATGTACATCATCATATTAAAAATAAAATGTATGCATATTAATATCCAAAAGAATACACGTGGTCTCTCTCGGTTTCTTTCGGTGTTCCAATGGTTATGCTCCCCGCTTCTGATTCAAAAGTCGTGGGATCGTTCCGGACTCACACCAATGATCTCTCGAGATTCTTTTCGGAAGTTATGTGATAAATATCAATGACTGATGACTTTTTTCCCTGTGTATGTCAATAGTTTCGCCACCTATTTGGACGTAACATAACGATTCGGCAAGTCGAGGTTTAAGAGCTGCTACCTTACACTTTCGGTTCAAACAGGCGTGAAGTCATGTTATGTTAAGGCACAGATCTGATCACAAATAATAATAATTGATCACTCTCTGTTATTGATTGGGTATCTTTAGTGGGATATATACTCTACCTTTCTTTGATATCCAGCAAGTCTATAAGTTTCGGAATGCCACCAAATTTCCTGCAGAATTTTCTGCTTTTTCTGATCCTGCCCAAGTTTGCTATAGTTTCTGCAGCCAATATCTGGACATCTCTTGCCGGGTCAGACAACAAGCCGACCAGCAATGGAATCGCACCTAAATCTGTGACTTTCTTTCTTATTTCAATATTGGGTGTAATGTCTCTGAGAACTGCTAATCCTCCCAAAATACAACACAGGTCCCTGGTCTCGAGCAGGTTCACCAATAGTTCTAAGCCACCGATCTCTTGAATTGCTCTTTGATTTACTTCTATAGTCAAATCATGGTCTTTTAAACAAGAAAGTGCTACCATAGTAGCTGTTTGATTGCCAGCTTTCATATACTTCACGAGTTTCTGTATATGCCAGTATTCTGGTGGAATTTCTGTGGACTTGATCAGGTCAGCCCAGTTGTCCTCTTCCGGTGATGTAGAAGAAGGCGAAGATGCTGATGTGTCTGAACCTTCGGTAACCATTACAATTCTAGGTAGACCGACAGTGTCTTGGCCTCCTTCAGCGCTGAACATGGAAATATTATCGCCGTCCGCCATGATTTACAAGCAATATAATAAATAATAAATTATTAAAAAAAAGATTTACAATTATTTATAAATATTCGATTCTTTACTAATAGTTTATGTATGTCAATTATTGTTGATAACGTTTTGTCAATATAGTTACTTAGCAACGCTGAATTCAGCAAGTTAAAGATCTAAGTCCACTTTAGAAAACGTGTGAATAGCAATAATTAAACGTAATAATTTTTTTACGATTTATAATTTGCAATACCGCCTGTTTTCAAATATAATGTAGGTACATTAACTAACTTAAAATAACCTGTAGACTTTTTGCAAGCTTTTTTCAGCTCCATAATTAATATTACTATATTAGACTGTTTATAGATTAATATTATACGAAATGATAATTACTTAATTAATTAATTTTGTGGCGTAGATATAAATTGTATTATTTATTTTGAAATAATATTTTGACAAATTAAAACAATTTATGTTAATACGCATTTTTATTATCAAATTAAGCGAACTTTTAAGAATACATTCAGCGCCATCTAGCAATGAATAAAAGAACTATAAAAATAGCAGAAAAAATCTCGAATCTTCGACATGATTATATTACACTTGTATATTAACTTCAGTTTGGATGCATTGATTACAAATTTAATTAAAACGATTCCTGATTAAATTTACAACGTATGAGCGTATATTCATAAACTAGCTGTTGCCCGCGACTTCGTCTGCGTGGACGCCATAAAGCAGCAAAAATACTATGCCGGTGCAATTATAAGTATTCATTGCATTCATGCAATTTGCTTTTTTGCTTTTAAAGTTTAGACGTAACATACAGACAAACAGATAAACAAACAAATATTCTAAAAACCATATTTATGGGTTCGGTATCGATTGTAGATCATGTCTCAAGTATTCTAAAAAAAAAATCCTAGGATTTTATTAAATATCTAGATTCTTGTAACACTATGTTAATTTCATTGATCTTTAATAATTCTCTCTAAAGTTATGAGGACGGTTTGAGGAAATGTATTTGATTACTGCAGCGCCCTCAGGTGGGTTTAAACTTTAAACATGCATCTCGTATTTTGAAGGAAGTTGTAGATAATACTGAGCATCATAAACATGCTATAAAATCGTATGCCATAATTGCACATAAGGTCACAGTTCACATGAACACAAGGTGGTCGAGTATAAAATTAAAATGTCGTCCTGGGATGTTATCAACCATAGATAATCGCCATTTATGTAACTAGTGTGATAGTATCGACAAATTTAATGGTGAAAGTTAAAGCAATATCTCGCGTGGAAATCGACATTGTCGCAATTCCTTTTTTTTAGAAACTGTTCTATAATGTCGGTATCCTTCGGTTCGTTCGCTTGTGGCACGTCCGAGTGCCACTAGATGGCGTTTTCGTTCCGGTGGGCCATTGGTGTATCGGTGCCGTCTGTCGACGCTTGAACGATATAGTTTCGAGTTTGAATATAAATAGTGCGTCGGTTGCTATCTCGTGATTTTGATAGGCGTCGTTCATACTTTGTTGTCATCAGTAATCGGGTTATATGTTGGATTGCATAGCCCGGTTTCATGTACTAAGTGTGGTCCAATGTGGTCCAAGGGATTCGTCTGTTCCTCCCGGTCTCGAATCCTCAGGGAAGTATCTACACACATATGTCAGACAATATACACATCATATCATCACGTACCTATCTATCATTACATTAAATTACTCAGCTTCCCATGATTGGTAGCCTGTGCAGTGGTCGGGAGGGTAATCTGGATTCATAGGTGGTGTTCTTAGGGCGCAATTGTCGAACACTAACCCTACAAAGGATTTGGCGTGTGAAGGTGTGTATAGGTATTAGTTTTATTGAATAGGGTGCACGGCGCTCTTAACCAATTGCAGCCGTTTATTTTAACTTTATTTTATTTTTTCTTAGTCTCTCACGAAGTTTATTTTCTAAACTATAGAAAAAAAAATACAATAAATATATTCCAAGCATCGGGTATAATTCAGGCACAATTCAAATCCAAGTAGGTATGCAAATTCCATTCACAATAATTCACATCTAAAAGTGCTCAACAGATTTTTTTATATAGATTCGAGTTCGTAGTAAGATATTAAGTGCTACCAGCAACTTGTCTTCACAACACGCAAAATTTTTGCAATAAACTTAGCATGTTGCGAAGACAAGTTAGGATGGTTTTGAAACTTATAATCTGTTAAAAACCTTCAACAGAATCGATGGACTTATCAAAACTGTTATAGTCAAAGTCAAAGTAGTTTTATTTTCATAGGTCTTCACAGACACTTATAAATAGTAAATCAATTTATTAACATAATCCCTATTTGTTTGTTACAGTTCCGAAGAAGCGTCAAGGATGTTATGAAGCCGGAACATAACGATTATTTTCTGCTACGTTGGCTAAGAGGTGATTGAATTTTTATATGAATAATTTAGAGTCCGACCGAAACGGGTTTTCCGGCCGAAACTGAAACCGAATGTTCGGCCGTCACTTCAAACCAAAACCGAACTTTCGGTCGGACACTAGAATAATTGTATTTTTTTTTTTAGGAATGACAGTGAAAGTGTTGAAGGCCTTTTTATAAACGTGTTGTCACTTACATAATAATGATTAATACGACATAACACTCGCCAAGTTTCTATAATCGTTTCGTTGCATGTGTTACTAATTATATTATGCTATATTAAGAAGTATTATTTATTTATCTCTAAGATTTTCGAGAATCACGTTCATGACATTAAAACAAACTTTAGGATTATATCGCGTTTATTTATTAATTTCCCGACGTTTTGAACTCTTTACAGAGATCTCGAGAGACTCGTGAATATGATCTCTGTAAAGAGTTCGAAACGTCGGGAAATTAATAAATAAACGCGATATAATCCTAAAGTTTGTTTTAATGTCAAGAAGTATTATTGTTTTCTTGTTTAATCGCTCTATTCACATGCACTACTGAAATGTAAATCATCTTATTACTAAAATAAATAGCGGTTTTTTAATCAAATCTGTAAACAAATTTAATCTCAAAGCGATAAGATATCATTTATGGTTGAAAACCAATCATCGTTAGAAAATTTAAGTATTGACTTAAAGTAAAAAGTTTTTTACAATTACTTTTCAAACCAGCGCATTCACAGCTTTTAAAATCTTTTTAATTTTTCCAAAGTTTACTTGTAAATTACGTAGCCTTAACTTCTTAAGTATTTACATTGACATGGATAAATCTAGAGGATAAAAGTTTATATTGGCTTTTATTATGTCTTTCAGCGAGGCAATGGGATCCACAGGCGGCAGAACAAATGTTGAGAGATGTAAGTATCCAACAAGTAGACCATCAAAACATTAAAAATAACTGTCAGTAAACTTGTACCCAGTGGAAGTGCAGCTTCATATTTATAGATAGTTAAAATGATAGTGAATCATTTAATTTTTTCCAATGAATTAAATATATTGAGTAGCACAGAGTTTCTGTATCTTACTTGGGTAACAAACAACGAACAAAAGTATAGGTATATGCCTAAATGAACGAATAATTAACCAAAAAGAGATTAACTTGCTATTTATAATCTTAATAATAGAAAGTATATTAATTATTCTTAAGCTCTTAATTCTGTTATAGTAGGCGTCTGAAACTAGTTTACTAATCTAATGGGGCAGTGGTTAAGTACCGCGCTTATGAATTAAATGACCCGGATACGAATATTGGAGTCAATATTCGTATCCGGGTCATCTGGGTGTGAGTACACCAATGACTGTATAGTACTAGAGACTATCAATATTGTACACTAATTTGTAATGGCTTTGATACAGATTAAAATTTAGGACTAAAAAATGTATCCGACGTGACATCTTCGGGTATCCAAATACGTGTATAATATAAATTTGACAATACAACATGTAACATATCTAATCCAGACCCTAAAATAATTTGTTCAGAATCGCACTCTGGTTTGATTTTGTTTGTTTTTTATTGTAGCTATTTTTTTTCTCAAATTTATCTAAAAGTGTTCGATCACACGGCTTCAGATACAGAGGTCCGGGTTCGATTCCTGACACTGGCTCACACCAATGACTATTCGAAATTATTTTCGGAAATTATGTGTGATAAATATCGATGACTGAGAACTTTGTGCCCGGTATGGCAATAGGTGCGCCACTTATTCCATTTATGACGTAAACATAACGGCGAGACGAGGCTTAACAGCAGCTGCCTACACCTTCGGGTAACAAAGGGCGTGAAGTTACGTTTGTTTGTTAAATGACAGTCATGCTACACAGCTAGCTAAATAGTTCATAGAAACGAAAATGGACCGTAAATCAGGATATTAAGACTTTCTTAATATTCATTCTTATTTATACTTTTTTTTAAATATTAAAATAGGACGAAACAAAATGGGAATGTTCTAATTTCAAAAATAAACAATGTTAACGCAAATATGAATAATATTTGGTGTACGCATTGCATTAATATTATTTTATCCTAATTGGGGTGTTTGAGGTTGTGCATTAATTATGTTACATACATAAAAGATATTGTATACATAAAAAATAAAGTGTTAATAATCTTATAAACTGTATATTTCAGTCTCTGAAATGGCGCGAGAAGTGGGGTATTGATACCACTTTAGATGATTGGCATGCTCCAGAAGTCCTAGAAAAATATTTTCCAAGTGGCAGCACTGGCTTCGACAAAGAAGGATCACCAGGTAAGCGTTATTAAAAATAATATGATTTTGAATTAATGAATGATGAATTTGACGAGCCTCGTGCCGCATTGGTGAAAGCTACCGACCGCAGAATCGAGGTTGGCGGGTTCGATTCCCACCTGAGTACGAATATTTGTGACAAGCATGAATGTTTGTATGTTGTCTGAATGTTTTTCTACGTATCATAAGTATGTATTTACAAAAGAAAACTATATTATGTATCCGTAATCTAGTATCCATAGCACAATGTGCATTTAGTTGCTTAGTTTGGAACTGGAGGGCGCTGTGTGATTTGTGTCCAAGATATTATTATTATTAATATATAATTAACAGATTTACTCCGCAAGCATCCCGAGAACTCATCTATCAAGTAACATGCATTGTCGTCAAAAAAGATTAATTTTTTTTTATGGGATATGAGGGCAAACGAACAGACGTGTCACCTGATGGTAAGTGAACACTGTGAACAGTGCCGCCCATGGCCCATGGACACCCGCAACACATATAGTGTTATAGCTGCGTTGCCGACCTTTAATAGGGCGTAGGATAGGAAAGGCGCATGGGCCGCCGGGTACCTCTCTCACCGAACAAAACGCGGCATGAGCCACTTTACGTCGATCTTCTGAGAGGTCGTGGTATTTCACCGGTCGAGCCGGCCCATTCATGCCGCGGACTGCTTGGCTCAACCACTGATTTACAAAAATATCATCGGAGTGTAATAATGAATTCGACTCCGGGTGGGCTAGTCTACCCGGATTCGAATTCAGGAATTCAACAGAAGAAGGGTGCTAAGTGTGCTAACCCACCCAACCATCTACTTAAAACATTTTATCATTCACCTTTCAAAATAGAATGAAAAATTATTAATCTAAACACAGATTATGTACTATGTACTTATTTTTACCTCGGTTTTTATAACTCAAAATTACCAATAGCTGACATTAAATTAATATGTGTTTTAGTTGCATCAAACGTTCGAATGAATATTATAGGTTTCAAAATAAATGAAAAAATAACATTTATTTAAGTAATATATTGCCAATAAATAATATATAAGAGATTTCCACCTATATATTGACTCATCACGATATCTCTGGAACCATAAGGCGTAGCGACTTGAAATTTGGTAGGTTTATTATACGAGTAGAGGTCAGCTAAGAACGGATTTTACGAAATTCCACCCACAAGGGGGGTTGCGGGGGTGTTAACAATGGAAAATTCCCATTTTTAACCTATAGCTGCTATCGACTTCAAATTTGTCGAAGATATTGCAGTATTAACATAGCGGGGCAGCAGTTATTACTTTTGATGCGAAACTGAGTTCGCCGGGTCAGCTAGTAAATAATATAACGTTATGTTGTCATACTTGTCATGTTAAATAAAACACTAAAAAATACGTTTATTTCTTTTTTCAGTAATAATTGTTCCTTTCATGGGTTTTGATGTATGGGGTCTTCTTCATTCAACCAACAAAACAGACGTAATTCGCATGATCTTGAGACACCTCGAGAACTATCTTGCAATAGCCAGGAAACAGGCGGTTGAACATGGACCAAACGCCTTGAAGGTAACTAAATCATTGTGTTCAATGTATACTTATTTACTATGGCATAGCAAAAAGTTAGCTTTTAACATTGCATGTTGGCAGTTTAGCAAGCAACGTTCCATTAACTCAGTTTCTCAGCAGTCACTCACATCTCAATACTCATTCCGCCGACGGTAGTCTTTTCCAATAAAAAGTCGCCATAATTTAAGGTTTACTGTTATAATAAATTGTTCCGTTAAATAATCAACTATTTAAAACTGACTGTCGACTTTTGCAATAATATCGACGACAATGTATATAATTTATGTGGGTGCCATTATCAGTGTATGCCATTACCGTTACGATCTACAAATAGAATGCAATACAAACTCACATTCCGATATTGTAATATTGGTTAAAAAGTACCAGTGAAAGCCGTATACGTTATATGTCAATGAGGCCGCCATTTTCTCCAATTAAAAAAAGTAAGCAGGTCGTGAGATCACTCAGTTTCAGTCGAATAGAAAATCAATTTATCTCTGCTGTATCTATGTATTGATGATTTTCTTGAGTTAATTATGATTGCAACATAAAAATACGTAATAACATGACGGCCCAAGATATTGTGCTACCGTTTTTTTTTGTTACTGCCTATCCGGTTAACAGATTTACAGCATTACAACCTGTTTTTATATTATCAATTAAATAGCTACTTATTCAGGTTTTCGAATGTAACATCTGTTCAGAAGTCGACTGTGTCGATAAATTACTTTTTTTAAACTCAATCACTGTATATAGTTTAATATTCTTTATCTGTAACAGGAAATGACGTTCGTCACAACAAATAGATGTTGGTGATTTGTCAGTGTGCTAAAGTTTTTTTTTATTTCTGTCAGGTGATAGCAATATTCGATCTAGACGGGTTCAACATAAGGCATTACGCGTGGAAACCGGCCGCCGAAATGGTGTTCACGTTACTACAAATCTATGAAGCCAATTATCCCGAGATATTAAAAATATGTTACATTGTAAATGGTGAGTTAAAAATGCTTTCACATTGTTATTGCTGATCACGATTCCTATAAAATAAGTTGAGTAAAGTATTATCACAAGTGGATAAGTATCCTTTTCAGAATAAATTAGGTGGGTAGTTGGTAGTGGAGCCTACTTATAAAATCGATTTGGATTACTGAACGATATGAAAAGGTAGTCTCGTAGGTCATATCGGTGGTCCATTACAAACACCCAATTCTGAATCAAGATGTCGTGGGTTCGATTCCGGTCTCACACCAATGACTTGTCCGTAATTCTCTTCGGAAATAATTTGTGACAAATATGGATGACTGACAACATCGTGCCCGGTGTATAACAATAAATTACGCCACCTATTCCATTTGGGACGTAATAATTTGGCGTGACGCGGCTTAACAGACGGTGGCCTACACCTTCGGGTAGAAAAAGGCAGGGCCGCGCCGACCCCCGATGGCGCCTGTGTGCGAACCCTATGAAGCGCCTCTTTTTTTCGCGATTCTAAATGTTTCAATTTCTTTTTATTTCCAGTTTCATAATTTTCCATTTGGGACGTAAACTTAACGACTAGTCTAGGCTTAACAAAATATTGAAATGGGACATGTCGCCATTAGTTCGGTATCCGGAGGCCCACTCCCTTACCCCTCCCTTCCTATCCCGCTCTTATAAAGGCTGGCAACGCCACTGTAACTCCATATATTTTGCAGGTGTATTATTACTAATACACCTTTATACCAAATATACTCATTTACTGAGTTTTTGAGTCTTTTTTCAAATGGTGTAGGTACTCCGCAAGAATTCTTTTGTATAAATTTATACTCATTTGTGTTTCTGAAACATTTAAACATTACTACTTAATATTGGAAGACGCAATAAAGATGTCATTAATATGCACAAGATACTGGTGTTCAATACAAATTGAAGAAGTTCGAACAGTAAATTTATATTTTTAACGAAAAATTGTAGAAACGGAACGATGAGAAAATAGAAGCTGACAAAAGACGGGACGCAAAAATTTTAATTGTTTTTTTAGAAATTTCCTTACGGCACTAATGCTGCTGCTGAAAGAGTCTTTTTCACTAGGGTTATTGGAGCAGACAGAAGTCACAAATTTCTATAAAGACATTATCTGACGTCTTATCAGTCAAATTTAAAATGCAAAACATTATTAGTCGAATAGCTACACTATTAGCAAAAAAATTCATTCCGAAGAAAAATAATTGCAAAGTGTACTCGGTTTCAATAGAAAATAATTGGTCACATAATTATAGGCGGTTCTAGTTGCTTACCATCAGGTGACCCGCCCGTCTCCTTTGCCCCCTATCCCATAAAAAAAGAATGTAACATAAACATATATAAATTATATTACATATTTTGTTTGGGAAATCTTTAATATTTTCGCGAAATAATTTCGTGCAACACATAGGTACACGAAATGATTAAAGATTGGATATGGTCTAATATGGCCGCCGTTATGAATATTATTAAATTGTTAATCTTTTCTGGCTCTTTGTTGGGCGCAGGTAACTTTTTATTAATTTTAATTTAGAAAATGACCTTTGCTACGGTTACTGGCATAGTTAACAAAATTTGTTTTGCTATTGTGATGTAAGGGCATACAGGTGTCAAATTATTTAATTAAATAAATTTGATACTTTTCATCACATCATTGTTATTTTTTGGGTGATATAAATTCCTCAAACAAATTGTCGGCGTGAATATCCAAATAATTATTTTACGAGTCCAAAATGGAATAAGTTGCGAACCCATTGTCATACACCGGGTCTCATACACACAAAGTTGCCAGACATAGATATTTATCAAACTTATCTCCCGAAAGAATTTAGAAGAAGACGCAGATAAATTTATGTTTATTTAATTGAATTTGCTACAACATCTTCATTTATGAGATGACTTGTTTTTGTCTTCAAAGATCCCTTGGATGTGGATGGTTGAGCGGTAAATTAATTACTTATTTTAGTTGCATTTTTATTACGTTCTTCTTCTTAATTTCTTTTCGTTATTAAATTCTGGTAACTAGACAATTTCTTTATTCTATTGTGATTTAGCTATTGTGAAAACTCGTAAAAACAAACTACCTATTTAACTATTTTAGTGCTCGAACTTCTTAGGGTCGAGTTCGCCAACTATGACATAACGATGTGTTAGCTAAATAGAGCTCTAAATATAATCGGGCCTATAAAGTTAACGCTGTTCACCAAAAATAAAATGGGGACTGTTACGTAATCAGTTGTAATTAGAACGAATAAATAGTAAAAGAATGAGTAGTATAATGCTACTTTGTAAAATAAAGCAAAATGTGTGCAATTTATACATTCGCACGTACATTCGCTTATATCCGAGCGACATCCAAAAATATTAGGATAACAAATTATACTGCAATATGTGCTCCGTGTTATGGCAATGCCATTTAGTTACCATACACGCCTTTGTTATTTATTAGCATTATGTTTTATTCTGTTGATCTCTGTTGTCATGGCAACGTCTGAAATGCGTTTTATTATTTTGCTTTCTCGACATATTTTCGAAATAATTTCGTCGTATTTGGAATGAACGAGTATTTAAAATTGTCTAAAACATTATTTTCATCTAAAATGTAATTTATCTAATGTTATCTGGATATCTAATGCTGGGTAGTGTCCATCACTGGGAATAGACAACTGGATCCTAAATGTCTATCAATGGTGATTTTAGATTTTCCTATACCTTCTCAAATTTCTAAGAATTTATTACAGATACTTCTACTACGCATTCTTGAGAATATTGATATGATATTTTACTAATGACTCTTGGTCTGTGTTTTGTACTAATTGCTTGTATTGCTTTTATGATGAACACTGTAGTACAAGTGTCCATTATTAGATCCTTCACCTTACCTTATTTATGAAATGTCACATTTGTTTACAATAACCGCCGGTTAAACGAGGTTATTGAGGTACATTAAGATAATCGGTCGATTACAGCATTTAATCAATGTTAAGTGCTTGATGAACAGCAAAACCATTATTAAAGGCCCTTTTACGGCGCAATCGGCTAAATAAGATTTAATCATCTCTTCGCGAACACAATAATTAATAACAAAATAATGCGCACCTTGCTCACATCTTTGATTAAATGTATTTTCATCACTTCAATCAATTCTTTTGGCTCTCCTTTTACTTAAAGTCCCCGTGACCTAGTGTCCGACCAAAGATTCGGCTTTGGCTTCGGCCACCTTTGGCCAAAAATCCATCTTCGGCTAGATCCGAAGCCGAAGGTCCCGCCGAAGGTCTGAAAACAGTCGGAATTAAACGAACTGTTACGAAGAGTGAGTGACTGACGGACCGGACTGCACTTAGTTCAATGCGGATGCCTTTATCACCGAGAGAAAAGCGGCATGAGCCACTTTACGCCGATATTCTTCTTTAGCTGTAGATAACATTGAAGAAAATTATTAAATTACTAATAGTTTATAAACCTTCGGCTTCGGCCGAAGGTTGTAGAGATGGCCGATTAATCGGCTTCAGCTTCAGCCAAAAATAGACCTTCGGTCGGACACTACCGTGACCCCACCCCGCTAACGTTGCAGGCATCGCATCGATCGGGTTGCGTTTATAAACTCTATAAACAAACTCATGGCGGCTGTTTTGATTTTAACTCGGAACTATTATAAATTAAAACCCAAAGCCAACCAATATTAAACCATAAACAATTAAATTATCTTGGAAGACTTATGCAAGCACATTAATATGTTTTTTAATAGACAAAACTTCACGAGACATGTGTTGCGCCCAGTGCCTATAAACCTATTACACCTACTTAGATACTTATCTAAACGCTAATACAAAGAAATATGTTGTTGTATGTCTAGCAAAAATAATTTCGATAGCGGCGCCGGCGCCCCTACTGGCCTGGCGCCTGTGTGCGCCGCACACTTCGCACACAGGGGCGGCCCGGCCCTGGTCAAAAAGGCGTGATGTTTTAATAGATAAATATCCACAAATTACGTATTCGACGATATACGTTTCCCTCTGAAAGCCCACAACGATCTTAATTTGTAATATTATTATTGAGAGGTCCATTAGTTTTAATTATAAACTAAGTAAATACGCCTACACGATTTCAAGTGTATGGCTATATACTTTAGCTACAGTATAAGTACGTGCTCCAATTCAGACATCGATAATAACACGCGTACGTTCCATAGTCATTGGTGTAGTACAAAATGACCTGACCTGTGATCCTCAACACGTAGTCCTAGGCTGCTGGACGCCGAGCCACACAAATATTTTCAACGTCCACGTTTTAATGTCATTTTTGTTTTTGTTTTTAGCTCCGAAAGTATTCGCACTAGCTTTCTCAGTAATCAAAAAGTTTATGAATGAGTACACTATATCGAAAATCAAGATCTTCGGTTCGGACTCCAAAAAATGGCAGGCGCAGGTGTTCACTACAATCGAGAGAGACCAGCTCCCTCAGTTCTACGGTGGTACAATGGTAGACGAAAACGGAGACCCGAAATGTAGTCTCATTGTAAGTCATTCTTTATATTTAATAAAAAACTCCGAGTCTTTACAAAGGAATTATTTCAAAATGCTCGTTTGCCGCGGTCAATTATAAACAAAATATATCAATAAATAGTCTCGGTGGTCCAGTGGTTGAGCACACGGCTTTTCATCCAGAGGTCCGGGTTCGAACCTGACACTAGCTCACACCAGTGAATTTTCGAAATTGTTTTCGGAAGTTATGTGTCATAAATATCGATAACTGAAGACTTTGTGCCCTATATGGCGATAGTTTCGCCACCTATTCCATTTGGGGCGTAAACATAAAGGCGAGACGAGGCTTAACAGCCGCTGCCTACACCTTCAGGTTACAAAGCCGTGAAGTTATATTATGTTATAGAAAAAAACACTGTCAAATAACAAGAATTAGGGAACATCCATAAATTACGTGATTTGTTATCTCCTACGTAAAATTACATAATATTAGACTCGACTCCCTCCCGCCCTTTCTCACGTATTATATAAACGGCTAATATTGGCAGTGGTGAGTTCTTAATATTGAATTTTTGAGAGATTGTGACATGAGTCTGCAGGAAATATGAGCGTATGCATGCGCATACTTCCAGCAGACTCATGTCACAATCTCTTCCTTAATAGAATACAAACTCATCAGATCGATCACAAAAATCTGAGTGTCCTAAAATATGGTCACTTCACTTGCTTCTCTGATATTCTTTCCCGCCTTTTGTAAATCGCAGTTAACAGTCTATGAAATAGCGATATGTAGCACTTAGCTGAATATTCCACCGAGACTGGCGAACATGGAAATTAATTGCACTGCTACTTAGAGAAAAATAAAATTAAGTTTTTACGTTACAGGTGAAGCCTGGAGGCAAAGTGCCCAAGACGTACTATCTGAATCACCCTTCATTTGACTCTACAAATAAAGAATACAAGAGAGTGACTGTCAAGACTGGAGATATACACGTGGTGGATCTGCTTTGTTCAGACAACGACAGTGTTTTGAAGTGAGTATTTAGATCGAAGACTCTTTGCTCACAGGTACTAAAGAATATGTAATATAACATAACTTCACGCCTTTTCTACCCAAAGGTGAAGGCAGCGGCTGTTCTCGTCTCGCCGTTATGTTTACGTCCCAAATGGAGTAGGTGGGCACTAAGTAATGTGTGATAAATATCGATGATATTTATACAGTCTCAAAGTTATTTGTTTCGTCAAAGGAATAACCACAGAAATAGATCAAGATAGAACGGCGAATAGGTGTGGCAAACGTGCCAAAACCATGCACTATATTGCATGCTTTTCGAAACACGCTCTCATTAGGCAACGAGCGCTCCTGCCATGCGTTCAGGACGTAAAAAGTAGATAAAACGTCACATATATGCCTTATTATACTGTGGCAAATTCTAAAAACAAAAATAGTGAATCAAATATGAAAAAAGGAAATATTTCGTATGATCAGTAAGTACAGAAAATCAGTAGAAAGTATTTTTTTGAGATTATAAATTATTGTTTTACTTTTACTATGTTCCACAATTACGATCACAAGTTGTATATTTTTTCGTTATGATAAATATCCATTGCTGTCCGCATTCAACGCTCGTATACAAAAACATTGCGCGTATAAATTATACGCGTAATGTACGTCGAATCGAACGAAATACACAATACACCTGCTAGTTGATCGCTGTGTCTGTTAATCGCTGTGTTTGGCCTTCGAATGTTAGAGATGGGCACTCCATGTATCGTTGAGTCTTAGGACTTATCGATAAATTAATTCAATAATAATTTGAGTATCAGCTCATGTCTTGCTTTGTCCCTACTTTATTCTAACACCACAAATTTCAACCAGTGCTTCGTAATTACATTGTCAGCAGTTTATTTGACAGTATAAGTTTTCACCAATTTGACCAATCGCCGATGGAAAATCATTTCGTTCTTCTCAAACGGGCAGTAACCGAGGTATATGTAGACGTTCGGCTTCGTTATTTAACCAGGACTGTGTGAGGCCAACCCTTACAAAAAGGCAAATATTTAATAAATATGTATAGTTTCAAGGACAGTATAATAATTATAACTAAATTTTATATACTGTTGGAAAAATATGTTTTAGGTATTAATATGTCGGATTAAAGTATTCAACATGTTTTACTTTCTATGATTATCGTTACACAAAATCAATAAAGTTGGTAAAATATAAAAATAATAAAATTAACACACGTTGCCGATATTAACATCGATAATCTAATGTGTGTGTCTCCTAACTAGTCGCCCCGCTAGCAATGAAAATGACGTCACGCTGTGGGCGTGGTTTTTCAAAAAAGTGACACGCTCGAAATGTATGAAAATATGACATCGCGGCCGTTCTATCTTGATCTATTTCTGTGGGAATAACCTCTAAATGCTGTATTTAATTGAAATATCTTGCTTAACCAGATGGGAGTGCGGCGTGGACAGTCATGAAATAAAATTCTCAATCAAGCGTCGTGATGAGGACGGCAACGAGACAATTGTACACGGACCTACCAAGCTAACAGAGGGCCCCACAGATGTCGGTGTCATCGCTGTCTCCGGACCGGCCACTTGTGAGTTGTTTTTATTTACCATTCGGTCATTTTATACCAGTTTTACAATTTTAACAATGGTAGAGCCAAGCAGTTCGCTGCATGAATGGTCTCTCAGAAGATCGACGTAAACTAGCTAATGCCGCGTTTCGCTTTGTGAGAGAGGTATACGGTGGCTCAAGAATTTCCCCACTTCCGACCCCTTCCATATCCTATTAAGGGCGGGAAACTCAAACACTATCATTGTCCATGGGCGACATTTTTTGCTTGCCAGCGGATGACACGTCTGCTCGTTGGCCCCTCTATCTCATAAAAAAGACACGGTAACAGAATATTTAGTAGCTATCGGAATCATTATAACTACTTACTATACATACAAACTTCACGCCGCCATACCTTGCGGGATGGGCAGGGAGAACAGAGCGCCATAAGGCACGATTCTTACACACAGTAGTACAGTCGTTTCATTGACTTTCATAACTCTTTTCATGCACGCGCGTCGATTTTTGAGGCTCCCAACATCACCTTCCTCCAGAACAAGTTCTATTTGGTTATGGAATGTGTGTCTTGACCGTCTTCGTCTCCTACATCCATCCGCTTTTGTATTATATATCTGTTTAGTCAGTCTTGCATCATCCATTCTTTCTACATGTCCGAATCATCGGAGCCAGCCCTTTCTTATATCTATATTTTATCTAAATTGTTAACAGATTCAGTGGTATTCGACAACAAGAGCGCTTTCCTACGCAGTAAGAAGATATTCTACGATGTCCTAATTGCTGTCCCGACGAAAGACCTTAACATCAGCGCTGACCTTCACGAAGATCTCATACCGCCGGCCGCGTCTGGCACAAATTTATAAATTTAATTAAATAGATCGTACTTATTGCATTTTAATATTTTAATTAATAGGTGTAATTGGTTTAACTTTTGGGACATATGTATTAAATATTAGATAAATTGACTGTTATGAACTAGGTAACTGACTATAGGTACGTATTATGAATGCATAATACGTACCTATAATATGTACCTAAACTAATCAAAAATATAAAAATTGGATCATTCAGATTAGCAACAAAATATAAATCCACGACTGATAGGATTATCCGTTATTCCTATCAGTCGCTTATCTTTTTCGACTTCACTTTATGAGTAGATTACAAAAATAAATAAATAGAGTTCGTATAAAGGTTCAATAAAAAATAACTAAATAGAGTTAGTGACAGTAGCAATTATTTTTTCAATTGAGTAGAATTATATTTAATTACTCTAGGTAACGTAAAACGTAACTTCAACGTAAAGGCAGCGGCTATTAAATAGCTCGACTCGCCGAATCGTTACGTCACATCCCAAATAGAATAATATGGCGAACAGCAAAGTTGTCAGTCATCATTGGACAGTTCCGATAAGTTCCGACGATCTCGGTGATTCCGTTTGGTAATTCGGAACATAGGTACAAAATTACTTAGGTAGGTATAAATATACCGTATTTACAAAAGATTAAGAACGTGCACCCTGATAGCAATGACAAGGTTTTTTTATTTTACTGACATATTTTTGGAAGATTTCCTTAAAAAAAAATCCCTAGTTTTCTATAACTACTATAACGATGATCATTTTTTTTAAATATCTACCATTATCTTTTCTTTATAGATGATGTATCCTTTTTATATTTATTCTTGAATACATATTGCATTTTGTATTTATTAATGGTACCGTTCAGTGTTACTACCAAATCTTAAAGCACATTCAGATACTTTTTCTTTTATTGTTTTATAGCTTCTGTGGCATATTGTTTCAATTTTGGCGGGAACTTTTTTATTTCCGTCTCAGCTCAGCATTTTTGGTAGAATTATGTACACAACATAACATATTTACAAACATAACATATTTAACAAAACTCCGTATTTGTTATGTAAATATCTAATTACATACTTATTATGACTAAAATAGCCGACGGCTGCATTAATATTACCTACTAAATTTAACAGTGGTTTCTTTCTGTATAACATGATGAGAACTTATCGTGATTTGCATTTATAAAAAAAATATTTAAGAAAGCGTCTCTGTGATAATATTGAGATACCTATTATATTTTTAATGGAAATTATTAACTTGATATAAATAGTTATTTTATAAATTTCACACGGTATTTTCGTAATCGCATTCATACTTAATTTGTTATTGTGTAACATTTTTATCTTATCATAAAGTTGCAATAGAGCAGTGAAGATAGTGATGGCTTGGTTTGGTATTTGTCATTTGCACTGTCAGAAAAAATGTACTAATATTCATCACTGACAGCGCAACCGCGTATATTAGATTTTCAGGATATTTACATTTTAACACATGAACATTATCTATGTAAAAGTTGACACTTTCTTTGAAGAGCTTTTTACGCACACATTGATAAGTCACTCACGCATCAACAACCCATTTTTGGTCTCGTTGTTTGTTTGGGTGACTATTTCCGATCTATTATTCTTAAATCTATGGATTTGTCCGTCCCGTTTTTGACAACCAAGATCTCGCAGACGTCGCTTTAAGTTTTAACAAGCAGCTGACGATGATCATAACTTGTAACTATCCCACAATTGGCCACTAGATAAATATTGATCTTGAAAAGAAAATTAAAACGTTGTTCTTAAAATATATTTGAATAATCATTACATAGTATAAAACAAAGTCACTTTCCGCTGTCTGCCCCCTTATATGCTTATATCTTTAAAACTACGCAACGGATTTTGATGCGGTTATTTTAATAGTTAGAGGGTGTCAACGGGGTGGTTTTGATCTTTAATTCATATATGATGCTGTAAAGAAAAAATGATAATTTTCGAGATTTAGCACTTTAGTTGCAAACGCTGTCTGAACCCTAAGCGATAGATCAAAACAATGTTCTACATTAATAAACACCTTCAGAAGGTCTACAAAAAAGTCCGCGAGGGCATATGTCTATCTTTTAAGGATAACAAACAATGACCGTTTTTATTTTTTTACTTTTTACGAGAAAAACGCTTCGTAAATAAGCCTTCGTAATAACGCTTCGTAATAATAATTTTAAACATTGCAGCATTAATTTTCATCCAATTATTATCTTAAATAGATTGTGCTTTCAATATAGATCAATATCGCCCTTTACAGCATGTAATTTAAACGAATATTTACGAAGATATTACAGTATTAACATAGCGGGACATAACAGTTGCGTTGCGCGCCAGAACGCGTGCCGATAAATAGCACAAATTGAACTTTTTGTACAATCCAAATTTTACTCATTTATTTCTTTTGATGCGGAACAAAGTTCGCCGGGTCAGCTAGTAATTATTATATAATTATAAATCGGCATTAGAAATTTGCTCTTAATTACTATTGTATTGTTGTAAATATATTGAGATAAGTTTATGTACTGTGATTATTTTAGAATACAATTTGTTATTGGTTGGGACTTTTTCTATATTACCTATCTATAAAACTGTTCAGAGAAAAATATAGGATTAATTATGAATACCTTAGAAATTATTAGATATTATAGGAATTTTTGTTTTATACTTATTTTATGGAAGATTTCTGGGTTGCTCAATTCATCATAATCGGTGACTGTTATCATAATGTAAATATTTTTTTAAATAAATGTTACAGTTATAACAATATCTTGTTTGTTTTATTATTTTGTAAATTCATTGACTCAGTCGACAATATTCATTGAATAATATTGTTAAAAGTACATACATTTATTCACACCAAGTCCCTTGGCACGACGTAGGTAGAGAGGACGGAGCGTCATAATCTAATATACCTATAGAATTCCCGTGTCACAATGTTCGTTCCCATAGTCCTCCGAAACGGCTTAAGCGATTCTCATGAAATTTTGTGTGCATATCGGTTACTATCTATATTTCATCCCCTAAATGTTAAGCCCACCCCTAAACATTTTTTTATAATTTTTCGATATACTATTTTCTATGTATTTCTATTTTCTGTTCTTTTTTTTATAAAACTGGATACAATAATACATACAACCCTAAATTTTCAACCCCCTACGATCAACCCCTATTTTTTCAATTTTATTTTTTGGCAAGACAACGTTTGCCGGGTCAGTATAATACATTATCAAATATTTGCGAAATATGTTGTGGTCCAGTGCTCTCTGCTTCTCACTCACTCTCTCCCGCGTCGCGGGATCAATTCCGGCTCACACCAAAGACATCTCGGAATTCTTTCGTGGTCATTACATAGTATAAAACAAAGTCACTTTCCGCTGTCTGTCCCCTTATATGCGCATATCTTTAAAACTACGCAACGGATTTTGATGCGATTTTTTAGTAGTTAGCGGGTGTCAACGGGGTGGTTTTGATTTATAATTCATGTATAGTGTAGTAAAAACAAGTGATAATTTTCAGGATTTAGAACTTTAATCGCAAACGCTGCCTGAACCCTAAGTGATAAATTAAAACAACGTACTACATTATTATACACCTTTAAAAGGTATACAAAAAAGTCCGCGAGAGCATATATCTATCTCTTAGGGATAACCCACAATGACCATTTTTATTTTTTTACTTTTTACGAAAAATAATGGCTTATTTACGATTTTAAATATTACAGCATTAATTTTCATCCAATTAAGTGTCTTAAATATATTGTGCATGTAATATAGAAGATCCTGGCCCTTTACAGCATGCAATTTAAACGTCTTTTTCGAAGATATTGCAGTATTAACATAGCGGGACTGCAGTTAATACTTTTGATGCGGAACAACGTTCGCCGGGTCAGCTAGTGATAAATATGACTGACAAATCTCTGCCAGGTGTACAACAATAGTTTCGACACCTATTTCATTTGACGCGCCTCGTGGCGCATTGGTAAAACTACCGGCTGCAGCATTGAGGTCGGGGGTTCGATTCCCACCCGAGCACAAATATTTGTGACAAACATGAATATTTGTGTGGCGTCTGGGTGTTTTTCTATGTATTTTAAGTATGTATTTACAAAAGAAAAGTATATATGTATTAATATCCGTTATCTAGTATCCATAACATAAGCATATAGTTGCTTAGCTTGGAACTAGAGGGCGCTGTGTGTATTGTGTCCAAGATATTATTATTTATTTATTTGGGGCGTAACGTAACGATTCGGAGTGTCGAGGATTTAACAACCGCTGCCTTCGAGCAGAAAAGGGCGTGCAACCTTCGAGTAGACAAGGGCGTGATGTTACGTTTCATGTTTATGTATAGTTTTATGGGAAACGAAATAAATACTTGTTAAGGAATAATAGATTGTTCTTGTAACGAAAATCGAATGGCCAACAATATTTTATCACTTTCTGGAAAATTTTGAGTGGGTTTCTCTCTCTTGCCTCAACTTTAATATTAGATAGATTCATGGTCATGCGTCATTTTGGATATTTACGATAATTTGTTTCTTTGTAAAAATTCAACACATAAATTATATTATACAATATTATACCAGTACATAAATTATAACTATAAAATTTTCAATATCAAAAGTTGTTAGCTCCGTTATTCCCTTTAGAGAACAACTTTCTGGAGAGAAAACTCTCTCTCAGAAACCTGAGGGTCCAGTATCCTATAATAAGATTGGACGATATTAAGTTACCATTGGGACTCATTGTATTTAGTAAATAGGTAGGTAGGTACAATATGTTTTCTGCACGCGAGTAATTTTTATGACCGTTTGTATTTTGTCATAAATTATAGAGGAACTATAAAATAGCTAACATGTGGCAAATAATCAAGTATTTTTATCTAATAATATAACGCCATATGGTCTCTCATACTTTTAGTACCTACTTATTATTTAAATGTAGGTACTTAGATGCAGTGCTGTCATGTACCTTTTTTTGTCATTGATTTATTGAACTCGGTATCATCGGTATTTATATGCTCTGTGCTCGGTATTTACAGAATAATGAGTCCAGAGGTTGGCACAAATATAAATGAAATTAGCTGTTACTGCTGATATAAATGGTACCTACTGTGGAGGATGACGATGACGTCACAGAAGCTATGATGTGCACAAAAAAATATTACAAGTTTCCACCCGCAGCTTCAGTCTCTGCTACTTTTTTAATATAGCGATTATTGTACTAGGAACAACACCGCCTTATATGTATTAAACAAATTTATCATGTTATTACGAGCTTGCCAGTCATAAATATTTTTACAGTAAATAATATCTTTTTGTAAGCCCGTACGTGGCTACGATGTTAATAAAATGACGTTGCTTACAGTACAGCACGGAAGATTGGGGGAAGAAACACGGAAGTTACAGGGGCAGCGGGTGAAGGGTTGTATTCCAGTCGTAACATAACTTCACACCTTTTTTCACCCCAAGGTGTAGGCAGTTGCTGATAAGCCTCGACTCGCTGTTGTTTTACGCCCCAAATGGTATAGGGCGAGCCTATACATACCGGCATACCGGGCACAAAGTTTTTAGTCATGGATATTTTTCACACATAACTTTCGAAATTAATTTAGAAAAGTCATTGCCGAACCAGCGACCTCTGGATTCAGAAGCCGTGTGCTCGACTACTGGACCACCGAGTATTCCAGACGTGTCTCAAGTTATCGCGCTCGAGTAGCACAATTGAAATGTCAAGCACTAAAAATATATTAGATATGGGTGATATGATGATATTGATGTCGCAGTTCTTTTCTATAGGCATCCTAATTTTTTCCTGGTATAGGTTATGTACTATATCAGGATAGAAGAAAATTATTTAAACTTCAACAACTTTCAAACTGACATTTTGGCAATCAATAATTTAGGAATGGCAAAATTAAAACAAAATAAATTAAAAAGTCTCATAATACATATATTTATTGCATTTAATTTATATACCCACTGCCTTAATATTATTTATTATAAACACGTTTTATGAAATGACAACAGTACCCATTTAGCAAAAACCATCTAATCTTCATCTTCAATCAACATTTGTAGTAATTCTCTTTTGCCACATTGTTCTCCTTCCAACCTTTGAACACCGTTCCATCGTATAATAGTGGGAATGACCATAAGCCTGGTCCTCGGGTCAATTCTGAACGGGCAATCTTTCTTTTTCCAGCTGTAATTTAGTTTTTTACATATATTACAAAAAAATCAGCACATTTATGTTACCTATTATAATATTATGCAGAGAAAAAACCCCCATTAAAAATGGTAAAATCACAAATTTAAAAAAATATACTTCATGCTTACGTTTCCCTGTCACCAACATCAACGGAGACAAATATTAAAGGTTTCTGTATCTCAGTCAAGAATGCCTCTATAACAGGTTCCGCTGAAACAACAATATGATTTACTGCCTCTCATTATGTAGACTGAATGTGGGCAAAAACCCACAAAACTTCATCAAGGCCCAATTCTAAAGCACAAAATATAAAATATAAAAGCTACCTAAGTTACGGCATATTACCCAATTGACAGTACATACACCAACTTCTTCCATTTTCTTTCTTTTTACCAGTAAAGAAGAGTACAACTTTAGAGTCTTTCTTTGCCAACTTTTCAACATATGTTTTAAAATCCTCATAGTTACATAAACTTTCCCTTTTAATATTACCCTTTTTAGCAGTTGGCATATTCTTGACAAGTAACAATATCAAGATATTGTTACTTGTCAAGAATATGACAGGGCAATATACTAAGGATAGATATTATTTGTAAAATCCATAGATTAACAAAAAAAAACAAAAAAGGTTTAATAAAAATATATTTTAAATATACTATTATACTATATTATGATAATATAAGTACACATATAGACTTCAAAGATATTAAAACACCCTACAGTATTATTTTAATTGAGTGTCACTGAAGACTTTTATTAGCAGTACATAGCCTGAAAAATATCTGAGGCCAAATTATATATTCATTATAACAAAAGCCCTGTATCTCTTTTGGAATAATTTTATAGTTTAGTTAGTTATAAGGATTCCGTTATTTCAATTCTAGCTGCTTTATAAAAATAAAATACATGTTATAAAAATTATAAGACAGTTTTGTCTAAGTTTTCCTGTTAACTGCATCAATCACTAGGGAAGGCAAATAGAAAAATGTATAACCTACATAATGGAAACTTTTGCAATATGCTCCAGCAGGATTATAAGCATGTTGTATAATGCATAAATATATCTTACCATTGATACAATCAATACACCAGCTTTGTCCAGAGGCTAGCTTAGAACCGGTAAAACAGATAAGAATTGTAGGGCCTTGCACCTCGACTCCCTTAACATATTCATCAAATTCCGCTATGCCCTTTAATTGAACTCTAGTCAACATTATTATTATAGATAAAATTAGAGCTTAAATTAAAGAATAGTTCTGTAAAAAAATACTTGGAAGTCCACTAAGAAGTGAAATGTATTTCTGAAAGAAAATAACTATGCACTATAACCACAAGTAACTAAAAATTGATTGAATCGAATCATAAACTATTTGTCACAAAGTTTGTTAAAGCACTAATAAAATTAATTAGGTATTTACTGAATTGATAAATTCTATGTTATATCAAAATTTATTGTAGCTAGGGTTGATCGATTTATCTTAGTGATGGCAACTCGAGTTAGGTACT
Organism: Euproctis similis; assembly: GCA_905147225.2. Lineage (NCBI taxonomy): Eukaryota > Metazoa > Arthropoda > Insecta > Lepidoptera > Erebidae > Euproctis > Euproctis similis. The sequence continues at coordinate 3,294,743 of LR990116.1, read as the reverse complement.
AGCTCGAGTCAACTGTAGTTGAGATTTGGACTGACTCGAATCGATCTCGAGTTGATGACCTCCAATACAAGTTCAAATACCTAATTATACCGACGTGAAACGAAGTTAGTCGAGAGTCGAGAGATTTATTTGTGCCGCGATTATTTATGAGAATTATGAGTACATTCGTTCATGTAGCAAACAAAGCGTCACATTTAAGTAGATTTGAAATTATCTTATTTTTGTTCTGTTTCTGTCAATTATCTTTCATCTCCAATTTAGTTCTTCAAAATGAAATTGTAAATTTCAGTTCTTAAAAAACTTCACGCAAAGTCCCTTGCAGAGTAGGCAGAGAGAACAGAGTACCACAAGTCACGATTCTTACACGCTTCACTTCCTTCTATGACTTCCTAAACTCTCTTGTTACGTTACGTCTCTACGCTTGTCGATTTCTAAATCTTATGACGTCACCTTCCTCCAGGACTCGTTCTATTTAAACCATCGGATATAAAGATATATTTTTTGTTCATCATTACATAGTATAAAACAAAGTCGCCGCTATCTGTCCTCTTATATGCTTATAGCTTTGGAACTATGCACCGTATTTTGATGAGGGTTTTTTTTAATAGATAGAGAGTGTCAGCGAGGTGGTTTATATCTAGAATTAGTGTAAAACGTAGAAAAATAAATATAATATTTAGTATGATAATAATTAGGTACATTTCATTAGAACTATATGTGTACACACTACCGCTGATACTATCCTTTTCCAGGTCTCCATTTAGGTTGCCTGGAAGCGATTGCTTGTAACAATAAGGCTGCCAATTGTACATATAATAATTTGTGAATAGTGTAATGTAATGTTTCATGTGTACAATAAAGCTCATTTTTATTGTATTGTATTGTATTGTATAATTTTGGATAACATGAGGTTCAATTAGTACTATTTATCGGCATGCGTCTTGGCCAGTACTACTGCGCGACGTAACAGTGGTAGAGCCAAGCAGTTTACTGCATAATTAGGCCGGCTCGACCAATGAAATAACACGACCTCTCAGAAGATCGACGTAAAGTGACTCATGCCGCGTTTCATTCGGTAGGAGAGGTAACCGAAGGCCCAACCCCCTTCCCCATCCTTCCCTATACCCTATTCCTTAAACACTATATCTGTTGCTGGTGTTCGTAGGTGGCGTTAGTTGCTTACCATCAGGTTACTGCTTACTATCCCATAAAAAAAACTGCTATCCCCCTATTTTGATACTGCAATATCTTCGAAAATATTCGTTTAAATTACATGCTGTAAAAAACCATGATTATCTATGTTACATGCACAATATATTTAAGATAGTGAATTGAATAAAAAATAATGCTGTAATATTTAAAACCGCTTGTATGTAAGCCATTATTTCTCGTAAAAAGTAAAAAAATGGTCATTGTGGGTTATGTGAGATAGACATATGCCATCGCGGACTTTTTGTAGACCTCCTGAAGGTGTATAATAGTGTTAAACAGTGTTTTGATTTATCACTTAGGGTTTAGCAAATTGCAATGAATGTGCTACACCTCGTAAATTATCACTTTTTATTTGCTACATTAAACATGAATTATTCATCGTAACCACCCGGTTTACAATCTCTATTTAATAAAAACAAAACGCATCAAAATCCGTTGCGTAATTTCGAAGATCAACATATGACGCAACGCATACTCGATAGCGGTAGAGCCAAGCAGTTCGCTGCATGAGTGGGCCGGCTCGACCGGTGAAATACCACGACCTCTCAGAAGATTGACGTAAAGTGGCTCATGCCGCGTTTCGTTCGATGAGAGAGGTACCCGGAGGCCCACCCCTCTTCCCCATCATTCCCGGTCCCCTATCCCTTAAAGGTCGGCAACACAACAGTAACACTATATGTGTTGCTGGTGTCCATGGGCGGCGTTGGTTGCTTACCATCAGGCGACGCGCCTGTTCCCTACTATTCCATAAAAAAAAATATGAGGGGACACAGATTTGTTTTATACTATGTAATTATTTTAGATAATTTTAACTATTAGTGCTTAAAACAGTGACTTCTAAGCTTTAGACTATTCAATATTGGCAGACGAAAAATATTTTTTATATTAACTTCAAAATTACCCTAACTCGAGTTACGTGGATTTTAAATCGATACAACTCAAGTTAGGATTTATCCGAGTTGGCACATCACTAATTTATCTTGTAATTGATGCCATTCAAATTGCTACTATTTGCTATTAATAAAGAATCTATGCTACGAGTGAAACATCATGAGTGCGTTCCACTTATAGCCCACAAAGACCGCGACCGCGACCGCGGAAATTGCCGTTTCACTAACGTAAAAACGCCGCGGGCGTTGTAGGCGAATGTTTTAAGTGGAACGCAAAACTTGAGCGCTGTGTGCTAGCAATATGGCGGCTCGGAAAATTCATCAAGTTCTGATGACATAAGTCATTTTTTATTGAAAGCCCACCAAGACCTACTAATATTTTGCGGGCGAAGTGGGCGCGATGCGGTCGCGAACAGTGACGTCATCTATGACGTCGGGCGACCGCTCGCAACGACCGCGGGCTTTATGTGGAGCGCTACTGTGGGCGTTACGGTCGTTGTGGGCTTTATGTGGAACGCGGCCCATTTCTCTTGGCTATCAAACATGAACATTTTAAATATTTTGATGTACTTCTTCTTCTTCTTTCGTTATTGGCGACTATGACCCTACTAGTCACTTTTGGCCATTAATAATCGGTTAACTTCGCATATTTTAATGAAGTTGAAGAATTGAGGTTCGAAAATCAAACGTCATCATCATCATCAGCCTATTGCAGTCCACTGCTGAACATAGGTACGTATTAAAGATTAATTTAATCAAAAATACATATCAAACAAATAAATTAGTTTATGTTAAAATTAATCGATGTTGCGTTTCAGTTCTGTGTCGATAAATATTCAATCTGACTTAGTCGATCTTCAATAAAGTAACAATCTTGGTAAAAAATAATGTAAACTTTTTAATATATGATTTTTAATTTATATTTTGAAATTATATATCTTGGATGCGCTTTTAGCAGGGATGGAAGGTACACCGCGGATGTAGAAAGACGAGTGGCGATAGGAGATAGTGTAAATGGCGCGTTGGGCAGATTCCTGGGCGCAAAAAACATTAGCAGAAAAGCGGATGGATGTAGGAGTCGAGGACGGCCAAGACACACATTCCATGACCAAATAGAACGTGTTCTGGAGGAAGGTGATGTTAGGAGCCCCAAAAATCGACGCGCGTGCATGAAAAGAGTTATGAAAGTCAAGGAAGCGAGTGCGGCGTGTAAGAATCGTGCCTTATGGCGGTCGGTTCTCTCTGCCTACCCCGCAAGGGATTTGGCGTGAAGTTATGTATGTATGTATTTTAAATTTAAGTTCACTGAAACAATATCAGAATCAATACTGACTTCTTTGATAATTTATTTTTTAACAACATAAATTTACTTCTTCCACAGGTACTGGCTACTGGCAAATATGCACATCGAGTGGTGAATTGGTGAAACAAAAAAGAATGAAAAACGGTTGCTTTATAATTATTGTTTGAAGTTTTGAACTTTGAATTTGAATTGATTTAAAATACTTTGGTCAAGTTTGGTGCTGGGTTTAAGTTTTTGTTATAAAATATATTCTTCAAGTTAGATTCATGGAGTGTTGTCTGTGGAAATATAGTCACACCGTGTTGTAGCACTGTATTCCCTTTTGAAATGGATGCCACTCCGAGTGTAAAGGCTAAAACATTAGCAGAATTGCTACCGGGGTTGAGTGGTAATTAAATCATTTGAACTTATTGTTTATCACTTGTTATTTCTTAATTGAGATTTCACTTGGAGCGAAGTGGCATGCACTTAGTTAATTGATTATGTCTAATAATTATGTATCATTGTTGACAGCCAAATGTTTACAGAAAGTGTAAAATTATCGAGTTTAGTTTATAATCAACATATTTCAACGATTAATTCTATGTCAAATTAATGTTTAGGTATCTTATCAAAAGACAGTATGCTTCATTTAGCCACACGAAATCAACCATGTCAAGAAATAGGAAAGACACAGCGATGCGAGAGTATTGCTAAACCATTAACCATGGCAGAAATGAGAGCGGAATTGCAAGGTAAGCAAAGTATTTTATACCCATACTATATTATTAGGATAATTTGCAAGCCATTGGAATTAGTTCTATATAAGGAAACTATTTCTTTGCTTTTTTTTGTTATATGATGGATATTATTACCGCAAACATCTATAAATAATACGTAACTAAGTCTCGCCACCTATAACATGTTTCAATATTATCATATATTCCAGCTCTGAAGGTACCCTCACCTAGGAGACCTGCACAGGCGGTTGGTACTGCATCTTCTAGGAAAAATAAATGGAACTCGTCTGTCAAAGTGGATAATAAAATTGTTAGCCGCACAGAAAACAAACAGTTCAAATGTAATGATGCAAGAAAAGCTTTGAACTTTCAACCTGTACCTAAAGTAAGTGCAGCCTGCATTGACTCTCTGTAAACAGTACTTTTACTTCCATATAATTTGAAAGAAATGATGTGTTAAGTACATTTTGAGACAGTAACAAACTTCTCTATTACTAGTCACATTATGTATTGATGGTTGTTATTTTTTTTATAGTTTAAATATTCCAATTAATTGTCTTCTTTTAAAATTTTTAGACAGTTCCAAGTTCCAGAGTCACAATTGCTCCTGAGTCTACGAGATTCCAGAAGCCTGACACTAAGAAATTCCTCAAACCGGATTTAACTAAATTCCACAAACCTCAACTTGGAGCTATGAAATCACTTCCTTTGCAAGGTATGATAAAATTTATAGTATTACACCAATAATGTCCAGGTTCTATTATGCCACAACTCACAATTTTATACATACACAGGCTTGAATGTCCGTCAATGAAAATTTGTTGCACCCATATTAAGTAGCGAATGTAATTATACAAAAATCACACTTTATTAAATATGTTTTACTCAATGGAGCATGGAAATTTACTGACAACCCTAAACTAACTGTCCTATATTGTCATTATGTTTACATAAACAATAATGAAAACACTTTCATAACAAATTCAATAATGGACTAACATAGTTGTAGGTTGTAGGTGTGTACCAGCTGCCAATGAAATTTAATAAAATCTAATATTTACTCATTGTTTCTTAGTTTATAATATTTTATCATAAATTATTATGACATTATTCGTTTTGATTTCAGCCCGGAACAATATAAGAATTAGTGGTATATGCAAGATCACTGAAACTCCAGATGTCCACAAACAAATCAAGAGCCGATCAATACTCACTAATAAAGAGAATGTATCCTGTAAAAGCTATATTAAAACAGTTTCAACACTTTCTGCCACCAGCTACAAAAAACTTACATTTTCCATCCCAGACTCTCCAGTGTCTAATGAGTTATGGGAACCTAGTTGTGACGCGAGTTTCTTGCGAAATGAAAAGGAAATAAATGATCATGAAGAAAAAGCCAAAGCAATAATAGAAGAACACACTTTAGAAAATATAGCTGAAATACAGCTTCCTGCTTCTACACCTTTCAGGGAATGCAGAAGCATTAATGATTTTTTCAATCACTCCAATGATATAGATAATTCGGAAATTTGCAAAGATGACACTATAATGCAATTTGATAATAATCCACCTACCAAAGTCACAAAGAGGGAAGAGAGTCTCATGGCCTCCCTGTGTGATTTATTTAAGAAAACAGTGGTACAGAGTCCGCAGGAGACTACAGAACTTGATGACTTGTTGTTAATTGAAAAAGAGATTGAGCAAATGATTGAATGTCAAACGAAAACTTTACAATCTGTGAAGAAATTAATAAAAGAGAAAAAAATATCTTTAGCAAAAGAAACAACATAAATAATAATAAAACAACATAAAAAATAATAAAGTATATAACAAATATTAAAATTAATGTTCAAATGTAGTGTTAGTACTTTATTAATAAAATATTAGCTATTTATTTACAACACATAATAATATTATTATTCCAAATATTTACTATGATTGTAAAGGGAAAGAAGGACGGGTAAGGGTAGGGCCACGGGTTACCTGTCTCACCCAGCGAAACGCGGCACAAGCCTTTTTACGCCGATATTTTGAGAGGTCGCGGTATTCCACCAGTCGAGCCGACCCATTCATGCAGCGAACTCAGTGTATGCTGTATTTTTATCCATAAAATGCATTTTAGTCTTATCACTTTAACCCTTCGCACGTTCATTGGTGTAATTATAATTTCTATGCTGTTTCTTCTGCACGTCAATAACATGGTGCATAGCAGCAATCTTCACTGTTATACCTATGACAATACGCCGGATATATGGAGGGCAAGGCCAAATTAGCCTTTAAAAAAGCTAGGTGTGGTGTGTGTGTGAGCAGGACGGTTTTGCACGTCAGGTTATCGTTCTTAACTTTGGGCGAGGGACGCGCAATTCGGCTGGTCGACAACCAAGCTCTTTCCAATCAGCTTGATCCTTTCGCGTTGCGGATAGATGTTGCATCTCTATACATATGCAATCCCATCTACCACGGGGAGTGTTTCAACCATTTTCTTGCCACGCACTGTTCCATTGTGGAACCAGTTACAGACGACGGTATTTCCGGACCCTTACGGCCTAGAAACCTTCGTGATGCCCCTGGTATTGCTGGGGCTACGGACGGCAGTGGTCGCTTTCCATCAGGTGACCTGCAAGCTCGCTTGCTTCCTAATTTATAAATAAATTGAAACAGGTAAATGAAATTGTAAAGGTTAGATGCGCTTTTAGGAGATAGGCGATAGGAAACAGCTTAAATGGAGCGTTGGGCAGATTCCTAGGCGCAAAAAACATTAGCAGAAAAGCCCAGTTAGCAATCTACATTGCAGTTCTCATCCCAACGCTAACTTATGGAAGCGAGAGCTGGGAATGGTAGAGTAAGCATGAAAGTAGGATAAACGCGGTAGAAATGAGGGCACTGCGCATAATCTGCGAAGTGACATGCTCCGATGGTTCGGACATGTAGAAAGAATGGATGATGCAAGACTGACTAAGCAGATATACAATGCAAAAGCGGATGGATGTAGGAATCGAGGAGGGCCAAGACACACATTCCATGACCACATTGAACGTGTTCTGAAGGTGATGTTAGGAGCCTCAAAAATCGACGCGCTTGCATGAAAAGAGTTATGAAAGTCAACGAAGCGAGTGAGGTGTGTAAGAATCATGCCTTATGGCGCTCTGTTGTCTCTGCCTACCCCGCAAGGGATTTGACTTGAATTTAAGTTATGTATATTTGTAATTATAATATAAAACACCATGAAAATTCTAAATTGTAATAGAATTTTCCTTAGGTAGTCCAGGCACTAATGCTGCTGCTGAAAGAGTATTTTTTCTAGGGAATTATTATTGTAGCAGAGAGATCCCTTTGCCTACAGAGTGTTTTTTTTCTTTATAATGGACGACCCTCCGACCTGTTATGCAGGAGCAGTAAGAAGTCGCAACTTTCTGTAAAAACATTATCTGACTTCATATCAGTCAAATTTAATATGCATATAAAATTTGTTCATATTTAGTATAAAAAAAACCACCCCGAAAAAATAAATAAAAGGATTTATGATTTATCGTTTTTTCATATTTTTTTCACTTAAGTAATATGGACTTACAAAGTCTTTTAGGACAAAACTAGTTGGTCACCATAATAATAAATTGTTATCTGTCCCCCTTAAAGGTCTGAATCATCATTACATAAAACAAAGTCACTTTAACTTACTTTAACTTTAACAGTGGTAGAGCCAAGCAGTTCGCTGCATGAATGGGAAGGTTCGACCGGTGAAATACCACGACCTCTCAGAAGACTGACGTAAAGTGGCTCATGCCGCATTTCGTTCGGTGAGAGAGGTACCCGGAGGCCCACCCCCCTTCCTCATCCTTTTCTATCCCCTATTCCTTAAAGGTCGGCAACGCAACAGTAACACTAAATGTGTTGCTGGTGTCCGTGGGCGGCGTTGGTTGCTTACCATCAGGTGACACGCCGGCTCGTTTGCCCTCCTGTTCCATAAAAAAAACTTTCCGGTGGTTTTGATCATATATGATGTTGTAAGGAAAAAATGATAATTTTCGAGATTTAGCACTTTAATTGCTTGTTCTACATTATTCAACACCTTCAGAAGGTCTACAAAAAAGTCCGCGAGGGCATGTGTCTATCTCTTAGGGATAACCCACAATGACCATTTTTATTTTTTTACTTTTTACGAGAAATAAGCATTAATTTTCATCCAATTAAGTATTTTAAATAGATTGTGCATGTAATATAGATGAACAGCGTGCAGTTTAAATGAATATTTTGGAAGATATTGCAGTATTAACATAGCGGGACCGCAGTTAAAGCCGATATATAGCACAAATTGAACCCCATGATATCCAATATATACTGATTCATTACTTTTGATGCGGAACAAAGTTCGCCGGGTCCGCTAGTTATTTATATTTCTCTTGTCATTTAAAAATAAATATATAATAGTTGTCTAAAACTTAGGAAGGGCATGCTTCCATGGTTCAGGCATGTAGAAAGGATAGATTAATTAAATGCCAGATTGAGAGTGTATCTATACATACACAGTGCAAAGGCGAAAGGCTGTAGCAGTCGAGGACGAACAAGACATACATCCCATGACCTAATTGAACGAGTCCTTGAGGAAGACAGGATAGGACCAACTCGATAGGATAGGATAGGAAAATCCGACCAACGTGTGTGAGTTAGGAAATCAAAGAAGCAAGTCAGAATCTTGCCTCATGACATCTCTCTCTGTGCCACACCGCAAAAGACTCGGCGGGAAGTTAAGCGTGTGTTTGATTTAAAATTTGAATGTGGTCGCTGCGTACTTCCTCTCCCATTGCTGATAGGGGGCATCATTTTAACCCTGCCAAATGTTGCCTGGAAGTCAACGAGTGCGTTTGAAAGAATTATGAACGTCAATTAAGCGAGACGACTGATACGTAAGAGTGAATATGTACACGTAATATATATACACGTAAACATGCGTTGAGTCGTGTGCTTCTTGAAAAATAGCGCCCTCTACTGGCGGGTTCTTTACCCAGAATGGAGTCCATACTTTGATTACCATTGGCCTGTGGGTCATTTTCGTTTTCATCTGTATCTTAGGTGCTTTTGACATCTATGTTTATTAAGTATACATGAAGTTTGTTTTTTAAGATGGACGCGCGTGACTGAACATTTTCATTAGTTTTTTGAATGGTGTGATTCCAGATTTTTATATGATAAGGAATAAAATAACATAAGAAATGGCTGTATGGTCAACGACCTTTGCCTACTCACATTGAGTGAATTATTATTAAATAACTAAGTATACATGACAAATGACAAGTCATAGAACTCCAGTGCTGCCAACCCCAACAAATCAAAAAACAACAGTTCTCTAATTAAAAAACAGTAGATGGGTTCAAAAGGCAAGTTTCATACTTTACTCATATAATAATTTAAACGCTGCATGAATGGGCCAGCTCAACCGGTGAAATACTTCAACCTTTCAGAAGATCGACGTAAAGTGGCTCATGCCACATTTCGTTTGGTGAGAAAGACAATCGGAGGCCCACCCCCCTTTCGCAACCTTATACCTTAAAGGTCGGCAGCGCAACAGTAACACTAAATGTGTTGCTGGTGTCCATGGCGCTGGTTGCTTACCCTCAGGTGACACGTCTGCTCGTTAGCGCTCCTATCCCATAAATAAAAAAAAAACAATAACCAATGTCAATAACAATACTCAATTATTTCAGTTACTAGGACACATTCACATTATTATATTTATATAATCACAATATTTGTAATAAAAAAACTACTCTAGAATAAACTATGAGAGAAACAAGAGTATGTAGTATTTTTTTATTATTATTATAAAGATAGGCAGGTAACACGTATTTAGGAAATTTAAAGTTTCTACTCTATTTGTCACTAGCATAAGGGCTATGGCCTATTATACTATCCAGTGACATAACGTTTTATAACATAGAAATAATAAAGTAAAATATTTTCTTGAGATAACAGGTGTCTCTCAACACTTATTGAAAAAACAGTAAAATAATGGATAAAACAAAAAACGGTGACATCAATTGAAAAACAGTAAATCTACTGTTCAAACAGTAGGGTTGGCAACAGTGTAGATGTCACTAATGTCTTGGATTCTGGCGGGAAATTTCAAAAGAAGCAGTCGTATTTTTATTTGTAATTCGGAAAAAGTTATAAACTCCAATAAACAATAGTAATTTTTATATATAACATGGACGGGGACGAAGACCCTGGCCCAACAGGGGTCGGGCCACCTCCAGGTAAAAGAAAATTTTCTAAAACAAATCTTCCACAAGACAACGATGTTGGGAGCAATGATCCCTACAAACCATTCATTAAAGAGGGATATAAAAGAATTTATCCTGAAAATACAAACACCCAAGTGTTTCAAGTGTTTGTAGAAAACACCAATGCAAAAGAGAAAATAGGGAACAAAAGCCCTATTTACTTGAATCACATTTTCTCAGTAGACATCAAAGGAATTCAAAAAATGCATAGGGTCAACGCTACAAAGATAGCAATTATTTTCAAGCAATATAACTACGCGAACAATTTCTTACTAAACACCAATTTTCTAGAAAAATATAATTTGAAAGCCTATATTCCTGCGAAGGAAATAGAAAAAATAGGAATAATAAGACATGTCCCCACAAATATATCAAATACAGAGCTGTACAGCAAGTTGTCATCGAAGTTTGATATTATATCTATAAGAAGATTCACGAAGAAAGTTGGACCAGAGAGGGTACCCCTACAGACGGTTAGTATCACCTTCCTATCCAACACTTTGCCAGAATCAGTACAGTATGATTTATTTTCATATAGGGTCTTTGACTACATACCACCTCTATTACAATGCTTTAAGTGCTTTAAATTTAACCATTCAGCCAAGATATGTAATGGAACACAAAAATGCTCTATTTGTTCAGGAGATCACTTATATAAAGATTGTCAGAATACTAGTGCAATAAATTGTATAAATTGTGGTGGTTCTCACCTTGCTATCTCACGTTCATGTCCTATTAAGATTAAGAAGATTACTGAAAAGAGGAATAAAATTACCTATGTTGATGTAACTAAATCAGTAATTAGTGAAAAGGAATTCCCACATTTAATACCTAGAAAAGACACAAATTCATATAAAAATATATCCAATGTTAATAATAATTTAAATATAGTCAATAAGTCACAGACCAAGCCATCTGTGGATAAATCTGTCACTACAATTATCCAAGATAAAAAAATAGATTTAGAACAAATAGCTAATAATGAAATTATATTAAATGCCATAGTAAAATCTTTAGTTCATCTAGCTAACTCTGGCAATGAAGCCATAACTATGAATAAAATAAAAGAAGTTTTCCTTTCTAAATTATTTTAATATGGATAATAACAACAATCACAATAGTTTTGCCATTAAGCCCTATTTAACAATAGCTCAGTTTAACATTCAGAGTGTCAACAACAAAAAACCCTTACTAATTAACTTTCTATATGATCAAGATATAGATATATGTTTAATAAATGAAACCTGGCTAAAAGAAGGAAGTAGTTTTAGTGTTCCAGGATTTGATATCATAGCACAACATGGCCCTAATGGTCATGGTGGAGTAGCAATTATAGTTAAAAATACAATTAAGTATGAGACATGTAACACTCCTTACTATGAAAACTTACAAACTAGCGCAATTACTATTAAAACAGATGCAGGTAACTTATCTATACTATGTGCCTACAGCCCTCCTAGGGGCAGATTTAAATTTAGAAAATTAAAACAAATTATTGATCATTTGCCCCTTCCAATTATGGTCTTAGGTGACTTAAATGCACATCATGTGGCATTTGGGTGTAGATCCACAAACGCTAGAGGTAATGATGTATATAACCTTTTAGATGAATGTGATCTATGTATCTTAAATTCAGGAACAACTACCACCCTAGGTTCAATTAGTCACAATCCTTCTGCAATAGATATATCATGTGTAAGTCCAACAATAGCACCCTTGTGCACATGGCATGTTCATGATGATAACATGGGCAGTTATCATTTTCCAATAATAATTAACATTCAATGTGCTATAGAGAAATATATTCAAGGCCCTCCTTCAGAACGATTCATTTACAGCCAGGCAAACTGGACCAAATACCAATCTGAAAGTGAAAAGGCATTTATTAATATGAATTTTAAAACAGATCATCCTATTCATTTATACAACACTTTCTGCAATATTCTAAATAAACTTAAAGTAGATTGTATACCTAAAAAAATTAATTCAACATCTTATAAAATTAAAAAACCTGTTCCTTGGTGGGATGAAGAATGCTTAATAGCAGTTAATAATAGTAAAAGAGCATTAAAAAATTACAGGGTCTTTCCCACAATTGAAAATTATATTCAGTACAAGAAAATTGATGCAATTAAAAAGAAACTAATTTCTGAGAAAAAAAGATTAAGTTGGCAATTATTATGTAAATCATTTAATAGATACACACCTGTTAGTAGGATCTGGAACTACATTCGTAGATTTAAGAGAGCAGGATCGCAAAAAGTTCCGAAAAATGATGAGTGGATACCTTCATTCTTCGATAAATATGCACCAGTCACTCCAGCTGAAAAAAATGTAGATGAAAAAGAATTAAATCGACTGTTTCAAATACCAGGAAACACTAATAGCTACTTCCTATCTGTCCCTTTTACTATGCAAGAATTTAAAATAGCACTAAAATCAAGAAAAGATTCAACTCCAGGGCTTGATGACATACCTTACAAATTAATTTCCAACCTACACCCCACGGCTCAAACTACTCTTCTAAATATTTTCAATATATTATGGTCAACTGATAATATTCCAGAAAGTTGGAAAACACAATGTGTTATCCCAATTCTTAAACCTGATAAACCAACAAATGATAGTAGTTCATATAGGCCAATATCACTCTCATCATGTGTAGGAAAAATATTTGAATGCATGCTAAAATTCAGATTAGAATACTTTTGTGAGAAATACAACATATTACCCATTCAACAATTTGGTTTCCGAAGAGGCAAAAGTGCCTCTGAAAGCTTTACATCCCTTATTGCAGATATCAAAAATTCTTACCATGGCCATTCAAATACTGCATGCGCCTTCCTTGATGTGAGTGGTGCTTTTGACAATGTAAACCCTTCTATATTAATTAAAATACTCAGTGATCTTGGTGTACCAGGAAAAATCTGCAAATGGATATTTAACTTCTTATTTAAAAGAACAATGTTTATTAAATTTAACAACATACTTCATGGACCTAGACTAGTATATAAAGGGACAATGCAGGGAGCAACGATCTCCCCTTTACTGTATAATTTGTACACTTCACAAATTAACAAGTATATAACAGACCCATCTGTTAAGTATTTATTATTTGCGGATGATATAGTTGTATACACTGTGAATAAAGATGTTAACATTGCTGTACAAACCCTAAATAATGGTCTCAAACAAATACACAAATTCTATGATTATCTTAAACTAAACATAAATGTAAGTAAAAGTGGATCCATGATCTTTAGCAAAAGAACAATACCATCTATAGAGAATGACCCAATATTATTTAATAATACTCCACTAAGTTGGCTAAGTGAAAAAAAATTTTTAGGGATATGGCTAGACACAAAATTGAAATTTGAGACTCATATTAATTACATAATTAAAAGTGCTTCTAAAGGACTGAATATATTACGTTCTTTAACAAGAGTACATTGGGGATCTGATCCCAAAATATTATCAATGTTATATAAAAGTATTGTTAGAAGTCATTTTGATTACAGCTCATTAGCATATATGAATGCAAATTTGAGTCAACTTAAAAAATTAGACATTATTCAAAATAAAGCACTTAGAATTATAACAGGGGCTATGTGTTCCACACCAATTCATGTAATGGAAGCAGAAGCTGGTATAATGCCTCTAAAATTTAGACGTGTACAAATTGCCAACAATTTTAGTCTTAAGCTAATAGCTCTACAAAATGAATTTGTCATGAATAACATCTTGCCCACTCGGGATCTTCCACGCGATTTATTAAGTAATATTAATATTACATCACAGTTGCTATCCGGGCAAGTCCCTGAACTATTATCCTTAATGCTAAATATGGAATGTTTATGTAAAAATATCTATATATCCAAGTTACCTTTGTATACTTTAGATTTTAATATTATAATTAACAACTTGTCAATAGACACAAATAAGGTTATGAATGAATATGAATATCTCAATTTTGTAAATACCCAATGTAATACCTATATACTATATACTGATGGATCTAAAGTCATTAATAAAGTAACTTCAGCATTTTATGATCCACAAATAAAAGACACAAAATGTTTCAAAATAGATACTACATGCAGTATTTTCACAGCAGAATGTTATGCAATTTATAAAGCCTTATTGTATATAGAAACTGTAAATCACTCAAAATTTTTAATTGTTACTGATAGTATAAGTGTTTTGTTAGCATTAGAGAGTCCTAATATTAGGTTCAATTTAAATTATATTCTATTTAATATTAAGCTAGTTGTATATAATTTAAATAGACAAGGCAAAGTTGTTGGTTTTAAATGGGTACCCTCTCACAGCGGTATTACAGGAAATGAAATAGCAGACAGAGCGACTAGAGGAGCTTTTGAAGATCACACCAACATAGTTAAGGTTCCCTACACCGATTACCATATAAATATCTCTGGTGAGCTAAGATTGCTTTGGCACAATTACTGGTCTCGTGTTAGCGCACAGAAAGGAAAATGGTATTCAAAACTCCAAGAATCCCCGCCGCTTAAACCTTGGTACAATAAAACTCAAGATTCACAAATAGATCACAGAAATTTCACATCCACCATAAATAGACTCAGATTTGGACACTGCAGAATACCAGCACATCTAGCGAAACTCAAAATAATACCACAATCCGAAGGAATATGCAATACTTGTAACGAAATCAATGACATAGACCATCTCATTATGAAATGCCAAAAATTTAAACTCCAACGGTTAATTTTAGTATCCAATTTAGAATCAATATGCAATAGTGTAAACATTCCCAATAGTGTACAACAAATATTATCAAACATTTTATTTTATAAGCCCTTATATAAATTTATTGTAAATACTATTGGAAAAATTTAATATTTAAGATTATTACTTAAGTTTAATAATATTTCATTTGTATTATAATTAAGATAGGCTTAAGGACTTGTATCCACTGCCGTAAAATAAATTTAAAAAAAAAAAAAAAAAAAAAAAAAACACTAATGTCTTCAAATAATATGGAATAAAATTGCGAATTCATTGGCCAATGTTTACGAGTAGTATTATCAGAGTTATATTATATTATCGCATTATCAGTTTGTAGTTACGTATTTAGTAATTTCTAATACCACGCTGTGTTAAGTAATTGAAGCTACTAAAATCTTTAAAATGTCTTTGTCAAAACCGATAATGAATGTAATAAGCACATATTTACAAAATTTGTATCTACATCCCATTAGAACTAAGGCAATAACAAGGTAATTAACTAGTTACATATTTATTAGAAGTACTTTATCAGCGTGTGTTCCAAAGTCTACTTAACTAACTAACTTAACAAAATCTACTTTTGTTTCAGCTGTGTTGTAGGTAGTGTAGCCAGTGTATCTTCACAGTTGGTGGCAGGGGATAATATTAGACTAGACCCTATTCTAGCATTTGGTCTATATGGGTAAGTAGTCTTTTGTAACTATTCAATGTCATTTAATATGATCATCAATCATATGATAAATGTCACAACATTTATCAGTTTGTTTTTTGCAATTAATATTCATTAGTTACTTAGGTACAAAAGATGGTGAAATAAATCTATGAATTATTGACTAACTTAGTTAATATAATTTCCAAAAATGTAGTTTTATTCACTTAATATAAATTGCATGTAGGTCTTTAAAAGTTTTTTGAAGCCTTCAATTATTTATGTAATTAGCATGCATCACAGCAATAAAAATAAATTGTTGAGATGAAGTTGCTCTTTGTTATCTATGTTGAGTATTGTGAATTGTAGTATTGTTGACATAGATTTTTAAGAAACAGTTAATGGAATGACAATCAATGTTTAAATGAATGGGAATACATTGCACTTAACATGGCTTCAATTAATGTGTTTCAGATTACTTTTTGGTGGCACCATCCCCCACTATTTTTATGAATTGATTGAAAGAGTATTTCCTGAAGAAGTTGTTGCATTCCCTCTAGCGAAGAAATTACTATTTGAGAGATTGCTGTTTGCTCCGTTCATGCAAGCATTCTCTCTCTATACATTGGCCAGGTTTGAAGGCAAGAATCACAGAGCAGCACTAAGACAGTTATTTGCATTATACTTACCTATACTGGAAGCAAACTGGAAATGGCTTACATTATTCCAAGTTATTAATCTAGCAATAATACCGCCCATGGTGACTATATTTGTTTTATAAATACATTTAGTAGTTAATATAATAAACAAAATCAGTTTCATATTAGCTGAGTAACATTGAATTTAAAAGATTCAATGAGCCTGATGATGAATTGGTGGTTCTCCATCCCACCCCAGTATAAATATTTATGACAAACATGAATGTTTTTTATGGGGTCTGGGTGTTTTTCTGTTATAAGTATGTATTTACAGAAAAAAAAAGCATTTATGTAAAAGTATTATCTAGTATCCATAGCACAAACATTTTGTTGCTTAGCTTGGAACTGGGTGCTGTGTGTATTGTGTCCAAGATATTATATAAGATATTACCAAAGAAAAAAACTGAACTTGGAAACTCTTCCCTAAATATTCTACTGACCATATTATTCAAGTAAAGTGTAGTTTTATGTTTAATTTTATATATATATATATAGATAACCAGATACAATGATAACTAGTCAATGTCAATTAAAATATTACATTACTCCACAGATAGAAAAGAATTGGGTACAATTTTGAGGTTTTCGATGAAGGATCTCATTGAGGTCATCAATTTTCCTCATGATTTTAATTAATGAGTGCCTGTTTCATTTCAGTTGAGGGTTCTTTTCATGAACCTTGTTGGATTTGGATGGGCAATGTTCCTTGCAACGAAAAGACGTCAACAGAGTCAGAAAAAGAATTGAAACAAAATGTATTAAACAAGGTGGTGGATAATATTTATAAATTGTGATAAAATATATTCAAGACACATATTATATGGTTACGTACGTTATGTTTATGTACAGGAGGTCAAGGGATCAAAGCTTGGTGGGTTGGTGACCTTAACTGACATAGTTACTTGGTATGTTTACTATTAGATATACTACAATGATAACTTATTTGGGAAACATAAAGTATTTATAACAACAATATTAAGTTAATAATATTGTTCAAGATAGACATGATTATACACATAGAACTATTTGGTTACATTATATGTTTGTATCTTGTCTTGATAAATTATAAAAATAGTATGCATGATGTGACTAAGAAGTAATCAGTAGTGAATTTAATTTCCACTTACAACACAACACTTAGGCCAATGATATGTCTTAGGTAATTAAATGGATCCCTTAGTTAGATCTAAATGTTATCTAATCTGTAGATAATATTTGTACGCTTGCATAATTGTCATGTAATGTTTAGATAAGTATAGTACACTACACATTATACTTCTGAATATGTGCTTAGTGAAATTTAGATAAAAATACATTTTCCTAATCTGTAATTTTAACTCCACACAAGCTTAATATATTAACCATATATTTTCCATGTGAAATATTTCCAAGTATTTTGTAATTAAAATGCACAAAACGTTATGAATGCGCTGCGCTGTGATCCTCATTAAACTTGATTGACCTCAATTTTAAAGGGACCAATATAGTAATAATTTTTATATTTGCCTATTGATAAGAAATTCAAATTACATTTATTGTTAATGATATTATTTGTATATATTAAGGAAAGGATAAAAATATGATAGTCATAGGATATTTTTTAATAAAAAAAGTTGATTTGTATTAGGGTACTTTATTACACAACAACAATTTGATCCAATATCAGTGTTTCTTATTAAATGTGGTGACACATTATACTAGTCTTAAGTTAGTTCAAAAAGCGAAGGGATGTAACAACATTTTTAACTGACTCGATATAATTCTAAAAAGTTGTGTTAATGTTTAGACTTTCTTTAATGCCTAAAATTTTAGTTTCCTTATCTGCTGTAAAGTAAATAGTTTTGTTACAATATTGGCAAAAATTTATTTAAATCCTGGTAGTTGGTCTTATCTCATTAAGGCCCGTAAGATCAATCACAGTTTAAACTATTTTACCTAGTTTAAACCTTATCTGTCGTTTATTTCGTAAGATCAATGCTAGATAAAACTCCAATAACAGTTTAAACTATAGTTTAGCTTACACCAGGAGATTTTGCCGTTTAAACCGTGGTCCGCCTAGTTTAAAAATGGCGGTCGTTTATCAGCTGACATCTGACACAACGATTGTGGGTTCATACATAGATTTAGCATAGACTACAATAGATGGCACATGTCAGGAAAAATTTACTAATAGCATCGAATCACTGACAGCGCAACCACTTATATTAGATTTTGGGAACCGCGTATATTTTATTTACATTTCCACACATGAACATTAACTTTGTAAAAGTTAACGTTTTGAAGCGCTTTTTACGAACACATTGATAATAATAATAATATCTTGGACACAAATCACACAGGGCCCTCCAGTTCCAAACTAAGCAACTAAATGCTTGTGCTATGGATACTAGATAACGGATACTAATACATGTATATATATATATATATACATGTATTAGTATCCGTTATATATATATATATATACTCTTTTCTTTTGTAAATACATACTTATAATACACAGAAAAACACCCAGACGCTGCACAAATATTAATGTTTGTCATAAATATTTGTGTTCGGGTGAAAATCGAACCCCCGACCTCAGTGCTGCAGCCGGTTGTTTTACCAATGCGCCACGAGCCCCGTAAGTCACTCACACATTAACAACCCAATTTTGGTCACGTTGTTTGGGTGACTATTGCCGATCTATTTTTCTTAAATCTATGGTCACACTATAAAACTTCATAAAAGAAAGAGAAAAAGAGTTTTTTTCACGAAATATGCCACAGACAATGTACAAAAGAGTGAATGATGAGCGAAATATGGACAATAAATAACCAAATGTTGCCATCTGTCGAAAACTAAACTTAGTTTACGTAATCTTTGTCCATTTCGCTGTTGATCTTACGAGGCAGGTTTAAACTCTAGATTAAAATTGACTATAGTTTAGAAAATCGACAGTTTTAACTATGATTGATCTTACGGGCCTTAGTGTTAGTTCGGAATTAGTATTTTTTTTAAGTTGATATAAGCCATATTGAAACAAGTTACAAAGCTCCCCAATCGCTACAACCAATCTCTTTTTGGACTTATTATGTCATGTCAGAAAATCAATTCATATGTAGTGTATCTTATTATCTATATAAAATTTATTTTAAATGTTTTTATTGTTTTATATTAAACGGGTAACTGTTGTTCTTGAGTATTATTTATATATTATCTCACATATTTATTGCTCATTACTATTTGAAACAAATATGTTTCAATTTATACAACACAACTGATTACATTTCTAACATTACCTTAGTTAACTAATGCGGCTTCTTTGAGACTATTTTTGAAATAATCGATGACTAGAATAGGTACAATTATTATGAATTGTCCATTAAGTATTCCTAGAATTGTCTAAGAAAGTTTAATGTTCAGGTGTTTTGAGTTTTTTTTCTTAATGATGCTTTCTATTCAAAAATAACCTCATGCGCATGCCGAGTGAATAATTATTATCGAAAATTTTTAAATTGATGACTAGTAAAATTAAATTATAATAATAGATTATTGTGTAAATATAGAATTGTTCGTCAATAAATAATTAAACGTATATTGCACTTATAAATAAATAAAGGTACCGTGTGTTGACTAGAGTAAATGTGTTTAATAACTATTTACAAAATAATAAATTAGTTTAACAAAAATAAAATTACCAACAAAGTATAAAATAAAATGGGACAATTTTCCAATAGGGAATGTATAAGGATATTTGACTAGATAAATAGATAAAATAGGTCGAAATTCAATTTGGCTTATTAATAAGTCGCACACAGAGTAAATTTGTTTTAAGTAAATAACAACGACTTGTGTAAATTTTCTTCGAATAAGAATTTCATATAGAATTTGTCTCCAATGACGCATTCAAAGAGTATTTTCCATAAAAGAGTAAATATTTACAAGTTGAAATGAGTATTTGCAGGTAAATTTGTGTTTACCTTATAGTTAATTGTCATTTAACAAAAAATAGCATAACCTTGCTCAAGTCAATCTAAGTGAGTGGACTCATGTACTTACTAAATAAAATCATGATTTCAAATCGCCATATTGTCGTCATGTCCCTACTAAATCATGATCACTCTTAATTTAGAGGTTTATTTATATAATATTTGTTGTCACCTATTTATGTTGATTCAATACCCAATCAAACTTAGCAAAATCTTTCGATGACACATAGTTTTTCTAAGAAAGAGTGCAAGCATAACCAAATTCAATTGTGGATTTTGTGGAATGTGTTAAACTGTGCTGCTTACAATCATTTATTTTTTTGTAAAATCCCAGTGTTAGAAATTATTGTCTTAAACGTTTGGGAGCCAGCAGATGGCGCCATCAACAACTGTATCTTCTCAACTCATCAATTATAATTTCGTTTAATGTATATAACTTTTATGAAATCCTAGCCGGGTGACATCTTGTGCCACTTTCCACAATTTAGTAATTTAATTTGCCTTACTGACCGAAAATATTAAAATTTTCTTGTTTATTTGC
The DNA here is from genome assembly GCA_905147225.2 of Euproctis similis. Taxonomy (NCBI): domain Eukaryota; kingdom Metazoa; phylum Arthropoda; class Insecta; order Lepidoptera; family Erebidae; genus Euproctis; species Euproctis similis. The sequence goes on along the minus strand of LR990116.1, from coordinate 3,273,718 downwards.
ATTTAATTTACACCCTTTTCATGTTGTACGCGGGAGGTGGTTTATTTACTATTCCCTTTCTTGTTGCGGTGATCTTGACCAGCTGCGCTGTGAAGATCTGCTGCTGTAGCTGGTGGAAGGAGTCGATGGTGTAGGTCTCCGGTAGGGGATGGGTCGTTTTCGAGCACTGTTGTTATTTTGTTAGTTGTTAGTAAACGAATTTATAAACAAATGCTAGTTAGATGAAAATTAAAACATGCGTGATATTTTTGAAAGATAAGAATTTTAGACATACGGTTAAAATAATAGCGAATAGTAGTATAATAAAATGATATCTATAAATGATATTTATCTGCAAAAAAGAAATGACGATAATGTAATAAGATTAAAATTGTAACTTACCTTATCTATGGTCATGAATAATCAATAGCAAAATAATTGGAACTCAAAGCTCGGTATAAAAAAATGGCTAGTGTGTCTACCATGCGGCAAAAAGTAAAAAAAAAAACACCAAATATTCACAATAAACTTTAATGTAATAAAACAAAAAAAAAAACACTGCAGAATATTTAAACAAAACAAACTGGCATTAACGTTCTAAATATAGCACACGTGTCTACATCTGGTGGCGATCATTGTAAACTCCCCAGAGATTTGTCTTATCTTCTTCTATATTTGTATTTGTTTGACGCATACGTTAGATCTATTATGGGTGCGCTACGAAAGAAAAATATCTATTAATTCGATTGAAACCATTCAAACCCCCATTAAATGTACTGTTAAGAAAAAGGACCAGATTAAATGTCTTAAACCTGTATGTACAATTTTTTTAAACCAAAGCAGTTTTAACAAACAAAAAAAAAAAACTGGTAGCACACCCTGTTAGTATCTTAAGAGTTAGAGAGTACACACTCAAACATGTTAATAAGAATATTTATACTGACCACTCAAATAGTGTTTAATGATATGTTTCATAGTAACAATAATGTCACCAATTTAAATGAGGAGAAAACCAGTATCAGAGCAAGAGATAGAGTTTAACGAAAGAAAGTTGTATAGGAACGGAAAAGCCGCGGCGACAAATTTTATTTGTTAAAAAAACGAACAAATATTCACCAATTAACGGTAGTTCTAATTATTAGTAATAATACTCCAATAAAAACAAAACAGAATAAAATACATAATATGGAGATTGCACAGAAAGTCTGTCAAACTGTTGATGATATCTCAAAAATGGAATACAAGTTTTGACTTAGAAAATTTAATAAAACTAATATCTCTTGCGAAGATCATACTTAACAAAAAGAAACTAAAAAGTTTTAAATTATATATAATTGAAATGAACGCTTATTAGTTTAATACAAGTACATAATATTACTTAAACTAAATCCACATTTAGCACAATCATCACTTCACTAATCGGAGCTACTACTTGTGTCTTCTGAACTCGTGCTATATTTTCGTGACTTTTTTCTATAAAGAAAAACAAAAAAAAAAGAATAGGTAACAGGAAAGTAAAATGATAATGATGTGTCATACCATGGAGTTAGTAAAGAATTTTACACAATGAAAAAAAAAAAACAACAAGCAAAGATGTCTACAAATTTGTTTGTTTTCTGTACTACAGAAATTTAAAACATCTAATTGATTAATAACATAACCAAGAAAATAGATGATATGTCAACAAAGAAAAGAACGTTTGATTAAAAAACTTAAGTTTTTTAATCAAACTCTTTTTCTTTTTTAAAAAAGAGTTTTTACATACATCAGTAAATTGAATGCGAAAATTTTATTTTATTGTTGTCAAGATTTAATTCAATCATACCCACATAACTACATGATACGACAACATCGCAGTGAAAATAAAAAAAAGCGTACATCTAATATTAAAAACAAGCGACACACTAAAAACGTGTTAAAAAAAACACACTGCAAACATTATTATTTCCATTTGATTAGTAAAATAAAACCGGATAAATATATAATATATTTCACGAAAAACTTTGCTGAAATATATTTGGTTTTATATTAAACATACGATTTGGTCATATAGCTACTAATCAAACAAAAACTTCAATGGTCGCCCAATATCGTATTCCCCAATGGATAACATTACTTTTATAATCACGCTACATAAAAAAAAAGGTCAAAATATTATTTTTTTTGGTGTAACGCAATATTTAAAATATATCACGACATTCAAAAATTTTGGACTGTTCCATTTTTAAATCTATGAATGATTTTGAACTAGATTGGCTGTGAATGTCGGTGATATTGTGTTATATAAAAGCAGTGTATCCCGGGAGGTGGCCCGCTGACCTGGTGATGCGCCGCCGGTCCAGGAAGCTGGGCGAGCCGGCGCGGCGCGGTATGGACAGCGAGCGCGAACGCGACCTTGGTCTCGTGTCGCTCGATCTACGGTAATCGTCGTACACGCCCGTCATTGTTCTGAACGTTACGTACGTACGCATGCATGCATTCGATAGGGTACCATTTTCATAGACAAAACAAAACAGAAATCATCATGTTAATGTACTGATTTTATATTTAATTTAACAAGTCTGTTATTCCCTGGGCCGTTTCGCCAAAGACACTTAAATAGTTTTTCCCAAAACTCTTTTGAGTGAGTTGTATATTCTCATTTTTGGGTATTAAAATATAGTATTTCTCACAAAAAAAAATGGTACCAATTCCACAGCTTTAAATATCTTTGGCAATTCATAATTATCGTTTAGATCTATAAATTGTGCAATTATTATTGACGAATATATCACCCGCTTTGACAAAAATACCAATAAACAAAATGACATTTTATAATTGATTTTAATAGAAAAAGTAAATTTCAAGACACGCCGCCGATGATATCTTAAACTACATAAATCTAAAAGTTGTGCTGTTTCTTAGCATTTAAATTTGATTTAGATTACAAACTTATAGTAAAAACTTATGTTTGTCCTCTTTGGTGAACAATTCTAGTATGTCTTATTTTCGAAACATAAAGATGGTCATATTTTCTGACATAGTTCGCGTCAGTTTTTTCAGAATTTATATAATAATTTGATGTGATTTCAATACTGGTAAACTAATTTCTATAGTCGCTAAAACAGATACGGTGATAGCTGGATATGACATACAAATTGTTAACCAAACAGGCAACTTGTAACAAGGGTCTACTAGTTACCTAGATGATCGTGTTGATCTGGACGAGCTGCGTGATGATCGCGACGAACTTCTGCTGCTGTAGGAGCTGGAACGACTCGAACGGGACCTAGGAAATAGTGCGCTGTGATAAATACATACTGTCAACATAGGCGACTTAAAATGCATCAATTGTTTGTAAAATCTATTCCACTAGTCAAGTCTTATCTTATGATACGCATATAAAAATTCGCCATTTTGTCGGTTATATTGAAAAATTGATATGGAACCTTTAACATCAGTGTTTTGTTTAAATAGACAAATAAAGTTGTGCCTACGGATGCAAGGTACAATATCGATATATTTACCTAGTATCACGATATAGATATTTTTCGAGCTCAAGTTTAGGTAAAAAAAAATTACAAGAAATTGTAAATTTTGCCTTATATGTTATTTACAATTTTTCCAAAAAACATATGAAAAATACTTTAATTACCTTGAGGATGAATAACTGCGAGACCTGGAGCGCGACGAGCGAGATCTAGAGCGTGACCTGGAGCGGGATCTAGAAGATTTGCCTCGTGACCTTGACTTCTGAGATCTTGACCGGGACCTCGACCTACGCGAAGAAGATCGCGACCAACTCCGCCTTGATTCACTACGGTCTCGTTTCTTCTTCAGCTCCGAACTAGTTTCTGCTTGTTCACCTTTATTTTTCACAAGAACCGGTACATCTTCGTCTTTTTTAGTCTCCTTATCAATTTGCGGAGAGTTTTCTTTGCTTTTTGTAACTTTTGGACTTGAGTTTTTGGATACTGGCTTATCTTCCTCCCTAGCTCTGGATTCACTACGATCGTTTTGAGATGTTGATGGTCCATTTGTCTCTTCCTTTCCTTTAAGTTCTATTGCGATTTTAGCTAGTTGCGCCAGTCTTTCTTTCAGTCTATTAAGTTCCTTCGCATCTAAATCATCCTGTCGATCTCTTTCGTCTAATCTCAGGAAGTCGTCTTCCGACTGTTCTGGTTCGCTAGATGAGCTACGCATACAAACTACTTTCGGTTTGTAATTCTCGGCAGGTACTTTGCTTTTCTTCTTTTTAGGTTGCACCTGTGATGATGATTTAATGTATTTGCGTTTATCTTTTTCTGGTAATGTGTCTATAATATCTCTGTATCTTTCAGGACTCCGACGAGCAGGAGAGTAACTAAGACTAGATGTGCTACGGCTTCTGCGTTGAGATCGAGATCTGGATCTATCTTTGTGAGCATCTCTACGAGATTGATTTTTTACTTTTGGAGACGAAGAATGTCTGTCAGAAGATTTTTTACTTTTGGTATTAGATGTTTCATTCTTGGATTTACTTTTTTTTAAGCTTTTGCGGGGAGACCCAGACTTAGATCTGCTTGGAGAATCTTTGCGTCTGGATCTTTCGTCAACTGACGGAGATTTCTTATTCGACTTACTGGTTTTTGGTTCTGCAGACTTTTGACGGGATTTGTGTTTTTCTGATCTGATTTTTGATGAACTATTTTTGTTTTCAACAGAGGGACTATGTTTTCTGTAGTTTTTTGGCGATGGACTAGGTTTTACAGACGTACTCCGCTTTCGTTTACGTGACGGACTTCCTGTTTTGTAACTTTTGGGCGAAGAGCTACGATTCCTACTCACTTTTGGTGAAGGACTTCGCCTTTTGTGTTTCTTTGGCGAAATACTTCTTTGTCTATGATTCACGGATGAAAGACTGCTTTTCGATGACGGACTACGTTTTCGTTGGGCCGCTGGGAAGGGACTCCGTTTCCTGTAGTTTTTTGGTGATATACTGCGTTTTCTATTATCATTCGACAAAGGACTCTGTTTTCGGTCTGGAGAAGTACGTTTCTGATGTTCCCTTGGTGACTGGCAACGTTCTTTATAAGAACGAGATTTATCTTTAGAATTATGATCCTCTCTAACTTTTTGTTTTAATGGGGATTCCGAGTCTGATTCGGATGATAAGTGTTTTCTATCATTTCTCGAACTTTTGTACCGATTTTCATAGTCTTCATTAGAATTTTTATTTCTTCTCCTGGGAGATCGCTCTCTGTATTCTATAGATGTTTCGCGCCTTTCACGGGAAACACTTTTCTCCTTCCTTCTTCGAGATTTTTCATCATAATTTTCTCTATCTCTGGATTTTTCTTCGCGATATTCATAATTATTTTTATTAGATTTTTCATATCTGTGTTCTTTTTCTCTTTTGTTATTTGATTCCTCAGGTCTCCTTTTACGATATTCACGAGATTCACTTCTTCTTGAAGCCCTACTAATCTCTTTCTCATCTCTATGATTTCTACTCATTTCTCTTGAATCATCTTCTTTTCTGCTGTATTGGTTATCTCGCCTTCTATATTCAGGCGACGAACTTTTCCGTCGTCTTTTTTCAGGTGGTGGAGACGAACTGGCTTCCCTGTTCTTAGTTCGCTTATCAACTTTTTTATAAGTTTCAACATCAGATTCTGGAGAAGATCTGCGCTGACGATCTCGCTTTATAATTTTGGAGCATTTGCGCCTTTCATCTTCTGGAGACGGTTCCCTGTAATCCCGTTTCTTATTCTCAATTTTGGTTATGTAAGATCTCTGCTGATATTCAACGGAAGACTCTCTGTCTTCCTTAGACGGGCTGCGCTCATGACGTCTATCATTAGGTCTAGAATTTCTAACGGAAGGTGGGTCCCGTTTCTCATATTTCTTATTACGGTCGCCACGATCTCTCTCTGACTGTTTATCATTGGTTTTATCTTCCTCGCTTGTACGCCGAGTCGATTTTTCTTTTGTGTATTTAGCTGGGGAACTAAAATAAAAATATTTTTATTATTTAAAATTACATTTTTTTTATTATTTAAAATTTCATTTTTTTTTATTATTTAAAATTACATTTTTTTTATTATGTATTATTTTTTATGGGATAGGAGAGCAAACGAGCAGGCGGGGCACCTGGTGGTAAGCAACCAACGCCGCCCATAGACACCAGCAACACATATACATAGTGTTACTGTTGCGTTGCCAACCTTTAAGGGGTAGTGAATAGGAAAGGATGGGGAAGGGGGTGGGCCTCCGGGTACCTCTCTCACCGAACGAAACGCGGAATGAGCCACTTTACGTCGGTCTTCTGAGAGGTCGTGATATTTCACCGGTCGAGCCGGCCTATTCATGCAGCGAACTGCTTGGCTCTACCACTGTTAACCTATCTACTAATATTGACAAAAATGGTTGACAATAAATTAAAAAAAATGGCTCAGGTCACTAAAATTTATTGACTTCGTTCCGCATCAAAAGAAATAAATTAGTAATATTTGGATCTTAAAAAGTTCAATTTGTGCTATTTATCAGCACGCGTTTTGGCGCGCAAACGCAACTGCTATGTACCTCTATGTTAATGCTGTATTATCTTCGTAAATATTAATTTAAATTACATGCTGTAAATGGCTATATTAATCTATATTAAAAGCACAATCTATTTAAGACACTTAATTGGATGAAAATTAATGCTGTAATATTTAAAATCGCTTCGTAAATAAGCCATTATTTCTCGTAAAAAGTACAGGAATAAAAATGGTCATTGTGGGTTATCCCTAAGAGATAGACATATGCCCTCGCGGACTTTTTTGTAGACCTTTTGGAGGTCTTTAATAATCCAGAACATTGTTTTGATCTATTACTTAGGGTTCAGGCAGCGTTTGCGATTAAAGTTCTAAATCTTGAAAATTATCACTTTTTAATTCTACACTATACATGAATTATAGATCAAAACTACCCCGTTGACACCCTCTGACTATTAAAAAAAACCGCATCAAAATCCGTTGCGTAGTTTTAAAGATATGCGCATATAAGGGGACAGACAGCGGAAAGTGACTTTGTTTTATACTATGTAGTGATAAACTTTTGACCAAAAAAATTGTATAAATAATCTACAAGAAAATTTCATGATCACCAGTCATCATTGTTTTTACCGTGAGAGTAACTTGGACTACATTGGAAAAAGGAATAACGTATTTTTTATGTACAAAATACTGTAAGCCAGTAAGAATATCTCACCTCTCGCGACTGGATGGTTCGCTGCTGGCACGACGTCGGCTGTTCGACTTTTTCTGTCAAAATCGTAGGAAACATATAAATATTCATGTCCAAACAATGAGGCATACAACACCAGTGCCAATACAATAGACTAAAGTGGTAACGGCAAATAAATAAATCTGCACTAAAAATCTTAAGCGAAATTTTTCAACGGGTGTCGCAAAAAATGTCACCAGATGAAGAATTTCCATAATGAAATTATAATCACTTTTACACATGCACACTATCAAGGAATAGTAAAAGAGTTGAGGCAGTAAATAATTTATAGTATAAAAGTTAAATGATACCTAAAGCTATCAAAGGAAGCGAGTATAAATTATTTGACGGGCCTCGTGGCGCATTGGTAAAACTACCGGTTGCAGCAATGAGGTCGGGGGTTCGATTCCCACCCGAGCATAAATATTTGTGACAAACATGAATATTTGTGTGGTGTCTGGGTGTTTTTCTATGTATTATAAGTATGTATGTATTTACAAAAGAAAAGTATATATGTATTAATATCCGTTATCTAGTATCCATAACACAAGCATTTAGTTGCTTAGGTTGGAACTAGAGGGCGCTGTGTGTATTGTGTCCAAGATATTATAAAAAAAAAAAAAAAAAAAAAAAAAATCAATATATACTTTGTATGGAAGTATTATTAATTGAAATAGAAAAAAAAAGAATGTTATATCACAAGTGTATCGTCCATAACATTCTTTAAATCAAAGAAAATCATATGTGTATATGTAAAAAATACAGATAAAATATTTCAACATAAAAAACAATGGCGTTTTCAATTGGTTGGCACCAGTGCGTTACTTCTTTTAATATATCTATGAGTGTATATATATGTTAGTAACACATGACGGTTCAACATACGTACATACATATATTAGTATATTTATAATGTACATAAATGTAATACACAAAAATCAAATGTAAAATATAATAACACTTCGGTAACGTACCTTAGTTAACAAACGGTGGTGGTATTGTGTACCATTTAAACATGTGGAGCATCCTTAATAAGTTTTGGATCAATGAGAAGAGGGAGAACGTTATGGATTAGTTACATATAATCAGACACTTCGGATATGACACGGGGTAATATGAAAACGTGCCACAATTTATACATGTACTTGGCAAGTACTGTTTTGTGAAAATTAGTGAAACTTAAAAAAAAAATGTTAAATACAAACTAGACGTATCTATATAAATTAATGCACGTTTTTATATCACACAAAAAAAATAATTTCGCGCACACGAGAAATGAAAGTAAATAATAATAAAAAACCACCATCTGTTTTAAGGGCTACAACACCATGCATTTAATAACTTTGCACACTTGGACGGTCACATAGTCCACTCTTTAAAATCATGATGACCACAAATGTTAGTCAGAAATGGCATAGTTAGCAATGCATTACCAAAATTATCACCGAGTACATAATTTTAGTATTCACCTAACATAGTGTTCTTACTGAGTGTTATTGTTTTGTGATATACTTACAGTATACGTTATTTCTTCAGATAAAGATGGCTATCCTATGAAATGATGCACAGTTAAACAGATAATTTTTACTGGCTATTTTTTGTATTTACAGAAAAGTAAATAAATAAAATTTTGGATAAGAAGATAATGAATATTTTTAAAATAATAACATATGACACCCTCAGGAGGGAGTTTATTAAACCTAGAACTGGATAGGACAATACAACCAGCTGTAATTTTTAGCTTGAGAAAATACTGTGAGGACAATTGCCTGATGCATACTTAAATGGAGAAGGGCTGTGTGATAAAAATATACACGAACCAAAATTCATGAAGCCGATATTCATATGCAGAGGATTGTGCCGACAAATTTATCAGGCCAACGTGTTCCTAACTCATTACAAACATAAAAAATAAAATAAAGGAAGCAATGTGCTACTTGATCTAATTGGTATTTGTAACAAAACTAACATTGTACTAGCAGGATCAAACTTTTGAAGTATAGCAGTAAATCTACTGTTTTTCTTGCACCGGAACCACCCCGAATTGGTAATATCGAAAATATTTCGTGAAACAAATCTTTCTTAAAGTAATCATGTTGGACCCAAAACACACATAGTAGAAAAGTTAGATTTTTGTATCAAAGATTATGTTTAATATTTTCAATTGTATAAAGATTATTTAAAAAAGAAATGATAATATTCGTTGTCAAAGACGTAAAGAAAGAATTTTACCAGATCTTAATATCTTGGTTTAATAGTAGCTAGGGGATTGGGATACCGGGTAGGTGTGTCATATATATTTTATTGATTCTCTCTATTTCAGAATTAAGTGTGGGTACATTATGATCAGAGGATCGGGGAGTCATAGTAGTAAACTGTCAGTTTTAAGCAGATGATGTCATGTTTTTAGTCCAATCGCCATCAGAACTGCATGCTCTAGACAAAATTATGAAAGATGACTATCACATAAAAGCTCCTTGATTTGCATGAGATGCAAACTCAGGTTATGTTATTATATTAGAAAGGGGAGTAGCCAGAACAACTGCAAAGACAACCTTTATAAGTATTGGAAAAGGTTTATGATATTGTATAACCTCGATGTGCACAGAAGATACACCGGCGGTGTAAAAAGAAAAAAAAAAGAGAACAATTAAGAATATAAACAAGAAAAATTCGCTCATTTTACACAATTCCGTACCGATATGAAAACGGACTTGAACGGACGGAAGCGAGAGTTGAGTATGGCTAAGTGAACATAAAGGTGGAATAAACAACACCACACACGTTCCCTGGCCAAATTGACCGTGACCTATAGCAAGATGACTGCGGGAGCTTTAGAAAATGACGAGCAGGCTTTACAAAAGTCATATAAAAGCGAAATGAATAAAGGTAAGAAAACAAACGGGAAGTTAGCGGTGGAATATAAAAAAAAAACAATAATATGGTGGGTCAGGGTGGATCTCTTGTCACTCTGGAAGCGTTTTAAGGTCTTATTAATATTTGTAATTTGTTATACATATAAAATACTCATACCGACCGGATCAAACATAATCTTTGAGACAACCGATGCTATACTTATTTTACTTAATAAACACGACACATAATGAGCGTTGCAATTACCTTCTTTTTCTTCCTCTGCCTGGTATCTAGAGAGCTGGCCGAATCGCTATCCTGCGCCTCGGAGCTTGAAGAACTTTCAGTGTCCAATGACTTCGAGCGTTTTTTCTTTTTCTTACTGGACTCTTGCCTGCAATCAATATTTAATATTTATAACCTGAACTAACATATACTAAAACCCCAGCAATTAGTACTATTCAAAGCCTTTGTCAATAATACGGGGCGGGGAGTATTGAGTGGTAGATTTTTTTATAGTTAACTGGTGTCTTTGATACGGTCCGATATATACTTATGTATCACAGAAACTGTAAATATAGACACACAACTGACAGTGAACAAGACAGTTGTGTAAATAACTAATGTATTTCACAAATGAAATATTTAGTCCAAACCAAATAAAGCATGCCAAAGAAATCTTATAATATATTCTATACCCAGTTGGGTTTTCTTACATGAACTCGTAAATTATAAATCAGCCTTTGCTTATTCGCAATGCCCTGGACACATTGTAAAAACCATAGTAACTATACAACCGTTGAGTGTTATATCATTGTTGGAGGTTGTGCTCATTTATCGAGAATTTTAATATGTTTTAAGAACTTAAAACGCTACAAGTATAATCGTCTACATGTAACCTCTTCATTTTGACACTGCTAACTTGACTTATATGAAATATAAACGACGTTTTGGATAGAAAAAAGAAGAAATGTATTTGCTAAACCAAATACGCAATATTTATGAATCGTTTTCTCGCATAGGTTCTGATTGCGCGTAGGCAAGTCGCTGGTTTTAGGTTCAGCGATAAGATCGGCTATTGTAAATTATTTCTCATAAAATATTTAATTACGTTTATCAACCTAGTTACTCTGGTGTATAATTAAATTATAGTTTTATAGCTTCGCGTATTTCATAGCCGAGGTTTTCGACAGGGTTTCCTCCTGACGCCGAATTAAATTATTAGTTCCACATTTAATAGATTGCGATAGCTTGTTAATGGGCCAATTTTTAATTACCCATGGATACTTATTAAAAGTAGCATCGGGAAAGTCACTGATGTGAGCTAGAAGCCAAATTGCTGAAATAATTGCACCATTTTGCATAAATAACCTCTTACGACGCTGACGGAAAGTAATGGCGTGGTGGAACTACATTTTAGATAGACGCATCAAATATTATTAATATTCAATACAATACCTGTTTAGGAAGTCCCACAATATTTTTCTTTCGCTGAAACGATCACCAGACACATATGATACTTGCAAATTATAAAGGAAAAGCAAAAAAATAAGCAATATATAATACATGTGTTATACTTGCCTCTTGGACAACCGTAGTGTCACCTGTCTGGGTCAAATGTAATCTATGAAATTTAGGCGTACATTTAGAAATAATATTTCAGAATATATGTAAAACAAAAATACTATATAGTATATGATAGAGTAACACTTACTTTTCTTTTTTATTCTTTTTAGATTTTTTCTTCTTCGATTTCTTGGTTTCTGGTGTTACACTGAAAAAGAAATTGAAATCAGTATTTACAGTACAGCATTTTCTCTTTTTAATTAATTTTTCCGTATCATTTCTAATGTGCATCTATTATGATTTTTTCAATTCTATTTGTTCTATGTCAAGTCAATCCCACACCAATATTAGTAGTTAGTTAAAGTCATATAGATTGTAGAGTAATAGTAAAATATTCTCAAATCATGATATAATTTCTACCACAAAGCTTCCTACATAAAATTAACTATCCGTCTAAAAGTATGTCGGTATTCCGTGTGAATATAATTGAAAGTAACATTTTCAAGAGAGAGAGTAATCACATATCATCTTAGTTATATTGAATAATCCTCACCTTCTCTTCTTTTTCTTTCTGGCGGCGTGTGAATCGTCCTGCTCATCTCTCTCGTGGCTCGGCGTCCTGATCAGTGGATATCGCTGTGCGTGATCGCGTGCCCGTCTTTCAGTATCCAAGGAGCTTCCCTCCACAAAACGTGGTGAAATCCCAAACGCATCGCGGAGACGAGCGTTTTTAGCTTGCTGCGCCTCCGCTACAGCGTGGGTCTCACGTACACTGCACAACAAACATAAATTATACATATAAAGAACGCAGAGGAAAACTAGCTAATTAGCTTCTGTAAAAATGCACTATAATATTTATTAAAATGTAACTGAAACAGTATGCAGTTTATGAAATAACAATAGGAGAAATGCACTGTATTGAGATATCAGAATCGGAAAGACATATTTACCTGTAGAGCACAAAGTGCGCTAAAATAAGGGAAACAATCCGTTTTAGCAACTGTACGTACCATTTTTTTATATTTTCAAATAAATTAATTGAGTACAAATCAATAGAAATCTAAGCTACTCTAAATCATCAACAGTCGCAATTCACGTGAATTAATCCTTGTTAGTGCTGCAATATAATTTTAATAGTTAACAACTAGTTTGCGTATCGCACGTCGAACACGGAGCCAATTATAATATGTACTGTATCGTAGGTAAACTAGTAATCGTAGTAATTGTGTGCACACCTTATAACTGATCGCATAGATTTCCTCTCTTCATCGTTGGAAAGACAGACCTGCAAATTGTCGTTAGTGTTGTTGCGTTCAGCAGCTGAACAGTTACAACGGCAGCAACAAGAGTTTCTCAGGCCTTCGATAATAGTCCTGAGCGCTGGCTCGAGAGATTCGACCACGTTAGAGGGTCCCTGATGGGATACGGAGGCGGGAACTAGTGCCATGTCGTCATTGGGCTCGTGGGAGGATGCGCGCGGCCTACGCTGTGGTCCCGCGAGCACGGCTTGAAACGTGCCGCGCCACAGGCGTTCAAAAACAACTCTGCTATTGTGATCGCGTCGCGACGCTCTGCCCCTTTGCATCTTATACTAAACTTACTTACCTAATGGAAGACTTGGTTACTTAATATAATAAAATGTAAGACTTAATGCATAATGGAAGACTTGAGATTGTTAAGGGGGCGTGTGGTCACATTTTGTAGCGGTCGGCGGCGGGCCGGCGGCGCTACTGGGCTGCGAGAGGCGACATGACAGGAAACTAGCAACGCGCGCAACCTGCGCAAACATCGGAAATCCCACCCCACGCAACGCCGCACACAAAAGGCCACTTACCCTTTGTGAGACAGACGGGCTAATTCACAGACGCAATCAAAACATTATCTCAATGTAACACAAAAATATTGGCTTGGTTAATAAAATTACGGTTGATGTTGGAACTATAAATATTTAGACGTAACGTTCTCTGAAAATGTTAGTTACGCGCTTAAATTAATTACACGCTTAGAAATCGAGAAGACTTTTATGAATGTTTAAACTTAAAGTTTGGAAAACGAATCTATTTTATTATACTGTGCTACCCAATGTTCTGTGACTCGGAAAATTTTAAGTTTCTAATTCAATTCACCATGATGGATAAGATAAAATCGATATTAAGTACTTATGATTAATATCCTCAAATAATCTATTTAATATCGCAGAACTAGCGGACCCGACGATCTTTGTACCGACATGTTATGTTTTAATTGAATCTTCAAACTTCTCTCTAATACAATATAAACTTATACCAAAATACCTTACTTAGCAATACGATCTGTTGCATAGTTTTTATATAATCTATGCAAACAAAGTGTTATACTATTTAATAAAGATATAATTATGTTGTTATATTAAATTAAGAAAAAATATAAAACTCCAATGTTCAATACGAGTAGGTACCTATAACAAATGAATTTCATAATGTAACATTCAAGTAGAAATACTAGGCTACCAAATTATTAAAATAATAAAACTGTTATTAGGACACCTCGCATAATTGAACATAAAAGAAAAATAACTAAACGATATTAACCTTAACCATTTTTGCACCGCATCAAACATTTAGTTATATCTACATTTTGAGAGTAAGTTTAATATTGTCCAGGCTGAATTACAAGTAAACATAAATTGCTAATTCATTGTACACATATAGTAAGTTGCAAAAAAAGCTGCTGTAATCTTTAAAGGAGTAAAATTTTATGGCTTAAAATATAGTATCAAAAACAATGGAATTATTATTACTAGATTGGGCACATTTGGGCACAAAACAAAACACTATTAATTAATTAAACAGTTGAATTTAACAATACGTCGTAATAATTCAATAACGATGCCATGTTGATCCTGGCAGAGCCGTCGAGTCTCGAGTGCCAAAATACCAAACCGTGTATCTTTATTTAGACGAATTGCTACAATCACACGAATACAGTGAAAAATACAAAATCACGCTCACCACCAACCACTCTCGACGGTTGTTAAGCCCAACCCAAATAAAATAATATTATAAATAATAGCACTCATTATGTATTACTGGCATATACTACTTATTACGTCATACTATTCACGTTCATTCGCGTGACTCCTAAATTTGTGGAATTTAAAATGAAATACATAGAATTAGGCATTCGTTTTAATTTGTCCCTAAGGTGTCTCGGTTTCATTTTATAATCATATGTATAATTGTATCATCATTACAATGACATAGTATAAAACAAAGTCAGTTTCCGCTGTCTGTCCCCTTGTATGCTTATATCTTTAAAACTACGCAACGGATTTTGATGAGGTTTTTTTTAATAGTTAGAGGGTGTCAACGGGGTGGTTTTGACCTATAATTCATATATGATGTTCTAAAGAAAAAACGATAATTTTCGAGATTTAGCACTTTAATTGCAAACGCTGCCTGAACCCTAAGTGATAGATCAAAACAATGTTCTACATTATAAAACGCCTTTAAAAGGTGTACAAAAAAGTCCGCGAGGGCATTTGTCTATCTCTTAGGAATAACCCACAATGACCATTTTTATTTTTTTACTTTTTACGAGAAATGATGGCTTATTTACGAAGCGATTTTAAAAATTACAGCATTAATGTTCATCCAATTACGTGTCTTAAATAGATTGTGCGTGTAATATAGATGATCCCGGCCCTTTACAGCATGCAATTTAAAGGAATATTTTCGAAGATATTGCAGTATTAACATAACGGGACGTAGGAAATAACCAAATTTTACTCATTTATTACTTTTGATGCGGAACGAAGTTCGCCGGCAGCTAGTAATTTTATATGTATAAAGCGTAGTGTCCAACCGAAGGTCTATTTTTGGCCGAAGCCGATTAATCGGTAATCTCCACAACCTTCGGCCGAAGCCGAAGGTTTATAAACTCTTAGTAATTTCATAATTTTCTTCAATATTATTCACAGCTAAAAAGAATATCGGCGTAGAGTGGCTTATGCCGCTTTTCTCTCGGTGGTAGAGGTATCCGGATTGCATTGAACTAAGTGCGATCCGGTCCGTCAGTCACTCTTTCGTAACAGTTAGTTAAATTCTGACCATTTTTTTTTTTATGGGATAGGAGGGCAAACGGGCAGGCGTGTCACCTGATGTTAAGTGACCAACGCCGCCCATGGACACCTGCAACACATATAGTGTTACAGTTGCGTTGCCAACCTTTAAAGGAGTAGGATAGGAAGGGATGGGGAAGGGGGATGGGCCTCCGGGTACCTCTCTCACCGAACGAAACGCGGCATGAGCCACTTTACGTCGGTCTTCTGAGAGGTGGTGGTATTTCACCGGTCGAGCCGGCCCATTCATGCAGCGAACTGCTTGGCTCTACCACTCTTTATAGTTATATATAGTATGCCATAGTCTAGTCTAGTCAAGTCCATAGTAATACGCCATAGTTCTCGGAACTATGGCGGGACCTTCCGGGGACCAGGGGCTTTGGCGAGGAAAACTGCCGAAGCCGAAGATCTCGCCGAAGATGGATTTTTGGCCGAAGGTGGCCGAAGCACAAGCTTCGGTCGGACACTAATAAAGCGTATTGCGTTTGATGTACGCAAAGTATTTTTAAATATACATATCAAAATACAATATATCTTATACTACATATTTAGATATCGGTTAAAGTGACCTATTTTTCTCTCAAACATTAATCAATGACTACCTTTTGAAAGAAAATAAATTTGTACACAGGAATTCAGATTTGTGTTGTGAAAAAAAAAACATCTTTCAATTGGAGACGTATTACATATATTATCTTGATATAACTAGGACAGTTTCTTTGATGATCAATCATCAGTTGCAAAAAACATAGCAGATTTAGTTATCATATAAATTTACTCACAAAATTGATTGTCAGAAATTTCAGCCCAAAACCAAACTTGATATTTGAACAATACAAGGGGATTAGGAGATATTAATAGATAGGGAGAGTTTAGATAGGACACGGTGAACTCCTATATTCCTCCACTTTTGCACTGTGCATCTGCTTAGTCATTCTTTCATCTCACATTGTTTTAACATAGCATATATAATTTATGTTGAAACAACATTTTATTTGTTCTATAGACATGTAACTTAAACTACAGACTCACGATCTAGTTAGATTTCAATGTCGATATATTATAAACAGGATAAAAAAAAACTGTACAGAATTACGCAAACAAAGCAATTTACACAAGTTGAAATATAGTTATGCTTGGAGAGTTAATTTTAAATCGTAAAATCTGTAGAAGTAAAACAGATATAGACAGAAAGTGTATGGCAATTTATATCGCTAAACATTATCAATATAAATTTTGGACCTGCTTTCTTTTTTGTTATACTAAAACAACTTATTATACTATATATATATATATTTGAAGGTCTTGTTGGTACAGTGGTTGAGCGTCCCGCTTTTGAATCAAGAAGTCGCGGGTTCAAATACTGGCCCACACCAATGACTTTTCGGAAGTTATGATAAATATCGATGACTATAAACTTAGTGCTCGATGTGGCAATAGGTTCGGGACCTATTCTAATTGGGGACGTAAACATAACGCCAAGACGAGGCTTAACAGCCACTGTCTACATGGATAGAAAAAGGCGCGAAGTTATGCATGTTATGTTATAGCAGAACCTCAAAGTTCGATTTATATGATAATCACTACATAGTATAAAACAAAGTCGCTTCCTCTGTCCCTATGTCCCTTTGTATGCTTAAATCTTTGAAACTACGCAACGGATTTTGATGCGGTGTCAACGGGGTGGTTTTGATCTATAATTCATGAATAGTGTAGTGAAAAAAAAATGATAATTTTCAAGATTTAAAACTTTAATCGAAAACGCTGCCTAAACCCTAAGTGATAAATCAAAATAATGTACTACATTATTATACACCTTTAAAAGGTCTATAAAAAAGTCCGCGAGGGCATATGTCTATGTCTTAGGGATAACCCTCAATGACCATTATTATTTTTTTACTTTTTACGAAAAATAATGGCTTATTTACGAAGCAATTTTAAACATTACAGCATTAATTTTCATCCAATTAAGTGTCTTAAATAGATTGTGCTTTTAATATAGATTAATATAGCCATTTACAACATGTAATTTAAACTAATAATTACGAAGATATTACAGTATTAACATAGCGGGACATAGCAGTTGCGTTTGCGCGCCAAAACGCGTGCCGATAAATAGCACAAATTGAACTTTTTAAGATCCAAATATTACTAATTTATTTCTTTTGATGCGGAACTAAGTTCGCCGGGTCAACTAGTCTAATAATAAAACTTATAATACGGGACAGGACGCTAGGAATTATGGGTGCAAATAATATGTCAAAAGGACGTATTTAACCTTTAAACTTTTTCATCTAATAAATATGGATGTTCTAGAACCAAAAGGAAAAGCTGGCCGAGACCATTCAGTATGTCTTTATAAATATTATTGTTCTGTGCGTGTGTTGACAGTGAACTCCTTCTAAACGGCAGGACTGCAATGATTTTTATGCGTGTTCAAGTGAATTCGAGGATGGTTCAGATTCACAAATAAGCCCGGAAGATGGCGCTGCAACTAGTATCTACGTAATCTAACTATACTGCAATTAAACTGTGGGGCTTGTTTTTGTTTAATATCCTAAGTCTCGGTGGTCCAGTGGTCGAGCACACGGCTTCTTAATCCCGAGGTCGCGGGTCGAATCCTTGTTCACACCAATGACTTTTCAAAATTAATTTCGAAAGTTATTATTATGTGTGATAAATATCGATGACTAAAAACTTTGTGTCCGGTATGGCAATAGGTTCGCCACCTATTCCATTTGGGACGTAATTAAAACATAACGGCGAGTCGAGACTTAACAGCCACTGCCTACACCTTCGGGTAGAAAAAGGTGTGAGGTTATGTTATGTTAATATCCTAATTGCTTGTTATATCATGGAGGACAATGTTTGTCCGTTTACTAGTCTTATGTATATATTCACAAAACCAGTCATAGTTAAAATAAACCTATCCTCAAAAATAATATAATGTACAGTTTACGATCTCAGTTATTCTTGGAGCTTGGTACATAACCCGATATAATAACATATAGTTATACAATATGCCGTGTCTCCCGCCGTAGCAGCGGTGGTGTGAGGACGAGCGTCACTCGCGATCGATCTGCAAGGACCCTTTGATACGGTGGCACGTATTATATATCCCCGGGGCTTTAAATGTGCGATCTTTCTATAAATAAATTTTAACTTTACTTACGAAATAGTATGCTTTTCGATACCGTGAGTATTAGCGATACTTCTTTTTATATTCACGACGTTAACACTCGATGGAATAGACACTGGCAAGGTGCCGTCTCACCGAATCAAATATAAGGTCTATTGGCATATATGGTACAATAGTCAGTCACCTATGATCGCACACAACCTCAGAAAAACACCGGCAACCGTCTCAAACTGAAATCGACGATATCTGAATATCTACTATTAATAGGACAAAAGATTAAACTATGTCACTATACGTGGAAGTAGTATCTTTATGAATTTTTAAAACTATTCGCTTCTAATTTAGATGTTAATCTGGAGATAAATTGTATATATTATGCCGTTCCTTACAGAACGCTGTATTAACTATTTAATTCATAAACGTGTCATTAGATGCCATCTTCACAGAATTACTGTCCTAATGTTAAAAAAATATACATCGTGTCAAAAAAAATGGAACCTCACGGCGAACCAACAATTTCTTAATGGAAATCTGATATTAACATAGGTTCTGTAATAAGTATAAAAGCAAATATATCAATAATCTAAATAGCTATGTAGAAAAAACACTGATCCAAAAGCATGGAAAATAATATACATATACATACAGAAATAATATGGTAAAAAAATTCCACCTCTGTAAATTAAAGATCCATTAAATGGCCGAAGTACAAACAATGCTAATGATGATATTTAGGTCGGCACCGCGCCCACGACCATTAACGAAAGCTACCAATTAGGTGATTTAATTATAAAAATAAAAAGAAAAGTAATGAGCCACAATTCAGTAGTGTAAAAATATTTAAGATACTTTATGAAATTAATAATATACTAGAAATTACGAGTCAGTGTACCTGACTTTTCATTAACAAAAAAGAAAACAGCTTGTCTTTCTTAGGCTTTTCTAGGTACGTTATTTTCTTTTGAACGCGTTTTTTATATAAGCTAATTAGTTTGAAAGATTTTAACTTTACATCCATCCGCTTTTGCATTGTATATCTGCTTAGTCCATCTAGCATCATCCATTCTTTCTACATGTCCGAACCATCGGAGCATGCCCTGACATACTCAACTCTCGCTTACAGAAGTTAGCGTTGGGAGCGGTCATATCAAGAATTTTACTTTTTTGGAACCGACCATAAACTGCTAACAGTATACTAAGAATTTAATTCATCAAAGTTCATATTGCCACTAACAGAATTGGGTTGCAAAAGTTAAGTAGCTCTTTTGGAACAACTTCGTGTAAAAATAGTTATATTGTTTTATATTAATTATATAACACTTCTCTCTATTGGCGTAAAAATAGCCAACCGCGTATGTCTTGTTACGTCTGGATATTGGCTGACCTCGTCAGTCTAGCGTATGTTATGTCAGTAAGTAGGATATGCGTACACATTATTGTGGGACAGGAGGAACAAGCTCGACTTTTTCATTCGATGACTTTGAATCAATTCGATACTGATAAAGAGAGATTTAAATATCGTTATTTCAAACAATAAAAAATCGCTGCCAGTTAAATTGGGTACGGCTAAACTACTAGTTGGCAATTTGTAATATGCAGTAACGAGTCAAATGCGTAAAAACTAATACGTTATCGATTCGAATCCCTCGAAACCCTCCCTGATCGATCGACTGATGGTGACGTAACTTTTCATGTAAGCAGGGGTATGCTCTGATGATGGGGATGTGGGAAGAGACATTCTTCTATCAGATCATATCCAGATCTTTCATCAGATACAAGATATACTATACAAATATACAGTGCAAAAGAAAGGAAGGATGCAGAAGTCCTGGACGGTCACGAAACACTTTTCATGACCAAATTGATCGCGTCTTTGCGGAAGGTGACGCCGTATGATAAGATTTATGAAAGTCGAAGAAGCGAGTAAGATGTGTAAGAATAAATGACTTGGGGCGCTCTATTCTTTCTACCAAGTCTACAATGGGGACTTGGTATGAAGTTAAATAAATATGAAACATCACATATACTCGATCGATACACAACTCGTGGAACTATAAAATACTTATTGTTTTGTACAGAACACAGAACAGAAGTGATAAAAATGTACAAATTTCCTTTTACATCCGTTCCGATAACATACAGAGCCAATATAGTTTTCATTAGTCTGCAAGTTAATTCCTTCGTCACGGCTACCACATTTGAATTGTACATTTAGAACGACTGTAGTTAATTTAAACATACGTTATTATCAAATAGATTAAAATTGATTAAAATATCAATTTAGGATGTGATGACATTTGAAGGCTGACTGATAAATAAGTCAATTGCTCAGATACATTTTGCTCGTTTGATTGCAATTTCATGGATCAAATAAACCGATACTTCGATTCATCTGTCTACGTTATACTGTCTTGATGACAAGTACATATATAAAATCACTTTACCTACTCTGACCTACTAATATTTCAGAGAAACAATCTTTGACAATTATAAAGCTATGTTGCTGTATTTATTTTTTAAATAAGTAATCTAATCGATTGATCGAGGCCTATCGAGGCTGGTCTATTCTTTGCACAGCATATTATTGCCATTCAGCGTGGCAATGCGGCCTGTCTTCTGGGCCCGCTGCGGAAAGTTTGATTTAAGCTAGTGTTTTTAATTGTATATATTGTACTTAATTTTCATGGATACAATATGTATTAGGTTGTTGCAAAATATCTGTCGTATTTCGTTTGGTAAAATTCGAAATAGCATATTTTTTTTTGCGACACTTTTAGAGCCATGTGGTTATTCCTGTCGCCTAGTGTATTTACTTGCGTCTCTAAAACCGCGTGTTATTAAAATTGTATCTAGTAATTTATAAAATTTGAGGAGTCCTTAAAATGGAGGTTGATAAAACTCATCTTCGACACTGCATACTCTATGAGTATCAAAAAGGCAGTAATGCAACTGAAGGTACCAAAAATTTGTGCAACACCTTCGGGGAGAACGTGGTAGATGTTAGAACGGTTCAAAGGTGGTTTTCAAAATTTCGAACTGGAAATTTTAACCTTCTTTAAAATTTCAACATTTATAAAAACTGCTAATTCTTATGAAAGTTGTTAAAATAAACTATCTTTAATGTTTCTTTCATTACTTATTGTTTTCGAATTGTCTTATTAGGCAAATCATCACATTCGATACCTTACTACGTCAATTCGATCAATAATTACAACTCAAATTTCACAAACATATTGGCGGTTCAACGTACGATACGCAATAAATATAACACTAAAATTCTTTACATTTTTAACACATATTTTTTACTTTTAATACAATTACACTAACAAATATTACGTTTGAACAAATAAAATAATACTCACGCAACTCGTCCGAATTCGTCTTTGGGCAAGTCCTTCTCGTTGCCCGTGGCGGACAATTTCGATCTGAAGGCTGCTACTCTGGCGGCGATCTCCTCCTTCGGCAACCTACGCAACCAGACCAATGACACACTCATTATTCACGCAAATAAAACATTCAACATAATTATGTACAAACATGAAGATCTCTGAAAACGCGTGCGCAGTCCAACGCTCGCGTATTGCTAACTGAAGAACGATCGTACACGCGAACAAACGTAATGAAAATCTTATAATAAATTGTTCCGTGTAATAATACCTACCAATGCATGATACGCTGAAACGCAATATTGTGGAATTACTTTTCTATGACGATAAAACGCGATAACACTCTCTTGGTTGGACGTCCGTAAGTGAATGAAGAGTGGAACTGTGGAACTCATATTTATTGAATAGAAAATTACAACCCACCCCTTGGGTTGGCCGCGCTCTGTTGAATTATTGATCTCACTCCGGCGCAAGGGCCGTCGCCCCTAAACTAGGGTGCTAACATGCTAACACAATGCGTGCACAAAGTAGATATCGCTATTGAAAAATTGGAAATATAACAAGACCTATTTTCTATTTGAAAATAGATCTCTTTCATTACCTGTGGTGTGTAAACAAAATATCTATTTGATGCACTGCAATTCATAAGGTAGTATTTCTATAGTTAGAGATTTAAAATATAACTAGTTGACCTCGCGAAATTAGTTTCGCCTCAGAAAAGCCTCAATAAATATGGTCATTGTGGGATCCCTAAGAGATAGACATGCCATGGCGGACTTTTTTGTAGACCTTTTGAATGTGTATAATAATGTAGTACATTATTTTGATCTATCATTTAGGGTTCAACCAGCGTTAGCAATTAAAGTGCTAAATCTCGAAGATTATCACTTTTTATTTGCTACAGTATACAGCTTATAGTAGCTCGCTGAAGTGGCAATGGGCACATCTGTCGAAGGACCGATGGTAGATGGAGCAAGAAGGTCATTGAGTGGAGACCGCGACTTGGTAAGCGTAGTGTAGGACGCCCACCAGCCCGATGGTCAGACGACCTCAGAAAGGCTGCTGGAAAAGACTGGATGCGGAAGGCAGAAAATCGGATGTTGTGCCGCAAATTGGGAGAGGTCTATATCCAGCAGTGGACTGCAATAGGCTAATGATGATTATGATGACAGTATACATGAATTATAGATAAAAACTACCCCGTTGACACCTTCTATTTACTTAAAAGCACATAAGGGGACAGACAGCGGAAAGATTGTTTTATACTGTTATCATGATTAGTTAATAGCGCCGATATACGGCTGAAACCAATAATCAATCTCCAATCTAAGATTGCAGCCAATCTTATTGTGTATCTGTCGATCGATTCCCCAAACAAAATCAATCCATGGATTGATTATTGACACACTTATTAGTAGAAATGGTTTGAAATATTGATCTTAGATAGCAAAATTCCGATTGGGATTGATTATTGGTTTTGGCTGTTAGATCGCGCAAAATTCAACCCCAAAAGAATTGTACATACACACACTGTGCAGTGTGCGGTATGCAGAGCGAATAGAGCGCCATAAGAGACGATTCTTACTGGCCTCACTAGCTTTCCTAACTCTTGTCATACACGCTCGTTCTATTTGGTAATTGAAAGGGTGTCGTGACCGTCCTCGACTCCTACATCCGTCCACTTTTGCTTTGCATATGTGCTTAGTCAATCTTGCATCTCTTTAAAATTTTACATTGTTATTTTTGTTTATTCAAGGTATATTACTAATAGCTCTTTTCGTTTGAAATTGCCGTTCTGCACTACACACGTTACTTGAAATATTCTATTCGTAATGTAGGACTTCAGCATGCCATAAAAAGTGTGTATGTGTATATTAAAAGGTTTTAATTTTAAACAGCAAAACCTTGTGCCAGACTCTATCAAAGGCTTGTTGTATGTAGAGAAAGGCAGATGAGAAGACTCTTTTTTCTCAAAGGTCTTTCTTATCGCCCTGCACACTAAGTGGCATGTTCATTACGAAAATCAAACTGGTGATTAGAAACAATGGACTTTTCATTGGGGACAAGTAAAATTCTTTGCAATTTGCACTTTTCGTAAAGCTTTGACAAGACCGGCAAGGGACTGATAGAATTATACGAGGCGACTTCGTGTGTTGGTTTGCCAGATTTCAGCATCATAATTATTTGTGATACTTTCCATATGTCTAGAAAGTAGTGTCCAACCGAAGGTCTATTTTTGGCCGAAGCCGAAACCGATTAATCGGCAATCTTCACAACTTTCGGCCGAAGCCGAAGGTTTATAAACTATTAGTAACTATTAGTAATTTAACAATTTCTAATAGTTGAATGGTTCAATTCAATAATCTAAGTGCAGCCCGGTCCATCAGTCACTCACTCTTTCGTAAGTTCTTTTGTTCTTTGTTCTCGGATCTTTAAAAATCCATTTTCGGCGAGATCTTCGGCTTCGGCCTAAAATAGATTTTTAGCCGAAGGTGGCCGAAGCCGAAGCATTAAATAGCCTTGTGAGGTACATGATTCCCTTAAGAGGTAGTTTTTAAGAACTTTCTTGGTAGTAAGGTCATAGCCTGGAGCCTTGTTGTTGTCCATTGAGTTGATAATCTTACATATCTCTCTGGGTGTTCATAACTTCATGGTTAGGTCCAGTAGGTAAAAATAGACAATACACACAGCGCCCTCTAGTTCCAAGCTAAGCAACTAAATGCTTGTGTTATGGATACTAGATAACGGATATTAATACAGATATACTTTTCTTTTGTGAATACATACTTACAGTACAAAGAAAAACACCCAAACGCCACACAAATATTCATGTTTGTCACAAATATTTGTGCTCGGGTGGGAATCGAACCCCCGCTCTCATTGCTGCAGCCGGTAGTTTTACCAATGCGCCACGAGGCCCGACAAGGCATTTAGTCTGGGATTGTTGGGTTTAAATACATTGCTGAGATGGTAAGCAAATGTGTATGCTTAGTCTTGTTCAGTTCTGATCCAGGTTCTGTTTTTATTTCGCAGAGGTCGTTTGTGATGGAGTGGTCAACCGAGCTATAAGTATCTTCAATTCTCGGACGGCTTTGTTAAGTGCTGTTTTATCATGTGGATGCCTACTTGTGTGCCATACACCTCATAGTCTCCTTTTTCCATGATTTTTGAAGTTATTATTTCTCAGTACATTTTGGTTATAAGAGGTCTTTCGGCGGTTTCGGGCGTTGATTTCCAGCAAATTTCTTGAATTACCGAAGTCATAGTTTTTGCAGCAACATCGATGTCTGACTCTGTTTTTAGTGATATGCTGAAGTTGATTCCATTTTCTACCAATTTACGAAATGAGTTCCAATCTGTGTGCGTGTGGTTCAATTTGAGATTTCTTTCAGTGGTTAGAACCGTGGTACAGATCGATCTTCTACTGCGATAATAGCTGCTTGTAGGCTGCTGTTATGTTGCTGTTTACGACTGTATGAAATTCCGGTACTAGCAATATATCTATGTTAAGGATGTGTAACAGGACTTCTACCCCTCCTTTGTTTGGAGATAGCCCCACCAGGTACCATGTTGCATTTTCAACAATATAAAATTACTCGTCTCTATATGAATATTTTGACTGGTCAGTTATTGGTATAAAATTTCATAAAGAACATAATATCAGAAATATACATTACTCGGGAATAAACGGCATTACTTCACACAAATAATAATTCAGCAGCAATATTAGCCAAAATAACAGACTCGGTTTAGAGGAAGTAAATACTAAATTGTGAACAAGAGAAGCTTAAGAAATAATTCTATGAAAAATAATAAATATTATAAATAGATAGATAGCACATAGATAATTTAAAGTCAATGATGCAAAACAAGACATAGGGAGGAAAATCAAATAAGAATACTTTTTATGTAGATAGATTCATGTTTTAAAGCTGAGAATATGTACACATTTACAATGTTTATGTTTTACAAAAATTCTTCCTATTTAGTGTTATGTGTATCAACAGAGAAAATAAATAAGTGGCAATTAATTACGTCATATTAAACTAAAAATTAGGATAGCTGAGAGGGAGACATTGTGTCACTTACCCTTGTTCCTCAAGACTGTCTTCGAGTTCTGCACATTTCACTTCAATTTTCCTTTTTCTTTCATGATCAAGAATTTCACGGTTAGGCTGTTTATTTGATGCGGAGTCTAACTTAGCTATTTCTTCTTCAGTACGATAGTTTACCGAATCTTTAGTTTTCCTTACAGAAGCCCAGTTTCTTTGAACATATCCATTTGTTCCGGACCCCCTCGGCGTTGTCAAACCTATTCCATTGTACATTTTGATGTTTTATTTACCTAAAATGCATAAATCAATTTACACGCTGAGTAGAGGTACGATGCAAATCGGTAGGTATGAGTGAAATACAATTATGGAAACTAGGTCAACAAATAAAATGGCAAATGAATATTCAGGAAATTATCTATTTAAAGCAGCCACATAAATTAGCAGTAATTTATCTTACCATTTAGATAAAAGCACCTCTAAATAAATTTAATTTCTATGGTACACGTCCATCTTGGTTGGACTAATGTTTTTTTTTTATTTTGACTACTCTACCTTTTATACTAATAGCAGCGAAGAAGCCTTTAAGCCTAAATCATGCTCACTAAAAGACCTGTAAAAAAATCTAAAAATCTTTATCTTCTGCGATTGGAGAGCTATGAAACGGTACAGAAATTTAAACATCAGTTTGGCGTTTTTCTATTTCTATATAGGATGCCACACATTTTTACATTTTCATCTCTCAGCTTTAATTTTATAGTTAAAAAAACTTGTACATATATCCAAATATTACAGTTGGCCCGAAATGGCAAATGAAAAAAATAAATGCGAAATAATACATGTATAAAGTGAGCAGGCTTGGTGAGACAATGTTCTATTTATTGTCAAAGGCATTTTCATTGTTCTATTTGTGTGTTGGGTGTTTTTCTATGTATTATAAGTATGTATTTACAAAAGAAAAGTATATATGTATTAGTATCCGTTATCTAGTATCCATCGCACAAGCATTTAGTTGCTTAGTTTGGAACTGGAGGGCGCTGTGTGTTTTGTGTCCCAGATATTATTATTATTTATTCGTAAAGGCAGTGTGGATTGGATGGATTTAGCCAGTAGAAATTGGGTTAATAAGGATACTGTTACACATGCTAAAAGAGCATGCTCATTATGAGCATACTTATGTCAGTTTACATTTGCTATTAATAAGCATTATATTTTCAACCATGCTATTGATTAAATATGGTCGATATTAGCATGGTTGTCGATTTCTGAGTAGTTTTGTGTAGTTTCATAGCAAGTGCTCGATACTAGTATGCTCTCGTGTTAACAAAGAGCATGTGTAACAGTAGTCTAAGTAATTTTTTTTATCTATGTGCCAGCCAAGTGAAAAGTGAGGTTCTACTAAAAGACTGTGCCTGTGTAGCCATGGTAATAAAATAAATTAAAGAAAAAAAAGAGAGGTTATGTTTACTATCTTAGTATTTTTAACTAGAAAATATAAATCACTAGTATTACGAAATATACAACAAACATACATAGTTTAAACTAATTCTAGACCTACAATATCTTCAGTTCTCACCATGCTTGACAAAATTTTATATAACACTGTACTTTCGCAGACATTGTCCCCTTGTGGGAAATATTTGCTAGCCGGTAACATTTACGGTCAAATTGCCGTGTTTGAGTGAGTAATGTTATCTTAATTTTATGGAATGATTCATTAAACATTTATATTCCGAAATGACTTATTAATAATAGTTCTATTTGCTCCATAACCAGAAATATACATGAATTACTAAGTACTAATTGAGGTCACTCTTTTCAGCCTTGACCGTATACTCAATCCAGTATTAGAGCTTCATATTTCAGATTACAATAAACCCAAGTACATTCACACTCTCGAGTCTGGCAATCAAGTGTGTAGTTTAGTGAGCACTGAGAACTTTTTCATAGTTGGTACAGTAAATGAGATAACTGGTTGGGACTGGAAAAATGTATTATCAACAAAGCTTGGTAAACCTTCATGGTGTATTAAGATACCTTCTCAAACAGCGATGGAAAAAGTTGATGTGAACAGTATGTGGCTATCTGATGATGAAGCTAAATTGTATGCTGGTTGTGGTGATAATAACATCTATGTGTTTAATATGGAAGGTGGCAGATTGCTATCCACATTCAAAGGACACACTGATTTTATCCATTCTGTACATGGAAAGTGAGTATCTATTAATTTTCCATATTTGTTTATGATATTTAACTTTGTAAATGATATTTAACACTATAATTTCTTGAATAATTGATTAAGTGGTTGGTTGAATGCAAACCTTTTAAACATAATAACGCAATTTGAATGAAACAAAACAAATAAATATTTTTTTAAAGAAATCAACAATTAATATCAGCAAGTGAAGATGGCACTGTAATGCTCTGGGACACCAGAACTCGTACAAGTCATAATAAATTGGAACCACATAACAACTATAATGTGAGCAGGCCTGATATCGGCAAATGGGTTGGATCTGCTTCATTGAGTGACAACTGGATTGTAAGTATATTTTGACCTTTTAACCTTTGTAATGGATGTATGGATTAATACTTTAACTGTAATGGTGATAATTACATATATAAAATCAGGTAAGCTTTCTATCAGTATAAGCTAAATAAAACATCTGATTTTACACTACAAAAGTTTTTCGTCATGTCAATAGTGTTTGGACTCCAGTTTCTAGGACTTTTCAAGAGTTGTTTATGTCTAAAAAAAATAAACAAGAAACAATATTTGAATAGTCCTAACAATGTATTATATTTCATTGCAGGTTTGTGGTGGAGGTCCTCGTTCATCTCTGTGGAATCTCCGATCCTTGGATGTTGTCACTGTATTCGATATTCCTGACCATGGCATCCATGTATCATTTTTCCATGATGACTGTGTTATTGCTGGTGGAACTGCAAAATATTTGTACCAACTGAGTTACTCTGGAGAGGTGAAAGTAGAACTGCCAGTTTCAGCCACCACAGTATATTCAGCTGTGCTGAGAACCACCCCAAGTCGGGTACTGGCAATAGCGGGGTCTAGCCCAGAGATAGATTTATGTACAACATTTAATTATAGAGATCAAGTATTACATTTTCGGTGAGTTAGTATTATCAGGTAAATAATTTTAATTTTTTCTCATTTATTAATCAAAATATGATCAATATTTCCTGGTTCATTTTTGTTGCAGTTGTAATACTATTATTACCTATATAGAGTAAGACTTGTAAATACATGATAGGATAAGACAAAAATAAAGTTAATAAAGACTGAACTAGATTTTTTTAGGAATAATTATTCCTAGTCCTATAATGTGTGATACCTATTGCAAACATGAGGAAAAATAATTGTTATAAATTACGAAAGTTATAAAAATATACTTATGGTATTAGAAATAGAAAGAAGTTTAGAAAATGACTAATTCTTTTATCAAATTAAATTAAATCAGTGGTCCAGTTGTCGAGCACCCTGCTTCTGAATCAAGAAGGTAAGGGCTCGAATCCTGGCTCACACCAATAACTTTTTGAAATTCTTTTCCTTAGTT
The DNA here is from genome assembly GCA_905147225.2 of Euproctis similis. Lineage (NCBI taxonomy): Eukaryota > Metazoa > Arthropoda > Insecta > Lepidoptera > Erebidae > Euproctis > Euproctis similis. Next base: position 3,243,842 of record LR990116.1, on the reverse strand, counting down.
ATGTGTGATAAATATTGATGTCTGGAAAACTTTGTGCCTAGGTTTGCCACCTATTCCATTTGTGAGCTAAATAAACATAATAGCGAGTCGAGACTTAATAGCCACTGCGTACACCTTTGGTAGAAAAAGTTATGAAGTTATGTTTTGGTTATAGGTACACAATACAATAAATATTACTCACAAAGTTCTAGACATTTTAATTATCAGTTAAATAGATAGTTCTTAAGATTTGTTTAGTTATAATTTAATTTCTGTGAAAAAAGTTATCTTCAATAAATACAGACAATCACAACACTTGCGGAGTTGCGGGCAAAAACCAGTCTATACAAATACAAACAATACAAACAAAGTAAATAAAATTGTTGTGTATATTAGTAAAAAGTGGCTATTTGAATATTACATTCAAATAGCCACTTTTTACCAATATATATATACTGTACACATAATATAATAAGATTTTATCAATATTTGTCTGTTCGTCTGTTTGAGCTGTTTTCTAAAACAGCGGAACCAATTTTAATGGAACTTTCAAGGGCAAAAGAGTAACATATGCTACTTTTATTAAATTAAATTTATTTTAATAATTTACACTCATACGAATTTGCAGGCACAACTAGTTCTATATGTAACCATGTCCAGCCACTGCTGCTGGTATGAACCCTGAGTTCCCATCTCTCTTCTTGACATAGAACCATTCAGCATCAACACCGGTATCGTAACCACCATCTTCAACTAACACTACAACATCTCCTTTATGCACAGTAAGAGTTTTATTCAACGGACTCCCTTTAAAATCACAGTTCACAACCAACAATGTCTGTCTCACTTTCTTGAAGCTTCTATCTTTCTCTAGCCTGTTTATAGAACAGACAGATTTTGTTTTTAAATACAACGTATCAAACTCCTTTTCGGCACAAGAATTTTTGTTTTGTTTTTTATTCTGGTATCGGCATTCTGAACGCGTCCGCCCTCGCAGTTGTTCCTTCTCCGTATCGGTGAGATTACCACATGGGCGTGGGTAAATGTCTGTACTGCTCTCCCAGCATGGAGTTTTCTTTTGTGGTGATGCCCTGAAACATTTTTCGTTAAAGTATATCTAATATATAAAATTCTCGAGTCTAGATGTGCGTAATTGAACTCCTCCGAAACGGCTTGACCGATTCTCATGAAATTTTATGTGCGTGTCGGGTAGGTCTGAGAATAGGACAACATCTATTTTTCGTCCCCCTAAATCACAAGGGTAGCCTACCCCTCAATTTTTTTTTTAATTTTTTTTTCGACAATATTTCTGTTTCTTATTTTTTTTATAAAACGGGATACAAAAATACATGCAACCCTAAATTTTCAACCCCCTACGATCAACCCCTATTTTTTAAATTTAATTTTTCGGCAAGACAACGTTTGCCGGGTCAGCTAGTATGACATATATTTCACTGTTTTAAACAATTACATGCTTGAATTTTTTAAGATATTCGTGAGTTGGTGGATACTCAGTACTCAAGAAAAAGCAGTCAAGTGTATCTTCGCAATGTTTCTTCGTTCTTGCCTTTTTTAAACAGACCATTTAATGGGTCGTGGTAGCTCCATCTTGGTCTCCCGATCCCGACCCTTCCACTCACATTCGCTTCGTATACTCTTTTAGTCAGTCGGCTTTCATCCATTCTTGCAATATGACCAAACCATCTTAACATATTTCTCTCCACTTTGGTCACCAGATCATCCTTCAACTTGCATTTCTACCTTATCACGCTATTTTTCATTCGATCCGCAATGGTGACTCCACACATACTTCTCAGAGAACGCATTTCCACTGCATTCACCTTACTCTCATGCTTCGCCTGCCACACCCAACATTCACTCCCGTATGTGTGAGTGGGTACTAACACACCATTATGAATTGTCAAGCGTGCCTTTTCAGATACAGCCTGACTACGCCTCAAGGCATGCAATGCACCATTAACTCTATTACCCGCTGTCACTTTCCTTTCAATATCTTCCTCACATTTTCCGTCTCTTGTAAACATACTTCCCAAATATACAGACTCATTCACTTGCTCCAATTTCTCGCCATCTAATATCATATCACACACTGTGACCTCATTGGAGACAGCTCCACAACCATAACTTTCGTCTTGCTTACATTTATTTTCATACCTCTTTCTCTAAACCCTGCAATCACCAAGATTAGCATGTCTTGTAACTCTGACGCCGACGGAGCAAGTAATACCTGGTCATCGGCGTACAGTAGGCAGGCACTTGACATGCATCTCTTCCATGCTTAAAGCACATTCAGTCCCTTTCAGATTTGTCAGGCAACTATCCATATAGAGATTGAAGAGCCATGGTGACGCAACACATCCTTGTCGAACACCTTTATAGTTTTACAAGTGGTAGAGCCAAGCAGTTCGCTGCATGAATGGGCTGGCTGGACCGGTGAAATACCACGACCTCTCAGAAGACTGACGTAAAGTGGCTGATGTCGCGTTTCGTTCAGTGAGAGAGGTACCCGGAGGCCCACCCCCCTTCCCCATCCTTTCCTATCCCCTATCCCTTAAAGGTCGGCAACGCAACAGTAACACTATATGTGTTGCTGGTGTCCATGGGCGGCGTTGGTTGCTTACCATCAGGTGAAACGCCTGCTCGTTTGCCCTCTTCGTCTTCCTCTTCTAAATCCCGCTTGTACATCCCACAATTTCGCATACAATTTACCTACAACACTGATAAGACTTATGCCACAATAGTTTTTGCAGTCCTGCCGCGACCCCTTCCCCTTGTGCAAGGGCACAATGACTGCTTTGGTCCAGTCGTCCGGAACACAGCCATCACGCCAACACACATTGAATAGTAGTCGCAGCAGTCTTACAACAACCCCCTTGCCGCTTTTCAGCATTTCGGTAGTTACCATGTTATGTTTTGTGAGTGAATGGGAGTTGTAAGCAATGTAATAGCACAATATGACATAAATACGCCAAAGAACAGATCCTTAACGAAGCACCAAACATTTCCATGAAAAGGATTGACGTATAAGTACAGTGCAATCTAACTTTTAATCATATCTTACTTAAATTTAATTTGGGACTAGATGGAGCTGTTTGAGTAATGTGATATGATTTTAAAGATAATTTATAAACATAAAACATGCAACATTACCTATTAGGCAATATTCCTAATGGCAAGCAAGCGCTATATAGAACATAGCCCTCGTCTCCGTGCGGAGTCTGCGCGTACAGCCATTGCTCATTCTTAAATACTGCATTGACCACGGTGCCCAGTGGCAATTTGAGTTCTTGCTGCATTTCCTTCTGGGTCTGGTAGAGAGTACTGGGGTATGCTATAACCACAGGGATGTTGCCTGGACGATCTATGGACGCCTGCAATTAGAAATGAGACGTGAATGGCAATGGTTGCTATTAATTTTCGTGTATACAGTAACACTATGATATGTAAGTAATTGATTGCATTTAATAAATTAACTTAGCAATTTAGTAGTAATAATTTTGTAATAATCCTCTTTATTGCAAAGTTGTGTAAAAACATACAATCAATACGAAATTACAAACAAAACAATTGAGATGTTTCCTCAAATATGCTGATTAAAATGATTTTCTTTTTCGTTCATACATTCGTATATACAAATGTTCCCGGGTTGTAATCCCTAAATCCACGGATTATTTTACGTTTATAAGTAATCGTCGTATCGCCGAATTTAGGTTCCAAATGGAATTGGCGGCGGATGCTAGGCATAACAACTTTTTTTTGTAACTCGAGGAAATGCTGTATGCACACTCCCCGGGAAGGCCAGGCCAGGCCCAGCCTGCCGATCCGTCTGACGACGATTGCCACCCCCAGCTCGGTAAACCAGAGTGTCGTCGGCGTAACAAAATACACTCACGCCACGGGGCAGACTGGGCCTTCCTTTTCTCCGTCCCGTTCCGTCCGCACCCATCTCCTGCAGGTAAGCTCCGAGCACCGACCTTAGGTAGGGAGGGCCCGACCAAGAGAGAGTCCTGAAGGTGTTGATGATGTCTAGAGACACCGCCAGCGCGACCCCCACCTAGTACCTACACACCTAGCACAATGTTGTCAGTCATTTGTCATAGATGTGTATCACATATATCTTCCGAAAAGAATTTCAAGAAGTAATTGCTGTGGACTTCTCGATTCAGAAACAGCAAACTCGACCACGGGACTGGGATTCATATTTGGTTCCGATAATTTATCTGCACAACTGGTACAAAAATTGGAACATGAATTTTGAGTAAGTACAGACAACGAATGGAGTCAATAAAATTACACAAAAATCTCACAATAAATGAAAGAAACTGCAACAACGAACGATTGGTTACACATTTATCTTCCGGTACCCGAAGAATTTTTGCGTATTAAACGGATATACGTGCAAACATACAATAAAAGCGGTTTACTGTTATTAGCGTTAGGTCAGTAAAACAACGTTTTCTACAATAGTTAACTTAACGATATATTTTTTTATATAAAAGCCCACGCAAAAACGTTTAGCCCAGTTTCCGACCGCACATTAGCAATGGGAATCACTTAATGTGAATTTGTTCGAAGTACTAAAAAGCATTGCGTTAAATTTGTAAATTTTATAGTCTCGGTGGTTCAGTGGTCGAACACATGGATTCTAATCCAGAGGTCCGGGTTCGAATCCTGACACTGGCTCACACCAATGACTTTTCGAAATTATTTTCGGAAGTTAAGAGTGATAAATATCGAGGACTGAACACTTTGTGCCCGGTATGGCAATAGTTTCGCCACCTATTCCATTTGGGACGTAAATATAACGGCGAGACGAGGCTTAGCAGCCGCTGCCTACACCTTCGGTTAACAAAGGCGTGAAGTTATGTTATGTTCTAAGAATTGCGTCCAATTTGTATACCAGTGCTTCGATAACTGTGATATTAAATCGTAAAAACTTTTAGGCTTTTGCTTTGCTTATTACACAAATACAATGAACGGGAATTAAAAGTGACACATTTAGGCATTGCATTTAAGGTAAATATTATTTAGCATGATTTGCTTGACGTTTCCGCCACGCACTGGCCGTAGGCACTAGCAGACTTCGTAGTTACGTACACTTTGCTGTAATTCCATAAGGATAAGTTATTACGGCAAAGAAAATACATAACAAAAAAAATGGTATTTCTTTTCTTTTTTTTTCTGTTTATGAGTAAGACAAAATCAAAATTATGATTTTATAAAGTCTGTTGAAAGATCATCCACTACTTTCTAGTTTTTGTTTATTTTTTGTAATTTCAAGCCGTTTTAAACCATAACGCCGGAATCAAACCAAAACAATCGTAAGAAAGGACGTACCCAAATTAAATATGTTCAATGTTCATATGGTATTATAGAAAAAGATCCAAAAAGGATAAGACACAACACACCACTTAGTTTGTAAAGCATAGAACATAGCGATACTAAGTTAGCTAAATAAAACTATGTTCAAATACTATATTATAGGAAGTGTTGAATTTGAAGAGAACCAACCTATATTCTAATACACTTATTTTTATCGCGGAATTTTTGCGATCTCGATCAAAATACGTGGCAAAACCTATTGCCATACGTCGAACATAATTTTGTCACTCATATATTACTATATATGTCAGTCATATATAATAAACTAGTTTTTGTAAAATACTTGTAATAAAAGTATTTAAACGTAGGAAAAAATCTTTTTCTGACACTGTGAGCCCTGCATTAAAATCTATTCACTGGTTTCGGAAAACTTGCTTTCTTCGTGCATACATGACCATAACTGAACAAATTTTAATTGTAATTAATCAATATTTATTTATCGCTTCTGTATTAACTTAATCATTTACGGATTTACGTTTCCGCATTTTACGGATACGGTAAAATCGTGCCCGTAAATACGATTGAGTAGTTTTTGCGTGGTACGCGCACAAACATACAGACAGCAGACTCTTTTTTTTTTTAAAGGCCTTTGTCTCCAATGTATATACTCCAATGTATGTATGTACACGGTTAATATATGTTGTGTTAAATCTTAAGTCAAGTATTAATTCGTATAAGAAAATATCGTATTGCAATTAACACTTTAACCCCAACAAAGATATATTGTTGTTTTTAATAAGTCTCGAATGATAAATGTGTACCTCTACGACCGAGATTAACTTACTCTGGTATATCTGAAAAATCACGTCAGTAAAGACCTGTTATTACGAGCAGCGCGCAATTTCGAAATGAAACGTTGCTTGGATAATACTACGCGAAATCTTTACGCAGAGAAAAAAAAAAGATTATCGGAAATTTTAAATGAGTTGTAATTTGTGTTGAAATCCAATTTTGCGCCAATTTCGCTGCTCGGTCGCAGTCAAATAGTGTACAAAAAGTTTTTTCGAGAGAATTGCAATGTAACGTCATAATAACTTCGAAGATAATACGAATAATGATCGTTATTTACACGCGCATTTAAAACTTTGGTATAAAAAAAATCTGATGCAGTAATATCCACAGCAAAGAAATACAAAATAAGTTATAAAAATGAGATATTATGAAAGATAATAGCGATAATAATCGGATATCTTACCTCTGTAAGAAAGCTGTCCAGATCCCTGATGTCGTATCCGAATCTTCCGTGCTGGCTCCTCCTCTTCTTCCTCCTGTGACGATGTCTGTGCTTCTTTCGCACATACTCCTCTGTCCCTATACTGGTGTCAGAATAAGAATCGTGCATATGACCGAATTGTTCGCAAGCATTTCTAAACTTAATATTGTGGTAATACTCGTTCCGTCCAGCGATCCTGTCTCGCACTTCCTTAGACTTGCACTTTCTGTAGCGTTCATTTTCATTAATCCTCTCATTATTTTTCATCTCTAACTCGCTACGAATTATTGTGGACTTTAATCTGTCATCTGCTTGCAGTTTAGATGTTTTAAATTTTGCCGTCTCCAGATTCTCTTTTAAAACCCAAGTTAGGGATATCTTTGATTTATGGCGATTCGCCAAAGGTGTTGAATGCCATAGGCCCATATCATTGATTTCCGCGTACTCTACACTTGTATCGGTATCGTCATCTATTCGCGTTGATATATTGCAATTCGCTAATAAATCTAAAACTTCGCATGCTGAAGCGGTACTCTGAAATATATATAATTATCTTTGTAAATTTAAATCACTCTTTGAACTTTAAGAAACTTTTGAAATAACTCAACGCACCGTATCATTAAGTCCGTTACAATTGATATCGTTCACTCGTTCGCAATATGGTGGCGGTAATTCTTTAAAAGTGATTTCTGAAAATTAAATATTATTCAATTAAAAACCACAATCGATCATAATTTCTAAGGGGTGATGGTTATTAACGAGATTTATACCATAGTCAGCTGAGCGTATTGTTAGATATAAATAATCGGCTCGCGCATATAACAATGAAAGTGGGCGATTGTCCAAAACAATGGCATTATATCCCCTAGGGGGTTGTGCGCTCCCGAAGAACGAGCGGCTCCCGTAACCATTCGCGCCGGCACGCTCAAGATGAGATTTTATAAATCTGCTGCGCGCGCCGCCCTCCGTCGGCGGCTTCGCGCCAAATACTGCCCAGCCGCGTACTGTCTGTATCCGCTCACCTCCGCTCTTCGACTTCTCGCACCGATACAATATCTAGAATGCCCTCCTCTAAAAAATCTCGCCACGACGAAATGTTTAACATCCACTTGGGACGGGCCAGTCGGCACGCGTGAGAATCTATCGGTCAAATACTCATTTACGCTTGTCTCTATACTCATCAACACTACAGTTTTGATAAGTGTCGATGAGAAGTGGGAGGAAATGGGGGAGTCACGAGTCACTAATTGTCAGGTGCTAAGAGACAAACAATAAGTTCTGAATGCAACGTTTTAACACTTCAGATGCCTTTGAGCGGCATATAAGCGGCAAATACGCACCTGTATTTGTATTTCGTTATCTTGTCAGCGATTTCATTTGTGTATTTTTAGTAAACAAACTGAATATTCTCTTTTAACAAGTATTACTTAATGACATTGTAGTATTACTTAATGATCAATACTATAAAAACATGTATAATAATGTATAGGTGCTAAAAAAGCAAGGTATAGACTCGAATTGAAGAAAAATAGGACGTAAACGTGGACAACCCCAAAAAGTTCAGGTTAAGCGTCTATTGACCCCCACACATATCGCAATTATTAGATTGCATCCTCTAAAAATACCATATTAAGTCCTTAAATTTTGCGTTTTAGTGGACTACGTGGTAATATTAAGTAACTAAATTGGTACAGGCGTGGATATGTCAGGATTTTTACATATTGACTATGTAAAAATCCTGACATATCCACGCCTCTTTTTTAGGTAACAAAAAAAGGTATTAACATTCGAAATGTTTATTTAGGTAATTGAAAGAAACTTAACGCCTACGATTTGTCCATATTTAACTCTGTTTATTTATGAACACCATAAAAAAAAACACTCGCAATAATAAAACACCAAATTTATAAATTCCAAGAAATTGGAAAGTGAGACGGTCGAGTGTCTGGGAGTCTTGTCGCGGGCGTTACTCGACTGCCAATTTCACGGTATTATTGCAGCTCTCTCGTTAAGAACTGTTGTTATACATACAAAATACGCATATAATTATTTAGTAAAACGTTGTTATATAATACCTAAGTATATAAATATAAACAAAGGAAACAAAACTGCACATACTGATCTTGTTCTGTTACGAAATCGAGGGAAATTTATGAAAAAAAATCTTCATCACAGCTATCTATTTAGCTATCCACGAACTAACGGTTGTACAAAAAGATGTATTGGAGTATTTATCAAAGTATCAATTTCACCACGGCAATATCTACTGTCTGGCCAATTCTATAAGAATTCGATTAATCTATACAAATATATAAATTAATTAATGTCCGTTTGTAATAAATAAGATTTATACTTTTAATAAAAACTCTACTAAAACCTCTTTGTTTTTTTTTTAGCTACTAATACGATACTATTACTTACGGGTGAAAATATTGTAACAACATATTATATGTGTGACAATATTTTAATTCTAAATACTAAAATAATGTTTTACTAAATTAGGTATTATCGTCTGAAAATAATCCACATAACATAAAAATGTACTACTCGTATGTAAGCATTTTGTTGTTTCGTAAGTCGGCAACATACATGTCTCATTAATTATTTAATATTAATTTGTTACAAAATTAAATTTTCCGCAAAGAAATACCTATGTATATTTTGTGCCGTTATAATCTATTTAAATTAATTAATGGCCACCCACCAAGAATTATCTATATTTTATTAATGTTCAGAGCCGGTCATTAGTTTTATACGAGATAAAAATAGTTTAAAGGTGCTTATGTGCGTATTAGTTAAATTTAAGACATCACGTTAATGAAATAATATGTTTTTGTTCTTCTGTGTATTATGTAAGTTTATTCTGATCAAAGAACCAATGTTAAGATGAGAAAATCGTCGAGAGATAGAGGGAGTGAAACTCTTTACCTCAATACGCATGTATTAGAAACCTACACAAGAAAAATAAGTCTAAAACAGTTTAAAGTGTAGCCTACTACATATTGTACTAATATTGTTCCTAACAATATTATATTAACCAACCATATGTATGCAAAAATTAGCTAAAATTATTCACAGTTGTAGAGCCACGCAGTTCTCTGCATGAATGGACCGACTCGCCCGGTGAAATACCACGACCTATCAGAATATCGACGGCTCTTGCCACATTTCGCACGATGAGAGAGGTATCCGGCATACCGGAGGGGGACAGGGGTTACCTGTCACCCTCCCCTTCCCACCCCATTTCCGACCACTTCCAATTCCCCTCCCATTGTGAAGGCCGGCAACGCAACTGTAACACTATATGTGTTAAGGTGTCCATGGGCGGTCCTTGTTGCTCACTATCATGTGACACGCCTGATCGCTTGCCTCTCTATACCATAAAAATAAAATAGCTAGAACTACGATAATAATCATATGATGATAATTTAAATGATACGAACAACGACTTGGATACTTGAAATTTAAACATTTCGACTTATGCGTCCACGCGGTCGTCCGCAGATGTACAGCAGTTGTAGCAAGAGACGTATATCACGAAAGCATAGATATTACAACAACATAACATAACTTCACGCCTTTTTCTACCCTTTTTTTTCCTTACTGTGTAGGCAGTGGCTGTTAGGCCCCGAGTCGCCGTTATGTTTACGTCCCAAAGGGAATAGATGGCGAATCTATTACCACACCAGACACAAAGTTTTTAGTCATCGATATTTATCACACATATCTTTCGAAATTAATTTCGAAAAGTCATTGGTGTGAGCCAGGATTCGAACCCGCGACCTCTGGATTCAGAAACCGTATGACCACTGGACCACTGAGACAGGTAGACAGACACGGACCGAGACATATTACAACAATTCCTAATATAACCAATCTATGTATTTACATACAAATTCTTTTCTAAGGCGAATATAAAAGAAACAAAAATAATTTAATCGTTGGTTTGTAAGAAAGTAACGTAAAATGTGGTGTTTATGATTTTTATTGTGGCCATATTTATCGTGTTTTACTCTGAATATATATTTTTACTGCATTCATATGGCACTATGTAAGATTAGAAAAGCATTCTACAATCTTGGTATTGCAATCTAGGGTTGTCACATGTTCTAAATTCTAAATGTTCTAAATGATATTTTTTCTCGATTCCTTCTAATTTCATCAACATTTAATAAATAAAACTTTTGGGCTAATACCCTAAAAGATTAATAAATAATACTGGACACCCTCTCAAATAGGACAAGCCGGGTGATACCATGTTGTAGATATTTGTAGGATCTCTTCCATATCTTAAAAGACAGTATATCTAATTTAATCTTTAATATACGACTACCTCGAGCGGTATTAAATGTGGCGTACAGTCGTCATTTTATGATTATACAAAATAAATAGAGAAAAAACTATTAGGATTTGTTTTTTCGTGGTATTTATAAAATTTAAGAGCCGTGAAAACTGAAGACAATACGGTTAAGTTAAAATCACGAGCATAAAGAATGTGGTATGTGTGGAATTTGTCCCACAATGAGATGGTATGCCGCGCGGATCACGACAACACTGCCGAAAACGTGCGTACACGCATACCGTCCGGCGACGTCGTCCTGTTCGCTGCACGCAGTTTTTATTAAACCCCACAATAGCATCACACAGGATTTGAGATTTTTTAAAAGTGCATCTATCAAATTGTAGGCTGGCTTGTTAAGCATTTGATTGATGTTCTAATAAAAATAAAAACTACTTTTTGGCTTTCTATTATCTAGTCTTATCTAAATTAACATCCTATTCATATCATAATAAATCCAGAAAACTTTAAATATGTTTTTTTCAGCTGTCTACTCAAATTTGTGAAACAATATTTCACTGTATGAAATAGTAGATAGGTATCATTAGTTCGTTTGAAATAGAGAAAAGAAGAAGAATTTCTCACTCATACGTACGAAAAGCCATTGTTCAGCAGCAAAAATCCCAAATAAAGAAAATTTAAATTAAGAATCTCTGCCTTTTTTAAATTCGATCAAATATTTATCAATCATCTATCGACTGCATTCCGGATTTACGAATCAGTGACACTGCACTGACATATGCTAATAGAATTTTACGATTATTATTTATAGAAACCATATATTCGGTATAAAATTGCTTGCTGAATGTTCCACAGCAATATTAAGAATTCACATATAAACTATACAATATCGTTTGGCTATTAGTTTTGAACATATTATTATGAAGATCATTATCGATAAGCGATTATGTTCGACCACGAAATATATCTAGACACGCCCACATTTGTAACTTTAAAACCATTAAAATTATCGCCAAAATCTTTCTCACAATATTGTACAAATGGTGTTAAGAGTTTATAATTTAACTTTTTGATTCTACTACAATTCCAGTACAGTGAGTATGTTTTTCTAAGAATTAAAATACAGAACAGATGTGCAAAAAAGAGGGTTGAAAGTCTATTAAATGTAACTTAGCAAATTCAATAGCTCTAATTATTATCAACAATACAATCACATATAAAATTGATAATATTACTTGTAATTTATAAATGTTAGTTATTGATCGTAATGTTCAGATACAAAATTATTGGGTATTTATTTGCAAATGTTTAATGGACCTGTAATAAATCCACTTCTATGCTACATACTCTCTTCGTGTAGAGCTACTTTGCCAATATTAACATACATACATAACATAACTACATGCCTTTTTCTACCCGAAGGAGTAGGCAGCGGCTATTAAGCCTCGTCTTGCCGTTATGTTTACGGCCCAAATGGAATTGGTGACGAGCCTTTTGCCATACCGGGCAAAGGACAAAGTTGTCAGTCATCGATATTTATCACACGTTACTTCCGAAAATTTCGAAAAGTCATTGGTGTGTGCCAGGATTTGAACCTACTACTTCTTGAATCAGAAGCTAGTTAGCCACTGCGCCACCGAGACCAATGCCAATAATTTCTAAAAATAATCTTGTAGATTAACTTCTTATGTTGTAAAAGATTAATTTGAAGATTACCTAACAGAGATACTATCTTTTCTTTTATCTTTCTCTATATTTAATAGAGATACTATCTCGTGAATCCGGTATTCTTGTTATATAAAACAATAATTATTTGGGCTTAGAAAAATGCCAAATGGTCTAGGTATTCTAGATTATTGGGTAGTATAGTATTAGACATTATTCAGATCACACTTAATAACGGAATCTAGATCTTTCCATTAATAAAGAAACAATAAACTAAACAAATTCATTAGAAGCAGATAAAATCAACAAATTAATTATTATGAAGAGTTTTATGCCTCAGCAACTGTACGCGTGAAGTTCTCTACCAAAGATCCATCTCCATCTCTACCATCCATCGCTTGACCTAGCCCAATATGATTATCTTAGAAAGTAATTTATAGCTAATTTTTTCGAAGTTATATTTAAACTTATAATTCTCCTTAAGAAGACTTATATTCTTCTTACTTCTATGTTACAGCTACAAATAAAATATAACCTGATGACCATTAATTAGACTACAGCATAGGAATCAGTGAGCTTACGTCAGAGTCGTTGTTGAGCTGCTGGGGGGAGGGGGAGGGCAGACCACGCTCGAATTAGGGGTAAGTGTAGGCAACCGATAATTGCATCGTGGGAACGAGTCCGGACGTTGGTGCCGATAGCAAATAAACTCTGATGATGCAATGAGATGATAGTTTTTTTAATTCTGGTATTTACCAGCATCAGTATTACGTAAAGCAATTATTAATATATTTTGCAGAAACAAAAACAAACTATATAGTGCATACAATTATAGTAAAGTAGTTTGAACTTCAGAAATCAATTTTATAATTGGAGATATCTTTAATCAACCATAATTATTTTGTTAAATAAAAATTTAATATCTTAATCTAAATATTTTGGCATAAATTATTCGAGTGCAAATTCTAGCTGTTAATCTATTAACACTATCTAAAATAGTTGCATTTAAATAATTAGGTATTTGAAAAAAAAAAATATTGATTTTTTTTTATGTATTTTAAAACTTTATTATTAATAATATTGATATTTAATGCAAAAACTTCAAAAAATTATTTTTTCAATTAATTATAAACAATTAAAAATTGATGAAATTTAAATAAAAATCACGTGACTATAAACGCGCCATGATTGGTCACTATAGTTGTGACGTCATAATGTTATAGCTATTTAATAACAGTACAGCGTTTACGGCTAATACTCATGTCTAGACAATAATATTGAAAATTTATTGCTAAAATACGAGTTGTTAGTTGATTTAAATTAGTTATGTGTGATAAAGGATTTATTAAGGCAAAGTCTGATAATATTCCTGATGTTGATATATTTATGATCACCGATTTTTTAAGAAATGACGTTCGACGACGACGACGACGACGTTTCTTGAGAAAGAATTAAGAGTAAAAATAACGCGTCCGGGGATGTATTTTGTACCTAGTTATCCGATTTTTGCAGCATCTCCTGATGGAATGACAAGCAATGCCATTGTTGAAGTAAAATGTCCCACCAGTCATAAATCATTGGATATTTTTCTAGCAAAAGGTAAAGTCAGCTTGAAGTGTAATGCCCAAATGCAACTACAAATGTTATTGACTGGTAAAAAATAAAGTATCTTTTGTGTTGCTGATCCACATTTTGAAGAAAATAAAACTATTTACATTAAAAAATTTATTTACTGAACTTTCCTTAAATATATAATAATTATTTGATTTGTATACTTAGATAAATAATAATTAATAAAAATGGTATTAAGAAATACTTACATCGAAATGATCTTCACAACAACAAAAATTCGATTTTGTTTGGGGATTATCACGGTGCACTGCTTGAAACCATTTATTTCGACATTTGTCATCTTGGGGAACATTTAAAAACATTTTATCAGGAGTTGCCTTTGTAGTATTCGTACATAATGGTACAAAACAAGAAGGATAACTTTTGAGGTTCGACATTTTTAATATAAATTTAAATATTTAATAATGACAACAAAATTAAATAGATCAAAACACTGTATTTATTATTTTTCTATCAACTGCAATGAGTGAAAACTAACATTAAGACGTCACACGCGCTCGGGTTTGTTCGGGAGTTGTCGGCGTGTCTTCGGTACTGGATTCAAAAATTTATTTTTATTTTGAAATAACTTTTGAATTATTGCGAAAAAAAAAAAAAAATGTTTTGTTATAAAACTAATATATAATCTTTCAATTTATCACAAAAAAATTTTTTTTTCAAATACCCAATTAGTGAAAGTGTTCGACTGTTCGTGTTGAAATTAAACTTATATAATACATATGTAGCTATATTTTTATATTAATATTTTGATACTGAACGTAGGAAGTAATTTAATCGTTCCGATGAGTAATCCCTCGGCTGTTGGCACCGATACGTATCGTTATTTTATTAATTTTTACACCTACCTACATTTTTATTGTTTCTGTTTGTTATATAACATCTTGACGGATACTACGACTTGATATTCTTCGGATTCCTCTTATGGCAGACGAACGAATTTTATTTACATAATAATATTAAAATATTATGCATGATATCTGATGAAAATGATAAAGAAAGATGAATGAATTGTTTTTATTCATTGAATGGCAACAAAGTCAAAGATTACTATCTGCAATCGAAGGCGTAAAATTACATCTAGAAATGTTGATGATATTTTTAATGACTTCCTGGAGAGAATTTACAAAAATAACATGACCGTGATCTTAATTCAATGTCAGCGTAATATGTGTAACATAATAGAAAACTAGGATAGTTAAAGTAATAAAAACAACCACCAAGTCGTAGGAAAACCTTGTTAGCCTTGTTTTTAATAATTAATGTATATTTTTTTATGCAAACAGTACTCTCCAGTATGCATCTTCATCGCTGTACACGCCACACACACAATTGGCGAAAAGGCAAAATTGCTGCGCGGACGCATTACTACGTCTCACGCTTGGCGTACAATTTATAAATACAAGGGTTGTCTTATCATTATTAGAATAAGATTGACACTGGACTAACACTTTTGTGACAGTGAAAAGTATTTAACTTTCTGTGAAATGTTGTAAGTAATAAGGAAAAATGTTTTAATTAAACACAGACACAGAATTATAAATAAACTAGTCAGTATAAAACGAAATCTATAAATAATTAAAATTATTATTAAATAAATTATCGAAAAAGATAAAGGTTAGCAGCCCTATTCACTTAAAGGAAAACATACCTACATACATACATACAACGCATCGTGACCAATGACCATCCTATAATAATCCTGGATAATTTTCTTACGTAGACACAAAATAAATTTTGCAATTTTTTTGTCTAAGTTTTTTTTCATACCTGTATTTCGTATTATTATAGCAAGCAATGCGATCAATAAATTTATGTTAAATTACTATTTTTAATATTGAAACGGAACGAGTTAAACATTAAACATATTGATTTTTGAACGATTTCTTTTCTCCGACGCTACTTCCCGTATATATAAGATTCTGTTTTTAAATTCAAAAATAGAATCTTCTATCTCAAATTATAAAATATACTTAAAATTCTAAATATTTAGACTGCAATGACATTTGTCATGGAGAGACTCTGATTTCCTGTAAGTAATAAATATTACATCTTCTTCATTTTGTATGTCACTTTACGCATTAAATTAACTGTAATTACTCATGTCTAATTATAATATTGCGAATAGTTGAACAGCTCTACTTATTCATTATTTATTTTGTCGTCTCGCTAACAGGTTTTTTGCGGTAGAAAGTGCATACATTTTTTTTTTACCAATATTGGGATTAGGCAAATGATGATGATACGATAGAAAGTGGTAGCGGAGGTCAGTGGAACGCTACATATTGCATTAACATCAAAACTGAAGTATGTAGTTCGATTTAGTCGAACTTAAAATCAGGAATAGTGAGTAATACTATTTTCTGTCATTATAACGGACCTCTACGAACTGTTCCTATTGAGCCTCTATAAATTTATACAATACATATATATGAAGATCATACAAGAAACACTGTTAAAAATACAACAGTGGTAACAATGGTAGAGCCAAGCAGTTCGCTGCATGAATGGGCCGGCTCGACCGGTGAAATAGCACGGCCTCTCAGAAGACCGACGTAAAGTGGCTCATGCCGCGTTTCGTTCGGTGAGAGAGGTACCCGGAGGCCCACCCCCTTCCCCATCCTTTTTTATCCCCTATCCCTTAAAGGTCGGTAACGCAACAGTAACACTGTATATGTTGCTGGTGTCCATGGGCGGCGTTGGTTGCTTACCATCAGGTGACACGCCTGCTCGTTAGCCCTCCATACCATAAAAAAAAACTATTATCCACACTATTATAATTTAAACAGGCCAAGGAAACCATGACAAGACGACAGCTATATATACATAACATAACTTCACGCCTTTTGTTACCCCAAGGTGTAGGCAGCGGCTGTTAAGCCTCGTCTCGCCGTTATGTTTGGGACAGCTATATATTATTTTTAAATTGGCTTTTGGTACCGCTCTAGAGAATAGTGCCATTTTTTCCATAGGTGTCTTAAGAAGCCACTAAGAACTAACCTGATGCAGATCATCTCTCTTACCAAGCCTCATTGGCTTAATATTTCCGTACTCCGGATTTCAGTTTAGAAATCCAAAGTGCGAGGTTGTATGTGGTAAACTCCTATGAATGACATTTTTACCGAGTTTTTCTTTGTAACTGCAAAATGAATCCGGCGTGTTGATGATAATTTCCACTGACTACACCTTCAACTATTAAGTGCGCGAAGTTACAATTATTAAAAAATCAAATATCAAAAATCTCAATCTCCGCTCAATATGGAATCTGTAAATCATTAACAATTCGACATACTGATGTTATCATAATCTTTGGTATAAGAATACTTATTGTTCTATCTTACGAGTATCTCGTCTTGCCCGGCTGCATTTCGGCATCCATACCGAATTTCGATGGGGCCATACACAGAAATAGATCAAGATAGAACGGCGAATAGGCGTGGCAAGCGTGCCAAAACCCTGCACTATATTGCATGCTTTTCGAAACTCGCTCTCATTACGCAACGAGCGTTCCTGCCATGTGTTCAGGACGTAAAAAAATAGATAAAACGTCACATATATGCCATAATATGCTGCGAAAAATTGTAAAAACAAAAGTAGTGAATCAAATATGAAAAAAGGAAATATTTCGTATGATCAGTAAGTACAGAAAATCAGTAGAATGTATTTTTTTGAGATTATAAATTATTGTTTTACTTTTACTATGTTCAATAATTACGATCACACGTTGTATATTTTTTCGTTATGATAAATATCCATTGCTGTCCGCATTCAACGCTCGTATACAAAAACATTGCGCGTATAAATTATACGCGTAATGTACGTCGAATCGAACGAAATACACAATACACCTGCCAGTTGATCGTTGTGTCTGTTAATCGCTGTGATTCGAATGTTAGAGATGGGCACTCCATGTATCGTTGAGTCTTAGGACTTATCGATAAATTAATTCAATAATAATTTGAGTATCAGCTCATATCTTGCTTTGTCCCTACTTTATTCTAACACCACAAATGTCAACCAAAGTGTTTCGTAATTACATTGGCAGCAGTTTAATTGACAGTATAAGTTTTCACCAATTTGACCAATCGCCGATGGAAAATCATCTCGTTCTTCTCAAATGGGCAGTAACCGAGGTATATGTAGACGTTCGGCTTCGTTATTTAACCAGGACTGTGAGGCCAACCCTTACAAAAGGGCAAATATTTCATAAATATGTATAGTTTCAAGGACAGTAAAATATTTATAATTAAATTTTATATACTGTTGGAAAAATATGTTTTAGGTTTTAATATGTCGGATTGAAGTATTTAACATGTTTTACTTTCTATGATTATCGTTACATAAAATCAATAAAGTTAGTAAAATATAAAAATAATAAAATTAACACAAGTTGCCGATATTAACATCGATAATCGATAATAACATCGGTAAGTGTCTCCTAACTAGTCGCCGCGCTCACAATGAA
The DNA here is from genome assembly GCA_905147225.2 of Euproctis similis. NCBI lineage: Eukaryota > Metazoa > Arthropoda > Insecta > Lepidoptera > Erebidae > Euproctis > Euproctis similis. The sequence goes on along the minus strand of LR990116.1, from coordinate 3,225,188 downwards.
AATGACGTCACGATGAGGGCGTGGTTTTTCAAAAAAGTGACACGCTCGAAATGTATGGAAATATGCCATCGCGGCCGTTCTATCTTGATCTATTTCTGTGGGGCCATATCAATATGGAATGGAAAACAGTTTAAAATACACCAAAAAAAAGGACTTTAACGTACAATAATTTAAGGTCAAGAAGGAACGTGATCGCGGTGTGGTGGATAAAAATTATTTATTTGCGTGGCCGAGGCAATTAGGGGGGCGGAGCGCGTCTGAGCCACGAGCGGCGACCTCTCGACCCTCGGCCGGAGCCCCATCGCGCCCTCTGCATGCCGCACGCTGCCTGTGGACATTCGTCTTGTCACGGTGACGGACGGAGCGCACAAACCATTTCGAAATTGCGACCGTCCATTCCTCAATACGATATTGCTAGACTGCGTACATTGTTTATGTTTAGCGTTGTTTTTTTTTTGTTTTATAAAAATACGACCTGGCGAACATTGTTTCGCCTCAATAGCAATAAATGAGTAAATTTTTGATATGATTAAGTTCAATTGGCGCTATATATCGGCACGCGTCAGACGAGTACCTAATGAAATAAAACGGTCATTGTGAATTATCTTTAAGAGATAGACTTACACCATCTCGGACTTTTTTGTAGGCCTTAGGTAGGTTTTAAGGTGTATAATAATTCAGTAAATTATTTTGATCTATCACTTAGCCAGAGTTTGAGAGTTGAGCAATTGAAGAGCAAAACTCCGAAAATAATACTGTTTCTATACTACCTATATTATGCACGGATTATTAGATAAAAACCAGCCTGTTGATACCTTCTATCTATTAAAAAGCACATCAAAATCCGTTACGTAGTTTTAAAGACCTAAGCATCTAAGAGGACAGACAGCGAAAAGCGACTTTGTTTTATACTATGTAATGTGTACGTATGTATACTATGTATGCACTGTTTGTTCCAAGCAGCGCCATCCGCGTCATCTTTCCATGAGAATAAAGTTTTTTCACATGTATAAAAATGTTATTAATTGAGCAACGTTTAAGCTTAATCGATGTTTAAGAACCGGGAGCTTACTTTTAATTTCATAATTAGCAGACTGCCAGTTCAGAATAAGTTTTAGTCTTAAAACGATAAAATCGGTTATTGCCACCAAAAACGCAACTTGGTACGGCAAGCCTCGACTCGCCGAATCGTTACGTCACGTCCCAAATGGAATGGGTGGCAAATGTCATGACACCGGGCACAAAGTTGTCAGTCATCGATACACATAACTTCTGAAAAGTATTTCGTGTGAGCTCGACAATCGAGACATACCACCAAACTTTTCATTTTGTGCTAAATGGTAACCAACTCTCATTTCACAACATTCGTATACATAATAATGTACTATGCGTATGGTCAGTTGTCGAGATGAAATTCTTAAAAGCGATGCAATTACGATATGTTCGAGAGATAATTCTCATATACGCATGTTTTCTTCGAAGACAGTCAAGAGCGTGCCGACGAAGGGTAGGCGTTCTGGGTAAGGCGTGGAGGAATTAACGCAGAGCCCATCATAGTATCTGATACTAGGGCTCTGTAGCTACGTATATATCTATATATGTCGATAAATTGTTATGTTCTTGGTGATTATTCTACAGAACTAGCATGTACACGATTAATTTGTGCTATACTTGGTACTTATACGCCGTCGTTTTTATAATGAAATTTGAGATTTTTTTCTTATTACATATTGCCTACAGTTCTTTTGAGACAAAAAATATATTGTCTGTATGATATCTTCAAAGCCTCGATATGCTTATTTTAAGTAGGTCTCGTGTAAATACGTAACTTAACCTAATATAAACATGACTTTACACGTTGTACGACCATAAGGTGTAGGCAGCCGCAGTTAAGCGTGGACTCACCGAATCGTTACGTCACAAATGGAATAGGTGGCGGAACATATACATCGGGGACAGAGTAGTCAGTCATCGGTATTTATCAATCAAACATAACTTCCAAAAATAATTCAGTTAAATCACAGGTGTGAGCCCGGAATCGATCCCACGACTTCTGTATCAGAAACTTGGAGCTCGACCTTTCGACCACCAAGACTGAAGCAATAATAACTTAGTAATTTGATTAGGTTTAGGTATTCTTCAATTGCATCAAACTTACCATCACACTCAAACACAAAATGAGTGGGTGTGAGAACCTGCTCGTATTGTTAAAAGGACAGTAGGTAACAACAAAACAACTTCATTTGACTTCGTGAATCACCAGCTTATATACTTGGATGATATTATTTAAATTTATTTAGTGCAAAATGCAAGCGTCAGCTGGCAATTTCAGCGGAAACCTTTAAATATACCACCCTTTTTTATCTATGCATGTATAATGCAACACATGGCGCAGTTCGGTAAGCACCCCTTTTAAATTGCCGTGGCGAGGTAGAAAGCAATTTTAAACGAGAGAACGGGTTACATATTATCAACTAGTTGCAGCTCGCAACTCCGTCTGCATAGCCTTTTTAATGACGACAACCCCTTTATACATATATCAGATTATAATAAAGTAATATTTATTACTAAGGTCAGTTATAAGAGTTGGAGAAATTCTTATAAAGATGTATATTTGTAAGGTCTCTAGAATCTAACGAAATCAATCGGAAAATGCGAACTCGATTCACGTAGCTGTGAGTGAATCGAGTTCGCATTTAATCATCGATCGAATCGAACAAGCAAATTTGCAATAATTTCATTCAAAATGCCACGATTTTTAATTTATGCTACATATACAAATTATTTTAAATAATTAGGTTTCGATTTGCACAAAACAAATAAAATCGCGCAGAAATTTCTACGTGAACGTTCATTTGACGCGGGTGCATCTAGTTCGTCAAAAAAAGACGAGCAGGCCATTATCTAGTAAATACTTACACTACCTACTACTATAGTAAAATGCAAATTTTCACTCACTCTCTTTGAACTTGTTGAATATCCTCTTCATATTGATGTCCTATAGGAGATGTCTTGCTAAATTTCAATTTAGTAATATTAAATATGGTAAGATTTTCCCAATGACTTGAAACTTTTAATTTTCCAGTAGTTGTAGTAATAGTTTTTAAATGATTCGGGAAGGTTTTAATCTCCAGGTGTGTGCATCGTGGAGGCACGCGACCAAAACAGTAAGGCCTGAGCACCGAACAGACACCGAGGTGTCACGCTCGGTTGGAAAACGCCGGTAACGTCACGCAACTCGGGTGGATAAACTCACATCAACGCCCTAATACTAATATGGTGTGTGTTCTGTGTCATCGCCGAACCTTTTGCTGAATAAATATTCTTTATAAAAAGCCTTTGTCAATTTATTCTTTGTTGGTGTTTTTTTTTTTTCAAATATAAATAGTTATTAGTTTCGTTCGACTTTTCTATTATCCACAGAGATATAAACAACTTATCTACGTATTAAAAGCTGTTCGAGCGCCAACCATATTTAAATGAAATTATAAACACACGAAGAAATTCGTCTTATCATTATTATCATTAGAATGGTATAAAACAAAGTCGCTTTCAGCTGTCTGTCAGTTTTTTATAATAGATAGAAGGTGTTAACGGGGTGGTTAAAATTCAAAAAGTGTCAATTTTCCAGATTTATCACTTTAATTGCAAACGTTGGCTGATCCTTAAGTGATAGATCAAAACAATGTACCTACAACATTATTATACACCTTCAAAAGATCTACAAAAAAAGTCAGCGATGCCATATACCTATCTCATATCTCTGGGATACACAATGACCATTTTTATGTATCTACTTATTTCTTTTCTGAGGAGAAACAAACTTCGCTGGGTCAACTAGGGGCCGTCCATTAATCACGTGATGTTTTTTTCATCATTTTTTGACCCCCCCTCCCCCATGGTGATACGTGGTGACATTTAAAACTAACTCCCAAGGAAATACATTTTCATATAAATCTATGCATGCGTAGTAAGTACATATACCTATAGATTTAATATCAGGACTGGATTTTAACAAGCAAGCTTAAGCGAGGTTGCTTGTTTTTCATTCAACTTATTCATGATGCAGGTATGTGTAACTGTTTGTTTAAGCTGGAATAATGTGATTTAATCCCTAATATGGCCATGAAAGTACAAAGTAATGACCCTAAGAAAGGAATCACGCTTGGCAAAGCGCACCATGACGCCATGACCCGTTGAAAGCATACGTCTAGCAGTCTAGTGCGATATGCTCTACAGAATTTGTATTTTTCTCGATACGTAATAATACATATATTTAAGTCGTTGTCTAGATAGCTTGGATTTTCAAGATTCAGTTTCTGTAACAACAGGGTATAGACGTCTAATAGCAGCTATCTACACAGGGTATAAAATGCTTGAAGTTACAAAATAATAATATCATTAATACGTAGTATAAAACAGTCGCTTTCCGCTGTCTGTCCCTTTATATGCTTAGATCTTTGAAATTACGCAACGGATTTTGATGCGGGTTTTTTCAATGGATAGAGGGTTTCAACGGGGTGGTTTTCATCTATAATTCATGTATAGTGTACTAAAAAATGATGAGTGAACGGACCAGCAGTTGTGGCGCTCTATGGGGGAGGCCTGTCCAGCAGTGGACCTCAAAAGGCAAATGATGATGATGTACTAAAAAAATGTTAATTTTTGAGATTTAACACTTTAATTGCAAGCAAACGCTGGCTTAACCCTTTGTGATAGATCGAAACAATGTCGTACAATCTTCAAAAGTCCGTGATGTCTATCTCTTAGGGATAACCCACAATTATATTTTTTTATTTCTTACCTTTTTACGTAAAATAATGGCTTATTTACGAAGCGATTTTAATCACTACAGCATTAATTTTCATCCAGTTAAAATATGTAGTATTGGCGCCTAATTTTTGTTGGGAGTTAAGGTTCTGACGCTAGAACAAAGTTATAGCAACGAGTATTCGTGAGCTATCTAAAATACATTATTGTAATGGACGGAGTATAGACAATAATACCTACTTGAATATAAATTTAATTCAACTAATTTGTCATAGGTACTAAACTGTTTTAAAATTGGAGCCATATTTACGAATAAAAAATACAGAGTGAAGTTTACATTTCGCTGTCCTAACCTGCAGATTTTCTTTATTTTTATGAAAAATACCGTAATTGTAATTATTGTAATTAGTAAATGAGATAATTAAATAAATAAGGCCAAAAAACTTGTAGAAAAATGGAAAGCGAAGATCGCCCAACAGATGAACGCAGCACGCTGAATGCGGTGTCACAAGATTACAGCACACTTCTAAGTCCTTCGGCACTAGATGCTTCAAAATTTTCTCTAGGGGACGAGGACAGCAGAGTTAAATCTCAACTAACATTCTTTCAAAGGAGAAGAACATTTAAGGTAATAGTGGACGACGTAGACCTTACACCAGACGATCTTATAGATCCAAACTATGCAGCTATGGACGAAATGTGTAATCACGCAGCATTCGAGACGAGAACACGCCCGAAAGATACGTCCATCGTGAAATTAGGGAAGTCAATGTCTAAAACTGGAATGGAGGAAACGGCAAAAATATACGCGACTACCATTAACCTTGACGATATACATATCGATCACACACTGAATACCGAGGAGGGCCTCGTTGACGACAATGCCAATTTAGAGTTAGCGCCGTCAGCTTTTTACTTACCAAAAATGAATCCAGCTACATCTTATCCACCAGAAATACTAGTAACTCTAAAAGAAACTCAAACATGCATATTATTTGAAATGCCATGTATTTCTTATGATAAATCGTCATCCGAAGGAGCTGCCGTTGAGGAAGAGAATTCGTATTACGAGTATATCACCGTTGGAAAAGGGAGGAACCGTAAGACTGTACCAGAGGAGACTCAGACTAAGGAAGTTATTTCACAAAGTAGACATACTCTTGCTACAAGGCCACAAAAGAAAAATGCATCTGCGTTCGCATCAATGTGGGACATGCACGACACGTATGCTCGTATGGCAAGACAGAAACAGCTTGAGAAGGATGATGAAATGGTTCTATACCAGTCGGCTGCACCTAATATATTAAGAAAGAAAAAGAAAACTTCTGCATTAATACCACAAACAAAAACTTTCCGTGACATTTCGTCAACAAATGAATTCTTAGATGCAGTTATTATAACGGAACGAGTACTTGCCACTTTGGAGTTTAGTGATCCACAGAAATATTTCCGGGGGCTTATTAAAATAGACCCGCTTTCTTTAGACTTGGTTTATGTTTATTCTATGAGACCTCTGTGGGTGTTAGAATATGAAGAAGCAATTGATAGACCAATAACAAGTATATCCTTCAATAATAAAAACCGAAATATTTTAGCGGTTGCTCATGGTAAGTTTACGTATGCCGAGGATCACCAGGGCCTCATATGTATTTGGTGTACAAAGAATCCGTCTAAACCAGAGCGTGTATACCGTTTCGAATGTGCTGTTACATCTGTGGCTTTTTCGGAAAAAAATCCTAATTGGTTGGCTTGCGGTTTCTGGAATGGTGATGTGTTGATATTGGACATAACATCATACACGATAAAAACCATGGCAAAAAGTCGCCGGGAGACAAATCCCTGTTTCGAGCCGATATGGGTGACGAATTGGCGATCCCTTGGCAACGATCCTGAATATTTAGTGACAACTTGTGAAGACGGCAGAATTAACAAATTTGTCAACACAAAAACACACGAGTTTTTGTGTACACCGATGATGAGAGTGGCCACAATAGAAGGGAAATTGAAGGGCTTGGAAACAGCTAAAACATGTCTCAAAATGGATGTGCCCATTACACGGTATCCAGGTGTACTGTGCATGATGTGGCATCCGACTATATCTCACATTTACCTCGTCGGTACTGTTGAAGGTTGTGTGCACAAATGTTCCACACATTATCTGAATCAACACATTGAGGTGTTCAGAGCTCATGCAGGCCCAGTTTATGACATTGGAATATGTCCTTTCAATGAATATTTGTATGTGACCTGCGGTGCTGATAATGCCGTTCGATTGTGGATCGAGGGCATGGACGAGATGATAATGACACTTCTGTGTCCTTCGGCAGTGTATGGAGTGGCATTCTGCCCAATAAATGCGACTATAATTATTTGCGTAAGTGGCAATGCGTTATCTGTTTGGGATTTGCGAAGAAAGACACATATACCGTGCGCGGAGTATACGTTCCCACCACAAGTGGTGTTGACTTATATAAGTTTTAATAATTCTGGGCAGAACGTGTTCGTTGGTGATACATCAGGCAGAATCCACACGCTTCATTTGGAGGATACCCCGATACCTCCGTACTATCAGCGCATCATGCTCAACGACGCTATAAGGAAGGCTCTGTGCACGCGGCCCCATATGCTAAAGCAGTTGGACAAACTTGATAAGTTCAGGACTTCTTAGATGATGCAATTAGTTTTTAACCTAATTTATTTTAATATATTAACTAACTAGCTAACACGGCGAACTTTGTTTAGCTTCGGAATCAATAAATGATATTTACAAAAAAGTAGCTTAAGTTATTCCTTATTACACCAGTTGCCTGCTAGTGGAAGTCCCGTTCACAGTCCAGCAATCTCAGAGATTACCCGGAACAAACAGAAAAACAGACAGACAAAAATGTAAAAACAAAAAAAAGTTATTTAAATGAATGTAGTAGAAAATCAAGGGAAACTAGCTGCACAATATTGATCCTATGATCAAAATATCCACTTGATATTTTATATCAATTTGTTTTTATTAATGAAAGAAAAGGCAAATATTTACGAATTTTATTCTTAATTCAAGTATAAAACAATATTTAACAAATAAGTGTTAGGTATAATATAAATTAATCTTATAATATAACCATATATATACGATTATAGATAATTGTGTCAAAACTATTCTATACCGGAATGACTAGTTCTTGCTCGACAGCTTCTGCAGCTGGTACTCTTTCTTTAATTCTCTTAGGTTCGTCTCCAATATTGCTACCTGTTGGTTAGAGATATTACATTATTAATATAGATGTTTCATTAATTATCATGGGGACTTCAGTAAGTTACGGATGATTCTAGATTTCAGGCAGGATATACAGTGAGATAATTTTAAACAATTGAATAATATCAAAATATGTGGCTCCATTTTGCGATCCGAGGCAATACTGCCTATACCTCCGAGTACTAATGGCATGACGGAGTACAGCTTAAATTTACAGTATATTAAAAAATTATGTACTACAAATGGTATAGCAGTGAGTGAGGTGTGTACAGATGGTGACTATTGACATTCAATTTATTTTACCAACCCAGCGAGAGAGTCGGCGTAAAGAAATGTATTTATTTAAAAAAAACAACTGGCCAGGTGCGAGGGGGACTCGCGTACAAGAGTTTCGTACCAATAATAAACAGCGAAAACCTCTTTTATAGTATGGGAGCCCTCTTAATTATTTATTTTATTTATTTAACTTAACATAATTTCACGCCTGCATCTTCCCGATGATGCAGGCAGCGGCTGTTAAGCCTCCACTCGCTGTTATATTTATTATATTTATATCCAAAATGGAATAGATGGCGAACCAATTGCCATACAACGGCCACAAAGTTGTCAGTCGATATTTACAGTTGAAGATTTTTATCACACAACATCCAAAGCGAATTTCGAAAGGTGTGAGCCCGGATTCGGACCCATAACTTTTTGATTCGGAAGCGGGGTGTTCGAGGACGATTCATTAACCTTTTGAGGTCCAATGCTGGACATAGGCCTCCCCCATAGAGCGCCACAACTGCCAGTCCGCTCAATCATGGGGGGTTTTCGCCATAATCGCCACGCTTGGCAGGCGGGTTGGCGATCGCAGTAGACTGTATTTTCATGAGAGAGAATGCTGCTGCCCATTCTTCTAGCTTTTCCCTTAGTCGCCTTTTACGACACTCACGAGAAGAGATGGGGTGATCGAGGACGATTAATTAATTATATTTAAAGAAAACATAAACAAAATATTCTGTTCAAGCGTCTACCTGACTCCACTATTAGTATCGACCTAGATACGATAAAAAAATCAAGTTTCTTGTATGGGAGCCCCTCTTATATATTCATTTTATTTTTAGTATTTGTTAAAATGCTAAGTGTCTAGCTATCATCGTTCTTGAGATACAGCCTGGTGGCCGACAGTCGGATAGACAGCTAAGTCTCAGTAATACGGTACCGTTTTGGGTACGGAACCCTAAAAAGTATTTGTCACGTTCAATGTGTGATTCAAGATTACTTTTGGCGCTAGATGAATCATGGTGCCAACTGTTTCCATAGATGACAAACAATTATCAAAGAATAATGTCATATTGAATACATACTTCCTCAAACCTCAGCTCCCTCCTGGCATCCTGGATATATCCTCTTATTATATTCATCTGTTCCAGCAGCGGATTATCGTCGTCGTCGACATTGTTTGTATGATCAGTCCTGCTGGTGCTGGGCCCCCCCAGTTCCTCCATCCTCTCCCTCTGTCTCTCCATTTTTTCGCGTTCCATCTGTATCTGCCTCTGGGCACGCTCGTATCTCTGGCGTCGCACTTCTTCTATCTGAGCCTCGGTGGGCAACTTCCGTAGAGAAAGTAGATCCTCCTGAAATTAGGAATTCAAAATATAACAGGCTAAAAGAGTTTTATTATTTCATCTTCACGTCTCTTTCTGTTTATTCGCAATTGACTCTAAAGCTACTTGAGATGAATTGATTGAACTTGTGATTTATTGATGGATACTAATTAATCTTATGAACGTTTCATTGAATAGATTCCGTCAAAAGTACGCATGTGAAAAAGTTACCGTACATCATAAAACCACCAAACATAACGGTTTTTTCTACCCAAAGGTGTCATTGGTGTGAGCCAGGATTCGAACCCGCGACTTCTTGATTCAAAAGCGGGGTGCTCGACCACTGGACCGCCGACCACAGACTCTTAAAACCAATCTTAATACATGGCATATTTTGGTAATCTGAAGAACTGGTTAACTGATTTGAAAAGTCCAAATCAACCTTAACCAGAGAAAAGATGGTATAATAACACGCTACAATACAATACAAATAAACTTTATTGTACACAATAGAAATATACACACATTATACTATTCACAAATTATCAGATATACAATCGGCGGCCTTATCGCTACAAGCGATCTCTTCCAGGCAACCTAAATGGAGACCTGGAAAAGTATAGTATCGGAGGGTAGTGTGTACACATACGCTAATACCATTGGATATTAGTATTTATACTTTTACCACCCACTGTTATATCAATTCTGTCTCATACACACGCAACTCATGCACAATCTAATAAGAGAATGTAATTAACTCGCCTTGATATAATGAGCAGCGGCTTGTCGAATAGCATTTTGCAGTCTTGCTTGCCTGGAGCCTGGCTCGGCTGGGAACGTAGCGATTTGTTTGCTGAGCAGGTCTATCCCCTCAGCCAGCTTACCTATGCGACCCCTCATAGCATTAACGTCCGCGAGATTATACATACTCTCACCATCAAACAGACTCTGACACATCTAGAAAAATTAAAACAACAAATATTGAATTAGTTGGTATTAATACCCAAAGGACTCGGTGAGGTGTAATAAATTTTAAGGTGTGTGTGTGTCTAATCCAAAATATTAAATATTTATATATGATCAGAAGACATGTGGAGGAAGCCAATGATAGGGGGAATCGTGAGATAAGAAAACCTGTTGTCCCGACCACAAATGATGGGAACATGTAGGAAGATGATGGGATGTTATATTTTTTTTGTTTACATTCTGCGTCAATTTTTGTATTGACGTTCAAACGGAGCGGTGCAAATTCATATTAATTAAATTTACCAATCAGAAAAGATAAAAACTCGTAAATTTCATGTATAGTGCTGTTTTTTGGTTTCTATACATCCAAATAAAAATTACAAAAGAAGAAAAAAGATAAAAGGAGCAGATATGGAAATTCAAGATATCTATTCTTTTTCCAATTTATTTACGTGAAAGGGGAGTTGCAGTCGTTCAAATTTTAACACCACTTGTCTAGATGATCGAAGTTCGTCTGTTACGTCAATAATCAGGTACAAATAAATAAAATTTGTCGTTTCAGTGATGTCAAAAAATAAAAACAAAAATTTGTTTGTTATATGTTCCGGGAACGAAACATCATCTCTGGAACAACTGGACCAATTCTGGCGGGACTTTCACCGGTAGAATCAATGAAGTCAAATTATTAAATTTAAATCAGATTGGTACATAAGCAATGGCAGTGGGCTGGTCATATCTGTCGAAGGAGCGATGGTAGATGGAGTAAGGTAATAGAGTGGAGACCGAGTCTTGGTAAACGTAGCGTAGGACGCCTACCAGCCCGATGGTCAGACGACCTCAGAAAGGCTGCTGGAAAAGACTGGATGCGGAAGGCAGAGAATCGGATGTTGTGGCGCACATTGGGAGAGGCCTATTATGTCTAGTATTATCTATACTTAGTCTGGCCATAAATACTGTTACAACTAAAAATAAAAAAATATTACATTTGAATTTGGAATCTGTCATTTTTATACGATTGTTCATTGTGTTTTCTCGTTTTGGCGCCAATACATTGTACAATATTTTGCGATATTAAAATGGAGTGGGGTGATAAAGAGAACCGAATCGCTGTGATTGCATTACACAAAGTAGGTATGGAGCCAAATGCAATTTTTAAAACTCTCCATACACTTGGTATTAGTCAAATGTTTGTGTACCGGACTATTAATAGGTACAATGAGACCTCCTCTGTTTGTGACAGAAAAAGACCTGGCCGTCCACGTAGTGTTCGCACGAAAAAGGTGGTCAAAGCAGTAAGGGAAAGAATTCGAAGAAATCCTGTCCGCAAGCAAAAGATTTTATCTCGGGAGATGAAGATAGCACCTAGAACAATGGCGCGTATTTTAAAAGATGACTTAGGACTTGCAGCCTATAAGAGCCGCACTGGTCATTTATTAACTGATAATTTAAAAAAGAATAGGGTGTTAAAATCTAAACAACTACTGAAGCGGTACGCAAAGGGAGGTCACAGAAAAAAGATGAAAGAGTTTTTACTATTGAGCAACATTTTAACAAACAAAATGACCGTATTTATGCTCAAAGCTCTAAGGAAGCTTCCCAATTAGTTGACAGAGTGCAACTCAGGTATTATCCGACTTCAGTGATGGTTTGGTGGGGTGTTAGCTACGAAGGAGTGACTAAGCCATATTTTTGTGAAAAAGGTATCAAAACATCGGCACAAGTGTATCAAGATACCATTCTTAAAAAGGTAGTCAAGCCCCTTAACAACACTATGTTCAATAACGATGTATGGTCCTTCCAGCAAGACTCGGCACCGGGTCATAAAGCTCGGTCCACGCAATCTTGGTTGGAAGCGAACGTTTCCGACTTCATTAGAGCTGAAGACTGGCCGTCGTCTAGTCCCGATCTTAATCCACTGGATTATGATTTGTGGTCAGTTTTAGATAGAACGGCTTGCTCTAAACGTCATAATAATTTAAAGTCCCTAAAACAATCCATACGATTGGCAGTGAAGAATTTTCCCATGGAAAGAGTGCGTGTTTCTATTGATAACTGGCCTCAACGTTTAAAGGCCTGTATTGCAGCCAATGGAGACCACTTCGAATAAGCTTTTTATATTTTATATCGTTTTATATTTATGTATTAAAGTAACACACTGTAAAAGTAATAAATGTTATTTGCAATTAAAAAAACATTTTTTTGCTTTGTTTCAATATTTATGGCATGACTAAGTATATGTCTGGCAGTGGATTGCAATAGGCTGATGATGATGGTACATAAGAATAGTAGAATGTTTTTGTTTACTGGCATTACTGTGATTTAGTAATAAGATTTTATTGTATGTATTTTACATATAGCAGTAGAATAACTGCTCGAGATCAAAAAGGAAAATATGTCTAACCCTTCTCCAGTTGTAGTAATATAGTTTATAATGGACACTTACTTTTTCATACATAGATACTGCAGGCCTGGCCTGGTCCATCAAGCTGCGCATCTGTTCATAAGCTGTGTCAAGCACAGTTCTAGCATTTCTTGTATCTTGAACTTGTTTACGCAACTCTATGAGGTTGAAGCAGTGCTCACATAATCTGAGACCTGTCCTCTCTGTTTCTTCAGCATCAGGTTGATGTGACGTTTTTGGAACTGAAGGATCCACAATTGTTTCTGTTCGTAAAATAAAAGATTACAAAAAGGCATTAGTTGATATTCTATCATAAATCTGATGCAGTGGTAGAGCCACGCAGTTCGCTGCATGATTGGGCTGGCTCGACCGGTAATAAAAATACCACAACCTCTCAAAATATCGACGTAATGTGGCATATTATGTCGCGTTTTGTTTGGTGAGAGAGGAATCCACTCCAAATGTCGGTCAGGTGACACACTGCTCGTTTGACCCTTATTCTATAAAAAAAAAATCTGTTAAACATAACTTCACGCCTTTGTTACCCGAAGGCCTCATCATTATGTTTATGTCCCAAATGGAATAGGTGGCGAACCTATTGTCATACCAGGCACAAAGTTTTCAGTCTTCGATATTTATCGCACGTAACTTCCGAAACAATTTCGAAAAGTCATTGGTGTGTGCCAGTGTCGGATTCGAACCCGCGACTTCCGGATTCAGAAGCAGGGTGCTCGACCACTAGACCACAGAGACTACGGTGTTAAAGTATATTATATATTTATATTAAAAAACTGAAAATGTATATAATATTTATTTCTGAGATTTTCGCGAATTTAGTATTTTAATATTATAATTTATACTAGCTGACCCGGCGAACTCTGTTTCGCATCAAAAGTAATAACTGCTGCCCCGCTATGTTAATATTGCAATATCTTCGACAAATTTGAAGTCGATAGCAGCTATAGGTTAAAAATGGGAATTTTCCATTGTTAACACCCCCGCAACCCCCCTTGTGGGTGGAATTTCGTAAAATCCGTTCTTAGCTGACCTCTACTCGGCGAAAGGAATAATCCTACCAAATTTCAAGTCGCTACGCCTTATGGTTCCAGAGATATCGTGATGAGTCAATATATAGGTGGAAATCTCTTATATATATATAGATAATGTTCATTTGAATTTTTTTCTGTACCAATTCTTCGCAGGCTGTCTGTTTAATCCAAAGGTTAACTGGCAGAGAATGCCACATGGCATTAAGTCTTGTTGTTGTTTACCAAATCTTGTACATAAAGATTAAATAAATAAAGTACAAAAACAGCAAATGATTGATGAAACTTATTATAAATATTGTTTAGAGCTTATTTGAATAACTTCAACTTGTTAACAATAAATTTCAAAACAACTAGTATATATGATAGATAATGTTAAGTTAGATTGTTTAAATATATCTGGAATAAAACAGTTCTGTATCATAATAATAATGACACAGTATAGTGTATACTTACTAGCAATGTTAATATCTAAGAACATAGAGCAGTCATGACACAGGAGTGATCCGCAAAGCCTACAGTGATGCTTCCTGCGTGTCAAGTTGAATGCTTTTGCACAATTTGGGCACAACTTCACTGAAGAACCATCAAGCCATGGTACAACCTGTTATTAAACATACCATGTTTTGTATTAAAAAAATGGTTGATTTAATTATTTACAAGAGTTGCTACAGATAAATACAATCTATATAGTGGAGTACATTCTAGACTAATTTTTTATGCAAAAAATGGACACAAAAATAATAATTACTTCGTAAATAATGGCCTATTTATGAAGCAATTTCAAACATTACAGCATTAATTTTCATCCAATTAAGTGTCTTAAATAGATTGTGCATGTAACACAGATGATCCTGGCCCTTTACAGCATGCAATTTAAACGAATATTTTCGAAGATATTTCAGGATTAACATAGCGGGACAGCAGTTATTACTTTTGATGCAGAGCAAAGATCGCCGGGTCACCTAGTAATAAATAAAAAGGGAACTAGAAGTAATATATAGAATTTAAATATTATTTAATCAGAGATGTTGTATAGTTTCCACATCATCTTCTAGTAAACTAATAGGAAACTGGTAAGAACTAATAGAGAACACAACATAGTTACTCACTTCTTGCTCATGTAGTTTTCTTTGATTGGGCTCTGTAGGCATATTACAAACTAGTTTGTCTAATCGTATTAGCAGTTTATTAGTTTCCGAAGCGTACCTCTCCAACCGCGCACTTCGCACAGCTATTAAATAATCAGTCGACCTTCTAGACAAACCTACAGTTTGTTCTTCATCCAAATAATAATGTTCTTGGTTATTAAACTTTAATGCACGGTCAAATGTCTCTTTTAAATCTGTGTCTTCGTTATTCAGTATTATTTTCTTGGCCTTGCCAAATATTTCCTTCAAAGATTTGAGTACATCCTGGTCTTCTTGGTGTAAATTCTCAAAATGGGTTGTTAATTGTGAGGCTGATTTTAAGTCGGCTTTACATATTGGACATAAGAAACCTTCCAGGATCTCCTCATCATTCGTGGTAGCCATTGTTATTGTTTATTTACTTTAGCATTATAATATGTCAATAAAATTATTTTATTTGCCTGCTCAACCCCTTTTTCACTGTTTTCAATTTAGCTAATCGAATTGACAATGACAGCTGACATGATTAACAGGAATGACAGTATTCAGTAATGAAACTGACAAACTGGGTACGTTCCACTAAACGCCCGTAACAACCTCTATATCGATCCACTTTAGACCCAAAACTGTTGCAAGCGATCGCTATACATCAAAAAACACGTCACTCTTCACGCCCACAACGCCCAAAAAATATTGGCAGGTCTGAGTGGGCTTTCGTAAGCGCAATAAAACGTGGCGGGAATTCCAAAATGACACAAATCATCAGAACTTGAAGAATTATCCGAACCCGCTCTCAGTCGTTCGCAATCATAAAATAGCATAAATTCATTGCATTTTTTCAATGTTTGTTATTTCAATATTGTTGAATTGGATGTTTTATAAACATCAAATTCTTACAGGAGTACATACATTTTGTATTTAGATATTATATATTTGTCAAAAAATATTCCGCCAAATGCTTCGCACAGTTCTTAACAACAGATAAGCCAAACGGTTTACACGACCTCTTAAAATAACGAGGTATAGTGGCTCTTGCTGCGTTTCATTTAGTGAGAGACATATTATCCAGAGTCCCATCTCTGTAAGGGCAACGTAACTGTAACACAATCTGTGTTGCAGGTGCACTTACAATCAGGTAACCCACTTACTCCTTTGACTGTAAATCCTATTAAAAAATCACGCAAAGTTATGACACATGCTTTTAAGGCGTTTATTCAAATCTAAATAAAAATGCTAATAATTATAAAAGGTAGACTTTGTAAACTTTGTGTCCGGTATGGCAATAGGTTCGCCACCTATTCCATTTGGGACGTAAACATAACGGCCAGACGAGGCTTAACAGCCGCTGCCTACACCTTCCGGTAACTATAGGCGTGAAGTTATGTTACGTTTATAAAAGGTAGACATTAATACATGTTAATGAATAAAACTACAAAAAATATTTACATAATTGATTTTATATATTCAGTAACCTCATAGAATAACTCTTTTAGACTTTCCAGTCCATCTTTAGTTTGGGCCCAATCTTGTTTTTCAACTGCCCTGATCACTGCTTGTCCTGTCAATCTTGCAGATGACAATTGTTGATTGGCTTGGAGTACATCCTTTTCTTCTGCTTCTTTTCGAGCTTTCAAGCTTTGTTCCATAAGACCTTGAACTAGTTCAATGACTTGTTTACAGGTGTCCGGGTTGTTTGACCAGTTGCCATTCTGTGATTGGAATATGTGAATTACAGGTTAGCATCACTTATCCTACACTAATTCCTACTATACTCATACTCCCATTCTTTTAGTAAAAAAGTGTGGTATGGTTTAATTTGAACTCTAAATTTATGATTGGCACGTTCAATTTTACGGAAAATCGATTAGCTGTACTAGGATAGTCAACATATTCCAACAAATCCACATTTATTATGTCCTCTATATGATTAAATACAATTTTATTTTCTTTTTTTGTAACATTGACTTAAGCGCTTGTTATATTTAAAGGTGCATACACAATTTTTGAAGTGTAACTTCTAATGGCTCGTGCAACCATTTAACGTTTTTAACGCCCCCTTGCGGCTGCTAAATATATTATATATTAGAATGAAAGGCAAAACTAAACCGGTCTATATATAAATCCACGAAGCAAATTGCTTAAGCCTGATTATTCGCAGTATATAGACATCTAGTAGCGCATAGTGGTACTATTAGCGCATAATTGATAGGTGTAAATTATTAGTGGAATAGTACCACCATCCGCTGCTAGATGCTGCCACAGCCGCAGCTCCAACCACTAAGATGATAAAAGTTATTATATTGTGAAAATATTTATGATTACATTATAGCTAAAGTCATTAAAAAACAAAAAAATCCTTTCGACTTTAAACCGGCGAATAGTTTATATTCGCCGAATTAAGAACGAACATTATTTTGTACAATAATAGACATGTAGTAGCGGGTTGTGTTAATTATATTGCAAATATAATTAACTCAGTTATGTTTGATCCTAGTAACTCACGGTATTCGTACAGTTGCCTTATTGTAGGTCCTATCCGTTTCCATAGTAATATTAAAGATAAAAATTAATTTAAAATGTGCTAAAATATAATAATATCTGTTTTCAAAGACATCGTTCAAACATACCTGCTACCACGATTAAGATAACGTAAAAGTTATTATATTGTGAAAATATATATGATTACATTATACATCATATTACAAAAGTCACCGAAATTAAACTCAGCTGTTTTATTTATTAAAGTTTGAAATATTGACGCAGGCCGCTATCTAGCGGCAACTGTAGTCAACTATAGCCGTTTATCATTTTAGGTAATTGATTTATTATACATAATTACATGTTGATATTTATCTGAATATATTACTAAAATCTAATATGAACATCGGTGAAATACACTACATTTATAATTATGAGGTTGAAGTAATTTTCGAGTTATATAGTCACTGTTTTGATGATAATTCCACAGCACAAGGATTTTTTAATAGATACTTCACTCGCTTCGATGTAGTACCACTGCTTTTCAGTAGATGTCCTTGCTATTAATACTTTTTATCTTAGATCTCTTCTTATCTTTTCTTTTCTAAAAATATACATAAAACACATAGAAAAGCACCTAGACACCATACAAACAGTAATGATTATCATAAATATTTGTTTGAGAGAACCGACCTCAATTTCGCCGACGGTTTTTTTTTAGTGAATGCACTCCTATGCGCTCGTAATGTAAGTCAGATATATTCTTTTTAAATAGGTATTTAAAAGAAATGAGTTTAATGTACATTTATTTGTGGAGATTGTAAAAAAATAATAAAAAGTATAGGCACATAGGCATTTTTGCCTGTTTCCAAATATGTATGTAATTCAATTTCTAAAAAAAATGTTAGTTGTTTCTTTTGACGGCAGAACATTACAAAACGAGAGGAAAAGAGAAAGAATGATAAAGGTTAGGGAAGAGGAAAGAGAGAGAGTGAGTCAATATCACTCAAAATATTTTTGTGATTTTTCCCGAAGCGAAGTTAGCGGTGTGTAATTAGTTTGTTTACGTATTTATATTAATAATATTTATATCATCGTATAATTAATTTTTTAAAATTTAATTTAATAGTGCAGTGATTTTATTTTTGAATTTAGTGGATAAGATTTATAAATAATTATTGATAACAATCCAAGCGATAATGCGACGGATATAAAGTTACAATGCTAAGGTACGTGTCTTGAAGATTTATTTGATTGTTTCTTAATTAGAAAATATATATTGACGCATTACATACATCTACAATGTACAAATAAGCAGAGATGTGACTTATTTGAAATACTTCTATTTAAAATACAAATACAAAATACCCATTTTGTATTTAAATACCTTTTTGTTGAAAGAATTTTTTATTTTATTTGAAATACCTCCCGAGAGGTATTTTGTATTTTGTATAGTCATATCCAAATACAAAATACTTTGTGATTAATTTTAGCCAAATTCATTCATAAGATGCCATTTCTTTTTGTAAGTACAATTTTAGTATAGCTTGTTATTTATCGTATGTACTAAAATTTTAAAGTTTTTATAGGTTATTATAATTTTATAGGTAACATTTAATAGGTGGTCCAGTGGTCGAGCACCCCGCTTTTGAATCAAGAAGTTGTTGTGGGTTCAAATCCTAGCTCACACTAATGACTTTTCGAAATGATTTTTGAAAGTTATACATACATACATAACCTCATGCCAAATCGATTGCGAAGTAGGCAGAGAGAACAGAGCACATAAGGCACGACTCTTGCACGCCTCACTCGCTTATTTGATCTTAATTGTTTTTTTTTAATGATATAAGAAGGCAAAGGAGCTTGCGGGTCACCTGATGGAAAGACGGTCCGGAAATACCGTTGCCGGCAACTCGTTCCACAATGGAACAGTGCGTGGCGAGAAGTACCAAAGGGGCTAAGCCGATCTGACAGAGTTTGGTTGACGACAAGCCGAACCGCGCGTCGTTAGATGCGTTAAAATGGGGTAAGCTGGTACTCATCTTTTGACAGAGGCACCCCGCCCAAAGATGAGAACAGTATTCCATGTGAGGTCGGAAATGCGCTTTATATAGCTGCAAGCGCTTACCTGACGTGAAATACCGTCCTTTTTTTGAGCCAATTTCGCCTTGCCCTCCAGATAACCGCGAAACTGAACAAGTCAATCCGAAGAATTCCGATATCGGTTAAGGCGGGTAACCGAGTGCCCTCAAAAACTGAGGCAACAAAATGTGCCTTTTCAGCGGGAAACGCGCAGACCTGTGTCTTCTTAGGGTAGAATTAGCTAAGTTGAGTCGGCCTTAGTCCGAAATTTGACTAGCCAGAGTTTCGATTGTAGACACAGTTTATTCCGGTACGAATTGACGTTTTCTCGAGAAATCCGCGGGTGGCCAGTATATATGACATCCGCCGTACCGCATAGCCCCGTAGGTATCCGCATAACAATGAAGATTGCTGTAATGCAGCATGTCATTGATATGCAGAAAAAACAGCGTAGGGGATAGCACTTAGCCCTGGGGGACTCTAGCACTCACGGATTTTAAGTCCGAGCATGACCCGTCGATAACGACCTTAATGCGGCGAGCCGCATGAAAGCTGGAAACCCAATCGCATGATTTCGAATCCGCTTCTCGATCTACTGGCAGAGTGGCCAAAAGACCGACCGCATTGCCACGTCTAATGGCAATGCTAATCCCCTGTGCGAAGAATGGACCAGCCCCCTGGTCGACAGAGCCCTCGATCAGTTTCTTCGCAAGATCTTTATAGAGTGTACTCGGACCCCATGTTCCTAGATTCTCAACCGCAAACGCTCAACCACTGGACCACTGAGACTCATTGAAGATTTCGTCAAAAAGTATTATATTTTGAAAAAAGTAAATAATAATATTATGGCAAATAATAAAATTATTGTAATCCTACAATAATTTCATTGTGTTATTTATAATAATAATATCTTGGACACAATACACACAGCGCCCTCTAGTTCCAAGCTAAGCAACTAAATGCTTGTGTTATGGATACTAGATAACGGATATAAATACATATATACTTTTCTTTTGTAAATACATACTTCTAATACATAGAAAAACACCCAGACGCCACACAAATATTCATGTTTGTCACAAATATTTATGCTCGGGCGGGAATCGAACCCCCGACCTCATTGCTCCAGCCGGTAGTTTTTACCAATGCGCCACGAGGCCCGTCATTTCTAATTGTTATTTCTTTTCTAATATGCAGTTCTCAAATTGTAGAATAAGTATTAGAAAAGAATGAATATACTTTTAGTGGATACGAAGATCCCAGAGTCAGCTAGTTATTAAGATAAATACATTTTTAAGGGCGAGACGATGAGGCAAGCATTTCCACTGGTTTAAGAGGTCCCAGGAGTAAATGCAATTTTTTTCTACAGTACGAAGTTACACTTCTTTCGCGCGGAGGGACTCCACGCACGTTTTTTTTTTTTATTTATTTTGGTCTGTCTGTTTAATCCGGCTAATTTCTGAAATAGCTAGACTGATTTTGACGGGACTTTTATTGGCAGGTACCTAATGTAAAAAGGAGTAACTTGGACTGAATCAGTTTTAGAAAATAAAGATTCATTTATCGCTACTAAGGCGAAACAAAGTTCGCCGTGTCAGCTAGTTCATAAATAATTCTACAGGTTTTTCACAAAATAACAAATATAAATAACTTTACCTGTGTGTATCCCCTATAAGCCTTTTGTAACCGTTGCGCCCTTAACAAAAATGTAGGGCTTAGATCTGCATACAACTGCCAAATTTCGGGCTTATTTTGTTGTACTGAGGTGATCCTCCCAAACAGTTCCAGGACTCTCTTCTGCAATCTGGAAATAAATTATTTTGTGGTGATTTTCTACGTCATAAAGGTCATAATAATGTAATTTAATTGATAAGTCAGACACAGAAAAACTTGTGAAACGAAAGCAAAGTTTCTCTCATTTCGACGTGCAAGTCGTAATTTATGCACACATTCCACAATAATAATTCTGCTGATTATTATTAGTCTCGGTGGCGCAGTGGTCGAGCACACGGCTTCTGATCCAGAGGTCCGGGTTCGATTCCAGACACTGGCTCACACCAATGACTTCGAAATTGTTTTCGGAAGTTATGTGTGATAAATATCGATGACTAAAAAACTTCGTGCCCGGTATGGCAGTAGGTTCGCCATCTATTCCATTTGGGACGTAAATATAACGGCGGGACGAAGCTTAACAGCCGCTGCCTACACTTTCGGGTAGAAAAAGGCATGAAGTTATGTTTTTTCTTATAACTTCTGAAAATAAGTTCGAATAGTCATTGGTGTGAGCCAGGATTCGAGCCCGCGACTTGTTGATTCAGAAGCTCACCGAGACTTATATTTGGGACGTAAATCGGATAATCGAATCGAGAATTACCAGTCGCTGCCTAGGCCCACAGGTAGAAAAAGGGGTGAAGTTATGTTAAAAAATATGTACATATACTACTATGTATTAATATCCGTTATCTAGTTTCCATAATACATGCATTTAGTTGCTCTTAGCTTGGAACTAGATGGCGTTGTGTGAATTGTGTCCAAGATATTCCCGACATATACATAATTTTTTTTGTGTGCCGCAATAATTAAGATAAATTTGAGGCTAGATGCCGCATCTGAATGAACTGTACAACATAATGTGGATAGCAGCGTACCTCCCGGCGCCGCGGCCGTCAGCGTCAGCAGTGTCCTCGACAACAGCCCGCACCAGCAGCCCCAACACTTCTAGATCTTCGAATTTCTGCTGCAGGTCCAACACGCGATGGCATCCGCGGATCACGTCCTCGAAGTGGCCCGTGTTCATACTCACATTTATTACATTCTCCCACAACTATGAAAAATTACTCTCTCATTGAAGTACTAAATTGAGTTTGTTAAAAGACAAATAAAACGTGAGTCAAAATTATTAAGTGTCATAGAGGCCAAACATTAAATTAGTTAATTAAACACAAGTTACTAACACATTTCTTGTTAGAAAACCATAATTATAACAAAATGCCGCTGACTCAAGAAAATACACAACTTTGACAGATAGTGTGGATGAATAAAATAAAGAATAGGATGAAGACCAAGAAAATTATGGTAATTTGAGTACTACTCTGTACTCTGTAGCTCACCTTCCAATTGTCGTAGTTGAACCTGAGCGCCTCCATGAGCGCCCTGTAAGCCCTGTGCTTGTCCCCTTGCTGCACATACACTTTGGCCAGATTGTTCCACGCCTCGAATGTGTTGGGCTGCAAGTATGTGTACCGGCGGTACGCTTTCGCCGATAATTCCCATTTTTCCGTTATTAATGCCGCATAACTGGAATGACACGAATTGAGTTTTATTTCACCCGACTGTGCAAAAAGGATTACATTACTCAATGTCATATATTTTATGTATACTGGATAGGCGGAGAGAACCGCGCACCATTTTACATGGTATTCAAATTCTCAATTAGTATTTCGAGTCTGTTAGGAAGCGTCCATAAATTACGTGTGACGTTTAAGAGGAGGAGGGGATCGAGCCAAATCCAATTTTGGACGCCCTCTTACTTACCTCACAATAATAACTTTCCGGAAGATAAATATTATAATACTATATGTTATGAATATTTGTGACTAAAACAATTAACAAATAGAAACAAGATTTGTTACTATTAAAAAACAGATTTAATTTTAACAAAAATCAGAATATACTAACCCCAATCTGAGCCAAACACTCTCCTGTATGGAGTTAATTTCAACCGACTTCTCATAATGTGGAATGCACTCTTCATATTTCTTATGATCAAACAAAAAGTTACCCCAGTGCCTCTGAGCTCGGCTACTCGTGCAGTTGGAAAACTCCCAGGCTTTTTCATAGCAGTTCACATCATCTGTGAACAAAATTTGAAATGTTAATATACATATAGCAACATTCAGTTCAACATAATTCTGTCAATTCCACAGTGTACGTTTTCGATTCAGAACCCTCCAATCCGTGAAGTTTATTTAGGAGTTGTGTCTGATTTCCGATGTTTTTTTTACTGTAAAGGCAGGCATTCGAGCATGTCCATGTTGGTAAGCAACTAGAGCCGCACATGCACCTGCTACACAAATAGTGTTACAATTGCGTTGCCGAAAGGAGAGAGTGGATACCTCTTACACCGAACAAAACGGGACATATGCCACTTTACGTCGATATTCTGAGTGGTCGTGGTAATCCACCGGTACGAGCCGGCCCATTCATACAGCGAACTGCGTGGCTCTAACACTGTCAAAATGTCTGGTAACCGATTCCGTGGTCCCAAAAACTTGGGCTTGTCTAACCATAATTGCGTTTTACTATTAGTTCGGGTTTTTTTTATGGGATAGGAGTGCAAACGAGCAGGCTGATGGTAAGCAACCAACGCCGCTTATGGACACCAGCAACACATATAGTGTTACTGTTGCGTTGCCGACCTTTAAGGGATAGGGGATAGGAAAGGATGGGGAAGAGGGGTGGGCCTCCGGGTACCTCTCTCACCGAACGAAACGCGGCATGAGCCACTTTACGTCGGTCTTCTGAGACGTCGTGGTATTTCACCGGTCGAGCCGGCCCATTCATGCAGCGAACTGCTTGGCTCTACCACTGTCTGTGCTAGGGAAGTGTGTTATAAGAAATAAGTAGTTCGTAAGTAGGTAAGGACTAATACTAAGTATACAAACCTGTTGCATCCCCCAAAAGGCAGTACAGTTTGACAGTAGGAGCCACATCTATTTGCTGTTGTATCACTTCTGCAGCCTAAAAGACAGAAAATATCTTCAATAAAGTAGGCCCGTTGCGGCAGAACCGACGCACAAAACAGGTTTATATTGAAGTTAAAGTAGACCACGTCATGTTAGTCCCTCGGGTGGTAGGCTGAAAGAAGGGCCCGCTACAAGACATTACTTATTTTACATTATATTATTATATCATTTTTTATACACAATATTTTTTTTACGGCATAAATAAATGAAGCATTTGGCGTAAAGTTATATTGTAGCTGTATACTGTACCTTATGTCTTAACTGTAATGTTGTGTAACAAACAATGACATCCTCCCATAGCTGCAGCTTTTGGTACTCTTCGAGAGCAGCCTTCACTAGACCCAGACTCAGGTATAAGTCCGCAAGTTCCTGGCGCCATGTCCACGACAATTGCAGTCCGCTCGCCCATATGTATGATAAACTGCAAATTAAAGACTTGAAAGTTGAAATATTCGGTATACTGCAAACCACAACTCCAGAAATTTTCTGTCTACCTGCTTCTGATTCAGAAGTTCTGGGATTGATTCCATGCTCACCACCAATGATTTCGCGGAATTGTTTTTTTTATGATTCGGAGAGTCGAGATTTAACAGCAGCTGCTTACATCTTCGGGCAGATAAAGGCGTGAAGTTATGTATGTATATGTAAATTTTTATCCATTTCATCATATCTCAAACACAACTCGCTTAATCATGGGTCAAATAGAAACCGAGAATGAGTAACAAATATTTAACGATCATCAGAAACTTTCGCATTTCGTAATGATATTTCATTATTGATGGCATGATGGCACTTTAACCATTAAAAGTGTGGTACCACTCAATATGCATTGCCGTAAGAAAATGCTTTTTTTTAAAGAATTAGCATGATTTACTTTGAAAATGCCAGCTATATGTATATAAAGACACTAGCTGACCCGGCAAACGTTGTCTTGCTAAAAAATAAAATTTAAAAAATAGGGGTTGATCGTAGGGGGTTGAAAATTTAGTATTGTATGTATTTTTGTATCCTGTTTTATAAAAAAAAATTTTTTTTAAAATATGTCGAAAATTCAAAAAAAAAATTTAGGGGTGGATTACCCTTAATATTTAGGCGGATGAAAAATAGATGTCCGATTCTCAGACCTACCCAATATGCACACAAAATTTCATGAGAATCGGTAAAGCCGTTTCGGAGGAGTTTAACCACAAACACCGCGACACGAGAATTTTATATACTAGATGTACACGAGCGAAGCATCGTGTAACAGCTGTTAATAAATAGCAGCTTACCGTGTCATGGAGCTAGCACCAATTTTATCATTAACAATGGCCTCGCATTGCAACATTGCACGCTCAACAGTGCGCTTGTGAGTGGCCTCCACTTTACATCTAATCAGTAATGCGGCGACTCTCGTAGACCATGCACCATTCTTCTGCGATAACACAGCTTCTATGTATGGTTGGATCTCTTCATTGAGTAGAGCATCTTTTGGTTGAGATTTCATTATATATTGCCTAAAATTTAATTAAGTATAATAGCATTAAAAAGTTTATACCGCGATTAAATATTAATACATACATACATACATAACTTCACGCCAAATTCCTTTCGGGGTAGGCAGAGAGAACAGAGTGCCATAAGGCCCGATTCTTACACTTCTTTGCCTCTCATAACTTTTTTCATGCACTCGCGTGGTTTTTTGAGGCTCCTAACATAACCTTCCTCCAGAGCGCAGAACGCGCTCTGGAGGAAGGTTTGGCCATGGAATGTGTGTCTTGGCCGTCCTCGACTCCTACATCCATCCGCTATTGCATTGTATATCTGCTTAGTTAATAATAATAAATCTTTATTCTTCATAATTGTGTGCAAATTATTACATTGATATACCGACCTCTGAGCTAGTTTAGAAACTGTGTTACAGAGGCCAGGTGTCTTCCTATGGGATACAATTTGTTCTTTAAATTTACACAGAAGAAATCAATACAGATAGTTTAACATATCACACATATATAACTATCCACACCTAAACTTATTATTCACACTGGATGAGAAAATCCCGAGCGTAGGTGATTACAAGGGATTCTGTGCATGTATGCGTCTCTGTGTATATGCGTGTGTATGAGTGTATGTGCGTGCGTGTGTGTGTATGTGAATGTGTGTTTGTGTGTGTGTGTGTGTGTGTGTGTGTGTGTGTGTGTGTGTGTGTGTGTGTGTGTGTGTGTGTGTGGTGTGTGTGTGTGTGTGTGTGTGTGTGTGGTGTGTGTGTGTGTGTGGTGTGTGTGTATGTGTGCGTGCGTGTGTGTGGTAAAAGTCAATCGCCAATTATGCCAGAACGTTGAGCAGCTTTTCAATTTCACTATAAGATCTATTTTGGAGCCACTCTTTTAAGACTTTTTTGGTCAAGTGGGTGTTGGTATATTTAAAATTGATCTTATTGTTTATAGTATTATAAATTTTTGGCGCAAGGAAATCGTAATGTCTTTGCCCATAGACACTCAAAAACCTAGGAATAGGACATCTATCAACTCGCTTTTTAGATATTGGTAATCGAGGAATAGTTTTACTGTGATATTTTAAAAGGGACTGATAAATAAATAATTTTCTAATGGACAAAACCTGACACAAATCGTATAGTTCAGTCGAAGGATATCGATAGGGGAGGAATCTCGTTACCTTGAGTAAGGCTCTTTGAGCACGTTCAACTTCAATTAAGTGCGTTTTTGCAGCGCTACCCCATGCACAGATGCAGTAAGTAATCAGACATTCACAAAGACATTTATATACATATTTGTCTAATGAGATTAGCATCTACTGTCGATCGTAAGTTTTTAAAAATCGGTATTAAGTTTCGAATACGCGAGGCAATATGATGAACTTGCATGTCCCATTTCATTTTGTCATCGATCAATACGCCTAGATATTTTATGGATGAAGAGCGCGTAAGTGAGGAGCAGTTACACTCATTCAGACTCTTAGTGGAGCGATTACAGGGGTGCGTATGAGCAGTGATCCCAAATCGGACGGGGTTGCTAAAGTTAATCTTGCACAATTTGTTCTTTCTACATATCTGAAACATCCGAGTAAAAGTAAGAAAGGGCATCCTCTCTTACTTTTACACCAACACTCTTTCAATCCAACTTCGTTGGTTTCAACGTTATTTTCGACGAGGTAAGCGAGAGTCACTCCGCAGATTTTACGCAGTGCCCTCATTTCGACCGCGTTTATCCTACTTTCGTGCACACTGCCATACCCGCCTCTCATTTCCATAAGTTAAGGCCCATTTAGACGGAGAGAGTTTCTCGTACGTATCGGTACGAGAAACCATACGCTACTATCACAAGCATTAAGCAATAATCGCCATAACACAATCGTATCAGAATGTTTACATACTGGCAAGAAATAAAATCTCGCCTACGATTATGTCATACGAGATTCGCATATGACTTATCGCCAGGCGATAATTGCCTGTTTGTTTACACGACGAAAATATTGTAAGCAGATTCTTGTTTACGTGAATCTCTACTAGTATAAACACGATCTCGTCTGACATATTTTCAAGTTCATACGAGTATCGTACAAATCGGTTTGTTTGTATCGTTTTCAGTGCGACATTTGCCATTCGAGTTTAGTGATTAAATTCAGTTTACACGGACACAATAATATTCCATTGCGAGGCAATTGTCGCCCAAAGTAACGAGCGAGAAGAGTGAATGTTTAGACGAATAAAATGTTTTATATTCTTTCCATAATCGTATCATCGAGACGAGAAAATCTCTCCGTCTAAATGGGCCTTTAGTGTTGGGTTATAAATCAGAACCGCATTATGGATTGAGATTGCTAGATGGGCTTTTCTGCTAACATTCTTTGCGTCTAGGAAGCTGCCAATGCTCCATTTATGCTGTTTCCTAACGCCACTCTTTTTTCTACATCCGCGGTGTACCTGCCATTCCTGCTAAAAGCGCATCCACTATATTCAACTGCTCCAGCACTACATCATCAACCATTATCCTTGCATCCGTTCTGGATTACTCCATTTCAAACACCACTTTTATTTTCATCACATTTCACTGAGCTTTAATGGTATCTAATATAAAGGCTAAACTTACACAGTCAGTAAACAAAGCACTTGTTCTAAACTAGGCAACTCTGCTTGTTGAATCTCCTCCGAATAATTTATCTTATTAAGTCTTACATCGTCCTGTAATTCTATATCAGGTGGTAACTCTGAGCCGCCATGTGATGTCTCAGCTGAAGGCCTTTCTACTGAAGAGTCAAGTTGACTTGACAATGCAAGTTGTGGTAATAAATTTTGTTGGAATTTTGTTCTCTTCCCAAGTATACCTTGAATATAATAATTATTAATTATATAACCATATAGTTTTTTATGTAGTACTAATATAGCATGTTGATTGGAAAACATTAGAAACTTTAAAAAATAAGTTGCTAAATAAACTGGACAATTGTCTAATATAAATTAAATAGCATTCAATAAAGACATGTACTACTACTAATAGGCTTTAACTACTTAATTAAACAATTAGATATTGTAACATTCTCCAGTTGGCATTCTTGAAAGATCATAAATGTGGATTGGATAAAATCTATAAGAAAGAATTATGAAATACCTGTTAATTCTAGTTTTAGTCCAGCCAAGTCCCTAGCTCTTCCCAAATACTCTTCCACTCTTTGAATTCTTCCATAGATAAGATAAGCTTGTGCTATCTCTACACACAAAAGAGTTTGCAACCTTGGGTTATCCTGTATGGTAGGCAGGAGATTTGTCAGCTTGGCTATGATGATTTCTAACTCTGAATATAACGTGGCACTAGTATCTTCTAATATTCTCTGATGCACCACTTTACATCTGAAGTACCACCACAAATGTAACTGTAATTAACAGAAATAACTTTACACAATTATTTAATTTCTTTCTTAAATTAATATTTTGATCAGTATTAGATGAAAGATACACAAACCCATAGCTGACTTTGGTGAAAACTAATAGTGTTTATATTAATAAAATACTTACCAGACTCTGATCTGCATTACACAATGAGTGGAAAATTTGTATAGAAAAATACAGTAGCTCTGGGTTTAAAATATTGACATATATCGGTTCAGAGTCTTGTTTAAGTTTTAAGTTTACATCAATTTCTATAGGCCATTCTGAGCCAAAAAATGAACCAATAGCAAAATCGTTTGAATGTGTGTCCCAATTGCAATCGCAAAATTTTAAAAATGAAATAATCGATGTTATTAATATATCCACTGTGTTTCTATCATTTAGATACTTTTTCAATAAATCTTTTAATGCTTCCGTTTCAAGTCCAGTTTCTAATAATTCTTTACACAAGTCGTGTTCATCTAAGGCCCATTCCTCTGACCATAATTTCTTAACTATTTTATTTTCTGTAAAGGAAAGTACTTAGATTAATCAATATCGTTGATATATATTTATTTTATTCATATGCTTATTCCTAGTTAATGTTATTTTATTCCAAAGGCATGAGAATGATTTTTGTAAACAATCAATTTTGAACTCACCAGTATTTACTTGTTCGTCGTAATTGCACAAGTATAAGATCATATTATTATCAGGTAACATTATAACAGATTGTATAAAAATCAATTGAATTATATCCAAGCTATCTCGGGTTTGTATTCAAATTATCTATTTCCAATTAAATTAATTCTTACATTAATAACATAACCTGTAAAAGTTAGGCTATATTAACTTTTTTTATTAACACTCCGTTGTTAACTTATTCTGCGTTTTACAAATATTTTATTTTACCTAAAAGTTACGTTTCTGATAACAGGTTGTAGACATTGGGCTTAGATAAAAAATGAGACCATTAATATAATATAAAACAAATCAACAAATTTTTCATGTACATGCTCAAACAAAACATGATTTTACATATTTATTGACATGTAATTGCTAATAT
Organism: Euproctis similis; assembly: GCA_905147225.2. Lineage (NCBI taxonomy): Eukaryota > Metazoa > Arthropoda > Insecta > Lepidoptera > Erebidae > Euproctis > Euproctis similis. The sequence goes on along the minus strand of LR990116.1, from coordinate 3,194,804 downwards.
TAATATTAGCAATTAGATGTCGATAAATATCCTACTGGATATCAATATTTCAAAGAATAAAATTCCTAGAAATTGAGAAAATTACAAAGATATAGTTGTGTTCCCGTTTTCGAATTTTATTATTATCGTGTTTTGGAGAATTCCCTACTAATTAATCATATCACTAGTCTGTGGAAATTTCCGATTTCATTTATTTTTTGCAAGTCTATTTTTATTGCCTGTCTCTGCCAGGCGCCTGTCCATTGATTGAATCCATGGACAAATGGAATTCTTCCAAAAGGCAAAAATGCAAAAAGTCTTTAGAAACAAACATACTCTTTAGTCTTTACTTTATATACTCTTTGGAAACAAAATGGGTGATATGGGTGTTTTTTAGGTTAACAAATAAAATTAGAAATAAGAAGTGCAAAATGAAATATATTTATAAGATGGAATCATTGCTGATATTTATAGCTATTATTTTATGTGCTGTGTTATTAATTAAATCGCTTTTGAAATTACGGTAAGTAACTGAGAGGTTAGAGTTAAGGCTTTCCCGCCCGATAGATATTAAAACATGTATTAATTTACTTTCAGATCAGTTTTACCATGGCGCGTAAATTGTTGGTTTTGTAACAATTTCTTTTGGGTCAAATTCCCGGATCGCAACAGCTGGACTTGCCGAAAATGTGAACAATATAATGGATTTACCAAGGTTAGCTGAAATAGATATTTAGTATTAAAATTAATTTAATCGCGGGTTACGCAACAGATAAGAACGATGTGTGTGAATTTATTTACAATTTCACCGAAAAATCACACGAAGAATTGTCTAAGATTCAGGACCTTTGCTGATCCCTCGTGTGGTTTTTGCCGCTAGTTTAATAATTAATTCTATTAAAATTTTCTCATTAATTCTATAGGCCTATTTTTATTAAGCGAATAATAGTTCTGGGCAAAATAATAAACATTATTCTCAATATTGAGTTGAGAAAATTCTTTAATTTTTTGACCAAAAGGTTAGATTCAATTCAAAATAACCTCTAAGAGATTTGGGGTATAACATCCTAAATTACTATAGTAGTAAATATCCATGACTACACACATTGAAGCTCAGATATTTTAGGTCATTTGTCACACAATGTTGATGTTGTACAAGAAAGATTTCAATAAACCTAAAGATTTGCAGTTGTTAATATCTAAATTCAAAAGCATTTTGATATCAAATGCATATGAACCAAGTTCTTGATGTTAACCTTTGTTGGCAACATGGTTTGTTGGTCTGCCTGTCCTATTGCGGTGGGCATTGTTATGATTACACTAATTTAATAATAATCGTAAAATAGTTATAATGTTCAGCCGAAATTAATATAATAATAACAATATCTTTGACATAATACACACAGCACCCTCTAGTTCCAACTAAATGCTTGTGTTATGAATACTAGATAACGGATATTAATACATATATACTTTTCTTTTGCATACATACATACTTAAAATACATAGAAAAACACCCAGACGCCACACAAATATTTATGCTCAGGCGGGAATCGAACCCCCTACCTCATTGCTCCAGCCGGTTTTTACCAATGCGCCACGAGGCCGGGGGTTCGTTTCCCACCCAGGTTTCCCAGGTTCGTATCCATAACACAAGCATTTAGTTGCTTAGCTTGGAACTAGAGGGCGCTGTGTGTATTGTGTCCAAGATATTATTATTATTGCTGCAGCCGGTAGTTTTACCAATGCGCCATGAGGCCCGCCAATATCCATTGTGTCTATAGAAATGCAGGTGCAAAATTACTGCCATGTGTTATTAAATGACATAGACAATTTAAAATAATATGTCCGGTCTGTCATAAATAATATCTGCATTGAATATGTTTTAATTTTCAGGATGGAGACTATAATAAACCAATCGCAGCATTCAATGACCAACATAACACAACTCCTAAGGTATTCAAGAATAGTCCCCCAAAAAATGGTCTCTGTAAAATGTGTAACATAAACCAACAACTCAAAGTGGTACAACTGGCTAATTTTGTTCCTATGAATGAAAAGAAATTTGATGAAGAAATTGAAACATACAGGTGAGGAAGATATTTAATATTGCCAATTATTAAATTGTTGAATAAAAATATATTGTTAAAATGATTATAACCAAATCACTTAAGACAGTTGTTATAGTTCTCTAATATATAAGTTTGACCGAGTCTCATGAAATTTTGTGTGCATATTCGGTAGATCTGAGAATAGGACAACATCTATTTGTCACATATGTTTTTAATAATTCAATAATTTTTAGATTTTTATTTTTTTTGTATGAAACTGCATAAAAAATTACTCAACCCTAAATTTGCTGGTGAAGCTAGTTTATGTCATTAGGACAAGCCAAAAAATTTAATTTGCCTGGACATTCATTGAGGTGTATTTGTATAATATGAAATAACATGAAACTTATTGATGTAGATTGTGCTCAACTGTCTGGAGCCATTAATCCATATACTTCAGTTAAAATATCTTATATGATGAGATTGAGTGGTACTATTCTTTTGATTGAGAAGTATGTATCCCATTCTACAAACATAAATAACACAATATCTTATATCTTTAAACGAGCAATTCTTGTATATATATATATATATATGTATATTAATTGGAACTCGGAATCGGCTCCAACGATTTTCATGAAATTTAGTATATAGGGGGTTTCGGGGGCGATAAATCGATCTAGCTAGGAATCATTTTTAGAAAATTTCATTTTATCGTGTTTTATCGATAATCAACTTAAACATCAACTTACTTTTTGGAATTCCTGACATCTATTGGCGAATGCTATAATTATTTTAAATTGTGAGCAACTAACTTGCTTTAACGACAACAACACTAAAGCTATTCCAGCAGATGGCGTTGTTTATAAAAAAAAAGAAAATACCGAGCAAAGCTCGGTCATCCAGATATTAAGTCTTAATAAGACAAACTTTATAAGACACTGACTCACACCAATGACTTTTCGAAATTGTTTTCGGAAGTTATGTGTGATAAATATCAATGACTGAAAAACTTTGTGCCCGGTATAGCAATAGGTTCGCCACCTATTCCATTTGGGACGTAAACATAACGGCGAGACGAGGCTTAACAGCCGTTGCCTACACCTTCAGGTAGCAAAAGGCGTGAAGTTATATTTTATGTTTTTTTAAGTCTTAATAGCATAGAAAGTTTTTCTTGATTAAAATGTTTAAATTCAAACACAGTAAATCTTATAGCCCTCTGAAATTATAGCATGAGATTTGAGGTCACCATATTTAGCACAGTTTCACTTATCTCATGTGCTACTAATTGCTTAGTGGAAATTATCAGTCAACGCTGGTGTCATGTTTGCATATTCCGTATGATATCTTGGTAGAAATATTTAAAAAATATGGTTCACCAGCCTCGAACTAACACTCTGTTTAACAGTTTGCTATGAACAAGTTGTTGCTGAAAAAAAGTTATAATGTGGATAGTATCTAGCAATATGACTGTCAACATTTGGTATTGGTAATCAGTTTCATATTTCAATATTGTTATTAACTGGTTGTGTCTAATTTTTTTTTAAACATGTTATTTTTAAATATTTTTTTTTTTTACTGTGACATTAAAAATTATTTTAAATGTTGTTCACACATTATGTAAATTAGGATTATTAGGTTTGATATATTAGTTGCATACTAGATGTTTAAAATCTTTAGTTGTTTTAAATTGTACTCAAATATTTAATAACCTCTCTTTATATTGAATAAAGAATAGCTCAATAAAATATATTGGGATATTATTATTTTACATCATGTTCATTTTATTTTTGCTAGGTTGCAGTTGGAGAAAGCCTATAAATTATGCAGCCCTTGTAAAAAAGTAGTGCAAATGAAATTATATAAAGAAAAGGAAACCCTTCTTGGGTCCAAGCTATTGCAAGCAAGGTCACCAGAGAAGAAAGATATGAAATGTAACAAGCAGCTTGATTTGCTGAAAAAGTTTGTGAACAGAACTTCAATGCTTATAGCTGTTATACTTTTTATACTAGTTTCTTTTGAATTATACACACAGCTAACATTAAGATACAAGAGTTTACAAAGTACAATGACTAACATAAATGAAATTGCTTGTGGTCTTCTAGAAAGAATATATTCTATTGTTGTAATGAAGGCCACTGTGACATTCCCTTGGTTACACAATTTTTATGACATATTTAATATGAAAATGATGCCAAAAAGGTTTAAATTAAGCGACTTTAATGTAGAACAGGTTAATTTGACGATACAGAAAGGATTAGCAAGTTTTGTATGCTTGTTACAAACAATTGGACTTATTTGGAATGTAAATAGTTTAAAAAACACTATTATAATTGACTTACAGTGGCTAGTTTATGTGATTGCTACATTAGGCAATCATTATATGGCCATTGAACCAATGTATTTGAGTTTAATTAAGGTTAGTATATATTTTTTTAGTTTTTAATTTTTTTATATTGTGGTTTGGGTTTTATCATTTGGTGACATTAAAAAATAATAATATCTTGGACACAATACACACAGCGCCCTCTAGTTCCAAGCTAAGCAATTAAATGCTTGTGTTATGGATACTAGATAACGGATATTAATACATATATACTTTTCTTTTGTAAATACATATAATACATATAAAAACACCCAGACTCCACACAAATATTCATGTTTGTCACAAATATTTGTGCTCGGGTGGGAATCGAACCCCCGACCTCATTGCTCCAGCCGGTAGTTTTACCAATGCGCCACGAGGCCCGTCATAAAAATTGCTGTCTTAATTTAAAAATTTATTAATATATATGTAAAACATGTATGTATAAAAGTCGAATTTAAAAAATTATAAATTGTTTCAGATGACATGTGCATTTATAGTAATTATAGTGTATAAATCTGTCAAAACTGCAGTTGTAAAAAGTTCTCCCATCAAGATGCCTGTTTCACCAAAAAGAATGAAGAATCTTGCCAAAAGCTCAAACAGTCTGATTGACAGTGATGAAGATAATACTATACACTTGGAAACTGATGATGATGTGTCTTTGAGCAAATTTGGTCTGCACAACTTTTCTGAGTCCTCAAATGATACCATTAGTCCATTAAATAACAGTCTATTAAATGGCAGAACATGTACACCAAGATCAGACACTGTATGGACCAAACCAAAACTTAATTCAACTTTTTGTATCAATCCTGTCAAATGTCAAACTCCAGCTTCAGTTTCAGACAGCATATTCGTAAAACCATCCTTTAGTAAGTATCAGAAGCTGGCAAAGGATGATTCGGATTCTGAATTAGACGAAAGTATTAGTTCCTTGTGTATAGGTAGCCCATCAAAGAAGAAGAACAAATCTAACTCGGTGTTCTCTTTGCGGAAATTCACAGCTACTCCCAGTTTTGTAGCTCCAACTCCTGTTACTCGTTCCAGGCCTTTGATATCGCCGAGTAAATTGAGCACTTCTTGGGTGGCAGGTGGTTACTGGGGTTCTGAAGGCGAGCGAGATTTGTTCAGCATAGATGGCAGCAGGTCTTCGAGTCAGAGCTCAGGATTCGAATCTCAGACATCCAGTATAAATCAACGCAACTTGTTTTCTCAACCACCTTCTCGTGAAGAGTCGGTATGCGGAGAGCCAATGCTTATAGATCGTTTTCCTCCTGTGAAAACTTTTAACGGATTTCAATCACCACAAAATTTCAGTAAAGCCACCTCGCCAATATTTCCACAGATGCAGTATAATTGCCATGTACATATTCCCCACCCACATTTTGCTCATCAAAGTCCCAATTTGCGGAGTCCGAATAGTTTTCCTCAGCCGCAACCGTTTGTTGCAAACAGTATGTTCAAGACTCCAACTGGCTCAGGACTCATCAAGCTGCCGCAAGTCAAGAACTTCACATCTCGCTGAACATTGCGGGGCTAGTCAAATTGTCTTCATTTCTAAAGCGTTATATTTGTATTTAAGTCTATTTTTTTGCTCTTGTATATTGTTCATATGAGTTTTTTGTAAGAGTTCAGTGAACTGCCATTAAGTTAGGACTATTTTTTGTTAAGTTATATGTTAGTTGTAAGCGGTTGTTAGTCGTAACTTTTGAGACTAAACTTAGTGGTTAAGACATATTTGCTGATCTCGTGTTTGGTGCCAGGGTAATGGCGATATGAAAGCATTAAGAATTATTGTATTGTTAACGATTTTTATATGGACGTCACTGTCCTATCCTTGAACAAAATGTGATATTTTTAAAGACTAAGTAAAATGTTTTTCTGCAAAGAGTGTAAAAATGATTCTTGATGTTATCATCGTTTTGATTTTGTCATCTTAAAACGAAAACTTTTTGTGAAACTCCTGCAATAAAAAAAACGAAAAATTGTAATGTTTGTTATTTTCAGTTTGTAAACATAACGACGTATTGTCGTTGATGACTGGAACATTACTTACGAGTTTCTTGCCTTCCTCTCGTTTGGCTGCAAGTATTGATGTGGACGGGGCGGCACGAAAGAGTCATCGTACAGGCTGGATGCGTAGTCTGATACGTCTGTACACTTCCATTCGTGTTCCAAATATTTTCTCAAACCCCATTCGGTTGCATTACCCTGTAATTTTTACCAACAACTGAATAACTTGGGCTAAATTATTAGGTAAATGTACAATATCGCCACCCTTAATTTATTATGCATACGACGACCTAGGTGATTACTTTTTGAGATAGCAAATTACCAGGCGTGTCACCTGATTAAAGCAAAAACGACGCTTAGAACGGACACCAGAAACACAGATAGTCTTAAAGTTGCCTTTAAAATGCGATAGGGAACAGGTAGGGCGTCCGGATACCTCTCACCGAGCGAAATGCGGTATAAGCCACTTTACGTCGATATTGATGCAGCAAACTGCATGGCTTTACCTCTACCAACCATCAAAAATCAAAGTTATTCCAAATGATACTAGGAGCGAACTATAACTGAACTCGTTGTTGCCTTCTTAGTAATGACGTAGGTAATATATTAGGGCAATTATTGGTTCAAAATAAGTACGTACAAAACATTTCATAAGATCTGGTTGCGGGTACCATTGATGTTGCGACCTTTTATAGTAACGTTGTATTGGTCCACAGAGAGGCTTCGGCAAATGATTGTAAACTAAATCATTTGTAGTTGCATAATTAGGGCAAGAGTCGTGACTGTCGTGGTGGAATACAGTATGAACGTTACCCTGTAAAGGAAATCATTTTTGTAAACGATTGATCATCATCATTACATAGTATAAAACAAAGTCGCTTTCCGGTGTCTGTCCCCTTATATGCTTAGGCTCTTTGAAACGGATTTTGATGTGATTTTTTTAATACATAGAGGGTGTCAACGGGGTCGTTTTTATCTATAATTATTATAAAATGTACTAAAGAAAAAATGATATTTTTCGAGATTTGGACTTTAATTTCAAACGCTGGCTGAACCCTAAGTGATCAAAACAATGTTCTACATTATTAAACACCTTCAGAAGCTCTACAAAAAAGTCCGCGCGGGCATATGTCTATCTCTTAGGGATAACCCACAATGACAATTTTTATTTTTTTACTTTTTACATGAAATAATGCCTCATTTACGAAGCCTACTTGAACAATTCCTCTATTCGTAGACATCATATCATAATAACGACGAGCCTCGTGGTGCATTGATAAAACTACCGACTGCAGAAAGATGGTCGGCGGGTTCGATCCCCACCCGATTACAAATATTTACGACAAGCATGAATGTCGTCCGGGTGTTTAAGTATGTATTTATTTATAAAATATATGTAATATCCTTCAACTAGTTTCCATAACACAAGCATTTAGTTGCTTAGCTTAGAACTAGAGGGCGCTGTGTATGTTGTGTCCAAGATATTATTATGATAATAAATGCTTTCTTTTATTAAGAATATACCCACTTGATTACTGTTCAGTTTATTTATTCTAAAATCAGGTTGTCTTGACTCCGGTTTAAATGTCTCATAGTCAATATTCTCCTTCAGAGGGAAATAGAGGGTGCCAGATTTTGGACACTCAGCCCTTTCTTCAACCCAGTTGCCTAAATAAATATGTAAAATTATAAATTAACTAATCGATTTTGTATATCTTAATTAAATATTTAATTAAAAATCCGCAATTTAACTTATCATCATCATTTCAGGTTATAACAAAGTCGCTTTCCGCTGTCTGTCCCCTTAAGTGCTTAGAACTTTGAAACTACGCAACGGATTTTGATGCGGTTTTTTTTAATGTACAGAGGGTGTCAACGGGGGGGTTTGTATGTATAATTCATATGTACTATAGCAAATTAAAAGTGATAATTAGGAGAGTATTTAGCACTTTAATTGCAAACGCTGTCAAAAAAATTTCAGCTTACTATACCAGCAATCTGCCTGTATTCAATGTGTGTGTGTCTGAACAGGATTCTGTTAAAATCGGGCCACCCATTTCAGAGTTCAGCTCCACCAAATAGACAGACAAAAATGGTAAAAAAAAAAAATAAAGATTGTAACATTTGTACGGTATAACTTTAATAACATTGTACCTAATACAAATTACGATTCACCTATATTTTATATTTAAAGTCATTTACCTCCTTTAAAAACATAATAATTTCCTACGAGCTCTCAATTCCCCCTTAGGGGAGAAGGTTCGTAAAATCCGTTGTTCGTTCGAGGATCTACATCCTATTTAAAAACAATTCAAAAGTACATACCTATAAGAACATAATCACTGTACATGGGTCGGTTAACTGAACTCCTGGCGATTGCCTCAATTCTACTCGGTGATTTTGGTCTAGTTGAAACTGTCAATAAATTAATTCATAAAATAGCTAATATTTATTTATTATTTAGTCTCGGTGGCGCAGTGGTCGAGCACACGGCTTCTGATCCAGAGGTCCGGGTTCGATTCCTGATACTGGCTCACACCAATGACTTTTCGAAATTGTTTTCGGAAGTTATGTGTGATAAATATCGATGACTGAAAAACTTTGTGCCCGGTATGGCAATAGTTACGCCACCTATTCCATTTGGGACGTAAACATAACGGCGAGACGAGGCTTAACAGCCGCTGCCTACACCTTCGGGTAACAAAAGTTGGCGTGGAGTTATGTATATGTAGCTAATATTTTATTCGCACCAGATAAGCTACTAAAGAGCTTTTACGAATTGACGTGTAAAAGTTGGGACGGGAAAACGAGTTACACTGATACAAACTAGGGCAGGTGAAAAAAAATCAGCGATATCAATTAACCCCACAAATGTTTTAAATTTATAATTGATATCAACTGAGAGGCTATTTTTCATCATACTCTTGCCTTCTAAGAGTATTATTTGTTAGGAACATATACTATAATGACCTTTGAAGTACCTACTCATATAGGTACAAATAAACTTGCAATGAAGTTCCTAACAGGAGTCTTATATCGATAATTTATCCGGTACTAGCAATTTCTACAATTCAATCGAGGAGAGGCAGGTAGGTATATGGAAATAGTATAGCCACACAACTCGCATGCATGAATGGGCCGACCCGACCGGTTATATACCCAGGATCTCTCAGAAAATTGACGTTTAGTGGCTCATGGCGCGTTTCGATCGGCGAATACCCAACCCTTCGCCACACTTCTGATTCCCTTTCGATCTAACCTTAAATGCCGGTAATGCAACTGTAATACTTTTGGGTTTGCGAGTGTCCTTTGGCAGCAGTAGGCGCTTATCATCAGGTGACACACGTGGTCATAAAAATGCAGATATATACTTAAATGTAGACATACTATCTATAAATTATCACTACCTACCTGGTTCACTTCATACTATGATGATGCTCTTGGTTAGCTACTATTGTTTATTCTACCTGTATAGTCATAAATGTGTAGTCAATACGTACGCTCCTGCATTTTAATTGTTTGTAATAATATCAAGCCGATGTGTTTTCTTTTAAGCAATTACGTCCAGTTTTGTTTTGTAAATATTCCAAATGAAAATAAAAATCTATAAATTAAAATGCGGAATGCTTTAATGTAATGTTTTCTTATTTTAGTGTAAATTCATGAATAAAATAAATAAAGTACTTGTTCATTGTCACAGATTAATAAATGTAATAATTATTTTGTTTGCGCACAGATTATTTAATATTTATACCGCTACCATACACTCGACGAATAGCGAGGGAAAGAGGCTGGGACGTAGTGTGGAGTGTGGACACGTTACTCGTCATGCCGCGAATCACTCCGGCAATGAGAACGCGAGTGGCTGACCACATTATTCGCCCGATCGCAGCGCAGTCGGCTATGGCTGTTTAAAATATCGCATTTTCGACATATCGATTTTTTTTATGGGATAGGATGGCAAACGAGCAGGCGAGTCACCTGATGGTAAGCAACCAACGCCGCCCATGGACATCAGCAACACATATAGTGTTACTGTTGCGTTGCCGACCTTTAAGGGATAGGAAAGGATGGGGAAAGGGGGTGGGCCTCCGGGTACCTCTCTCACCGAACGTAACGCGGCATAAGCCACTTTACGTCGGTCTTCTGAGAGGTCGTGGTATTTCACCGGTCGAGCCGGCCCATTCATACAGTGAACTGCTTGGCTCTACCACTGTTTGTAAATGATGATATATTTAAAAATATCGATATGTTGAAAATGCGATATTTTAAATAAATCTATAGATAATATAATACTTACATTACGACAGAGCATTGGTACAATTACCAACTGTGGAATCGAGATTGGCGGGTTCGATCACCACTCGTGTTTAAATATTTATCCTGGTCTGGGTAGTATCTAGTAGAATAACTGCAACCCTATTTTGGATGATATACCCTATTTGATTTCTAATGACGTAATATTATTTTTCAAGTTACTCTCAACAAGCCCTATAATTTGATACCCATACTGTAGAAATGCTTTAAAAATATCTGCTTCGACATATTAAATAAAAAGTGATGTCATTATTTTTCGAGTTACAATAAGCCTTTTATTTAAACCCATATTGCATTGGAAATATCTCCGGATGACAGGTGGTGGTACTTCGCTGGTCGAGCCAGCCCATTCATCCAGCGAAATGCGTGGCTCTACCACTAATAATATTATCACCCAAACTCAGCGTGTATACAATATTTCAGCTTATTCTTTTGAAGATATCTACTTCAAAATTAAGTTCTAAGATTCCAGAACATACACACTTACGGACATACAATGCAAAATAAAAATCACTGAGTTTATTAACTTTGTAATCAATTATGAGTAGTATAGTACCACCGCCTGTTCTTAGATTTTTATGAATTTATTCGATACATCAAAGCCCGAAATTGATATGTTTAAAAATATCGATATGTCGACTAATTGATATTTTCACAAATATTGACAGCCCTAATATCCAAGTTCGGCCCGTCGCGATTATTTGCGCGAATATTCGCGCGAGTAGAGTAGAGCAGTCGGTAGTCGCTCTAGAAGAAAAATAATTTAAGTTTGTTTTATCTGTACGAGGTATTTTTTAACCAATAGAATCGTCGAATTCAAAATCATGGCCGACCATGATTAACCAATAGGATCGTCGATGTCAAAATGAAATATATCTAAAATCATTTATATAGTATATACTCTTTGTCTAAAACCGCCATTTTCTGTCTTAAGCTTGGCAAAATTTCTTCGCAAATTTTAATCGCAATAAATTACAATAATTTTCTTCCTCATTTATCCAAATTACTCGGAAATTTGCTTGAGTTGAACTCTAGTTCCTCGTTAAATTAATATTTTACATTAGTTTGACGTCGATAGAAGATTTTTCTAATTTCTTCTTTTCAACATGGAGCATTCACGAAATCACAATTACGCATCAAGGATTTATAAAAAATGCATCATTTGCAGTAAAAGGCGTGTCCCTGGCTCTAATGTACATTTGGCTAAATTACCGCTGGACCCTGACAGGTATGAAATTCAGGACATCTTATTAATTCTTATCAAGTTACATATCCACATGGTGATCATCAATATAATTTATACTTGTTATTGTATTTGCTTTGAAATATAAACTAAAACTAAAGACTTCAAATATAAACGCTAAATTATTGTAACTATTTCATAGCATATCTATCCACGGAAACAATATTGGCTAAAATATTGTTTTCAAAATATCACTAGATAAAAACGGTCATCTTGTGTTATTAACCCGATAACTAATCTGCCGACGTTTTGAAGATTAATGAAGGCACTGTATTATTCTCCAATAAAACTCAAAGAATTTATGTGCAAACCTATATTGTTTAGATTTCTTTAATATTAATTACAATGATCTCCAACACGTAAAACCAAAAGGGCTGAATCACATATCATTCAGTCTTTTATAAAACTCAGCCGTTTTCCTCCTGTCTGTAGTCTGTACCCACGCATACATCATTTAGGTTAGGGTGTATTAACTATGTAACCACCGTCTGTACTTGATTGGCGTTTCGTTCCTACTATAACATAAATGTTGTATGCGTTTAGTTTTGGTTAATACAATTATATTACAGGCACAAAAACACAAACAATCCAGCTTCGTCTTTAAAGTATTTATTATGTAAAACCTTATATATACACTCTCATGCATTAGGTTTGTATTTATATGTTAACTAGCTTCTGCCCGCAACTGTGTGTGCCAATTTTCATCAAAATCTGTTCAACGGTTGATGTATGAAAGAGTAACAAACATCCATACATCCTCACAAACTTTCCCATTTATAATATTAGTAGGATAATATTAAATTTATTTCTTATACTTATGTATTAATATAATTTTACATTTCTGCACCAGTTTACATTATCTTTTTAACCCAATACAAAGAATAAATAAATATTAAGCTCATAATGAACAGATTAAGTTTTCAGATATACCTCATTTTTATAAAAAAAAAAATAGTAACCATACATCATATTACTACAGAATATTTGCCTACAGCCTACTAAATTGTGGAAAACAAATAAAAATCTGATGTATTTTATAGATGTTGCCAGTGGTAATAGCCGTTGGTCAAGAAGATCTGGTCGTCTTACCTATAGAGAAGTTTCATGAACTGATGTATGTATGTATTTCGAATACTTTAGTGAAGAACACAATAATAAACTAAGAACAAGACTCTTAACACATGCTGTACCAACAATTAATTTACCCACACCTGTAGAAGATGAACTATTTGTTAATTTCCCTGTGTATTTTGGCCAACATCCGACATGTAAGTAATCAGCAATCATCTCTTCAAACCTTAAATGATTCATGATGTGTACTGGCTATTAGCTTGGCATAACTATTCTTACTGACAACATATTGTATGTATGTAACACAATAGTTTTGAAAAGGCAAATGTAAAATAAATTTCTATCAATAAAATGTTTTAATTAAGTTTGTTTCTGTCTTTGACACTTTTTTGCTATTTAAATAATATTTAATTAGTATCAGATTCTGTCTCATGATTAGTTCCATTCACTATTCCTATGTTGTGTATAGATTTAATCAAATATTAGAACTCTAGTACATAGTACCTATCTATATTTTTACATAAACATTTTTAAAGACTACATAAAAGAAACCATTAGAATAATTGTGCCTAAGAACCAATTGACTACAATTTCTAGGTATTTTTTTAATCTAAACATTTCTTTTTGCATATTTCAGATTCACCACAAGCACCCGGGACCTTCACACATGGTGAATGAAAAAATTATCAAAGGAACAGGCCAAATGTTGAAACCAAAGGTATGTTGTAACATATACAGTTATAACACCAAAATGTCCATTTGTGTATTTATGACTAACCCCTTTATCAATAAATAAACAAAAAGTATCTTATGCCAAGGATTAGAGGTATTTTTATTGCCATTTCAGTCACTTATACTACATATAACGATTGTTTGTAGATTTCAACTTGTTACTAATAAATATGTATGTAAGTTGAGTAGCTAAAAACCTCGATAGTAAATATACATGAATCCTGGTGACCAGATTAGAAATAAACGCACTAAACTACAGTACACTACACTAACTATAGCTTAAACTATAGAAAATAATAATATGAATGCAAAGTATAAGTTCAAATATTACCTGATAAACAAAAGAAACTATGTTACTCGAGTTTTAGGGTAACTTTTTTTATGATGATTTATCATCATATTCTTTAGGATTTCTTATGTTTTTCAATATATTTTTTTAATGGGATAGGAGGTCAAACGAGCAGGTGTGTCACCTGATTAAAATCAGGCGCGACCAACGCCGCTCATGGACACCTGCAACACATATAGTATTACAGTTGCGTTGCCAACCTTTAAAGTAGGATGGGGAAGGGGTATGGGTCTCTCCGGGTACTTTGCTCACAAAACAAAATGCGGCATGAGCCACTTTACGTTGATCTTCTGAGAGGTGGTAGTATTTCACCGGTCGAGCTGGCCCATTCATGCAGCGAACTGCTTGGTTCTACCACTCTTAAATATTCAGTAGATATTAGTTCATCGTAGATATAAACATTTTGTACAATGTAGGTGGGGGTTGTATTGTATGTTTTACCAAACTTGTTTACATAGTTGTTATGACATAATAAGTGACTAAATGGATAAGTTGCCTGTATAATAAGTGATACTATTACCTTTCTAAGCATTTTTACAGTCTCTAATGTACAAAATGTCTTTCAAAATATCTTTTGCAATCATGAAAATCACGAGTTGTTCTAAGCCAACGACAAAATAATAAGAAATGTACTACACTATCAATATTTCTATCAAGTACCATAAAGTTATTTATTTAAATCAATTAGGAATAATTTTTATAATGCGGGAGTAATTGTATGAGAAATATTTTTTTTTTTATGGGATAGGAGGGCAAACGAGCAGGCGTGTCACCTGATGGTAAGCAACCAACGCCGCCCATGGACACCAGCAACACATATACTAACGTGTTACTGTTGCGTTGCCGACCTTTAAGTGATAGGGGAAAGGAAAGGATGGGGAAAGGGTGGTGGGCCTCCGGGTACCTCTCTCATCGAACGAAACGCGGCATGAGCCACTTTACGTCGATCTTCTGAGAGGTCGTGGTATTTCACCAGTCGAGCCGGCCCATTCATGCAGCGAACTGCTTGGCTCTACCACTGTTAAACGGTATACGGGTAGATTGAAATATTTAGTTTTGGATGAAGAAAATAATAGATTTTTTTACATAACATAACTTCACGCCTTTAAGTGTTACCCGAAGGTGTAGGCAGCGGCTTTTAAGCCTCGTCTCGCCTTTATATTTACGTCCCAAATGGAATAGGTGGCGAACCTATTGCCATACCGGGCACAAAGTTCGTCAGTCATCGATATTTATCACACATAACTTCCGAAAACAATTTCGAAAAGTCATGTGAGCCAATGTCTGGAATCGAACCCGGACCTCTCGATCAGAGGCCGAGCGCTCGACCATTGCGCCACCGAGACATTTTTTAAATTTTCCAAGATTAAATAATTATGTTGTTCATCCGAGGTATAAAGCACATTGTAACATTCTCAATTCTTTGTTGGGGACTGGCATCCGAACTAGGATTCCCTGTCATACAGATTACCAGCCCCCCCCAAAACTACAGCTTACAAGAAAAATCACGAGTTGTTCTAAGCCAACGACAAAATAATAAGAAATGTACTACACTATCAATATTTCTATCAAGTACCATAAAGTTATTTATTTAAATCAATTAGGAATAATTTTTATAATGCGGGAGTAATTGTATGACAATTTTTTTTTTTTTATGGGATAGGAGGGCAAACGAGCAGGCGTGTCACCTGATGGTAAGCAACCAACGCCGCCCATGGACACCAGCAACACATATACTAACGTGTTACTGTTGCGTTGCCGACCTTTAAGGGATAGGGGAAAGGAAAGGATGGGGAAAGGGTGGTGGGCCTCCGGGTACCTCTCTCATCGAACGAAACGCGGCATGAGCAACTTTACGTCAATCTTCTGAGAGGTCGTGGTATTTCACATGTCGAGCCGGCCCATTTATGCACCGCACTGCTTGGCTCTACCACTGTTAATAGTATGTATTGCTTGCATTTCTTTCTAGGAAGGTGATATATGTATATTCAAAAAAGCATTTAATTTATTATACAAATAGCTACTCAGAAAAGGTTACTATGGTGTACCAGACTTAATTGTGGTGTAGCTATCTAAGGTTGCGGTGATTATCTTAAAGAAACGCATATGCATTATCTCCATCTTTCATGACATGCAATTGATCAAAGCTAGTGTTAATAAAGGGACTACTAATACAACATGTAACACGGTTGTTTATCTACTTGTAATAGTATTTTTTTAATCTAAACATTTCTTTTTGCATATTTCAGATTCACCACAAGTACCGGGACCTTCACACATGGTGAATGTGAAATATTATCAAAGGAACAAGCCAAATGTTGAAACCAAAGGTATATTGTAACAAATACAGTTTCATTGTCTCACAGACGCTTTAAATCAGAAAATCAAGAATTTACGCGTTACATTATAATCAACACAAACTAGAAAAATGCCGGCCCCTACAATGGGATATGGGTGGGGTCGGGAGTGGGTTTCAGAAGGGGAGGGGGAAAGGGATTGGGCCTCCAAATACCTCTCTCTACCACTGTTGAAATGCATGCATTAAAAAAAAAAAACTAAAATTTAAAAACAGAAATATCATGACAGTGATCTCGTCGTCTCTTTCTTATTTTATAAAAGGAATAATTTAATTAACTCTATCACAAGTAAGAAACTTTCTTTCTTTAAAAACACTTGAAAAATATCTTTGTTGCATATGGTACTATAAAAAGCGTGTTGTTTCGTGACAAATAATATTAAATATTATTGTTGTTGAAACACCTCATCTATAAGTTGCTATATAAAAATGTGGAAAGATATCAACCATTTTTTAATTCACAGTAAAATATTTACATATATTTGATTTAAATTTAATTTTTTTATAATAATACTTTTGTTTTGTATTTACTAAAAAAATATTATTATCCATAAAATATCAATAAAAAATAGTTACTTCTATTCTATTTCAGCTGTTAACAGGTGGTTAAGTCATGGATAGTTTTAATTATTTTAAGATAAAATGTTTTCACAAATAAAAATTGTGATCAAGTATGAATGGGGAAGA
Organism: Euproctis similis; assembly: GCA_905147225.2. Classification (NCBI taxonomy): domain Eukaryota; kingdom Metazoa; phylum Arthropoda; class Insecta; order Lepidoptera; family Erebidae; genus Euproctis; species Euproctis similis. Next base: position 3,177,638 of record LR990116.1, on the reverse strand, counting down.
TCCCCATAGCATTAGAGGAATACAAATTATTATTAACAAATTTATGCATTCCAAAGCATTTAACATCATATATTTATGCATCTGTCCATAGTGCCAGTAAAGCCTTAGTGACAAATTCCCACAACCCCTCTGGACAAATTGCAAACCTATCATTTCAATTACATTTGTTGATAAATTCTCAACAATAAGCTATTGTCAATTTTATAAATATATGTTTTTTATTTTCAAAAAAATAAATAAAAATTGAAACCATGTATTTGCAGTTTGTCTTCTGAGAAGAAGTGTTAGTCCAGAGCTTGCATAGGATTTAAAAAGTAATATAAAGAACAGATAAATATAAAAAAAACCAAGTGTAGTAAAACTAAATAAAATGTAGTCAATACATGTAGCCATCATCATGTATTTCTGTTTTAATAGTTGGTGCGTTCTCTTCTAATATGTTATTATTAAAAATAGAACTCTTTTTAATTGGAGAGATGTTTGTAGAGGAAAGAGAGGACATATCATGCACCTCTTTTTTTATTTGCAACTGCGTGGCAACTTCTATAGGAGTTTCCTTGCCAGCTCCAGGGTTTGTATTTTCACTAACAGAACTAGGAAGAGCAGGCACTTGTGGTGGGAGAGGCGGTGAAGATTTTTTTCTCTTAGTGATAGTGTTTGATGCTGTTGCCTTACGTTTTCGATTTTTGGTCCAGTTTTTCTGAGTGGTACCATTACTGCCATAGTATCCATTCCATGAATAGGATGGTGGTGAATTGTTGTAGTATAGGCCATGATTTAAATTCAGTTGGTTATTATTCCATTGTAATAGCCCTCCAGTTTGCAAAGTAGATAACTGCGATCGCGATGCTTCCACAAGTACTTGGAATCTTTCTACAAACATCTTTGCAGCCGCTAACTCTCTCTCATAACTAGAGAATGCAAACATTTGTAATTGCTCTTGGATTGAATTAACATTGGACATCAATTCCCATTGCAAATAATCTATTGTGTTGTGTACCTCTTCGAGTTGAGCGTTGCAATCTGCCCGATACATTTTTTTGAGCCTAGTAAGTATTAGTGTCTCGTGATATACCAATTTAAACGAATTTGGCGGCTTATTTCTCGCTCACCAACTGTGAAGCAACTATTAAATCAAAATCACACAGAAACTAACTTCAAATACAGATGTGTATTAATAGTTAAACTTGTTACTTTGTTACACAAACCAGACGTTTGAAAAATTGAATTAATATCGCTTCTAATTTTCTTATCAATACTTAGATGTGTGAATGAAATATGCATTATTATTTGTCTATTTACCCTGACTGAATGTAAAATCATTTTATATATTACGAAATATATCAATTACATCAAAATAAAATGTTTTATTTTTTCCTACGACTAATAATATGGATGAGGATGTTTGACAGTGACACTGACATTTGAGTGACACTGACATTTGACAGTGACGCTGACATTTGACAGTGACACTGACGTTTGGCAGTGACGGCAACGATGCCAACATTAGGTACAGAGGAAAAACGAATGATTATTATGTTGGTGAAAGATGCAGTCTAAATGAGCTCAGGACATTGTATGGAGTGCCGACTCTTATTTATATGCTCTGTGGAGTAGAGCAGTGTGTGGCCAGAGATGACAACATCGCGGCAACGCGAACGCGAACGGCGAATAGCTGTGTGTGGGAGCGGTATAACATTGGCGTATTTCAATGTGTAAATTTGTGGGTCGAGCACCCCGCTTCTGAATCGAGTCGAGTCAAGTCATCAAGTCGAGGGTTCAAATCCGAGCTCGCACAAATGACTTTTCGAAATACTTGTCGGAGGGTATTTGTGATTAATATCGATGACTGAACACTTTTGCCTAGTGTATGACACTAGGTTCGCCACTTATTCCATCTGGGATGGGACGTAGACATAACTGCGAGTCGAGGCATAACAGCTGCTGCCGGTGTAGTTTTGTTGTTTATACATTTTACCTATGTGTAGTGAGTAACTAGGGATAAAAGTATAATAGGCAAGGTCAGATCGATGGTGGGTATCCAGTCAGGAATTTTATCTTGGTGCATCACCAAGTTAAAATTTCTTCTGTGGGCAAGTATTTCATGTAATAAGGAATGTTTTATAAAATATTATTTGATACAGAATATAAAAATAATCATGGTTTTATGGAATGATAATGTAATAAATTATTATGAGCCCCATTGGCGTATATCCTTGAAAATCGGCTCTTATAGCATATTTTTCATTTAAGTTCTGATGCATGTAAATTTTACAGAAAGTGTTTATTTTATCTCAAATTGTTTTAATATTACCAATTTTGACATTAATTTAATATTCAGCCCTTACGCCCGAATACTGAACCGCCACTCAAATCTGACAGTCAATAAAGTGCTAGTAAGTAGCTATGTACGTAAGACCGAATACTGAACCGCCACTCAAATATATAAGCGCTAGCGTTTCAGTAGCTGTCACATTAGACAGAATGCATGAAATTTGAGCCAGTAAGTAGCACTTTATTGATTGTCAGATTTGAGTGGCGGTTCAGTATTCGGGTGTTAGAGTCATACATTTAAGGAGGTTCAGGCATTTTGCAAATCAGTATTTACTGTGAATAAAAACCAACAAAAAATCAATCTCAACATCTCTTTATTATACATTGATAAATAAATAAATAAAGTTTCATGGTGTGGTATTTTGTTGTTTAGAAGAATTGTCAAAACAGTCTTTTTGGCAACATCTTTCCATGTCGATCTTTATTACTTTACTTACTCTGTACTTTACTCCAAAAACATCATTACGAACTGCACCAAGTCAGCTAGGAGCAGTAGATGTGTTATGTCAAGAGCTTTGTCTGCCTTGTACACAAAGTAATCTGTACTGTGATTACTTTATAATCATAACATTGACCTTTTTCTTAATCAGTTTCCATTGGTAAATTAAGTCTTGGTTTTGGAAATGATTGAAGAAGAGCTGCTAGCTGACCCTCCAAAGGACCTGCTTGCTTTACCAAATTTTCCAAGTTTTTCTCAACCTTCAAGATACCTTGATTGACTGTTTCCAAGTCCTAATAATAAACAAAAAAGGAAACTATTACCCAAACAAGTAAATATATATTTAAATATATATATAGATAAAACTACTACAAATTTTCCTAGCATATAATTGTATAATTGAACACATAGATGCGAGAGCTCTTATATCTAGACATGTAATCACCGTCAAATTCACTGCAAATTCTCTTTATCAACAACTAATTCTAGTTTGTCAGTGATGAGTACTTTCAACTACTTGGAATTAGTCACTGGAAATACTTATTTGCAAAGCAGCGTGCTGGCTGGAATTAAGATCTGGCAATAGGCAGATAACAAACCATTATCCACAGTTCTCATGGAGTAATCAACATACCAATAGAATTGCCAAATAATTTCAATTTTAACCCTGTATAAACAAAACCCTTTCTTTCAGCTAATGTCCATTATTCTCTACGTTTGAGAGAAATCTGTCGAATAATTTTGTTGTCCAGAAAACGTAAAAAACAGAGAGACAAAAGTGTTATTTTTTGTCTTTGTATTATGGTGGCTGCTTTATTCAAATAGTCCTCAATAAGTTTTTAAATACAATTACACTCACTTACCGCTATCATAGAAACAAATAACTTTTTCAAATTTTTATCGCTATAACGAATGAAAGCACTAGCATTTGATTCTGTATCGGATGGCACAATCGATGCATTCGATGTCATATTTATTTTAGATAACTTCACTGTAGGTAACTGGATTCTGCCAACGCATAAACAATTATTAAATATTACCTAATCTTTACTTTGGTATTTATTATAGTTCAGCAGTTCAAGAATTCAATACAAAATTGAATGAGCAGCCGTCAGCAGCCTGCTCAGAGCAGGTGATAATTTTTTTTTATTTGTTTATCCAATATCGGCTAACGGTAACTTTTCGAATTTTTTTTTGCGTGTGTTTAACTCGGACAGGCTAAAGTTTAGAAGCCATAGTCCATACTACCTTTTCTGTAGTGTTATTAATTGTCTTTTCTATGGTTAGAATAGAACACTGTCTGCCCAATGATTCATATTTTATATCACAAGGTGTGAAGGGATCATTACAATATTCTTCCGGGGAATTTTAAAATTTATCACAGTATCGTTTACTTTTTTTTTAATTTTGGTCTTCTAATCTTGTCAATGCTAGTTCAGGTCAAATTTTAATTAAGCTGGCACTGGCACTAAGCTTCATATAAATATCTTTTGGTTTTAAAATTTTAAGATTTACAATTCTAAGGGGTAATAAAATGCGCCCAGCTGTATGTAGGTATGTCTTGCGGGTAAAATCAATGTGTATATAAATATTTGTTATTTATCCTCTATTGTTCTTCCTGGAAGCCTGCCAGCCTGTGGGAAATTGCTTTAAGCGCTAAGACCGCCATTTGTACTTCTATGTAATTAGAATGTATGTTCCTTTTTTCTAGTATATAAGGTGTACAATGAAAATTATCTATCTATGTATCATATATTAAGGACGAAATAATAACACTGGTCTGCAACGAAATCCTCCTTTAAATAAAACTATGATGAATATGTAGAGGTTAATATACTGAATTGATGTTTGCTTTCCAAATTTTCGTATCACATGTAGAAAATTTTTAAAGTATTTTTTTTTTATTTCTCATACTTATGTGTTTTTTGTCTAACGTCGTTGTTAACGCTGCTCTATTCAGTTCATATCGTCTCAATGCGCACAGAAAACCTCTATTCCTCTTACACACGCAACGAACATGAAAGAAAATTATGGAAATATGAAATTGTTACTGGATAGAATTAAATATTCACAGTACACGTGGAACATTTGTGCTGATTTAAAAGTTATAGAGCAATGTTAACTGGACTGCAAGGAACCCTCCTTGCAGTCCAGTTAACATTGCTAGCATACCAAATTTTGTTGTTTTTTGTGCGAATGGGATAGTCGCACTAGAGAAAAACAATACGTAGTAAAAAATTGGCCACAAAGAATGACTTTGATGCCTGGAGTCAAAAATATAAAAGAAGAACCTTTAGTTCAAAGCGAGAAATTTTTTATACCACCTCTTCATATAAAGTTGGGCCTTATGAAAAATTTTGTTAAAGCCATGAACAAGGACGGTAGAGGTTTTCAATATCTCAAAACTAAATTTCCTCGAATCAGCGACGCGAAATTGAAAGAAGGAATTTTTATAGGTCCCCAAATACGAGAGCTCTTAAAGGACTCAAATTTTGAAAGTACACTGAGTAAAGTTGAAAAAAGAGCATGGACCGCATTCGTAGAGGTGTGTCATAATTTTCTTGGAAACAAAAAAAAAAGATAACTACCGTGAAATCATCCTCGAACTTCTTTCGTCATACACAGCCCTAAAATGCAATATGTCCCTAAAAATTCATTTCCTGGATTCCCATTTGGATTTCTTTCCTGCTAATCTTGGTGCAGTATCGGATGAACACGGCGAAAGGTTTCATCAAGACATATTGCACATAGAAAAACGTTATAATGGAAAACGGTCAGAAGCAATGCTTGCCGATTTCTGTTGGTCGCTTCGCCGCGAAACACCAATAGAAAATATGAAAAGGAAGAAAACTACAAAGTGAAATAATATTAACAACCAGCAATAACAGCATTTAGTGATTTGTAGCTTTTGTAACACATTTATCCAACATATGTATCAATTGTAACATTTATAATATATGTTTTTAACAAAAAAATTAATTTCATTTAATACCACCATTAAAAAAAAAATTATATGAGGTACGGGAAATTTAATACTATAGTTCTATTCAGTATCATATAATTTATCATTAATTATATATGAAATAGAAAGGAGGGGATTTTTATTTTTTTTTGCAGACCAGTGTAATTTATGTCATTGGTTCTTTTTTGCAATTAATTTACACAAAAAATTGATTTGGGCTGTATGTAGTTTTTTTTTATTTGTCCATTATTGGACAGGCTAAAGCTTTTAAGCCATACTGCCTAGTCTGACGTTATTTTTTAATAAGAAGTAATGATGATTAAGATGATGATAAAACTTAAAACTAACCTCAACTAACTTAACCTAACCTAAACTAATCATACATAAAGTCGTGGCACTTTATGCATGATGTTGCAAGGGAGTCCTGACGACACTGTAGGAGAGCACACTAAACACGATATTTACACCATTCCCCTCATTTGCACTTATGTACGGACACATAATAAACAAAATGCCATGGATTTTATCCAATATCCAATATTTATATCCATTGAAACACAAATCTGAGAATATAATGCAAAAACGGACATGACTCTTCCACAGTCCCGCCAAAATACATAACTTCACGCCAAATCCCTTGCGGGGTAGGCAGAGAGAACAGAATTCTATCCGTGTTACATCTATATTGGTTAAATAATTTATACTGATGCTATTATGGTAGAATTTTCTAATTTATCGCCTTTTTCTATTGAAATCGTGGTGCTAATAAATTTATATGATGGGTATAATAGGAGCCTATGGTTGGAACCAAAGAGAATGTAAATATTAGGAGGAGGAACTACGGATACGAAATAGTAAATACGAATGTCAATGTCATATGTCGCGCCCGCGGATACAAATCTCTGCATTGGGAATTTAGCAATAAAATCTTTTATAATATCATTAAAAATCAACAGTAGGTCCAAGTAGGTCATAAAAAATCTAAAATTTATATAATGTGCATGTGTTGTGCGATATTTATTTTTGAGTTCTTTATATCCACGATCTGTGGTTTAAGAGTGAAAATCTTAGCATAATATTGATTTATTATGTGTAAATAAAAATAAAAATGCGTATAAATTCAAACAATAAAAATAATACTCAAAAGTGCTAAAAATTTTTCTTTTGTAATATACATAAATATTTTAATTACACATAGAACTGTGATTTTAATTAATTTAATATTGGTCATTGCAAAAATCATAATGTATGCTCGATGCTGTATCCTGCAAATGCCGTAATATAAACTATTTGTCTAATTTATATTATGATTAGAGTAATATCAACATTAGTTCTGTATTACCTTTATTCTAAAATTAGATCTATCCTAATACAATCAGCACTTTGTGATTACAGCTGTTTCAACAAAATTTACAAAGTATTCTAAATATTTAAAAAGAAATGCAGCAGTTTATGTTTGCTATTACATGAGGGCTGTAACATCCTAAATATTATTTGATTCCTTATTTCACTTAACCAAATACTTAGTTTGTGAGCCAATATTTGGCTAAACACTGTATGAATTGAACAGTTTAATTATATACCCCTCAAGTAAATTATTTGTATACAGTTAGTATAATATAATAATTTTATCATTCATTCTCCTTCCAATCATCACTCAAAGAGTTGCTCTTATAAAAGATATCCATGCAAGCTGGTTTTAAATAGGTTTTAATGTCAGCTTTCTTAAAAAGATTCATGTCACTTTCATGCAGACATATGTTCATTAGTAAAGGTTTGACTCCCTCCCCGGTATAAGAATCTGTAAGCTGATTATTGATGTAGGTTTGGTGTCTGGGATTCGTTTCTTTTCCTATTAATATATATTTTTGATTTAGTTACTTAATTTTGGGCTAGATGTCGCTGTTTTATCAAAAAATTGTGTCCAGAATTGAAAATATTTTTTTTGCTGACCAAATCGAAGATTCTCCATTAATAGAATTGTTTTGCAAAAGTAAGATTTTTGCAATTTGTATTTCATTACAATGATTATAATATTATTATGGTAAAAATATTAACCCTCTATTTTAACATTTGTAAATAAATGAGTTTATTTAAAACTAGCTGACCTGGCGAACTTTGCTCCTCATCAAAAGTATTAATGAGTAAATTTTGAAATTATCACTTTTTCTTTACTTTATGTTTTTATTTTACCCGGGTGGTTTTTATTTTACCCGCTATCTATTAAAAAAAAACCGCAGCAAAATCCGTTGCGCAGTTTTAAAGATATAAGCATAGAAGATAGCGGAAAAATGATTAGTATTAGTATACAAGGGAGTCGCTAATTGAAATGATTTTGTTTAGAGTTGAATAGAGCGCATTAGACAGCAGTAGGTCGGTGTTGGCGCCGGTCTGACTGGCGTCGCGACGTCGACGCTTGAAGTCTGGCCCCCTTCCCTTGTCCCACGCTAGGCATGGAAGGAGATAGTGGTGCACTTATCTCAGTTTGAACAATAATCCCTCGTTATATTCTTAGACTCAAATTGCTTTTTGTCTTAAAACCAATCAAATGCGGAAATTCAGATGTATGTAGGTATCTTGTTTTATAAAAATCATTATTTCAATTCTTAAGTATTTTGTTTTAAAAAAATAATTATAATTATAAATGATTTGAATGGCTGCATTGCAGTTTATATCCATTTTATTCATAACACTGTGCCGAATAACTACGTAAAGTATTTTTGTAGGTACCTTTACCTTTTGGTGTGTGATTTCGCGTGGTTCTAATAAAAAAAAATGACTTCACAGCACAGTGGTCGCGGTAAAATGTGTTGTTAAATCCTGTTGATTGAAAAGTCATGTCTGACTGTCATGATGTGAACTCTTCCAATAAAAACGGTGAACAGACTGATGGTAATAATGAGAGTGAAGTTGAAGGAGAATCAAGTGCCAATATACACAAAGAAGATACAACTAGTGCCATTGAAGAAGGGAGGTACAGTAATCTCGATAAGGACGGAAAGCCTTTTAGTGCCAAAGCTACGATATACTGGACGTTAGAAGGACAAGAATTCAAAGTGTCATGGAGTCTACCAGGTCCTGCTACTTCCACCGACTATGTGGCTCTTTGCTACAAAGGTGAGTTAAGTACAAGTTTATATAGTAGGTTTTTATTGGTTCACCTATTTTCAGCGTTCTGTCGTTCTATAGGAAAAGAAAAATACCCTAACGGGATCACTTTGTCGCCGTCTGTACGTGACCGGACTCTTTTCTTCAAGAACGCGTTGAAGTATCAAGCTTAAATTCATAACAAATACAGATCTACTTCTATCTACCTATTCTATTCTTTGAAGATGTGAACAATCTGAAACTTCTAAACCATCGTAATCTGCTGTTCTATATGTTTTCACAGGTATTTTATGTGCGGAACCTTAAGGTCAAAGTCAAGTTCCTTGCGGGGTAAGCAGATAGAACAGACCGCCATAAAACAATACTTACATCACTCGCTTCTTTGAGATTCATATCTCTTGTGATAAACGCTCCGTTCGACCCTAATTCCCTAAATACTCTTAATAGATATTAAATATAACCTATGTTACTCCCGACTAGTGTAGTTTTAGTCTTATTCGTAAATTAATTCGTTATAGGATCGTTACTTTCAGAATTTATAGATTACAAACACACGAACAAATAAATTCATATTGGATGTTCAAGAACCATGAACATTAATATTGTAAAATGATTGATCTAGTAGGAAAGTGATTTAGGACCGTCGAATTTTCGGAAACATTCCCCAAAATTAAAATCTTTGCAGAGTGAATTTGTGAAGATGTCTTCCAACAATATTAGCCAGAAGCCTCGCAAAATTGTGCGTATAAATTACACGTCGATCTCGTCACCATCTCACTGATATTCTGACTAAATAACCTTTGTTCACGGAATCTGTAAACATTATAGTGTAAAAATCAAGGTTTTAATAATACATTAGCACATTAGATTTATTCAAAGAAGTATTTTGAAAAGGAAAACAAATTAAAACAAATCCTATTATCATCATCATTACATAGTATAAAACAAAGTCACTTTCCGCTGTCTGTCCCCTTATATATGCGCATATCTTTAAAACTACGCAACGGATTTTGATGCGGTTTTTTTTAATAGTTAAAGGGTGTTAACGGGGTGGTTTTGAACTATAATTCATTTATAGTGTAGCAAAAAAATTGATAATTTTCAAGATTTAACTTCTTCGAGATTTAGCTCTATAATTGCAAACGCTGCCTGAACTCTAAGTGATAAATCAAAACAACGTATTACATTATTATACACCTATAAAAGGTCTACAAAAAAGTCCGCGAGGGCATATCTGTCTGTGTCTATCTCTTAGGGAGAACCCACAATGACCATTTTTATTTTTATACTTTTTTCGAGAAATAATGGCTTATTAACGAAGCGATTCTTAATTTTAGGAAATACGAAAAACACATGCCTCTCGATCATTTTTCTGCCGTAAGCATCAAATAATAAATGTGAGCTTCTTAGTAAATACTAAGAGCTTATAAGAACATCGGTGTTCCCAATATTCCTGTACTCGGCAGAGACATGGACAGTGCGCGAGTTGGAAAAAGTGAAGATAAATGCAGATGTGGTGCTAGAGGAAGATTCTCAGCATATCATGATATGCTGAGAATTTTCCTCTAGCACATAGTCCATGGACAAAATTTCATACCAATGTACCTATCCTTCAGGAACTCGCAAGTAGGCGTCTATCGACTACAGTACAGATGCGCATACTGCAGTACGCTGGATATGTCTCTAGACGCGATAACAACCCCATCGAACGGATGGTCGTGCAAAGAAGTTTTTAGAGTGGTAGAGCAAAGCAGTTCGCTGCATGAATGGCCGGCACGATCGGTGAAATACCACGACTTCTCAGAAGATCGACGTAAATTGGCTCATGCCGCGTTTCGTTCGGTGAGAGAGGTGCCCGGACGCCCACCACCTTTCCCCACCCTTACCCATCCTACTCCCTTAAAGTTCGGCAACGCAACTGTAGCACCATGGGTCCATGGGCGGCGCTGGTCACTTACCATCAGGTGACACTCCTGCTATCCCATAAAAAAAGGAAAAGTCGAGGGAACCAGATCACCCGGTCACCTATGTGCTGAACTGACCAAGTCAAATCCTCTGGGAAACTGCGAGATCGTGTTTGAAGCTGTGTCCGCCTCTAACACTGACGCGGTTACCTCAATCTGACCATAACCACTCTGTCAAGAGTGATACGACAGAGAATAATTAATACTTACCGCGTCTGCAACTTCGTCATTCTCATTCATTAAACTAAAATAAGAGTCACCTCCTTATTACTTTAACTATCTGTCCGGCTCCAAGTCTTTAGTCTGCTCTTGCCTCAAAAGACATCCACGGGAAGGGATAAGGTGGCAATACACTCTACACCGGTGAATTCACTCTTGCTGTAAGCTCTGGATATGATCCGTAATGTGGGTTGGCGTGTAAGCAAGGTCTATTATTCCTTGCAAGGAGTGGTTTTATAACTGTACGTAGGAATAAATACATGTCTAATGTACCTGCACTGTCGGCACCGGCGTCTTTTTCTTATTTCATTAATTGACAACAGGAAGCTCAGCGTGTCTCCAACTTACTCTCCCCAGGTAAATGTTATCACAATGTAAAATTAATTATGTTAGTTATTATGGACGGTGTTCTTTAAAATTATTTTACTTTTTGCTGGCTTACGTTGATTTAAGATTTGTTTGTTTATTATTTTCTCCTCTCAGTTGCTGGGAGTAATTTCGTGAATAGAAACGGTAATGTGATTCAGCATACTAGGGAAGGAAGTATTAGATTCAACCGATGAGTGCGCGTGGCGATGGAGGAGAGATGGCTGCGAGATGATGCCAATTTTGTCAAATCGATATTTACCTGAAGTGAATATTATTAAAAAAAATGAGTTGCAAAGCCACTCTTGGTCACTGCAAATGGAATCTATTATTTGTTGGATACAAAATATAATTGAAAACCATGTATTAAAAGAAACCAGGTTAGTGGGTTTATTTCCGAATTATATGGCGCCATACTGTCTCAGATTTAGTTTTTAAAAAGTCGTCTTTAAAAAAGACAAATATGTATATACATATATTGCATCTCAAGTGAAGTAACAGTGCGCACGTGCGTTGGAGACCGCTCTGTTACATAAATCGTTATTGGATTGTAGTTAGTAACTTAGTGCCTTTCACCGACAGTATGGCTTGTAATTTTCTTACTCACCAAGTTTGCAGTGAACTGCCAGTGGTAGAACGGGATCCTATTTGGAATCACCGTTTTATAACCTAGCGGTTTTAGTCGTGCCATTCGATGCTATAAAAGCCTGTCTATCGTGTACATGACTGATCTTGTGAATGACGGTAGATACGTTGTGGCAAACGTGAAACTCTCCGCTGCCATCTACCATCCAATAACCTTGTGAGTAACGGACTCTATCTTATAAGGAACCTCTATGAAATTGCGAAATGATAACGCCAACTGTTGTCACTGCACATATAATGTCCCTCGTAATTTGTAGGTACACGGCACACACGTATGAGTTTCTCCCGACTTTCGCCAGTTGTGTGTGCTCATGTTAATTGTGCCAGGTCAATCTCGCAATTGGATACAGTTACCGGCGTGCGTGACCACACGGAATTATTCTCAATTATTTTTTGAGTGTCTTGTTTTTCTTTTTATCAATTTCACAAAAGCAAATAAACACCTTCGTCACACATCGGGCTTATTCTGTTTTGGTAATAATTTATATTTAATTTGCAACTGCTTAATTTTATATTTAATGCAAAACAATTATTCAAATAGATTTATTACTTTAGAGTTTATTGAATAAAAATTATAATCATCGATTCTAACCTCTAAACTAGGCTTTATCACTGTGTTTACTCCTGCTATTTAAGAAATTAATCTCAACTAAAAATGTAACGTCGTAATGTCTTATTACATATTGATCAATGAGATTGAAATCATTGAGGACCGTCGTAGGTCGTATGTGGTGTACATATATGGTGCATTTATAACGTCATGCCGCAGGTCACCATGCCAACTTGGTAACCGCATGAATGAGCCCAAGGGTCAAGCCCCCCGCACATCCCATATACCCGTGTTCCCCCCAGTCCCCCGTCCCCCGCCACATGGTTTTGTGAATGAAGCCCCCACCGGCGCGTGCCGCGCTTCGTCGTTCACGTTTAGAAGTCAGTCGCGCCGTCGCTGAACGCGCTATAACGCGAGTGCACAGCGTATACGAATGTGTACTAAATTTGACGTTTCACAATTTCAAATCGTACGTTATATTAACCTATAGTGATTTTTATAAGTTCGTTTTAAATTCTCCAATAAAGTGTATTGTTATTACTACCAATATTAATTGGTCTGGTGCCATTTTCCCACTGACAGACAGCCAGCTCCCCCGGCTGCTATAAGAAAATTATCCATCGGGAAAGCCGTCAAGGGTGGACTAGACACTCTTGGACATATACGGTAAGCCGTTTATTATATTCCTTTTGTTGAATACTTTTTTATTAGATATAATGGTGAATGTGACACGTAAGTTAGGCTCATTGATGATAAAAAAGTACGTTTGTGGGTTGTGTTTGTAGGTGGTGCCCACGTAACTCAAATATTTGTAGGTGTAACTTGGAGTCTTCATTGATATCTGGCACAATTAAGTTACACAATAACTTGTACAAATATAGTACATATATGTTATATTTTATTAATGTATATATTCTATAGTATATATTATATTATATTAGTGAGTGTACATTTACATCGCTTATCTATGTATACCGAGCGCAACCTCTAATAGCTTTCCTGCAATTAAGTACTTACTTATCATGAACATTTAGATACGTCCGGAATAGATACTTCTCGGCTTCCAGACAAACTAGTTTCTATTTCATTCAAATTAAAAATGTAATCAAGTACGATACTCGGGTTGAACTGGTAAAAGCTCTCACAACATTATAAAATGAAAAACAAAAATTTATAACTTCAAGCCCTTATGTCTGCGATGTGACGGAGTTGCCTCGTATCACGGAACCAAATATTTGGTTCCATGGAATAATTCGTTCTGCAATTGGTGTACATTTAGGCATCTATCCACACATAACTTACGATAAATAATTTGTGTTCTTATGGATCTCTACTCGGGAACTAGCTAACTTAAACATTGGCTTAATTTAAATAGCAAAGACAGAGAGATAGTGGTTTGTTTTTTTTTGTTCATAAATTGTTTGCAAAAAAAAACTATGCAAGTAGGCGCCGTTGCAACACAATGGTACCTTTTTAATAGGGCGCTAAGCTAACTACCTGAAGATGTTTCTCGCCAAATTTTTTCCAACAAGTCATGTCGCTTTGATATTGATGAGCCCCTATTGTCTGGATGCGTGATATTGATCCGTTACGGTGCGACATCGTTTTTGAGGTTTCCCCTTGGATGGGTACCTACATGAACACCAATAATAATGATATCGTGAAGAGACAATTAAGCTTTTTTAGACAATTTTAAGACAATTGGCTGCATGAATGGGCCGGCTCGACCGGTGAAATACCACGACCTCTCAGAAGATCGACGTAAAGTGGTACATACCGCGTTTCGTTCGGTGAGAGAGGTACCCGGAGGCTTTACCCTTCCCCATCCCTTCCTATCCTACTCCCTAAAAAGGTCGGCAACGCAACTGTAACACTATATGTGTTGCAGGTGTCCATGGGCGGCGCTGATCACTTAACATCAGGTGACACGCCTGCTCGTTTGCCCTCCTATACCATAAAAAAAAGACTGTCTACCCCTATAGCTACCAGATAGTGTTTATAATAAATAAATACACTTTATTTTGTAAATACATTACGTATTATTGTTATAGATACAATACATGTTATTTATAAAGACTGCGTTCAATCTATTTATTTCTACCAACTCTGCATTAGATGCCGTATCACTCGTTGTACAATGTACATACATATGTATAATTTTCGTCACAAAACTGATACTTGAATATCAACTGAAAATATCTGAAAATTCGCACAAAATTTTATTACAATCGGCTAAAAATCGGCCACAATGTATTATACATATTATACTTATTATGGGTACAATAAAAAATATATTACATCAAGAAAAAAAACCGTAGAAAAACATCTACGTATGTAACGTTAGTTTTGGATGAGAACTGAAATCACGAGGTTTACATGAAAGTTTTTTGAAAATATCTTTCATCTAAGCTTTCGAAAGTTTCTTTATTGATTTGGACTCGCTTCGAAGATCATCATGATATCGCTAAACCCATAAACCGTTGTCTGGGAGCTAATAAAATAGCCATCCATCCATCAACGAGCCACAAGCGGATATTAAATTGACACGCCCATATCGGAACACCCTTTCATTTAATATCATTACACTCAATAATATAGCTTTTATTTCATTCATTACATATATGTTTATGTTGTTTATTATTGACGTTTCGTGTTCAATAAAATGAAAAAAAACAACTCAAAAATTTTGTTCCGGGAAAGTTTTATCGATACCAACCTAGTTCTAATTTGTGGGTAGTTTTTTTTTATTTGTTGTATTGTGACAGTAATTAAGTTTGGATTCAACTTCAATAGCTGATTCACGACCGGCTGTTAACTTAGACGTTTATTAATAATATATAATATGTTTTATCTTATTGGAATTTAATTAATAATAACTGGCATTTTGTGATGACTTTCGCGTGGTTAATGGAATAAATGCTCCTCGGTTCGGAAAGTTAACGTATCGTAGAGTCATAAAAGAGCATGTTGTCAAGGGTTACGAATATTGACGAAGCCCGTAATGCATGTATGGCTTATGGACGCTATTTGTACCTATCCGCTGTTCTTTAAGAACTTTACATTTCAAAATTTTAATAAAAACATAATCTAGTCATACAGGTACTAAATAATCGTTCTTCAACGAGTCCGTTTTATTTGCCCGTCTTTTAAACTTGAAGCCTCATTGAGTACTATGAATGCTCAGTTTGATGGTGAACGGAAATTAAACCCTTACGCTCACTTTGCTCATGCTAGTAGTTGTAGCTTTTGAATTAACTCGCAAATAGGCTGCACTGAGCACTTACAAATAAGCAGTGTTTAAATATGAGATTCAGACTGACATTATTAATATTGAATTAATGTAATTACTGTCGTAAAAGTCCACGTCCGATGTCGTAAAATGTTTCAAGATCTTATTGCTATAGGTCAAGTATAATTTCTTCTGCGCTTTAAAAACATATTGATTTGCCTACGGGTTTGAACCTTCTATATAAAGACTCCGTGGCCCTTCTCACAATTTCTGGCCAGATCAGGAAAAGTAGAGCATGGTATCGTCGAGAGCTATATCTGTTCAATTAATAACTTAAAAGTTTATTTTCCATGGATGAAGACAGTCTTGTCTAGTTTAGCTTATACTTCTCATCATCATGTAAACTTTATGGCAGTCTTCTTGAGCTAAATATCTTGTCCTGTTTACATCTCGATATTTTCATTGTGTACATCATACAGGACGATATTTTTGATAAGGCTTCTCGAGGAGCACGACACCTATCTATATAATGCTTATCGGGTGATGTCTGCAGTAGACTCTCAATTTCCCAAATCCGGCCGAGAATTTGTGTGGCTTCTTTGATAAGGTCATTCAGGGTATTACGAAACTATTTACGTTGGGCCACGATGTAGGTAATCGAGCGAAAGATTCACTTTATGTCGAATTTCTTGTAGGGTAGAAAGAACGACATAAGATACGATCTTACACACCTCACTGGCTACTATGACTTTCTTTCACGCTTGTCGATTTTTAAGGCTCCCGGTGTCACCTTCCGTTAGGACACGTCTAATTTGGTCGTCAAAAGTGTGTCGTAGCCTTACCAGGCTGCTACTTCCTTCCGTTTTTTTTGCAATATATATCTTTTCTGTTGGTGGTCCTGCTGAAATAAGAAATTCCATGCCATTCTAATTATACAAAATTGTAAGCTGGAGGCACTTCCAGGATATATTATATAATATATATTCGTATCTCACGGCTGAAATTATGTCTGTCTCATATTTGGAATTTACCATAAATCAGGCAAATTTTGTCAGACACGATATTTATGGTTTTAACAGGACTGGATCCCAAGGCCATCGAGAAAACATAATCAATTACATATTTACAACATGATTTTAAATTTTCAACTACCAACTCATTACAATTTACAAGAATCGTTACACGGTATTTCAAAAAATATACGTACACACGCAACACTCGATTATTTTTGGTAGTTCCATTTCGTTGCCGTGACAAATTATTGTACCCGCATTTCCACTTAACTCGCTGTTATAATTGTCTTTTTCCTTATTAATAATACCTTCCAAGTTACGCTGATGTTTCATTAATATGAACATATAATTTCCTTGAACAATCAATTGTAACATCCGCTGGATAGGTCGTTATCTCACGGCGGCACTGATCTTATTGGGAACATTCTTTTACATCATATTACAGACCATAGCAAGTTATTGAGTATTGAGTTATCATGGTACTGTTTAAAATTAGCCGATCAGTAATCATCAATCAAGAGGAAGACCTAAGAAAATAGAATGGATATAGGTACGACACGATTAGGAATGGCGTTAGTGTGAAATAAGAAAATGATAAGGGAATGTGGAAAAGAAAAAAAATGTGTCATTCCCAAATAATGGGAACAGAGTTGAAAGATAAAGATTATGAATAATCACGCATCACTCCTAAACCAGGCAAAATTGTATTGGTTCTGGAACAAACTTCACTGTCATCATCTTTGCCGCTGTTTTCTAACGTTTTTTTTTAAATATCATATCACATAATCGTGACTAAGATATACAGAATATATGATTAAAAGTACAGGAAAATTTTCATTATTGTGTTGTTTTTTCTCTCTCTGTAATATCTCTTTAGATTATATTATAAGTAATTAACGTAATTGCTTGCAAACATTTCGTTGAACTTTGCGCCTCCGCTATTGTGCGCCTGGAACAAGGTTCTCACCACGTCGGCTTCTCAACTCGGACGATAACCGCCATTACTCAAGTATTGTGTTGGTTAACACTGAGATAAATTCTCACGACGCAAGCTCCGAACAAACAATACGAGGTGGATGTCCCGCTGTTTCGAGCTCTTTTAATTAGATTTCTTTTTGAGCATTGTTTCCGTTATGTTCACAATTTGCAAACAGTTTCAATAAAGCGTTGCAATCTGAATTGTTTGAATGTTGCTAGAATATTAAATCGTTGATATTTGCAGTTGTCTCGAGACGGCGAATTTTTTATTCCAATTTTGTCAATTATCCTTTATCACATAACTACTGAAATCGAATCGAAGAAGTGAATTAGTTGTCTACGAAACGTGCGCTTCTGTTCTCTCTGCTTCCTCCGCAAGGGACTGTGCCCTAACTTATGTATGTATCGTACTCCTAAAATGTCATTGATGAGTATTCAAACTGGAGAGATCATAAGCACAAGTTTTACTGTATCCATAGTTAATTTATATGTCGAAACGTTATGATGAGCTAATAATTTAACAGTTTGAGAAGTAACCTTTGTTGCCGAGTGAAAAACAGAGAGGCAGAGGAAGTGATAAATAATGTTCGAAGTTTATACGATCGGCCGGTAATGGGCTTGCGTTTAAACTCATTCAAGTATCCTTCCAATACAACAACAACTTGTACTGTAGATATAATGAATTCTGTTTTCAAGTATTATTTATGGTCCCGTAAGACACAAATCATCTTGTGTTCTGAACAGGTTTAGTGGCGTAGTGGATTAATAAGCTCGCGGGAGGACGGGTGTTTGTAAGTCGTGTGGATGTTATTTGGTTACAATTATATAGGTACCTATTGATAAAATATAGAATATTAAATATTTTTCTTCTTAACTTCATATTGTTAAATTTGTATTTAGATAATTATATAATATTATATGTCGGAAAACTGGCCAGCTGTTTCGTATATTACTCAATACAAATAAACAGACTGATGGAGTCTGAGAGAGATAAAGAGAATTGAAGAGATATATTTGAAACTACTAACTTTTTTTTGTATAACATATCGCATATATTTAATCATTTGACAATAAGAATAGTTATGAAGCCTAAAATTGAGAATTAAATTGTCTTCCTAAATACCTATGGAATGTTAATTGTTAAAAAAGAGAAACGAAAAATGTGGTTAAGTTTGATGCTCTTATTAATTATTGTCCCCACCGGAACAACCCTTGGTCGAGGGTTCCTACTAAAAACGGAAGTATACTACTTCCGCTCGCCGTACCATGCCTTTGTAATTGGCGACACGGGCTGCGTTTCCGCTTTTTTTTTAGGGAACACTAATAATAGAAGAATCCTTTGTTATATATATTTGGTTTGTATACCTACATTTGTTATTAGTGTTTAACTCTACATGCAAAAACGAGCATATTTTTTTAAACGGTTTACTTTCCTTTTGGGCGATTCCGCTATAGACGATTTCAGACATGATTTTTTAAATAACTAAATATTATAAACATGTTTTTTTTTATTATTAGGGCATAAAAGTTAGTAGTAGTTATAGTTTTATTTCATTTTACGTCATATTTTAACATTTTATATTTTATTTTTGCGCGTTTGAAAATATAACCATACGAAGAATAATTGATGTATACATACATATCAAATAATTTGATGTTGCACCCGCGACTGTTAAAAAATATAATAATTAATTATTTATTTTTGTTTTGTTAAGAGTCTTTATTTTATATTCTTTGTTGCTTTATTACATTTCTGAATATTAAGGTACAACAAATTAAATGTCTAAGAACTAACAGAGTTATGTAATTTTTGTTTTTAATCTGGAGGATTGGGCCAAATTTGTTGCACCCGCTATGCCGCTTTGAACCTTATAAAAATGTGATTTTAATTATTAATAATAATATTTTTTTTTTATTGATTTTTATGTGTTTACTTAACATTAGTTAAGTAAACACATAAAAATGTAGTCCTTTAAAGACTAATTTCTTTTAAAATGTTTTTTATTTAGTTATATTAAACTAAAAACAGGCGTCTAAACGTTGCACCCGCGATACTGGATTGACCCTTTTGGTGATTTTTTATTATTTTATAATAAGATTCCCGTGCCCGTATTCTATTTTAATTATAATAACACAAATTTTGCTAATGATATTCATTTATCTTATGTATGAATTATAGACACAAATATCCCCATTGACACCCTCTATCTATTAAAATAAAACCGCATCCGAATTTGTTGCGTAGTTTCATAAACATATAAGGGGATAGAGACCGGAAAGCGACTTTGTTTTATACTATGTAATGATGATTGTATTTAATATGTATGTGTATAAATCTAAAATAGCTAAATTACAAAATATAGGTGAATAAGTAGTGTATATTTCCATGAATTCGTTACTATTTTGAGTTCCAAAACAGTCTCGTGACACGTGGATCTACTCCAGCTGTGTACAGTTGGGCACATTTGGCTCCACGACACCGCCCTATGGTTATATATATATGGACATGCCACTAAGAAACATCCCGTTCGTTCAAGAGTACGCCATGTCCGTATACATACATGTAACGTGCAAAGAATATAATTACTCTCGTGGTCTAGTGATGGCAAAATGAATGATAAATATCGATTCAACGAGTTTAAATTTTGACTCTGTTTCGATTTATAGATAAAGACATTTTTAACAAAGTAAAGTATTTAACTATTTACAAATAATTATGACAAATTAAAGTTACACCGTCTTGTATTATGCCTTCCGTATGGCTTTGACGACTGTGCGCGTTATACAACATAACAGACTACATTATCTAGGCTAGCACCGACTCCAAAAATAAGTGACTATTATAAATTATTTGATAGTTAAAGATGACTTTTGAAGTATTATGCTTTGTATATTGTATTAAGTAGATTATAAATTACGTTATTTATCGTTTTTAGTTATGTAGCTACTGTTTTTGACTGCTTGAAGTTTTTGTCGTTTGTGTTTCTTGATGTCGGTTTAACTTTTTTTATGTAATTTTATTTAATAATCATTTTCTTATTTTTACCATAAACTCATCGAAAAAGCATTAAATATCGATTTTTTTCTTAGATAACGTTTTTTTGTATGCAATAATAATAAATAGCCAGGCCTATCTTGTGTCCCCTACTGGATGTATTAATTGTAGGTACGTTATATTGTCTTGTGCCATATGCGGTACACAAGTTAGTTACTCAAGGACGATTGGTCCTACTGTGAAATCCGGTCAATGGAGTCACGTCGCTTTATGTGCGCGACGATATTGTAGATTGTGAAATTAGGTACCTTCATGCCCTCGATACCCGAAGATGCCCAGTGGCATTGTGATGATTTGCCAATAGAATTTGTTTCCATACCGTATCCGGATACGAACTATATACCTCTCAACAGAAGGTGAAGGTATCTCAGGATATTTTTTGTAGTTCTCAAACTCATATAAAAGATTATTATTATAAGGTTTGTTGGAGGTGTTAATGCATATCCGGTCCGACCAGAGTCCGTTAATTGGTCCGCGTAAAAGGGATATCGTGTAGTTCACCTCTGGCCCCGGTTTCCTCTCGCTGGCGACATGCGACACTCGATATCGTGATTCACGGTTATCTTTTAAGAAATGCGCCATAAAAGGTTGGCTTGTCCAATTAAGGAGGGGGGGACATAATATACGCCTCCTTCGTTCGGTACTGTTTTCTTTTGATGTGCAGTACAGATACCATTCAGTAAAAGATACTGAATGTTAATAATAATAAATTGGTTTGTTAACTTTATTAAAATACAATTGTAATTTGCGATATTTTTACGATTGCGATTTACTGAACATCATTTGGCTATTTATTCTATAATTATTGTAATTGTAAATCAATAAACGCATATTTATATATACTTTGTTTTTGAACACTCTGAAGTCATAAATTAATTATTTTAAAAAAAAATCTTAAAATTAATCTCTTCAAAATGTTTGCTATTTTTTGTACATTCTGTAGAAGTTTCTCTTAAAATAAAGATCAAAAAATCTACGAAAGTAATTTCGATGTCGTACTGATAAGCTCCAGAGAATTTTGTCACACACTACTTAAACCTTTTAGTAAATGTTAATTTAGTGAAGCGGATCAAGTTGTGCCCGAAGTAAGGCAAAAAGCCGACTACATTATTTCCATGGCTTCCAACAAATATTACATTTGGCGTCGTTAGGAAACTACCCACGTTTCTAACAATCTAAGAGCCGCCAATTAGAAAATGTCTATAAACTTAATTGAGAAAGGTAGTCGGCTCATCCCCTGCGTTATTTTTTTTTTATTTGTTGAAGTCATTTAAAATGTTAATGACAGTCCATTCTCACGAAGTATCAGAAACTCAATGTATGGAAGAATAAACAGCGCTTTCATTATGCATCTTTATATGGAATATGTAATATGCATAGGAGCGTCTTCCCATGACGACCTCTCGGAAACTTCATGCAATTATTTACGGCCGTGATCAGCTGACCATGGAAAGATATTAGATAAAAACTTGTTACAGATTTAATTTTATAATGAACATCATTTTTCGTATATTTGTGACAGCGAAATACTAAAAAGACCTGATGTATTGACTTAAGTTTTTATATATACTTGTGTTTTAATAGTTTTATTCCGTATAGTTTTGACCCAAAAACGTACCTTAGGTAAAAACGTTCCTGCTCCCGGCAATTCAGAAGTCGTGGCATCGATTCCGGGCTCACACGAATGATATCTCGGAATTCTTTTCGGAAGATAGAAGAAATGTGTGCCTGGTGTATGGCAATAGGTTCGCCGCAAACTCAATTTATGCCATAATATTTATATATATATATATATATGCCACGTTTCGGCGAGTCGAGGCTTAACAGCCGCTGCCAACACCTGCGGGTAGAAAAAGGTGTGAAGTTATATAAAATGCTAAGTTTTTATATGAATAGTCTGATTGTGCAGGAAGGATTTTAGGCATTATCTTTTTATTATCGACAATAAATACAGTTTCTGTGAATCAATAGACGGGGATATTCCTCGTTGCAGTAGTCAAAGGTACCGTCCTGGGAACGTAACAATCGTGGTGTTTCCCAGAAACGGTGAATGGGCTCGTTGGGTGAACTGAATGGAAAGAGTACCAAGTCATCGACGGAAACAATAGGTGTTAACTTGCACATTTAGTACACGACTGTAAAGAGGATGTGAACTGATTACTGAGCAGCTGCAATAGTCATTTGTATATTCTTTTCAAACGAAAACAGTACTTTTAATTTTTTTTTAGTTTGTTGCGGTGTTTCACTATTTTTGTTGTTAAATTAGCAATAACTAAAACAATCCCATCAAATGTGAATCCCAAGACAGCGCAGTATTCTAAAAAACAAACGAGTATATTCGTATTAATATATACATTGATTTACTAGGAAATATATTCGAGCTTTGAATGTATTTAGATATTTATATCTGGAGATATGCATTCACGGTGTTGATTACCAGTTGGTTATGAGATTAGTGACGACGTAGGAAGCCCGTATGGTTTATTTATTACTAGCGGAGAGTGGGCCGGTTCCGGTCGGCGCTGGCGCAGGAAACCCGCGGGATATATCAGAATTAGAATCGCAAGCCGATGAACGGTTGGGCACCTAGAGTTGTGCCGGCCGCATTTCCTCTGTTATCGGCTCTATCAATGTTTAAAAGTTATATCATAATTTGCTGACCGGCCTAATTTGCTTTCAAAGTAGAGTTTTACTCCTAGTACCTCATTCATAACAAACTTTTCTGTAAAAGTGCTTCTAAGGTCTCTGACATTTATTAACAAAATACCTACTAGCTGTGGATATCATCTCTGTAGTGCCATATTAAATAACTTTATTTACTATTCTATCTGATTTGAAATTTGACCTTGAGGAATCATTAATTCAAAACCTATTGAATTAATGATTCGTCAAGATGAAAAAAAATTCAAACCAGATAGCTAGTTCCTAAGATTAGCGCGTTGAACCAAACAGACAAACGAAATCTTCAACTTTATAATATTAATCTAGATTATAATTATTTTGTCCAGACTTTATTCATGTGTCACATTCAGTTTGCTGTTAAAATCTTTAATCATGTGAACTGCAAAATTACCTACTACTTAATATCGACAAGGAATCGCTGCTAACACTTTCGAGCATTAAAGGCGTGAAAGTAAATAGAACGTTGCCGTATCGCGTTTATGTATACAATGATTGCGTTTATATCATATTTTATAAAACCTCGATTTTGAGTCATTTCAAATCGGCATGTAGATTTATTTTCGTTGTCCGACGAACGGAAGTCATTATGCGCTTTCCGCTGTACGTTGTACTGCTGCCCTGTAAAATGTATTCATTAAATCAGCGATCATTGGTTCATTCCACATATTTGTTCTCAAGAGATCATTGTTTGACGTCAATTTCACGTTCGTTTCCTTGTGGTCCGAGTCGCCTTCATCATTCGCCGACTTGAATTGCTTCTTTTGCCACACTTCCGTTTTGTTTTTATTTGTTTTAAGCGGTGATGTTGCTTTTTGAGTTTGTTTGCGCTCATCAGAAGTGGGATGATATAGCGCGGGGCGGCTTCTTGCAACGTTGACGGGGGCATGCGACAAATATTGACTCAACAAACGTTTGTGTAGTAGAAAAAGCACGTACGTGTGTTCCCGACTACTATATTCACCACGATTTTTATATGGTTGGCTACAGATAAAGCGTCTATAGTATGAACCTAATGTTTGTTTAAAACAAATCATGTTTGCTCATTTTATGTTCTGTGCATTCCTGATAGACCACTTGCATTTATCTATTATGCCTACTCACGTTCTGTTTGCAATGGTTTGTGTGTATATAGGCAGTTAATGGCGGTCCTTGTTAAGTGTGTATTCGCAAAGGAGAATATGCAATACAAATATTTTAAACTTACTCCAGACTACAGTGGTCTAAAGGCGGCAGTTCTAATGTCAGTTACATGTTTAATTTCTTTCTATCTACAGTTTAATATTGAGATGAAAAGATTTTTGGCAAAAGTCTAGTGTCAAAATAACTGGGTATTCGAGTCCATTTGATGTACATAAACAAGCGAAGCAACTATGTAATCAAGGTCGATTACTATTCACAAGTCTTCTAATGCTAATAATGTGTACATAATATATTGACTGTGTTATCGTTGTAAGAATTATGCGATTCTGCATCATTTTATTTGCGTTCCGTTTTGTTGTTTAGGAAAATTACAACTGCATTTTGTGGTCAAGGTTGTAGTGAATTTGTATTTAAATCTGTCTATAGGCTTATAAACTTGTGACGACCAATCAAGCTCGGATGTCGTTACTTTGTCGCAGTAAGATAACGGCATTATAATACCCGGCTACGTTTTCTCTGTGGTAGCTCCCCAGCCGGCTGCCAGTAGAGCGATAAATCTCGGTTTGCTCTACATCTCTTGCGAAATAATTTACAATTGTACTAGCCAAATGAATAGTTGTAAGATTTTGTCCTGAATTATGCGTCGCATATTAGGAACCAAATTGCAATCAATTTTTAATTAAACTAACAACATGTCAATAATATCGTATAGGCCGTGATTTATTTGCGTGTTGCAAAACGTCAGCGGAAACGAACGCCAGTAATGAGCTTCGGATGTCGCTCACCTATTGTGACCGGCTAATAGTTGTTGACTTCCTTAGTTCGGCCGGTGTTGGCAACAACACCGGGCTGTAACGAGGCATTGTTCACATCTTATTCTGTTTGCAACTCGCTGAACTGGCCTCTACACCGATCGATATACGCTAGTAATACATTAAATATTAAAATATCAGTCCAGTAATAGGCGATACCGTCTCGTATCCAGGCCAACGTTCCAAGCTGTGGATCCGCAAACGCACAATTTTAACTGGCAGAATATGATAATGCATGCAGCTTTTGCTATCGTAGAGCAAATACACAAAATACTAGAATTTTCAAGTGCCAATTCGTTCTTGAACACTAGTGATGGAACTAATATTTTTACATATCGATGGTAATGTTTTGCGATTATAAATAGAGAAATAAAAGCCAGAATGTAGGCCACTAATGAGGCTATAAAGATCACAGGACGGTCAATTGTGGCGTACTAAGGGAGAGGCCTACGTATAGTCCAGCAGCCTTCTGCAAAGAGCTCATGATGAACAGACGCATAGTTTACTTAATTTATATTATTTAAAAAAATGACTTACTGAAATACAGTTGCAATTAAACCTTGTGCAGGTGATGTAATTTATTTAATTGGTCAACCCAGTTATGTTTGATCGGTGAACACCGATCTTCTCTAGACTTGACTTGTCATTCGCGAAAATCGAAGATAAATATCGGAATTAACATTAGAGTAAAATTTGTGAATATAATTATCAGATGTGCCATTACATCACTACCAAAGATTACCATAGACAATCAGTAAATCACGAGTTGGTCTCTCAATGCCTTCACCAGTTCACGTTTCAATTATCCCAAAACAGTTTTTTGATTGCAAATTACATAAGAGGGAACTTAATGGAACTTGAGTTATCGTTTTAATGCCGATTGCCAAAAAAACATCACTAAAACAATTATATATTCTCGTTTATTTTGCGTTACAAAAGTGAAAGTTTTATATAAAAAATATTCTTTATAATAAAATTACCTCAACAGTAAAGCGTCTTTATTTCTGTTCTTTTAAATTCACTGAGCACAACTTCACTCCCAATCCGTTCAAATTTCGGAACAGGCAGAAATTGTCTATCCCCTTATAGGTCTTTGAAACTACGCAACCGGTTTCCATGTGTTTCTTTAAATAAATGGAGGGTGTTAACGGGGTGGTTTTTATGTGTATATCATACTGTAGGAAATAAAAAGTGATAATTTTTGAGATTTAGCACTTTAATTGCATACTCTGGCTGAACCCTAAGTGATAGATCAAAACAATGTATTATACACCTAAAAAGAGGTCCGCGATGGTGATGGCATATGTCTCTATCTCTTAGAGTTAATTACAATAACCATTTTTATTTTTTTCCTGAGGCGAAGTTTGCTGGGTCAACTAGTATAGATATAAAACAATAAAAAAATAGAGCGGCTTCTGTGATATAAATTCATATATTTAAATCGGTGATTGAAATATGCGAGATATTTTTGGTAGTCTTGGTGGGTGCGAGGTCATCGTATCATAAATTTATTTTTAATAGTAATGCCAACAAAATCGCAGCAATGCTTATCTTGTAGACACTGAAACTGATCTATACTCATATAATAAATCTGAAGAGTTTGTTTGTTTGACCGCGCTAATCTCAAGAACTGCTCGTCGTTTTATGTTGGATAGTCTACTTATTGACGTAGACTTTGCATTGACGCTGCAACCATTGGCGCGGTTTATTGGTCTTCCTAGTGATATTTAAGATTATATAATTTGGCGACGTGAAGTTCAAGCGGTTCAGTCAGTGTCTTCAATCAAAGGCGTGTCTTGATCGGCAACTCCCTAATAAGGCGTCGCGCAACCATATCTTTATTTGTCAACCGATCAATTTGATATAATACGTAATCAATAGACCAATAAGAGGCATCAGTATATTTATTGCCTCGAATCTTATTTACAAGAGATTGTGCTCATGGCAGGCTAATATCTGCTTCGTCAATCTTGCATGGGAGTATCTGATTTCATTTACGGTAAGTTTTTTTTGTACCTATAATTTATATTTATTTCTTTTAGCGGGGTGAGCGGCGCACTGCTGCGCGTGCAGTCCACTTGTGAGGGCTGCACGGCTTGTGTGCGTGTTGACGGCGGCTTGTCGCCCTGGTTTGACGTCAATATCGGTGTCAGACAGGGCTGCGTGCTGTCCGCTCTGCTGTTCATCCTGTACCTGGACAGTTGTCTCCAGAGAGTGAAATCCACGAATGTAGGGATGCGAATGGTTGACCTAGTTGTGAGCTGCCTGCTTTACGCCGTGCTCTTAGCCGAATTGCCGTCTGATCTACAAACACTATTATGAAAGTGATTGTTTGATGAAAGGCTTACAATTGAATGTGAGAAAAAGAAAGTTATGGTGTTTGAAAGGGAGGAATCCAGAACGGATGCAAGGATAATGGTTGACGATGTAGTGCTGGAAGAGGTGAATGAAATTATATATCTTGGATGCGCTTTTAGCAGGGATGGAAGGTACACCGCTGATGTAGAAAGAAGAGAAGCGTTAGGAAATAAAGTAAATGGGGCGTTGGGCAGATTCCTGGGCGCAAAAGATATTAGCAGAAAAGCCCAGATAGCAATTCACAATGCAATACTGATCCCAACGCTAACTTATGGAAGCGAGAACTGGGTAAGGCAGAGCGTGCATGAAAGTAGGATAAACGCGGTCGAAATGAGTGACCCTCGCTGACCGCGTGGAAAACAAGGTTATAAGGAAGGAAGTTGGATTGAAAGAGAGTGTCGGCGTAAAAGTAAGAAAGGGCATGCTCCGATGGTTCGGACATGTAGAAAGGATGGATGATGCAAGATTGACTAAGCAGATATACAATACAAAAGCGGATGGATGTAGGAGTCGAGGACGGCCTAGACACACATTCCATGACCAAATAGAACGTGTTCTGGAGGAAGGTGATGTTAGGAGCCTCAAAAATCGACGCGCGTGCATGGAAAGAGTTATGAAAGTCAACGAAGCGAGTGAGGTGTGTAAGAATCGTCCCTTATGGCGCTCCGTTCTCTCTGCCTACCCCGCAAGGGATTTGGCGTGAAGTTATGTATGTATGTATGTATTTATTATACAATACTAAAGGCTTAACCGAGATCTGTTTGTTATATTGCTTTAATTAGGAGTTGTTATGAATACAGATGAGTCGTTTGAGATTATGAGATATCAAACCGCTTTAAAAAAATACATGTTTCAGTAGTCTCGGTGGCGTAGTGGTCGAGCACACGGCTTCGGATCTAAAGGTCCGGGATTCCTGACAATGGCTCACACCAATGACTTTTCGAAATTGTTTTCGGAAGTTATGTGTGATGAATATCTATGACTGAAAACTTTGTGCCCGGTATGGCAATAGGTTCGCCATTTGGGACGTAAACATAACGGCGAGACGAGGCTTAACAGCCGCTGCCTACACCTTCGGGTAACAAAGGCGTGAAGTTATGTATGTATGTTTCAGCAATTATTTATCAATATTTATGTAAGATGTTATATATATACGTTAATAAAAACAAATAACGAGATGTTGTAAATGGCACATAATTACTTAGAGAACTGCTGTAATCCGTTGACGGCACGCGCGGGCACGTAGCGTTAAGTGGGTTACCATGTCGCTCCTGGCTCGCTCATGCCCACAAGGTCGCTACAAAGATTCGTCTATTACATAGTATTATATGATGCACTCAATCTATATAAAAACTTTATAGTCTATAGATATATAATATTTATAGAATAGAAGTGCTTTAAACATAAATTTCTTTTTATACTAAATTCAGGCGGGTAGTTTACAAAAAAAGAAGACGTTGTAAAATTCGATGCCAAATATTTTGAGCCCAGAAAAAGACACTACAAGAGTTATATAGTTAGTAAGAATCCAAGCGAACAAGTTGTGGACATAGCTATTTATACAATCCAAACTAGTCTACACGCAGTTACTGTTGGTACAAATGGAATGGATGAATGGAGTGACAAATCAAGTTCCAATATTATCGTCCTTGATAAAGTCGTACTCGTTCGACTTCCTGTTATATTACGTAGCGAATTGTAAACTCTGAGCACGTCACTCATTCAAACTCAATCAAAGGATCGTGAATGAGATGTTTACCACGCGCGCGGTGTGCGCAAGAATCGAAGTATTTCCTGTTTTCTAAGTAATCACAGGAGAGGTATTTCATATTAAAACATATCGGTTGCATTTTCCTGTTCTTAAATTGGATGGACAAGCCCAAGAAAGAGATTAAATTTTGCTGTTAATATATTTTAGTGTAACATAAGCTTTTACCTGCTTCATCCTTTCTCCTTTCTCTGTCTACATGTTCTATCGCGTCTATCTTGTCTACCTCTACGGATATTGGGGGAATTTATTATTGCTAAGGGCTGGGGGGTGATTGACAGTACCATTTATATTTAATTATGACAAGTATATACTTAAGTAGCAATTGCCACGTCGTGGTCAATGGGTCAATTAGGTCGAATTGAGATTTATCACCAACAGTTATTCACACGAAACAATTACCTT
Source organism: Euproctis similis (assembly GCA_905147225.2). NCBI lineage: Eukaryota > Metazoa > Arthropoda > Insecta > Lepidoptera > Erebidae > Euproctis > Euproctis similis. Next base: position 3,147,611 of record LR990116.1, on the reverse strand, counting down.
GATAAATTTAAAATTGGCAAATCAAATTGTATCCTGCGAAACATGCATTTTAATCAAGTTTATGTTATTTCGATGTCTGTACTTCATCTGTGGACATTATGAATCCAAAAGTTAAAGGTCAACATCGTGCGAAGTAATTTGAAATATCCGAGAGTTATGCGAGAGCCGCTGAAGGGCCGCGAGTGCCGTCCTGCCAAGGACAACGAGTTCGTTAAGACCATTCATGGATGCCTGCGCGCCACCTCCGTCCCGTGCCCGTCCCGCCCTCCCGCGGCGACAGGATATACTCCTCGCCGTGTGCTATGCCCTGGCCGATTGATCGGTTTATTTTTTAATCGTATCCGAAGCAAAAAGACACCACGCGCAATCGTAACGCGCCGGATGCACTAACGAGTGTACAATTTTTTAAACTGCACCAAGCAGCGTTAGTTTGTTTTTGTATAAGGCCGTTTCCGCCATGACTTAATGCCTTACAACTGAACCGGGAATAATGTTGTTTAAGCTTATTACAATCTTAACTGAAATCTACTCAAAAATAGTACCTGAAAACCTGACTAGTGTATTAGGCAATTCTATTTATGTGTAATATTTTTACATTTTTCCACTGAAGCACAATCTAGTACATATTACTACTAATACTGAAGAATTCCACTCATTTTTTTTAAAGGATTCTGACTTTGTAGTTCTTAAATATTTTGTTTCTGTTTGTCCGTGATTTAATATGTTAATAAACACAAGGCTGTATTTTTATGGCTTTTGTGTTAAATTAGGACTGTGCTATATTAAAATTATATATTAAACAGAACAACCTTGGCCCTAACCAATTGTTTTGTTTCCAAAAATGTTGTGTTCCATTCATACGTATATGGTCCTTCTGTGGGTGGTAGTTGACAGTGAATCACTCTGGTCTGTATTGGGAGAACATTGGCATATTTTGGACGCACATTGCGGGCAATTCGTCATGTATCGAGTATGTAAATGGTGTTCGGTTGTGAGTTGGTAACGGTATTTTCGTCGGTCCACAGCAGGAAGGCGAACGCGATAAACACACTTTCAGCCGTTCCATCATAGGGGCGGACCCATCCAGGTTTGTTTTCATAAATTAACTAATGATAGGAGACTTATATATAAGATATAAGTATAGGAAATAACATAAGTCCTTTATTCATTCCATTAAGGTTCCATTCCATCATCCACATGAAACAATTTGACAAATTTAAAATTGACAAGTCATATTGTGCCGTGTGAAATATATTTTAGAGACCTATTCCGTTATTGTTTAACTTTTTTTATTAATTTGGCCAAGACACACATTCCACCACCAAATAGAACGTGTTCTGGAATGAAGGTGATGTTAGGAGCCTCAAAAATCGACGCATGCATGAAAAGAGTTATGAAAGTCAATGAAGCGAGTGAGGTGTGTAAGAATCGTGCCTTATGGCGCTCCGTTGTCTCTCTGCCTACCACGCAAGGGATTTGGCGTGAAGTTATGTATATATTTAATAATACAAGATCGTGTGGCTTAACTTCATCAATATTTACCAAGTCCTATACGACACGTGCTCATACACAGCACTGTCGGATTACCAAACCTCACAACCCTCCAGCTCAAAATATCAGCTTAATGTTCAAATTTTTATGGCAATCATAAAAACGTATATGGTAGACAATTTGTCATCCACGTCAGACTGTTGGATAATTCAATTTTGTATCTATTTTTTCTCTATAAATCTATTATAGAGAATCGTAATACAGACAATTTACTGCAGTGAAATTTATAGCATTAATCGTGTACATATATCCATTATACGCTGTGATATTTAATTTCAATAAATTATACTGTTGGCATTCTATGCTATTTGCAAAACGAGCTCTCTCAATATGTACCTGCTGTGGTGGCTATAATAGCTTATGTCGGAAGACTGATTTATATTATTCAATGATTGATATTGCAGCTTTTAAATGATTTATTTACAATACACTATAATTATTATCAACTGGTATGTTGTTGTAGATACGTCGAAGTGGACATTAACTCTGAAAGCAATGAATTGATTTTTGAAGAAGAACTGATGATTCGAACAGTGGTAGAGCCAAGCAGTTCACTGCATGAATGGGCCGGCTCGACCGGAGAAATACCACGACCTCTCAGAAGACCGACGTAAAGTGGCTCATGCCGCGTTTCGTTCGGTGAGAGAGGTACCCGCAGGCCCACCCCCCTTCCCCATCCTTTCCTATCCCCTATCCCTTAAAGGTCGGCAACGCAACTGTAACACTACATGTGTTGCTGGTGTCCATGGGCAGCGTTGTTTGCTTACCATCAGGAGACACGCTTGCTCGTTTGCCGTCCTATCCCATAAAAAAAAATGAGATAGCTACTTTATTCAAAATTTTGCACAAAAAAATAGAACCACTGAAATAATGTTTGTCTTTAACTATCTGCTTATATTTGTATGAGAGCTTGATACGAGCATGGTGGATGCTAATTTTTCATAGTACGACAATAGTTCTCCCTCTTTGTCTCTTTGTACTTATTACTACTTTATAAATCTGTGGACACTCAGTCTAGATATGTTTTTTTTTGCGTCTCTGACTAAACAACTGTCTGGTCAAGAATGTAACCAACCTTTATAGAATGTACATTCCTTAAAGGACTTATTGTGGTTTGCGGTTTGAGGTCGCATCTCGTACTGTAGGAAATTAAATTAATATACTTCATATTTGATACACGACCTGTTGTGCTATTTGTATACTATTTCCCTCATTTAGATTTTTTTAATCAAAGGCTCTCTTTTTCTACACCCCTCACTTATTATTTTATATTTTGTATGTTAAATAATACCTATCAACTTACGTGCAGTTCGTGCACCAAGATATTATTTGAAGTGTGGGAAAACAAAATTAAATTGATTTGTATTACTTTTTGGAACGTGGTTAAAAAGGGCAGGGCTTCTTTGGAATTTCATCGCAATATTTTAGCCAATGCTTACAATATTTTATTCACAAAATGTAAACACGTGTGTATTTTTAATTATCCTTCATATCTTCATTATTAGGTAATGCTAATAATATTAGTATGACATATATGTATGATGCGTATGTCATACTAATATTTGCTTGGAATTTCCACATGCGGTGAAACTAATAGTGGTTCTGTAGTTGCAGCTGTTCATTGTGGCTGTCCAAACCATAGGTTTTAGTAATTTGTGATGGATAGATATGAAAAGTAGAGTCAAATGAAACTCTTAGATATCACAAGCATTACAGCTGTGTAAAATTGAAAAAATGATTATTAAACCCCCACATGGCTATGTGCAATAAGCTTGTGTTTAACGTGAAACCGTGATTGTTAAATATTTGAAGCTTGCGTAACTAATTCCGGGTTTATTTTACTTTCCGTCTGCGCTCTGCTGCATTGTGTTATGCAAGGCTGGCTGCGTCACTGGCAATTGTCGCGGGTTTTAGATCAAACAGTACAACACGTGGAGGTGTGTGCGTGTGTGTCTGGAGGGAGAGCTGGCGCCGCCCCCGACCAGGTAACCCACGCCAGCAGATTATTGTGACTTTCTTCCAGCCCACGTGCATAGATACCAAATAAAAAGAGTATATCATTACAAATGTCCACACATTTCGTAATTTGTAATTACCCCACTATATCCACGTGATGTTGTGACACGCCTGGAACATGCCGGCCCAAAAATGAGACAATATTTTTATGCATAAACATAACTCCACGCCTTTATCTACCCGAAGGTGTAGGCTGTTAAGCCTCGACTCGCCGTTATGTTTACGTACCAATTAGGTGGCGAACCTATTGCCATACCGGGCACGAAGTTTTAGTTTTAGTCATTAATTTCGAAAATTCATTGGTGCGTGCCAGGATTCGAACCCGCGACCTCTGGATTCAGAAACCGTGTGCTCGACGACTTGACTACGAAGATTATTAAATTATCGTTATGCATATTTATTGATAAATCAAGCCAATGCTTAAAAATATGTACTTTATTGGAAATTTGCATTACAAAAGGTAAGGGATTCAAGGTAGGTACCGACTGTGCCGAGTGATACCTCATTGCGATCTGTTCAAACTGCCTACTCCACATAAAGTTTGCTTTCATAAGAAACAGAGCAATTGTGATTTTTTTTTATTAATTACTCTATTTAAAACTGTATTTTTTAGTTTTATCAATATGTTTGTTTTTAGTTTTTGTTTTAAACTACCATTATTTGTTCAATTCACAAATGTGTGTGACACGTTTGGAACGCTGTCACTCCCACTCACCGAGATTGATCAATCAAAAAGGATCGGTTGAATGGGATCAGTGTGTATGGTGATTGGTGAATGTGGTGGGCGACCATCGGTCGTCGAACTGCGCGGGCGCGAGCCGGTGGTTGGCGCACTAATTCAATTTAACGAAACCCATTGCGCACTAGGCCAGTAAGTAATCCACTTTAGTGCAGCTGATAGTATCACTCAAGCACTCCACACATCGTCGTCACTTTGTAACCAATATTCGTAGCCTCTTCTTCTGAAGTGAAGTGAAGGCTGAAGTGTTTTAAACAATATTTTGTTGCGGCTCGGAATCAAAGTAATACGTCAATATATCTCTGCTAGCACATCATACCTAATCGTATCGTGTTAGGTTATTTAATGTAAGACTTAGGCCCGTAAGATCAATCACAGTTTAAACTATTTTACATAGTTTAAACCTCATCTGTCGTTTATTTTGTAAGATCAATGCTAGATAAACCTCCAATAACAGTTTAAACTATAGTTTAGCTTACACCAGGAGATTTTGCCGTTTAAACCGTGGTCCTGCCTAGTTTAAAAATGGCGGTCGTTTATCAGCTGACATCTGACACAACGATTGTGGGTTCATACATAGATTTAGCATAGACTACAATAGATGGCACATGTCAGGAAAAATTTACTAATAGCATCGAATAACTGACAGCGTAACCGCGTATATTAGATTTTGGGGATATTTACATTTCCACACATGAACATTAACTATGTAAAAGTTAACGCTTTGAAGCGCTTTTTACGAACACATCATATCATAAGCCCTTTTGACGTCCACTGCTGGACATAGGCCTCCCTCATAAAGCGCCACAACTGCCGGTCCGCGCAATCATGGGGCGTTTTTGCCATAATCGCCACGCTTGGCAGGCGGGTTGGCGATCGCAGTAGGCTGTAGTGTCTTTAGAAAGAATGCTGCTGCCCATTCTTCTAGCTTTTCCATTTTCCCTTAGAACACATTGATAATAATAATCTTGGACACAAATCACACAGCGCCAGTTCCAAATTAAGCAACAAAATGCCTGTGCTATGGTTACTAGAGAACGGATACATATATACTTTTCTTTTGTAAATACATACTTATAATACATAGAAAAACACCCAGACGCCGCACAAATATTAATGTTTGTCATAAATATTTGTACTCGGGCGAAAATCGAACCCCCGACCTCAGTGCTGCAGCCGGTTGTTTTACCAATGCGCCACGAGCCCCGTAAGTCACTCACACATTAACAACCCATTTTTGGTCACGTGGTTTGGGTGACTATTGCCGATCTATTTTTCTTAAATCTATGGTCACACTATAAAACTTCATAAAAGAAAGAGAAAAAGAGTTTTTTTCACGAAATATGCCACAGACAATATACAAAAGAGTGAATGATGAGCGAAATATGGACAATAAATAACCAAATGTTGCCATCTGTCGAAAGCTAAACTTAGTTTACGTAATCTATGTCCATTTCGCTGTTGATCTTACGAGGCAGGTTTAAACTCTAGATTAAAATTGACTATAGTTTAGAAAATCGACAGTTTTAACTATGATTGATCTTACGGGCCTTAGTAAAATACATGTAAGACAAACTGGTTTCTTTTTTCAACAATCAGCAAATATACATATTTTGGGCGGTGCTTTTAAAGATACTAGTTGGTAGGTTGGTTGGTTATTTTGTGAATGTGGAATAAATATTACAATAAAGTTTGTTTATTAAGTTGAATCAGCTCTCTCATATTAAAGGATTTCAGATGCTAAATCAGACTAGCTCCGCCTGGACCTTTGTACGTGTAATTTTATAAATAATAATCACTTATCGTATCAGCAATCTTTCAGTGAGAGTCCTCAGTGACAGTCTCGGTGGTCCAGTGGTCGAGCACACGGCTTCTGATCCAGCGGTCCGGATACGAAGCCTGACACTGGCTCACACCAATGACTATTCGAAATTGTTTTCGGAAGTTAAGTGTGATAATTATCGATGACTGAAAACTTCGTGCATAGCAATAGGTTCGCCACCTATTCCATTTGGGACGTAAACATAACGGCGAAACGAGGCTTAACAGCCGCTGCCTACACCTTCAGGTAACGAACGCGTGAAGTTATGTTATGTTGAAAGTCCTGTCAGAATAGGCGCGGCCATTTCAAATATTAACCGAAGCAAACAGACGGAAAATAAAAAATATTACTAAGAGGTTATTTTGATACTACAAACAGACACTTTAATTTTATCTATTTGTACAGATTGATATCCATCCACGCTTGTGTGTGTTCGTTAATGATTTATGGTAATTGGCTTTTTATTATGTTATTTATCTTCTCTCGAGTAAGTACCTACTTTAGGTATCGGCTGGCTACCTTCATTGTATCTGTCAATATAACCTTAACGGAGACCGGATCTGCAAGGATGTATAGTGTCACCTTGAATGCCGGATGCCGGCATATAGATGGAGAAGCTATCGGCCTGTCGATCGTGTGAGTGTATCTCGCCACATTATTCTAAAGTCTGTCTGTTTGTCTGTACAGTCTGTCCGCTTTTTTTAAATTTTACGACCGTCCACGTCCGCTGTGCCTCGTGCACAAGGTCGACAATTCTTATGACCGGACGATGCATCTTTACCCGACTTTGCAAGTAATTTTATGAGTTTCACTATTATTAATTTTACGATTGTATTATAGGCGGAATCCTATTAATCGGACTGTTTTGTGTAGTTCATGTTGGAAACTGAGGGTAGTATTTAAATCGATAAGGAGAAAAAGATAATTAGAAGACATCTATATAATAATTAGTGGCCGACCAAAGGTCTATCTTTGGCCGAAGCCGAAGCCGATTAATCGGCAATCTCCACAACCTTCGGCCGAAGCCGAAGCCGAAGGTTTATAAACTATTAGTAATTTAATAATTTTCTTCAATATCATCCACAGCTAAAGAAGAATATTGGCTTAAAGTGGGTCATGCCGCTTTTTTGTCGGTGATAGAGGTATCCGCATTGAACTAAGTGCAATCCGGTCCGCCAGTCACGCACTCTTTCTTAACAGTTCGTATAATTCCGACTCTTCTCGGAGCTTCTGCGGGATCTTCGGCTTCGGCCCAGAATCTCGCCGAAGCTGAAGATCTGACCGAAGATGGATTTTTGGCCGAAGGTGTCCGAAGCCGAAGCCGAAGTTTCGGTCGGACACTAATAATAATATATATTGCGAACTGACCTTTTGACTGAAGCCCAGATCGAGCTTCAGCCGTATACGTATTTTGAAACTAGGTGACCTGGCGATCTTTGGGATTGAATGCAAATTTCTTGACTTTTCTCTGTATTTATTACACCAAAACAACATTCTATAGACCAGGGTCATCATCATAAACCCTTTTGAGGTCCACTGCTGGACATAGGCCTCCCCCATAGAGCGCCACAACTGCCGGTCCGCGCAATCATGGGGGGTTTTTGCCATAATCGCCACGACCGACGACGACGAATAGACCAGGGTAGATGCCTCCAAAAATAATAAAAAGTGAAAAAAAATGTATGGAAAAAAGTCAAATGGCAAAGTTGTAGGTAATAAAAAGATCTAAAACTTTTGTATTTTTTTCACATAACCTCAAAATTTATGTAAAAATTTCAAAAAACCAAGTTTTTGGTTTCTTATTCTTATCTTTTACAAAAAAATTTTTTTTTTTTCACTAACTTTTGTGAAAAGTTACCTTTTTATGTCACAAATGTGCTGTAATTTATTTGTTTAAATTTATTTAATTTTTCGCCTTATTTTGAATTAACATCGAAAATTCACCCTAATTTTCAATCGAAAATTCACCCGTCAAAATATCAGCTTTTTTCAAAAAGTTGGTATGTTTTCTGTTTGTTGAAATCTTTACTTTCCGATGGCGACGAACGTAACTTATTTATAAATGTATGATTAAATATCAATGGGATCCGCTTGCTCCTTAACTTAGGAAGAGTAACATGTTCCTTATGATCGTCTCACATATGAGAAGGTAGTGGGTTAAAACTACTATCAACAAACGCCAAATAACTAATGTACATTTAAGAAAATTCTATGATAACATAACATAACTTCACGTCTTTTTCTACCCGAAGGCGAAGGCAGAGACTGTTAATCCTCGACTCGCCGGTATGTTTATGTCCCAAATGGAATAGAACTCTTTACAGAGATCATATTCACGAGTAACGAACATAAAGATGGCAGTCGTTCAGAATCTATTTCTGCCATCTTTTTGTTTGTTACTCGTTAAAATAATCTCTGTAAAGAGTTCGAAACGTCAGGAAATAAATATAAAATAAGCTCTAAATAAACGCGATATAATCCATAAAAAGTTGTTTAATGTTATGAATTGGATTCGCGAAAATCTAAGAAATAAATATTTCGAAATTCATTTGTGTATGCCAGAATTCTAACCGACGAACTCTGGATTCAGAAACCGTGTGCACGACCACTGCACCACCGAGACTATTAATATTATATGATAATCCCATATTCCCTCATCGCGCGGCTCAACAGTTTTAATAATGTGTTTTTTTTGTTCCAGGTAATTGATATTTGAATGCTATTTTATTTACCACTCCAGCCCAGAATGTGACAAGCTCTTGGAATTCTCAATATAGCGACAAGACAACTTTGAATGTTCTGAGTAAGGCTTCAAATTATAATACATGACATGTCATTAATTTGGCAGAGTTTCCTCCAATTCACCGGATGAAAGATCTGTGAAATCATTCACTGAACGGAGGGCAAACGAGTAGGCGTGTCTCCTGATGGTAAGCAACCAACGCCGCCTATGGACACCAGCAACACATATAGTGTTACTGTTGCGTTGCCGACCTTTAGCCGGCCCGTTCATGCAGCGAACTCCTTGGCTCTACCACTGTAGAAATTTTCTTCTGCGGTCTTTATTTGCTTATTAGATAAGCAGATACCGTGCAAAAAATCACCTATACTGTAAAAACTTGGCGCCAATATATTGAGGTCGTCAATACTCATGTCATAGAGTAATATTGGGATTACATAGGAATCTTAACTAACGCTAAGTTTATTAGTTATATGTTCAGGATAATCCAGATTAGACTCAAAATTTTTTAACACTACAAACATATTGGTCATGGGTGGGAATCGAATTCTGTCCAAAGCAGTTGACATGATTTTGAATTTTTTGAGATATTGTTAAAGACCGGTCAGTGCAATTTAATCACCTTTTCAAGTGACAACACGAGTTACATCAGTCTCAGTGGTGAGAATGTTCGAATCACCTCTTTATGTTAAGTAATTTAAGGTAGAAAATTGTTTGGTGTTAATATTCTAACATTCAGATTGTGGTTCCCTTTGATGTGGAACGGGAATATCTACAAAGACGGATGTCCGGTGCCGGTCAGCAGTTGTTCCACGTGGACCATGCGTCTTATCGGCTTCTTGGAGATTCGATATGATGATCTCGTTGATAATATGCTTCAAATGGAGTAATAATTAATGATCCTTATCTCTAAACAGAATATTTGAAAAATTCTGTACCTATATGATATCATCATGTTATTTTTATTAAATAAGTTGCCAATAAAACTAAAATCTAAAAAGATACAAGATGACCAATTTTTTGTCCACAATTAATATATCTCCTGAACTAGACCTATATTAATATAAACATAACATAACTTCACGCCTTTTGTTACCCGAAGGTGTAGGCAGTGGCTGTTAAGCCTCATCTCGCCGTTATGTTTACGTCCCAAATGGAATAGGTGGCGAACCTATTGCCATACCGGGCACAAAGTTTTTCAGTCATCGATATTTATCACACATAACTTTCGAAAACAATTTCGAAAAGTCATTGGTGTGAGCCAGTGTCTGGAATCGAACCCGGACCTCTGGATCAAAAGCCGTGTGCTCGACCACTGCGCCACCGAGACTGCAAAAAAATTAATATAAACATGAGCAATATGTTTTATTTAGAAGAAGTACGTCTATCATTAATCAAATTATTAATCCACTTTATTCACCATTTTATTGCAATAGTCTCTGCTCTTTTAAATTTTTACACGATTCCACGCAGATTTATCAAGAGCTGTCAAAAATATCCTTTGATCTCTTTAAATGCGCTGTTAATAATATTCGAAAAAAAAAACAAAAAAATCATAAACGATGTTTGCTCAAAAAATTAACACAATCTCTGGAGGAAACGGCGCGGAGCGCGGTGCCTCTAGAAATCCTTCCGGCCCTTTTTTGACATTGCGTAAACCGGCATAGCAATAATAACGTGTATTTCAAAGCGCAGCCTACATGTTTGCTCGTTTTGTAAACAACATTTGTGACTGGACTGGCGTGGATTTAATTTTTTTTTTCTATATTTTACTGTATATATACACATATAGGATCGGATTTAAAATTAATCTCATTATTTTTCTATCCGGATGTCCTGATGGTGTAAAAAAAGTTGTCTATACAAATTTACTGGGCGGTAAAAACGATTAATTTCTTTATTTAAATAATATCCGTGTCCGATTGTCAGATTCGATTCCGTGAATATACACATAACCTTTGTAACATTATACGCGAATCTAAGAGATATATGTATTGTGTAAATTTTCATATCAACATAAGTACCGTTAAGTTTTCGGTATTTAAATTTTGCATACAATGCCCAAGTTGGTAGCTGGAACAAATGCAGGCGGCGCGGCGGTCATCGGACCGGATGTGAACGTAGTTGTGGGTACGCCCGTGCCAAAATGTACCTCCACACTATAGGGCAATGAAACTCATAAAACGGTTATTAAAAATTAATCAATTTCTGCTTGCTATGCTTGAAATTTATCGTCGATCAGTTCTGAGGTGTTGCTTTCTTTTTTAAAGCTTTACAAGTCTTCAGTCCGAACTACAGTAGTTACTCTTCGGCAATATTTTCGGAAGTTAACGTGTGTTAAATATGACGTTAATACGATAGACCACCATTGGTCTAATTACTTCTTTCGGCGTTTGAACGCTGTCTACTAAAAGTAGTAGACAGCGTTAACTTATTACGCCGAAAGAAGTATTTAACTTCCGAAACTATTCCTGAAGATTAAGTAGTTCGAAACGTAGGGAAATAAATATAAATAAGTAATAAATAAAGGCGATATAATCCTAAAAGTTGTTTTAATCTATGAGTGGTATTCGCGAAAGTCTTAGAAATAAATATGAGGATTAAGTATTTTAGTTCGAACTGGATACCTAAAGAGGTATGTATGGTGGTTGAAGGTACAAATTAAAGTATAATTTAATAGCCCAAAAATACGCCACAAGAACTACTTAAAACGGGAAATTCGACTTTTACTTTTCTATATAAGTACTAGCTGAACCGGCAAACTTTGTCTTGCCAAAAAAAAAAAAATTGTGGTTGATCGTAGGGGGTTGAAAATTTAGGGTTGTATGTATTTTTGTATCCGGTTTTATAAAAAAATAGAAAACAGAAATATATCGAAAAATTTTAAAAAAAATTAGTGGTGGACTACCCTTAACATTTAGGGGGATGAAAAATAGATGTTGGCCGATTCTCAGACCTACTCAATATCAAGCCGGTTCGGAGGAGTATTGGAACGAAAATTTTATATATAAGATTTACAAATTCATTTTCTGTAAATTTGTAGATTTACCAAATCAGACGATGTATGACGATTTTATTGTGAAAAAATTACTTTTAAAAAAAAAGTTGAACCGACTTCTAGAAACGTAAACCACAAAATCTTTAAGTATATGAAAACATTACCTCTATAACTAAAAAGCTATAAATAACGTAATTTACTAATTTGTATACTTAATACAATATACAAAACGTAATATTTTAATACAGTCATCTTTAACTGTTAAATATATTTACAATTGTCACTCATTATTGAAGTCGATGCAACACAATAGAGTACGTTACCTAGGCTCGATTTCTCCTGGTTCCCATCATCAGATCCTGACCTGCAGAGAATGAGACCATCTCGGAGGTAAACACTATACAACGAAAAAAAAAATTTTGAAATCCGTCCATAATTGATGAAAATATCAGTGAATATACATAAAAAAATTTGACCCAAGAATAAATAAAACAAACGGGGTGAGCTAAATAAAACCGTTTAAAAAATATTATATGTACATACAGACGAATTGAGAACCTCCTCCTTTTTCCGAAGTCGGTTAAAAAGTAGTAAATAAATAAGATTTACAGTCTCTGTGGCCCAGTGGTCGAGCACACGGTTTCTGATCCAGAGGTCCGGGTTCGATTCCTGACACTGTCACACTATTTATGAAAAAATTCCGCCTCGAAATTAAATATTGAACTAATAACATTTCATTGTTCGCGGTTTTATTGCAAAGATCCATTTTTTCTTTCGACATAGTGTCAATTCTGTATGAAAATAAAAATTGTAGCTGAATGAAATAAAAAAACTTTGGCCGTTTCGTGACTCAATTATTGATAACCTAAAAAAAATCCACTCACTGGGTTACATCCGTCATTATCAGGAAATATAAATTCCGTTGTTAATCCCGTAGTACATATTTGAGTGAATATAAAATTATCTGTAAACCGGTTTTTAATTTCCTGAACCATATTATTTCAAAGGTTAACCAAAATTTTTTAAGAAGATACGAAAAATTTCCCATAACTACAACCTATGAAACCGACACAGCCTAATAATTTAGTTTACCTATAAGACCTTTTCACCTTCAATCCCCATACATTTTGTAATGTGTTAGTTGAATAAATCAGCTTATCTTTTTTGTAGAAGTTATGATTTATTGCTATGATTGATCGAGGCTTTATCTAAAGAATAAATAATTTGGCATTTTATTGATGTGACTTTTTATAGTGTATATTTTTTTAAGTTTATGTGAATGTGTAAATCCATTAATCATTCCTAGTAGCTTCTGGTGGCAGCTTCAACCACAAAAAAATAAACCAGGACATCGTCAAAATAAACACGGTTTCATTCTTTAATTTTTTCTTCGGAACAGTACCTAAGTAGTTATTTCAAATAATCCAATATTGGATAACTGCACGCCTTTTTCAACCTGAAGCTTCGGCTGTCAAAGCCACAACTCACTGAATCGGTACGTACCAAACGTACTATTGCTATATACCAAGCACAGTCATTCATCAGTAATTTGCCAGTCATCGATATCATTGGTGTGAGCCTGGAATTTTGAATCAGAAGTGGGGAGCTCGACCACTGGACCACCGAAATCGTGTATAAAATTAAATCTCGTATTAGTTTCAACAAGATAACAGAATCTATGAAACTACGACAGATTCGTTCTATCATAGACAAGTCCTATCATCACATCTAATTCGCTAATGATCGGTGTACGTTCTCATAGCAACTTCAAACACGCAACTGTGTTATTATTCTATTACAAGCCGGAACATCGTTTTCAATAACTAATAAATATAATATACCATCAAGTACATATTCATGTGTCTGTACTTTGTTCTTTATACTCCAAGTCACGTGTGTCAATTATGTTTCAACACATATATTTGTTTGTGTGAAATCAACCTCAAATTATCAATGTATCCGACTCTTTAATATTTTTGAAGATGGTTGTTTTTAAAGGTCTAAAATTATTTATTTAATCGTAGCCAATATTCGAAATGCATTGATTATTTCCTAAAAACCTTCCATAATGATCCGCTCACGTGCATCTTTATATATTCTATTAAATAATATCATAATAGAAGAAGATATTTAACCAGTACTAGTCCACAACTTCTTGACGGCTAAAGAGAACTAAGTATTAGCAGTTAAATCTTGCAAGTTGAATTTAACGATGTGAGTAAATTAATTTAAAATCCTTCGCTTAATGTCTGGGGACCACGACCATGAGAATACTGTCAATGTTAATTTTACAGTTTAAACCTTAACTTGATATCTAAAGATTTGCGGGTTGTTAATACCAGCTATAACTAGTATGGACCTAACTATTGTAATATGTAATTTTATGTCCTTTACTCTTTTTACGATTACATCAAGTAGTGAATTAATTTATTTAGAGTGAACTACTTGTGCCAAAAGGGCAATACAGCTGTGGTGCAAAAGTGGTGGTATAAAAGTGCAACACAATTATAAAAGTAGGTGTAAAATCATACGCACTCACTTAATATCTTCATTTACTCATACAATAATTATAAAAATTGTCACGACGCGACATAATGTTTGTTGTTTCGTGAAAGGTGTTCAAAGTTGTGAAAGATGATAATTAACTTTAAGAAAAGTGTAGAAAGTTCGAGACGAATTCTCCGACATGATTAGGGTATGGTGACAGCAGTGTATTATAGGCATTATAGGCTTAACATGCCATTATCTTCGAGAGGGATAAGCGTTTATTTGCTCCGTGCCCACTTCCTATAGCTTAAGTCAAATTATTAAATCTCTCAGGAATTTGTGACTGTCTTAAGGCAAATGCTCAAACAAGATATTTTAATTTTGTTGATATTTATTCAAATAATCGATTGTAACGTTTGTTGTTGACAGTTTTTGCTGTTCATAGAAGTTTCTGCTTAGCGACCATAGCTAAATTGCTGTTTTTGTCTTTGAAAAAGTAAGGAAAATGCGATTACCCAAATACCTGACCTGATTGCTAAGGTTATATTTGATGATAAAAGTTGTATGATTTTATCAAATTTATTATCAACAGCTCGGTAGTCTAATAAAAAGGATCCCAACATCCCACACGTCAGGTATCAGACGATATCGGACGGCCGAAGTCGTTTACCGGTCATATCTAAAAATATAATCACGCATACCGACCACCTCTAATTGTGACTAGCTTCCTCCACCGGACACGACGTGAAAAATCACCAAAGTAATTTTATACAATACACGTTCTCAATTTACAAGTTTATTGTAACTAGGTAGACCACCATTGGGATACCGTGAAATAATTAGAAAATCTTTACAACCGTTTACGACCGGCTCGTCTGTGAACCGACCGGGCCGTATTTAATTGTAATTTTGGACTGGTGCGTAATTGCAAGTCTCCGGATGGCAGTACAGCGCGTGGGAACGTCTGCTGGTATAGACTGTCTGTGGGCGCAGACCAGACTCAAAATCGTCGACAGAACGATATGGACTTCCGTAAGGTTCGCGTGGGAACAGGCAGGATATCGATTGTGTCGTTGTAACCCATGGCTGCACCAGCTTTTCATTTCATATGACAAATATTCCAAAGTTATGAAAATCATTTGGTGTATAAACTATACGCAGCAAATTTGTTTATTTAACAAAAATGTAATGTTGTTTACAGGAAATTTGTTATAAGTCGTTACGCACCAATTTTTTTATGTTTCCAGATAGTACTAGTTGGTAGTAAAAAAATAATTGGTTTATTATAATGGCTTGACTTTAATTGAATAATGAAGGAAAACAATGTGAGGAAATATAATAACTCGATTAAACAGAAGAAAAATATTGTGAAAAGCCTTGAATGAATGCTGAATTGGAGGAAGTTTTGTTGAAATTGAAATATAAATATTGAAGTTCCCAAACAATATACATAATACACAACAGGTTATTTTAGTAGATTTTGCCAGACCTCAATGTGTCCCAAAACAAGGTTTAGACGACGACCACAGCGTAGTGTTCTGTTATCTCCCGAGTTTCTGTATTCCTGTCATGTTAAACATCATGAAGTCAAGTAAGGTTAATGACTACAAACTGTGCTGTGAGCCGCCCACACACTGTTTAAACGTAGCAATTTATAAAACTGACATGTTTTGCAAAATTTCAACTACGCTGCGGCAGAAAATGAAGAGAATAATAGAACATTAGTATATTACCAACTACTTGGAATAATTTATTTATAGCAACAATTTCAAATTTTCCTTTCATAGCTAATTGTATTGTACAAAATACACAATATTGTCTGTCATCGATATTTATCTCACATGATTTTCGGAAATAAATTGGGAACTCAGCAGCAAAATAATGAGACTGATGTGACAAAGACTACTTCTATATCTGTTTTACCAACATTCACATAGCTAACGATCTTGAACAATTGAATTGTAACGAATTCCAATATAACGGTTCCCAATGCAGATAGAGCATCAACATGTGGGAACATAACGCTCCACTTACCTCACTGCATTCAGTTATCTGAGCTTGGGACTGATATTAATACTTTATGAGCACTTTATACCTATTCAATATGTAGTGCTTTGGTAACCTTTTATTCTGTCCTGGGGGCTTTTTATGACCTCTTAATTCCAGCTAGTCTGTCAAATTGACTGCAAATTCACTTTATCAACCACTAATTCCAACTAGCCGGTGATAAGTAGTGTAAATTAGCTGGAATTAGTCGTTGGAAATACGAATTAGCAAGGAAGCGCGTAAGTTGGCTGGAATTAGGTATTTGAAAAAAAAAAATATTGATTTTTTTTTATGTATTTTAAAACTTTATTATTAATAATATTGATATTTAATGCAAAAACTTCAAAAAATTATTTTTTCAATTAATTATAAACAATTAAAAATTGATGAAATTTAAATAAAAATCACGTGACTATAAACGCGCCATGATTGGTCACTATAGTTGTGACGTCATAATGTTATAGCTATTTAATAACAGTACAGCGTTTACGGCTAATACTCATGTCTAGACAATAATATTGAAAATTTATTGCTAAAATACGAGTTGTTAGTTGATTTAAATTAGTTATGTGTGATAAAGGATTTATTAAGGCAAAGTCTGATAATATTCCTGATGTTGATATATTTATGATCACCGATTTTTTAAGAAATGACGTTCGACGACGACGACGACGACGTTTCTTGAGAAAGAATTAAGAGTAAAAATAACGCGTCCGGGGATGTATCTTGTACCTAGTTATCCGATTTTTGCAGCATCTCCTGATGGAATGACAAGCAATGCCATTGTTGAAGTAAAATGTCCCACCAGTCATAAATCATTGGATATTTTTCTAGCAAAAGGTAAAGTCAGCTTGAAGTGTAATGCCCAAATGCAACTACAAATGTTATTGACTGGTAAAAAATAAAGTATCTTTTGTGTTGCTGATCCACATTTTGAAGAAAATAAAACTATTTACATTAAAAAATTTATTTACTGAACTTTCCTTAAATATATAATAATTATTTGATTTGTATACTTAGATAAATAATAATTAATAAAAATGGTATTAAGAAATACTTACATCGAAATGATCTTCACAACAAAAAAAATTCGATTTTGTTTGGGGATTATCACGGTGCACTGCTTGAAACCATTTATTTCGACATTTGTCATCTTGGGGAACATTTAAAAACATTTTATCAGGAGTTGCCTTTGTAGTATTCGTACATAATGGTACAAAACAAGAAGGATAACTTTTGAGGTTCGACATTTTTAATATAAATTTAAATATTTAATAATGACAACAAAATTAAATAGATCAAAACACTGTATTTATTATTTTTTTAGCAACTGCAATGAGTGAAAACTAACATTAAGACGTCACACGCGCTCGGGTTTGTTCGGGAGTTGTCGGCGTGTCTTCGGTACTGGATTCAAAAATTTATTTTTATTTTGAAATAACTTTTGAATTATTGCGAAAAAAAAAAAAAAAAAAATGTTTTGTTATAAAACTAATATATAATCTTTCAATTTATCACAAAAAAATTTTTTTTTCAAATTCCCAATTAAGAGCTCATAATAAGCCCGCAGCTGTTTTAAATGTTCAACAAAAGTCTTTGCACAGATCAATCAAAGGGACACAGGTGTCCTTTGCTAAATTGTTGTAGCTGTGCTCTTACATATTTTATATCCTCTTCTTATTTCTTTGTATTACAATCTTTATTATTAAATGTTGATTATATTTTTATTGTACAGTTCGAGTTGGTTGAATAGTGATTAGAGATAAAGATGTGTCCAGGAATGTGGGTGCACGGGACGCGGTCGTTTGTCGCTATGTCACCGTTAACGGCTCACCTGCCATCCGTCTAGTTGGTAGTAAGAAAAAACGGTATCTCAATGATACAACCGCTACTTTTTATTCAACATAGTCGTAGAGTACAGATAATCTTACTTCCATTATATCAAGACGTTTTACAATTAGCGAGATATTAACTGGACAATTAAAAATTTTGAAAGATCAGTGTGGATAACCTCACAATACCAACAATACTGCAAGACAAAATAAAGATATTATTACAATGCATTCTTTAGTGTACATTCACCGAATCTTGTATCAAAAAAAAAACATTATAAAGATATATGAAAAGCCTTTGTTGATGTTGTTCCCACAATATACAATTAAAAAAACTTTACTAATGAGACCGCACGGCGCACAATCGGGCATAAAGTCTATAGCTGTCTACAAAATGTGTTCGTTTGTCATTGTTTGCAAATATGTGAGAATCAGTTCCCACGTTAAATTCCGAGATTGTGAAACAGATAGGCATTAAAAAGATTGGAACTAGTAATCATGATCATCAAGTTAATTAATTGCACTGTTTACGCGGAAATCCTGGCCGAAGTCCGACCTCTGACATTCGATGGCGTAGCACGGTCAATGGCATGCGATGATCCTCCAAAGACGGATCCATCGAACACGCGAGATATTATCATGTCAAAACTTACATGTGAATTGTTATTATTAATTTTACTGCGTAGAATTGTTTTTCGCTAAATGAATACACGGTGTACAGGAAGTGCGTGTAAATATTCGGTTGATTGAAAGGCCGTTCGCGACAATAGCGTCGCGATTCGGTGGAGGTACACACATCGATGTCTAAATTTTAATAGCTGTTACTAAGAATTTTTTGGAGGCGTCGACACGCACGTACGCGAAGTTGTTGATGAATATGCTCACAACGTCACATTGTATTGTACGTCGTGATGTCATATCCATACTTTTCTTTTACGATTTCACATTACCTATTTCGTATTTATTTTTTTTATTTGGATCTACAGGTTGCAATGAAAGCATAATTATAATACTGCATCTTTTACCAAGATTTATTTACATTTATGAGTGGAACGATCGCTTCGCTCGAATAACTGATTAGGGCATTTGTATTCGTTTTAGTGATCTGGAGGTCGTTCGTCCCGGTTGTAGTTTGAAACCATATTTTATAATACACTTTTTGCATGCCGTGCCCTGAATCGAATTCCGTTTGCGTGCCTGTTACTGACGCGTCGAAAGCGCAGCTACGCGTAAAGAATTTCTTATAAACTTGCAGATACTCATTTTATCTGATTTTATTTCTTTAACGTACTTCCCATCTGTTCTGTTTATGAATGAGCCTTAGAATAAAACCAGACTCCAGTACATTATACTTTTCTATTATATCACCATTACATAGTATAAATCAAAGTCACTTTCCCGCTGTCTGTCCCCTTATATGCTTATATCTTTAAAACTGCGCAACGGATTTTGATGCGTTTTTTTTTAATATTTAGAGGGTGTCAACGGGGTGGTTTTGATCTATATTCATATATGGTGTAGTAAAGAAAAAAAATATAATTTTCGAGATTTAGCAATTTCATTGTAAACGCTGGCTGAACCCTAAGTGATAGATCAAAACAATGTCCTACATTATTAAACACCTTCAGAAGGTTTACAAAAAAGTCCGCGATATGTGTCCGCGATATGTCCATATCTTAGGGATAACCCACAATCCCACAATGACCATTTTTATTTTTTTACTTTTTATGGCTTATTTACGAAGTGATTAAATTTTCATCCAATTAAGTGTGATTTAAGACACTTAATTGGATGAAAATTTGTTTGATTGTGCATGTAATATAGATGATCCTGGCTCTTTACAGCATGCAATTTAAAACACATATTTTCAAAGATATTGCAGTATTAACATAGCGGGCCAGCAGTTATTACTTTTGATGCGGAACAAAGTTCGCCGGGTATTATAAGTAAGAACGGGGATTGCGCATTTTTAGGTTCTACTTTTTTATATTTTTTGGTGAAAAACCTTCATACTAAATGTCATGATTCTAGATTAACCGAAGAGAAATTTCCCATATTCTCTTTGGTTTTGATTAGGAAATCGTATGTAATTAGGCAAATGCAATTGATAGCTACGTCTGAAAATAAGTTTTATTCTGTTTTATATTCAGACGAAACTGTACGACATACATATTTTGATATGAACAGAATTTCAAAATTAAATGCCTGTTTTGAGTGAACACATTACTTGTCTAGAAATGGAGTAGCCACTACCTGCGTAAGCTAGTCCTCTTCAACCGGTTCATGCAGGTTGATGAGGATGTCGTCGGCAGTGTTCCCAGTAAATTTCACGAGATCTTATGTAATGATAGTATTTGTAACATGACAAATCACCATTACTCAACTCGCTATCGGAGAATCCTACTAGGACTATTGTCGTATAAGTTATTTTAAAAACAAAATAAAAATTACGACCTAAGAGAAACATCGTTTTCAACTACCTTGGTAATGTCAATCGATCCCGATTTTCTAGTCGCGTGTGTATTGATTACTTTTGCGATGTATTTACCTATATCACCTAACATCTCTAAGTGTTTAAAAAGTATATTGATTTACTCTCGATGCACTCATTAGTTAGACACCCGATATTGTTGAGTTAGCTAGTGAAAATCAGTGGGAGTCTATTGACTCGTGGTGCTTTGCTGCCATCACGACCGGTCGGCATGCGGCCACGAGTCGGCGGATGTAGGTGTCTGCAAATATTAGCACTCGTTCAATTCTCCAACCAACAACACTGATATTTTATTACCTAATACTATGGTTAGTATAATATTTTCTCTGTCACCTACACTCGGCTATAGGATCAACATTCCACGTGAGTTAATTGCGTCGTGGGCGCGGTCACATTGCGTCCCAAAGACGTGGGACAGCCAGTTATTATTGAATGGGCCGACTGTCAACAAAATAAGATAACCCTCTCGATACAGGATTACAGATAGCGTGATACTTTATAACAATACATTGCATACGAGTTCATCGAACTTCACATTGATATTTTGAAATGACAAACGATCAGAATACTATTACAAGTATATAAGGTGTGTGATGTGTGCGTTTTGCGGGTAAAGGCGGGCCGCGGCGTGTGGCCCCGACGAGGTCGCGAACGTTGCGCGTGCGCAATATGAATGAATGAATTGCTTTTCTCCTCTCTCCTCCCCCCCTCCCCCTCCCCCCACCACCGTTATCTACACTTGAATATCATCAATGGGCCGCACGTGGCTTTCGAAAACATAGTTTACTACAAGATGTTGAATATTGAATGAATATGTTTTCGCAATGCCTACGAAACACTTCTTGCACTGAAAGAAAAACCTATAAGTATACATAATAAAGGATATCAGTGAATATTATTGGATCTTACATATTGACTAATCAGGTCGTCTCTTATCTATAAATTTGTATGTGATTGTTTATTTTTTTTATAACAGCCAATCACAAGCTTGAAAACTCTCTTGAACGATTTTGTATTCACCAATATCTTCGATCTATCGATATTCCCACACTACAAGTAGTTCATGACATACCCTCTTTAACTTGCTAATGAATAATCTATTATAATGAATCACTTGTGATTTCCATGGAATCGAATCGTGAACCACGGGCTGGCTTGCGTACACGCGCAAACGCAATAGTAGCTATTAGTTGAGTGAGTCAAGCCGTAATTATTTATCTATATGTACGAGCTGCGGAAAATTATTGAAGGTCAAGCAGTTAAGCAAGTGTAATAGGTAAACATGCTAATGGTTGTAATTGAAGACCTGTCGTAATTGGTTAAACGGACATTTCAAGGACGTGATTTCGATAGTCATGTTAAAATGAATGAGTCAAATTTGTAAAGAGAAAGATTACAAACAGTTTTGTAAGGGTGGGACTCTCATAAAAATTATCTGTTCCTGTTCCCCCGTGTAAGGTTTTGAATACTTCAGATAGGACAGAGCCGCCGCGATATTTCTGATCTAAATTTTCCAGCAGCAATTTCTATCATAGTTAAAATACAGCAGACAAGTACTACTAATTATTTTTTACAGAAGACCAGTTGATTTTACAAATCAATACTTTAAAGCAGTGACAGCTGTCATAGTCATTCTGTTGACAGTTCAAACGTTAAGTGGCGACGTAACTTATCGACGTGCCTTATAAAAAGGTGTTAATGGACACGAACGAAGCTTTGTCTGCGACTACAATTGGTGCTTTTGGAATTTTAAGTGGTCCTTCTGCATCCACCTATCTATCTGAATTACAATGGAATCCAACTATTTTAATTGTACCTACTACTCCATTTCCAATTTAGAGTCGTCTATTGTGTAAGCCTCTTACCACGTATATTCGCAACGGATGAATATTAAATTTCTTTTTCCTAAATCTATTGCATATCAATAACCAGACAGTCGTTGATTTATTTTTAATTACTAATATGTTATATAAAATAGAGAAAGACGCATGCATAACTTTTTTCTACCCAAAGGTGTAGGTTGCGCCGAATTGTTATGTCCCTAATGGAATAGGTGGCGAACCTATTGCCATACCGAGCACAGAGTTATCAGTCAACGATATTTATCATACATAACTTCCAAAAAGAATATACCTAATAATTATTGGTTTGAACCCGGAATCCCTCGACTTCTGAATTAGAACCGGGGAGCTCGATCGCTGGACCACCGAGACTGTGGGAAAGAAACATTTATGTGAACACTACTAGTATCATTAGTAGTAGTTTAGTTTAGATTAGTATAATTAATTTTCGTGTTTGCAAATTAGCTTCTGGAATAGAAATTATTGGAGACCTGTATCTTATGGTAGATATTAGTTTTGAATTAGTACCAAGGATAGGTTCATTAGAACAGTTTCTCTTTGGACCTTTAGGTCTTTCAAGTCGATCACTTAGTTGAAAGCTCTTCTTCGTGAGCACGTGGCTGTCATCTGAGATATCCTTGTGAGGTAAATGTTGTTAAGACTGTGTGAAATTTGACCAAATAATGTTTTCATATATGTTAACATCTGGGTATATCCCAGGATGCGAGATTGAAAAGTTAAAATGTATTTTGTTCTGACTCTAAATAAACTGTTAACTCGCTGAGAGGTATCCGTGAGAAGTTGTAACAGAGTGTAGTTAGACGTCAACATTTCTGAACGAGGTGGTGAAACTGTCAAATCGTCACTTACATATTGGGGCTCTGTCATCGAGACGGACCCCTTTAAACTGTCGTATCCTGTCTTCAACATGTTATATCGTTTACTGTGACAAAAAAATATGTAGTTAAGTATCTGTTCCATTTTAAGCTGTCGGTCTCTAATGCGATGATCTTGAAATAAATCTCGCACTTTTTACCCAGGAATAGCGAGAAAACCTAAGAATAAATTTCGTCTAAAAATGCGACGCGAATTAGACTTTCTGGGAACACATTTGTGATGAATTATTTTAATGACCGTCGTTGTCATTGCGGAAATAACAACATAACATAACTTTACGCCTTTGTTACCAGAAGGTGTTGGTAGCGTCTGTTAAGCTTCGTCTCGCCGTTATGTTTACGTCCCAAATGGAATAGGTAGCGAACCTATTGCCATACCGGGCTCAAATGTTTTCAGTCATCGATATTTATCACACTTAACTTCCGAAAACAATTTCGAAAAGTCTTTGGTGTGAGCCAGGGTCAGGATTCGAACCAGGACATCTGGATCGGAAGCCATGTGCTCGATCACTGGGCCACCGAGACTTATTACGGAAATATCTTCTCTAGAAATAAAAATAAAACCTCATTTGTGTTTGCAAAATTTCAAATACTATCTTTCCCTAAAACACTTTTTGCCGTTTAAAAAAAAGAAACCCTGCTAGTGCACCGGCGGTAACTGTCATCGTAAATGACAACGTCACTGCACTGTTTACTCAAATCGAGGATACGTGGTGTATGTAACAGATTGTGTGTCGTGTGAATCCGTTCACCCAGCTCCCTGGCTATGATGAGACATGTAAAAAAACTCTTAAAACATTGGGGCGTAGGCGCAGTGACAGATGTGTACAATGGGGGTCGAGGAATGACCGTTTAACTTAACTGCTTGCTTCCGTCAAGAGGACGTTTCGATGTCACGTACGTCTCCGAACCGACATCTGAACATAATCTTAAAAATACTGCGTAGATATGTAATTAGTGGCAATGACAAACTCATTTGAAATGGTATTCATCACAAGCTGGCAACCCGGAAAGCATTTTTGTTTTGTTTTTTTTTTGCGTTGATGCAAATTTTCAGCTTGTTAAAAGAATTTATGCAACCTAATTTATAGAACCTCTGTCGTTTTTTTTAGCGAAATTGACCAAGACTCATGCATCTAAATTAAATACATACATACATAACTTCACGCCAAATCCCTTGAGGGGTAGGCAGAGAGAACAGATCATGAACGGAACTATCCAGAAGGGAGGATGTAAGGATAATGGTTGATGATGTAGTGCTGGAGTATTTGAATGAAGTTGCATATCTTGGATGCATGTAAATTAAATACTAAAATTATACATATACATATAAATTTTTATACTTACCACTTTTCGGTGCAATCGTAAGGCAGGTACTGTTTTTGAGTGCCTTTAAATAAGAGTACAGAGAGTGCATCCTTAACCAAGTCCAGTTATAATAAAATTCACCTAACATTTGCTTTAAACATAGATTAGGAATGATTTTTTTGGGTTTTAATGACCTGGTTACTGGGACCTTTATGTCAAACTATGAATGAATATTACGTGTACTTAGTTGTAATAGAGCTACTATGATTTGGCGTTTAAAAAAATACCTCACCGTAAAGTGTATCGACCCGCGGTTTGTAAAAATAAATAACTGTACCGGTATGCAGTTCGTGTATCGGAAGCTGTGTTTATTGTTTCCTAAAGCTGCGTCGATGTTTTCAGTATCGCAAATATTTACAACAGCGTCGCGTCGTGTCTGCATTTTGCCGCTAGCTACAACATGTTATGAATGAATTTATCATACACCGTTGAAGAAGTCTTTTTTTATTGGCTAAGGATCAAACGAGCAGGCTCTGATGGTAAGAAACTAACGCCGGCTATGGACACCTGCGATAAAGATAGTGTTACAGTTGCGCTGACGGACTTTTGAATGGCATAGGAAATTGGTTGGAAGTGAGATGGAGAAGCGCGAGTGGAAGGTATCAACCCTTTCTCCTCAAGATTCTAGGCTCTGGGTACCTGACTGAGCCACTCTACGCCGTAATTCTTATAGGTCGAGTTATTTTACCTGTCGAACCTGCCCATTCATTGAGCGAACTGTGTTGCTCTACTACTGTAGGGCACTGCAACTTTGACTTTGAACTGTCTTTACATTTTACAAGACTTATTTTTTAATAGCTCTTACATTCAGTTAGGTCATATCTTATTTTTGTAATTAAATCTCGTTAAGCGATGAATTTGTCACTCGTCATTTATAATGTTGTTATAGGAATTGTTGACTCGTATTCGGAAGATATTTATTTTAAAAGTCAGAACATCGTGATTTTTCATTTCTCGAAATCATCGCATTTTAGTCGAAGTGAACCAAGAAATGTTAGTCATTGTCATCACAATTTATTTCTAAATAAAATGAAATAGCTGTATTATTTTTTTGTGGAAAACTAATACAAACATGATAGTGAGCTCTATGTGTTACCAAATCGTCTTTCCTTTGAAAATCTTCATTTGTGCTAGATGAACTGAGTTTCAGAAATTCGCTATGGATACTCGGGAATTGTCAATCTGAAACCGGAGTGCTAAACCACTAGGCTATCAAAATGACTTATATGTTTTAATCATATCAAATGTTGTGCGCTTTAAAATATGTTAATACCTAATTAACTTAAATCCCGCGGAAGCGACAGTTGATCTGCGCAAGTGGCGCGACATTTGTATCTCCCGTTGTATCCTGCGGACGGAAGAGCGCGGATGTTGCGTCACTGTCCGGAAATAGACGCCCTCTGTGTCATCGCTACGTGTCACGTCACTTGCACTGCACGTCCGATAATCTGACAGATTGTCTATACCTACCACATACCATCACATGTGAATGTAGGGTTCATTCCCGGGAAATCGTTGCGCTCTGTTCCCTGGAAATCAAGCTCGAGAAAAGTCGGGAACTCGAGAAATTATAATAATATTACTCATATTATTATTTTTCAATAAACACGTGCATATTATCATTTTCTTTCACATTATTTTTTTGTTTATTAGATACTAGCTGACCCGGCGAGCTTTGATCCGCATCAAAAGTATTAAGGTAATGTAGGACATTATAAAAAATCTTTAGAATTGTTTTCATCTATCACTTAGGGTTCAGCCAGCGTTTGCAATTAAAGTGCTATATCTCGAAAATTATCATTTTTCTTTACAACATCATATATGAATTATAGATCAAAACCACCCCGTTGACACCCTCTAACTATTAAAAAAAACGCATCTAAATCCGTTGCGTAGTTTTAAAGATATAAGCATATAAGGGGACAGACAGCAGAAAATGACTTTGTTTTATACTATGATATGATAATGATTATATTTGTTTACAAGTTTTTAGTTCATATCTTTTTAAATGACCAGCCAAAATGGTGCTGTATATAATTACGAGTCTCATATTATTTCAATACTAGCTGACCCGGTGAAGTTTGTTCCGCCTAGGAAGCAAGGATTTAATAAAAAAATAAGTACTATTGTTAATAAATTTAATTGGTCCGGTCATTTCAGAGATTACCCAGAGCCAACATACAGAGAGGCAAAAATTGTAAAAAAAAATATTTTGGTGGATTTGTTGTTGTGGATGTGGATTATTTCAATATTACAAACAGACATTTCAATTGTATTTATATGTAAATCCAGTGTAGTCCAGTGATCGAGCGCCCCGCTCCTGGTTCAGAAGTCGTGGGTTCGATTCCGGACTCACGGAATAATTTGTCGGAAGTTTTTCGGAAGTTATGATGTGAGATACGAGTAAATAGCGATGACTGACAACTTCGTGTCCGGTGTAGGGCAAAAAGTTCGCCACCTATTCCATTTAGGATGTAACAAAACGTGTAAAACCTTTGTAATTCACGTCAAATGTTTTCCTAATGTGTTTATTACTTATTTATACAAAAAAAAAACGTAATCTATTGTTATTGTATTTGAGCAGATCAATATAGCGTGTTACGTCATTACGCAACGACATCTCATTTTGGAACTTGTTTATCTAATAAAAAATGCGTACAGTTTATTATATTTGTATAAAGGAAAACGGACATCCGTTTGCTCTGAACTATTTAGTACAGTACAAAACCAAAATATGTAAATATAATTGGATAGCATGCAGGTATGATGCGCCATAGACTGCGGAGGTACCTACTAGACGCGAGGTGACGTATTATGGGTTGTAGGCGAACGGCGTAACATATGTTTCTTTTTGTGTGCCCATTACTAACGAGATGCTTAATCATATTCTTAGGAAATTGCTGTCATTCAACAAATTTCATCTGTTCTCATTCTCCTAATGCTAATGTGTCTGCCCAAAAATGATAACCAACAAATGAGCTCTAAAGAAAAAAAAGTAATGACTGCGATCGATCTTGGGCTAAGTTTAGACGTCGGCAATTACGCCGGAACAACATACATTTTAAGATAATGTAGCAGTTTATCTTGCTTCACTATTTTGATGCACCTTTTGATTTTGATGCATATACGTATTATAGCAGTAGTATTGATTTAGATTTGCTTCAGTTTTTGCTATTTTGATACTTAAGTCAATGAAATGACTTTCTTTCCTATAGTTTGTTAGTAATCTTATGATTACCCCTATACTCGGGAAATCGGGTCGCTCACGGTAAATATTATCGAGTTGTCGTTGGTGTTTCGATGCGTTGAAATTTAATTTAAATTTAGTATTAATTGTATTTAATGTATTGGTTGACGACTAAAAATGTCTGTCAGGACTGTATTTTGATAAGAAAGTGTCTTTACATGTCACATACTATTATATATGTCAAATCAGTTTGTTCATGTTTTGTTTTGACGCCAAAATATCCACTAAATTCCATAACATACGTTCTCACCGGACGGTTAACCAGCGGTAGGTTGATGAAAACGGTCCGCTCGCTCGCATTATGACCAATCAAAATATGGTAATGGACGTCAAGGGACTGCTGAATTTACCCGCAGATTTAATTTGGCCTCGAAGAAATTTACGATCATGTTTCCCCAATTAGCTGCTGGCAATCCGGTGGCTTCGGTTATTTCGCATAAAACGTGCGGGCACCACCCGCATCCGGTGATTATGTCGGACGAATAATTTGTGATGCATCTGAGCCGAAACTGTGCGGAGTCAGCTTACCATTGCCGCATCCCCTCCCCACTGCCCCACTTGCACTCTGTTAGATAAAAATCGGATGCCTTCCCTCTCATCATGATGTCTTGTGTAATTTTGTTTGTTTCTGTTTAAAACGTTGTACCTAAACTTGATCGTTTCTTTTGCACCTGCGCACGTTTTTTTTTATTTCTCACCGCTGGCCCTTTGGGCAACGATCCTAAATGGGATTTTGCAACTTATTTTTTTGTTGTTTTTTCTCTCTACCCCTGACTGGACTTGTTGATGTCCTTTTGTTGTTTCATAAGTGCTTGTTCGTAAATTATCTCCTTTTAATTTAAAACCCGTTCGAAGATATCATTTTTCTTTTTACTTAGGTACTTCATTTTTTAATTCGGCCTAT
Organism: Euproctis similis; assembly: GCA_905147225.2. Classification (NCBI taxonomy): domain Eukaryota; kingdom Metazoa; phylum Arthropoda; class Insecta; order Lepidoptera; family Erebidae; genus Euproctis; species Euproctis similis. Next base: position 3,118,633 of record LR990116.1, on the reverse strand, counting down.
CTGATGCACCTTTAGATAGACCTTTACGATTAAATATTGAAGAAATCTAAATTTAGTTAATGTAAATTCATGGAGATGTCATATAAATATTATGTGTGTGAATGTGATATAGAATTATTAAAACTTGATCATGCTGTGCCTTCTGCATTTTGAATGATAATATGTACATTAAATACCTCTTATGTAGTCACTTAAACACAGTTTAATTTAGTTTTATGTGTGTTTGAATAATCCATTGTCTAACATGATTATGGACATACTTATGTATTATTACATCTAGTAATAGAACATGTCTTTTGTTTAATAGAGTCGACGGAAAACGTCACCGTTGTCGGGCGCGTGCCGGCCACCGGATGTGCCAGCGACGACATAATGTGGCTTCTTGACGAGCCCAATCAGCCCTATGAAGGTAATTATTATTAATTATATAAATCATGTTATATTCGATTATATCAAACCACTGTTACCTGGGAATCGTTTTCAATGAAGTATTTAATAATGATGATTTATCAACATACATACAACTTTTTCTACAAATGTGTAGGCATCGGCTGTGAGGCCTTGACTCGCCGAGACGTCATGTACCCTCCCGTATGGGATAGGTGGCGAATCCTATTGCCATTACTTCCGAAAAGAATTCCGAGAAATCGTTTGTGTGAACCCGGAATCATTCCCACGATATCTGAATCCGAATCTCCACCTTCGGACCACTGAGGAATGAGACTAGTATTACTATTCAACGTACATGCACATGAACGTTTTCATTATACATTCCAGACTGTGAACAACTACTTTGCTTTCGCTACTACAATGGCGAAGACGAGGAGTGTGCAGCCGAGTCACCCGCGCTACCTGCCCGATTCAAAGTCGACCTCAAAAAACTTCCACACCGTCTTAAAGAAGGCATGTCCAGGAAGAGAAGTGGAGACCAAGTTTCACCATTTTCCTACAATAACGAGAGTTTCGAGATGAATTCTGAGAGTCCACCCAGAGTGGAGTTCGTCCCAGGCACAAGTCATGAAATCAAACATCTCAGTGAGAACGTTAATAAATGCTCAATTAGTGCTTTAGAAAATAACGGGAATACTCTCGAACAAGTAAAATGTGATCCTAGTAAATCTGTAGTTAGTAAGTTAAGCGATGAATCTCAAGATGTAAATAGTGAATCTCAATGTGTTTTCGATTTTAAACCGACCTCTTCGGGAGTCAAAAAGAAGTGTCCTCCACCTGTGGACACAGCTAGTAGTCAATCTTTAAGTGGTGTGAAAAAGAAACAGAAATCTATAAGTGGTTTCGATTCGCCAACCTCACCCGGCACCGAGTATTATAAAATATGGTCGCCAAAGAACCCATGCAAGATAATGAAGTTTGTATACGATGTGGAAAGTGCTAATGTGCCTAGTGAAGCGCAGAAGTCACCGGTGCCTCCTCTACCACCAAGACAATCACATAAACCGCTTGAAAGGATGCACGCAATATCTCCGCCTCAAGTACCCAGGCATAGAAAACCAAAAAAATTAACAAAACCAGAAGATGCGTTTACATTTGAATTGATAGACACAGATGAGCAGTTCTTTACTGACAATAACATAACCAACTCAGCTGTACTGCAAGCCGAAATAAATGATTTTAAACCTGGAGAATTTTATTCGGGAAACCAAATAGCAACGTCATCTACGGCTGGCTTCTGGAGAGGTGGTCAAAATGTCGCACCATTAGCGACACCTGAAACTGATGGAAGCTTGTGTGAATCTACAACTTCAAAACTGTCTAGATTAAATGAGGAAAAGAAATCTAAAGGCGTCGATGATAGCTCACCTAGTGCTAGCAGAAGAAAGATATTATTTATTAAGGAGATAGGCCCCGATAATTACATCACTACGACATTTGCAAGGCAAGACAAGCCTAGTCCTAATAAAGATGTGGTAGACGGTGTGAAACGAACTATAAATCAAGCAAAGTCTGATGAGAAGGCTCAACATACTTTCATAAATGACATTAGTAATATTTCTGAATTTGAAGATGATAATAGGAATCAGATAGAAGAGAAAGAAATCACAGTTTTAAAAGGACACAAGCCTTTAACTAGGCAAAACTCTGGGCGCGCGAACACACCGACAATGATGACAGCATTCTTAAACTCTACACATATTGATACTCCAATAAGAGATATAGATAATAGTGGCAATTCAAATGCACCAAGCTCCTGTAACTCCTCACATTCGACGTCACCAGTCGACGAATCGAATAAAATGCTGCCCAGCGTTGGTACTATGTTGATGAATCGAAAATATTCTTGTGATTCTTCCACGCCGAAACATTCTAGTTTACCTCGTCATCTGATTAAAACTCTTGGATGCGAAGGAACTCCGAAGCATTCCCCCGCAAAGGCGAACACTAATAACTCAGAAAACTCAGTGAGACCCCATCCAAGAGTATTAACAAGAGTGGCTGCGCTCGCTGGTAGTGCCGTTCCACAATGTCCCCCTACTCCTACTCATCACGCGAGAAGACCTAGGCCTTTACCGCCTCCAGATTTACATCCACCGCCTATACAGAATTCTGAAACTAGATTACAAGAAAACTTCGAAATGGTGGAATTTACAAACGAATTAAGGACATCAGAGATAAGGTCTCCTAATATGGAGTTTGTAAATAGTAACCACTTTACGATAGTACACGCTGGACCTCCGGACGACGTTGTATTACGAAGACCAAGGGCAGAAGATAATGATGATAATGACAATGCAGTGGCCTCGCCCACACCTTTAAGGCATATGGCCGGTATAAGACTACCCTCAATTCCCGAGAGGGCTTCGAGACAAATGGCTTTGACCGGTGATTTTCCAGCCAATATGATTGGAGGGATTATTGAATGTGAAGAGCCTTTACCTGCAGGTTAGTTTCGTTTATTAATAGTCATCGTTTGCTAGCATAATCTAATCTCGATTACTAGGTCAAAACAATGTATTTCGCCATTTCTGACTGAGAAGCTGCACTTTCTACAGCTAACTTAAAGATTTTGTGTAATTTCTTGTCAGTACCGTAATTTGAAGGTTTTTTTTATTATTAGTAATGAATGAAAAATATTCAAGTGTTGCAAGAATATGCTGGATGACCCTCGAAATATTCCAGGTTGGGAAGCGCGAATGGACAGTCACGGCCGCGTATTCTACATAGATCATATAAACAGAACAACCACCTGGCAGCGTCCTGGACTCAATGGAACCACTCCGAGATCACCAGCACCGGAGGTTCAGAGGCGACAACTGGACCGGAGGTAGGTTATATCCATTGGTGTTTAAATATTTACTCGTTGATGCCAATGTTATAATCGTTTAAATCTACACAATGCTATTTATTTTACATGTCAGTAGTCAAGTAGTTCTGCACTCAACTTTGGACTTGGAGATCCCAATTTTAAAATCGAAATGTTTGTGCCATTTATTATATAAGTTCCAAAAAAGAACAGTTGTATGTAATGCTTATTGTAATGTTTCCAGATACCAGTCCATCCGCCGCACCATGACGCGCCTGCAGCTGTCCGAGGAGGAGGGCGCGGCGTGCTCGTCGCCGCCCCCCGCGCTGCCCGCGCCGCCCCCCGCGCCCTCGTCCCGCACGCCGCACGCCCCGCACCCCGCCGCCGACTTCCTCGCCAGGCCCGACTTCTATTCAATACTTCATATGAACCAGGTAAATGGTCTTAGCCTGCATGACATTTAGACCTAGGGTTTATTTTCAAAAATAAGTAATAAAACATCAAGTGATTGACATGAAAACGTTTTTTATTTCGATGGACACGGCTGCACGCTCGAAAAAACATGATTCGATGCGGCGCTACTTCGCTCTGAGGCGTTCCATTTAGGAATCCTAGTAATTCATTTTTTTTGTCAAGAGTCGTAATTTTATGTCTTTTGAAAAGTTAAACCATTGCATCAGTATTTTCTTATGGCCTTGTCACGTTCAACTAGCGTCACTAAATCCACTTTACAGACAACCGATTTTATTACAAATCCTGTCGGATAGGTACTCGTACACGCTCCAATTTGACTAGACGAAAGAGCGCCATCTATCGTGTGAAATGAAAACCAAACATAATAACTCTGGTTGGAGGTTCAGTTGTCATTAATTTGTCTAGGAAGTATCAGATGTGTAGTTTAATGTTATATTTTAGAATATTTTGGCATGAATATTTAAACAACTGAAATATATGCAGTACCTATTGTATATATAACATGTTGTATTATGTTTTTTTTTCTAATACTCTCTGTTTACATTACAGGAGGCTTCTCTTCTGTACAACGGCAATTCCACTCTCAAACATATGATATCCAAGATCAGACGCGACACATCTTCCTTCGAGAGATATCAACACAACCGTGACCTGGTAGCTCTGGTCAACATGTTCAGCGAGTCTGAGAGAGACTTGCCTCTAGGTTGGGACACCAAACTGGATCGGAATGGCAAGGTACTTTTCTCAACTCATTAATTTTTCTTTATGGTAATCTTAAAAATTAAGTTATATAAATCTGGTGATTTCCTGTTTGACATAGCCTTGTCACAGTTTTATTTCAGATTATAGATAATTAAGATTGAACCTATTATTCAACCTATCATACCACCGAATACAAAATAAGGCCTAGGTGTAATAGGGGCAAGTTTGAATAGGAAAATGTGGTGGAGTATCCAGTTGTGTGACTAACCCGTGTGCGTAGCGTTTCTTCGTGGACCACGTGATGCGGCGCACCACGTTCATCGACCCCCGCGTCCCGCGCGCCCCCGCGCAGGGCCCCTTCTCGCCGCTGCTCCCCGCGCGCCGCCGCCCGCCCCTCGCGCACCACACGGTCAGTCCAGCTCCAGCCGCTCCGGCCGCTCCAGCTTGCTGTGTCTACGTTTAGTAGCATGCTAAGTCTACCCGCAAACGTTTAGAAAAAAAATATCGAACATAACTCGTATCGGCTTATTAAATATGCAACAGTATTAAATATAACAAGTATTATTTTCTCATTATAATTATTTAAATTCTTGTAATAATAAACGTGTTCGCTACTTTTAGAGTTGCGTAATTAAAATTTATATAATTAAAATGATAATAAATCTAAATATTATCAACTTAGTTCTCGCTTGCATATACATTTTGTTAGAATGAATATCAGTTAGAAGAATATATCATTAAATCTGTTAACAATATCGTTTGCATGTTTCATTTGTTGTGAATTAGTGTTTGTACGAATATTAGACATTTTGTTAATGCAAGTTATAAAAATCCTAGATGTCGCTGGCTGCATTCGTCCAACTAGCGACCACTATCTTTAGTTTTGAAAATTTTACGTTGATTTCGTTGTAGTATTTGATCTCATTGTTCGTTTTTTTTATTTTGGTTTTAATTTTATTTCGTTTTTCTTCACACATAACAAGACAACGTATGGTAGGTGTACACAATTAGTTCGTAAATTTGTTGTGTCATACATATATCTTTTGTTTGTCGTTTGCTTTTATGTTTTGTGTTTTTTGTGGTCGTCGTTGTTTTGTTATGCTGTACTTGCTTGTTGTAATGTTGTCTTCGTTTGGATTTCGATGGATTTTATGTCAATTTAGTTATCGTGGTATGGTAATTGCTGAAATAGATTGGGCGCATCAAGTTTTTATATTACACAGTAAAATTATGGCATTTTTCATATATTAAGTTGATAAGTATGTAGCATGAAAGTGTGGCAATTAACTCACGTGAAACCAAGTTAAGTGTGGAAAAAAATATTTGCTCTTGTCTACATTATTACGAGTGAATAGAAATCAATAATTACCCAATAGAGTGGTAGAGTATTAAGAATATACTAGTTTATCAAATAATTTAACACATTTTGTGTACAGGCACCAACACCTCCGCCGCGACCGCCCCCTTCCGCAACGGACATGCAGCCACACAGCGCTCAGCACGAAATACCCGTCGCTTACAACGACAAGGTACGTGTGTGACCACGTAGTTCCGCCGTTAGCCGTTAGATGTCGCTGCTATAAGTCACGACTTGGTTCCTCTTAAATGATGAGAATCCAGTTTATTTAAACTTAAACATTTTGATTTTAAAATGTTGACGCAGCGAACGTTATTAAAATTTATATGTAAACTAGACGAGCTACTTTTTCAAGCTTGTTAAACGGAGTCATAAAAAAAAACAATTCGATATGGACAAATAAAACTGACTATCCATATTTAAAGTAATTCAGACACATTACAAAAGAATGTTTAATCCGTGATTAGTATTGGACAGTTCCGCCGCTGGGCGCTAGATGGCGCTGTTCGCCAGTTGATGTGTCCCGCGTGCCGGCAGGTGGTGGCGTTCCTGCGGCAGCCCAACATCATGTGCATCCTGCGCGAGCGCTGCGGCGCGGGCGGCTGCGGCGCGGCGCTGCGCGAGCGGGTGCACGCCGTGCGCCTGGACGGGCTCGCCGCGCTGCAGCGCCTCCAGCACGACGTGCAGCTCACCTGCCTGCTCAGGTACGCACTACATGCACACGTGGCTCGCACATGTCTGGACATAGCGCCATGAGGCACGAATCTTACACGCCTCACTTCGCTACTTATGGGATCTTATGAGGCCCACTCCGCTTCCCCATTCCATCCTATCCTACTCCCTTAAAGGCAACCATAAAAATGGGATAGGATTGCAAACGAGCAGACGTATTACTCGATCGCATGCATACAGACACCTGAACACAGATAATGTTACAGTTGCGTTGACAGCCCTTACAATGAGATATAGAAGGCGTCGGAATTGAGATGGTAACGGGAAAGGGTTGGTCCTCCAGATACCTCCGAAACGCAGCATAAGTCACTTTACTGGTATTTTACCCATTCATTCAGCAAACTGCGTGGCTCTGCCACTGTTAAAATATCTATATATTGGTACATCTTCCCATCTACACAGTACAAAATATAGATTTATATTGTTCACACAATTAACAAAGCTGTATCAAGTCCATATTACCTAGAAAAGGACAGCTATTACTTAGAATAATAGTTGATGCCACGGTTTCTACACATAAATCAAAATACAATAGTATCCTGATCACATAAATACCAGTGACATGGTTACTAACACAATTTTTATTTACTAATACAATTTAATGCTATATAATTTTCCGTCATAGATCATAAAATAGAGTGCGAGTTTACCTATACCCTATAGTACGGTGTGACATAATTTGCAACAAAACTTGCAACTACTAAACTAGCAATTTGTATTAAATCCCCTGATTTGAAGTCTCGGTGATCCAGTGGTCGAGTACCCACTTCTAAATCTAGAGGTCGCTGGTTCAAATTCTCACACTGGCTCACACCAATGACTTTTAGAAGTTCTTTTCGGAAGGTATGCGTGAAAAATATCGATGACTGAAAACTTTTTGCCCGGTATGGCAATAGGTGGCGCCACTTTAGCTAAATTACGATACAATAACTTTAACTAATTTAAACTAAAGTCGAACCTTTCATGTACTAAATCTCCTGTCTAGAAAAACAAACAAAAAAACTAAGTAACGACGTGAACATATCCGAATTTTTTTGTACTTTTATTTCACCGACAATAGTTAAAAAACCATCGTTAAAAAATTGCAATTATTTTAACATAATAATAAGGTTTTCCATGAAAACCTTATACTTTTTGCAACATATTTAATGAAATAGGTTTTTATCTTGGACAGAAGCTATTTAATAGTATGGATGACCGCAGGGTGGCGTCACCGATGATTCAATCGTTGTAATCGTTGTACAATTATTATATTTTATATATATACATATAAAGGTTGTTTATTTATTTGAATCGAACAACATAATTATGTATAGTTATATATTAATTTAATATGTGACCCTGATTTTACTTAGTTCACTGCATATACATTTTAAATGTGAAAACGTATAGGTTGATCCTGAAACTCAGAATTTTTTCCACGTTACCTACACGCCTTAACGTCTAAAACGTGGTTTGCGTTTCTTGGTGTTTTCTATCGCACATGACATATTAATATCAGGCGTTATTTATTAGTCCCACGTGACATCTGAAGAGGTTCTCTCAGAGGCTCTCACGAGCCATTATACTAAACATCAGGTTATTAGGATATATACAATATATACACGATACAGAATAATACAGATACTAAAATAACATTAAAAAAAAACCGTTTCGGTTTATCTTCAAAACAGCTGGACCGTTTTTATCGGGACTTTCACTGACATTCTATCTTTTAAACCGCGAACATAGTTCTTTAATTAGATCGACAAGCTTGCATTATGAAAGTTATGAATCTTAAGGAAGCTATTAAGGTGTGTAAGAAATGGAGTTACTCATTTCTCTTTGCATTCTCAGCTAGGGACTTGGGCGTGATATATAATATATGTTTATCGTTTATGTATATTAAAATGTAATTTAGTTCTTTAAAAAAACATGATATTTCCTTATGCTAGGCCATGGGATACGACAAAGTAAATTATAATAACCATTTCTAATACCAACGCACTGCGGTTTTGCGGTCTCGCGAATGCTACGTGATTAATTTGATAAAAATAAAAACCCTGCATGTACGTACTACGTACACTAGGTACTTGTAATGTCAATCGAAATAAAGCCTTATGACCTAGGGCTTGGACTCTTTCTTGAATGTACTTTTGTTGTTTATAATTAAGAGCAATTATATGAAAATACAGTAGCGTAATGAATACGTTTTCATTTTGCAAAACGCTCGGCAGTCTACTACATGGAATTTATGTCGATTTCAATCGATTATATGGATATCGATATTTCTATTCTAACTAGACTCTATGATTCATTTGAGTTTGAATGTATAAAGACAAAAGTATATATGAATATTGTACAAAATTAATTTGTTTTTCAGTGGCGAATTTACCGCAAACGATAACTGGAAATTGAAACCACAATCTAGGCAATATAATTTATTATTAATAATATATTATATTATCTATTGTTGTCTGAAAAATATTAATTACTGGCAGAATTTATTTTATGACCCATCAGTCATAGCGCATGGTTATGCCGACGGTATTGCCTCCTTCTTGGGATATTAACGACGAGCCTCGTAGTGCATTGCTAAAGTTACCAACTGCAGAATCGCGGTTGACATGATATGATGAATATTTGTGACAAGCATGAATAATTGTGCCATGTGTTGTAGGTCTGTGTCTGGATGTTTTTCTATGTGTTATAAGTATGTATTTACAAAAGAAAAGTATATATGTATTACTATCCGTTATCTAGTATCTATAGCACAAGCTTTAGTTGCTTAGTTTGGAACTAGTGGGCGCTGTGTGTATTGTGACCAAGGTATGATTACTATTAATTATTGAAGGATATTAAAAGGATAAACCACAGTCACTATTTTTATTTCTTCTGAGGCGAAACAAAGTTCGCTGGGTCAACTAGTAAATAATAACTAGTAATATTGAGTAGCTGACCGCGTCTGCTTATTACCGCCATTTATATACTTGTACCACTAAAAAGTCAGCGCTCCGCTCCTGTCGGCCTTGCGCGAGGAATGGGATATCCAACACAAAATATTCTTTCAATTCGAACCAGGAGCTCCCATGATTAGCTTATTCAAACAAACAAACTATTAAGGTTTTTTAATATTAGTACATATCAATAACGGCTTAGATGAAAATCGGTATGACGATATTCTGGTCTCGGTGACGCAGTGGTCGAGCACACGGCTTCTGATCCAGAGGTCCGGGTTCGATTCCAGACACTGGCTCACACCAATGACTTTTCGAAATTGTTTTCGGAAGTTATGTGTGATAAATATCGATGACTGAAAAACTTTGTGCCCGGTATGGCAATAGGTTCGCCACCTATTCCATTTGGGACGTAAACATAACGGCGAGACGAGGCTTAACAGCCGCTGCCTACACCTTCGGGTAACAAAAGGCGTGAAGTTATGTTATGTTATGCGATATTCTGGTCCCGAGGACACAGGATAGCTTTTATCAAGTAAATCGCTCCATTGAAGTTATGGTCAGGTCATGCTTTCTGTGAATGTTGCTAAGCAGACTGGACTAAGGCTGAATATGGATTATGAGTACTGGAAACGATATTTCACGTATGCGGAGTTGCTCGCAAAAATTAGTAGTACATATAATAATATTAATAATTCAACACAGTAATTATATTAGTGTGAACTTAGGAAAGCATGGCGAGTTCTGTAGTCATTTGTATACATATCTGTAAACAATTTTGAGTCTTACGTTATCAGACTGAAGGTATACATTTGTTCAAAGTTAACTATTCAAGTTTAAAAGTACGCTTCACGCTCTTTGATTATTGGTGAAGAATAATTGCAGTTATTATGCGTTAATGATTTAACTTTGCTTGATGTATGATGTCATGTCGTGTGTGAGTAATAGTCCAAGATACGAGTGCCCTCGGACTTGCTGTTTGCTGATGGATGGATTAAACTAACAGCCCATGAAATATTTTCTACCACTACATTCTGCTTTCTACTACATTCATATGAACATTTTTACAATTGTGTATGCTTGTTTGTCCGTCTTTTTGCTATGAGTAATTTCTGAAATGGCTGGACCGATTTGACGGGAGTTTTATTGGCAGATCGCTGGTGTAATAAGGAGTAACTTAGTGTGCTTTTTTTTAGAAACATCCTTTATTTATTGCTTCCGATGCAAAAAAGTTAAAAGAACAAATTTTACAGAGTCAGCTAGAATATTATAATAAATTTTCTGTAAGTAGGAAATTAGTCTGTTTGTACTCATTTTGATCATTAAAAAATAAGTCAGATCTTTTGGACTTTGGATCTTGCCCTTGCCTTGATTGGATTTATTGTCTATAAATTTATTTTGTTTTTTTTTATATTGATGGACCGAATTCTCTTTTCTGTCGTCTCGGAGGTCGAGCAGCCTCAAATATCGAAAACTGATTGAATTTTGTGATAATAATGCTTCATTTGACAGCCGCAGCCTACACCTTCGGATAAAGGCTTGAAGTGTATTTTTATTTGATTCTGTGTTAAACAAATGTGGAGTACTTACTTAACTTCTGTTGATTTGTTTTAATTCAATTTGTAAAGCAAAATTTTGTACTCGGTTCGCCAAAATAGAAAACTACATTTATTACTTACTGCATATAAACCATTTTTTTAATATTTACATATTTATCATGGAGATGGTGGAAGTTAGCTCTGTTTACAAATATGTTTTGATAGCGTTTCATATACGGCGGTCATAATTCAACCTTGATATACCACTAAATATTACTATTTACCGTTGTCATCTAAAACATTTGCACTCTCGTAACGGTGAACACGCACATTGTCAGGTGCATTCAAAACATACGAGACGAATCATGTTACAACTATATGGAAGACGATGCTATCTTAACTGGAATCGTTACAAATAAATGTTGTGTTATGATGGGTTTGTTTTTGTCAGAAAGCTCAAAGCGTTTTGCTGATGACATGAAGTTAATTTGAATTGAGAACATAAATATAGATATTTTTTATGTTCTAAATTCAATTATTTAAAAAAATAGCTATAGAATTTAGCTCTCGGTGGCCAGCATCACAACATAAAACTTCTGGGAAAAAAAACAAATATCAGACAAATTTATTTCTAAGACTTTCGCGAATCTCACTCATTAAAACAACTTTTAGGAATATATCGCGTTTATTTCTTATTTATTTATATCTATTTCCCGACGTTCCCGACTCGTGAAAATGATCTCTGTAAAGGGTTCGAAACATCGGGAAATTAATATAAATAAATAAGAAATAAACGCGATATAATCCTAAAAGTTGTTTTAATAAATATCAGACAAATTCTTTTTTTTTATTTTTTTCATAAGTTTGTTTTCTGTAGTGTAATAAACATCTAATCATTGCCATACATATGACATTATATTACGCTTTTAATATAGCGTGCCAACTGCCAAGTCATAATTGCTCTTTCCTACGCCTTCGGGAGTAAAACATGTAGGATCCTATCATTAGAAAAAAATATCACCCTCCACAGCCTGACAGTTAATTTTAGACTATAACATGGATTTCTCTTAAAGAGGGTGAAACGTGTACCATGGTGGAACTTAAACGTTAATGGAATTTAAATCCATCAATGGGATATATTTTCCGAAATTATGAATGATAATTATCAGGTCCTTTAACATACAAACTGCCACCCAATAATTGGCAATAATATTTTCGAGTAACGGTGATGGTACTGTAAGTGGCTCCATTTCTTTTATTTTTATTGTACCAAGGTGTTTATAATTAGCACTTTAAATAGTAACGAGTGTCAAAATGATGCATATCTACACGCATATTATTTTAAGAGGAGACATAACTTTAACAGTAATTTGGTATATCATATTTATAATTATAGATAATATCATCACCGGGCAACATAATTATGGTAACTTATGTATTTTTTTTTACACTTTCTAGAGCGAGCAATTATAAGAATGTTTTTATATTTTACTAGCTTTCCGTCCCGTAATTCGTTATGCCAAGAGTTTAATAGTGAAAATTAAATATACATACATATGTGATACCAAGTATCCTATTTTTTTTATTTGGGTAAAGTTGCACACGTTTTGTAAAATTCTATTCAAATCAGTTCGCTGGTTTAGGAGTCTATAGCGGAAAAACCATGTGATGCGTAAATAATTTTTCTAAGATTAGCAAGTGATTAGTAATATTTATTAAATAGTTTTTCAAACCTCCAAAACTTATGCACAGCAGATTCCTCTCGATATTAAAACCCTGTAGGAATTTATCCAAGAGTAAAGCCTAGACTGATTTCTAGAATTTCCTAAATTATTTACTAAAATCCGTTTTTTCCACCATCGCTTATGCTTCTTAAAAAAGTAAACGTTGAAGAAAATCATAACCTTTTCGTCGTAATTTCGCTTCTGCCTGTAACTGTTTATGCATCTATAACTCTTTCGCCCGAATACTGAACCGCCACTCAAATATATAAGCGCTACTTAAGCGTTTAAGTAGCTGTCACATTAGACAGAATACGTGAAATTTGAGCAGTAAGTAGCACTTTATTGATTGTCAGATTTGAGTGGCGGTTCATTATTCGGGCGTTTATATAATTTCTTTCGCATGTTACGAAACCAATTACATATTTATGTTAGCACGTATTTTGTCTTGTTTTTATTTAGAAAAAAATAACGAAATATTTTTTAACGCCAAGCAGTGGTTTTAATAATATGCCACTTACGATCTGGCCTGGATTTTAATGTTTAATTTGGTTTGTTTAAAATAACACAAGAATACTAAAATCTATACACGGCCATGTAAATCATGTTTTAGTACATTACGAATAATAATAATGTTAACAGATGACGCATCTTAAGTGTACATATACCAAGTATGTAAAATGAAATTATAACCTTTCAAAATAAAATAGTTTTATTTAATTGGTTACCATAATTCATGGCTTTGTCAAGCAACTATCTTGTCAACTGTTTGATAATATGAAAGTCCATTACGAATGTTTGTAAAGATTACAGAAACATTTCACTAAAACGTTGGCGTTGTTCAAATTGTGTTTGCCATTAATAAATGGTATTTGTCATTATCGTATTTAGCGAGCACCATACGAACACACTAACCTAATTCTGTATAGCGAAGCAGATAGTACAACTCATTAGCTATAAGTAAGGACGAAGTGTGTACTGAGATATGGAACTCGTTATTTTTCATCTAGCTAAGTAATCAGGGTTCATCGATATACTATTTAATACGAATTTTGATTATTTTTTATCAAATCCTCAGTATTTATCGGATATAGATGGTTGGTTTTCCACTGGTTAAAAGCTCACGAAAATCTTAGTATTATTAAAGAAACTTGATTTTTCCGCTGGATAAAGCTATTGCAATCATACACTGTTTTTTGGATCTGTTAACAATTAGTCTCCAATTCTTCTCTCACGCCTGCAATTAATATAATGCCCTGCTTCAGGTTTATTAAAATCATTATATAGATCGATTTTCAGAAATATATTCCGCCATTGTTTGTTGTTTGCTATTTCCATGTCCCAAGGTCTGCACGGACGGATGTCATGTCATGTCAACACGCCATCTTGTTATTGTTTATTGGTGAAATAATAATATTAATCAAACGTGATTAAAATTGGAAAAAAAAGTTCATTATAATGTTTTTCCGCAGTTTGCTAAAAGCAAGTATTGAGATAATTTCATGTATTGAAATCTTGAGGTTTCGTCGTTACTATGTAGTCTAGTTGTAGTGTTCAGAAAATAATTTACTTGCAAGTACCTTTAATGTATATACGATATCTTTCGGTATGTCCTGGTAGAAAGCAATACCATTTTTTTTCTTAATCTACCTGACCTCTTATCACCTCGTGAGTGGTGACACATCGACACTTTTTACCATGTCTCTCTTATATACTCGTTTATCTGAAATACATATTATTGTACGTTAGCAACAAGAGTCTTGACAGCGAGGCCATTAAAATACCTATACTGCTCTTATAAACTCCAACATATCTGGCAATAGCATTAGATAAGAATGTCACAAGAGTACGTTGGTTGGGGTCTTTATCATTGGGCTTGTTTGTGGACGCGCCATCATAATGTGTTCTCGATAAATACGCTACCGGTCTGCTAACAATATCACGGTTATCTTCTGTGTGCCGTTTAACAAAAGAATTATTTACTTAGACGCGTGTAAGTGTCATTCTGTGACCTTCGGGCTACCGGTCTTTGTTGTGGTACAAACATCTTATGGCATTCTTAATAAGTATTACATATATTTTTGTGTTAAAAACTGCGATGTTTGAATGTCGTTTGCTTATGTTTTTGTTTTATTATTGGAAATCGACTACCCTGCTTCTAAGTCAATACTTCAGTACTACTAGTAGTGCATTAATACTTTTCAGATTTTTTTATGAAAGTTATGTTATATTAACATTGGGCTTGATGTGTCGCATTAATTACGCCACTTGATTCATTTAAGAATTAAAAATTCGCCGAATTGAGGCGTAACACTCGCTATATAAACTTTTGGATGGAAACAAGCGTGAAGTTACAAAAAAAATCGTCGGCAAAATGATTTTACTAATAATATGATATATCATGTTTAGCGTAAAAAGATATATAAGTCCATGGACGTTATAAATATCTACGTATATGTATCTATACATATTGAAATGTATTTGGATTATCTAAGTATTTTAATGTATTCTAAGAAATATATAATATATAATGCCAAAGGAGGCTATATATTCATTGGGCACCACGGTGACATTTATAGGTCGTTAAAGTTTGTGACATTAAACGTCGACATGTTAAATGTGCCCAGCACTATCTTTTTCTTTTTTTAATATTTGTTATTAATTTTAAATGATTTTTATGTTTATGATCGTATTACATATGACAATGGATACTAGACTTAATTAGCTAGATACAAAGTCTGTATAGATTGTCTGTACATACATTTTGAAACATATGTTGATAAACTGGAAAAGCTTAATGTATGTTTCAATGTAGATATTTACGCATATATAAATGTAATTAATTTCTCCCTCTTTAAGTCACGGTGATTCAGTGGTCGAGCACCCGCTTGTAAATATAGAAGTCGCGGGTTCGAATCCTCACACTGGCTCACACCAATGACTTTTCGAAGTTCTTTTCGGAAGTTATGTGTGAAAAATATGTACACTTTGTGCCCCGTATGGCGATAGGTTCGCCACCTATTCTATTTGGGACGTAAACGTAACGGTCTCACCGTTACGTTTACGTCCCAAAAGGCGGGTAGAAAAGGCGTGTAGTTATGTTACTTATTTTCTCCGCTTTTGATATTCTATTTGATTATAAAACTAGAATGATTTATAAAAGTGAAAAGATCCCATCTACATCACAACAAGATCGCGTGATTTAAGTACCTACTTCATCTATTACGAGGTGAAAATGAACTATTATCATGTTTTGCATTCAATTGTTATATTATTTTATACTTTTTTTATATATCAATTATTAGTTGACCTTAAAACGTTTCAATCACAAAAATCATTGGTTCTATTGATTTAATTTGCATTAAAAAAATCGTCTGTGATCCTTATGATCTACAAAGCTATCAGAAAAACTTTTCTGTGATTGCGTCCTTTATTTTTATTTCAACACAATTAGTTATGAAAGTTATTTTACATTAAATGATATCGTGAGAGATACTGAGTAATTTTTAGCGATGGAAGTCGAGGATAAAAGTCCTTTTTTTATTTGTGACGCTTTTTTGACCACAAGGGTGTGGGCTCGAGATTTATTTTACAATTTCAGAACGATTGATAATCAAAATTATGAATTGATCAGAAATTAAATGTATATAATAATTTTGGATTGTATTTTTACTTAAAAGATTCATTTTGGCAATCGATATTAAAGCAAAACGGTATATCTGTGTCTAAAACATGTTGATTTTTGGACATTGATTAAAATTAAAGAGATTAAATTTAAGGACTATATGTTATCTATCTGTCTAAAGTAGATATAACATATTCCGAGTATAATGTTTTGTTTATTTATACTGATCATCGTCGGGAACTCTTAATTAAATATGTTTCTATGAAAATTAGGCGTTACTTTGTTTGAATGAGACTTCAACGCGCCAGTCACAAATTTTTGTGTGTGGTATTAACTTTGAAAGTTAGATCGCCTTATAATCTAAAGATATAATTGTACTCAAACATAGCGACAAGCTTTTATTATCACATAAATTGTATATAATAAGGTTATAAGTTGATAGTTAAAATGTTTAAGGTGAAAATTATTTTATTCTTTTTAGAGCGTTTAAATAAAAGCTTCTTTAAAAAAGTTTTTTTCTTTAAATTATTTCTAATTCCATTCGCCGATATTTGTCACACATAATGTGCAGGAAGTCATCAGTGTTTGCCATAAGCTCTATTTCGGTTGCTGGAGCAGTGGCAAGAAATCTATGTGAAGATATGGGTTAGCAGTGTTAGCACTGTTTTCTAGAGTAGGTGCGGATTTATTATAGAATTCAATGCCATCGAAGTATACGGATGTTTATTAATATATTTATTGTAATTTCTGATACTGCTTTTTCTATCATTCTTGTAATGATAAATTTTCATACAGGTAAATCAATTACAGTCCTTAATACGTCCTTAATTTTTAACCCAATAAAAACCAATAGTGTTTTTTGTATTTCATTATATAAAAATCCATGAACAATAAACTCAACAAAACTTTTTATCCAAATGATCTGGTAATCAGAAACCACTTTATAATTTTAACAAACAAGCCTTTAATGTGTCATTGAATAGCTTGATTCATGCTTCCATAGTATAGAAAATGTATTTAGGGGCTGTCCATTAATTACGTCGTCAGTACATTGAACTTAGGAGTCATAGATTTGTATAATATTATTTTTTTGTTTGTAACTAGAGAACAGCTTAATCGATAATGATGCTAATTGGAAAATAGGGTTGGATCGGAAGGTATTGTATTATGTTCCGAGTTATTCCGATGTCTTATTTGGGTGTAAAAATATTTTCTCGTATATTTGGAACATTTATTCGGAATTAATACAAATATGTTTTAAGCTCTTTACTATTTTGGTATTCGCATTTGAATCAACATTAATATTAACGGTAAGTAACAATTAACTACCACTGAACGTGCTATAAATTTTCCAATATGTCGTTTATCGTACACGCCACTCGCGACTTGTATGGCAATCGTGAATCATTATTGAATAATTCTATGGTAATTAGGTTAATTGATAAGTCGAATCATGGAAATTGTAAGCCTTTTAAGTGCGGAAACCCACCGCGGAAATATACCAAGAGAAGCCTCACAAGAGTCCCGCCGGTGTAGTTACTGATAGAATGTGTTGCTTACTTGTCCATTTTTTTCCGATAAGTCCAAAAATATTGGCTCTCGGTAAATGGTTTTTTTTTTCCTGTTTTTTATGTAATAGGAAGGGAAACGAGGATCGCCTGGTGATAAGCTACTAACTCCGCCCATGGACACCTGCATTTGCGTTGCCCGCCTTTGATATAGGATAGGGGTTGGAAGTGGTACGGGAGGGAGGGGATATGAAAACGGGTTGGCTCTCAGGATACCTCTCTCACAGAGCGAAATGCGGCATAAGCCTCTTTACGTCGATGTTCTGAGGTTACGGATATTTCACAGGTTGAGCCGGCTGGAACGACTCTACCACTGCAAAAACTTTTAGTTTGTAATATGCGTCTAATACAAATTAACTTAAGCATCTGTTCATAATTTCTCAGTAACAGTTTTTTGTGATATAGGTAGAGGGCAAACTGGCAAGCGGGTCACCATGGTAAGCAACTAGTCCATGGATGCCTTTGTTACGTATACATATAGAGTTCTTTGAAATGAAAAGTTACAAGTATAAACTATAGCTCATCAGACATTTGACCTGAATGGGAATCGAATCAGGTGTTTTCTTTTTCGTCTTTATACCACAATTAGTCTATCTGAGCAGTTGTAGTTCGTGATGCTTGTGTCTTATAATGGTGCGTCCCAATTATTTGGTACATATCTGATGGGAACGCTGTCTTGGTGGGAATTAGTACCCCAATTACACAAATCAAAGGGTGAACAGCATTAGTATTGTTACTTCACGCTTTTTTATACGCAAAGAAGCGGCACTTATGTGTTGACTGGACGAATTTTTAGTTCCTAAATGCCATAAGGCATTGCCATGCCTACACCTACATCGGGCATAATTTTGTGGGGGAATATTTATCATATCTCCCGAAAAATCCCAAGTGTAAACCGGACATTCCAAGTATTTCTGTCAAAACATTTAATGACAATACAATTTTAGGCATGTTGATACTTACAAAAAAATATATCATAAGTTTTACGACATTTATTAAAGCCCACCTTCAATTAGAAAATAATAAAATAAGCTACACCGTCTAAAGTTTAACCTTAAATCTCTATCTCAGAATCAGACAGTTACTGTTTAGAAATTAATGTCGCTTAACTGTAAACGTCCATATTTGTATTTACGTTCTTAAAACTCACATTATTGATAAAAGTGGTTAAATATTTAAACGATATAAAAGGATATAGAACTCGTTAAATTATTGATTATCAGAAGAAAAGTGGAAAGCAGTCGTTCTAATATTATAATTAGTTAATCTGAGAAACATTATTTGTGTACTGTCTATTTTTGTCTATGTTTTTAATTTGTAGAAATAAATTGAATTTCTTGAGATTATTATTAAGTAAGGAAGTAATTAAGTTGAAATGTTTTTATAGAAATGCATAGACTATAGTTTAACAAATTACAAATTTTATTTCTTTGTCAGTCTTTTTTTGTAAGAGGAATGTGTAAGATGTAAGAAGACGCTTGAAAGTAGTGCCAAAAACTGAGAAGATAAGAGGAAATCGCCTTGCGTGGTATGGGCATGTAATTAAGGAAGGATGATGGATACATGATACAGGATACATGATGGACATGGATACATGTCGCAAAAAGAGTGATGAATCTGAATATGGAAGAGAACAACAGAAGAGGGAGACCGAAGAAAATATGGATGGATTGTGCGAAATATGATAGAATTAGGAAGTTTGTTGCTGTGGAAGAAGCGAATGATAGAGAAGCGTGGAAAAGCATTCCTATTGCGCCGACCCCAAATGATGGGAACAGGGCAGGAAGATGATGATGTCTGTATTTTTTATAATTATTTGTCATATTTGTTTCTACGTCGACTGATGAGTCATAACAACATAAAATAACTCCACGCATTTATGTACCCGAAGGTGTAGACAGCGGCTGTTTACACTCGACTCGCCAAATGTTTACGTCCGTTTTTACGCGTTTCATAATTTTCTTTCAATTGATTCCAAAACAGTAGGACGTTCTAGCTAGTTTAGTTCTAATAGCTAGTTTTTTCGGAGTAGGCTTTATTCTAATTTGGAAATGCTGGCTTAAAGACTAATTTCGAGTGACCGATTTTTAGCATCAGCAAATTCCGATAAAGTGATCTGATTTCAAAGTTTGAAAAGTTTAAATTTATCTTATGAGAAATACTTCATTGGGATGATATTCGTATATACATAAACACAAGTGTTAACATTCCGAATATGTTTATAACACTCAAGTGCCCGTGCATTTGATCTGCCCGTATAGTTCACTCGACAACTTTGTTTAACAAATCATAAATAAACTTGATAAATGAGGTGAAGTACACGGGTTTATTTAAAACGCTGTTGTTGGCTAATGCAGTGAAATGTAGGACAAACATATTAAACTCTGTAGAGAGAACTCCAAAAGCTGGTGGTGAAAATTCTGAAGTTCCATCACGATGTCGTGCTTTGGACTAAGCAGATACTGAACAGCGGTTCTAAAATCCACTGTAAAACGTTTGGATAAAGATTGTAAACTCATTCTCGTGCTAGCATCAATATATTAGATTTATTCTAATATTATTAGATTTCTTAAACAAGCGTATGATGAAGACTATACAGTTGAAGGGTGCATAAAAAAATTGCAACAATTAATCCATACATAATCACACAGTTTTCACACACAAACGAACAGGGCGCTATAAAACACGATTCTTGCTCACGGCACTCTCTTCTTTGACGTTCTAATAACTAATATCTTGAACTCCCGCCAGTTCTTGTAGTTCGCAGCATCGTGATCCGATGGTACACACACGGTAACTTTAAATCCCGGCCAAAGATATTTGGGTGACAGCCCACTGTGTTCATAAATTAGTCATTATTGTTAGTACATGTAAACAATAGTTGTAGAAAATTATTGAATGACGCACTTTTGACGTTTCAACTGAAGATTGTCTTACCATTGCTGTCGCTACGAGGAACTCACGCCAAGGAACCTCAAACTTGAGTATTGTACATTGCGCATAATCTATAGGCAACCGTAATATGTCTGGTCCCATGTTATTTCGGATTCAAACTCAGGATTTCCTAATCAGAAACAACCGAGACTGTAAACTCATCGACATAAATTTTGTGGCATCACGGAAGAATGATTCTTCTTAATCGAGACTCAATGTAGCGAAGCTGGTGGATCTGCCGTCAATCAGAATCTCAACAATGTCTTAAAAGAGTTTTGCAAGACGTCAGCACAACACTATTCTTCTATTTATCTCTCTTTTGTGAAGATCCGCGTACCCTTGTTGCAATTATGCACGCCATGCGGGCATTAGCATACAATCAAAATGAAAAAAAAAAACAAACATTAATTGTTCAAGAAGTATATAGTATACTCGTATATTGTAATTGCAGAACCCGCTTGTTGTAAGTGATTACGTATATTTACGGGTAGACATCATTGGTTTGAGATTTGAAAAATTGTGTGCACTATTTGATCACCATCTAGACGCCCCTAACCCCCATGTCATCCAAAATAAGCAAAGCAAAGAAGCCTGTAGTGCTTACGTAATACTTGAACGGCCCCTTTCCTTTATTTGCTAAAACTTGCTTAAAACGCTATTAATTAACAGGCAACATATTCGGGTCTAGGTGGTCCAGTTGTCGAGCGCTCCGCTTCTAAATCCGGACGTCGCGGGTGCAAAATGTTGAGCCATCACACCAATGACTTTTCGAAATTAATTTCGAAAGATATGTGTGACAAGTATCGTTATCGTCGAAAATTTTGTGCGTGGTATGGCCACTATGGCTTAACAGCCTTACCTTCGGGTAGAAAAGATAAATTTAAAAGCACGAAGTTATGTTTTAAATAACACGTTCTATGTCTTCCGTAGTGTCTTCGTATTTCTTCTTGTTTCTGTCGTAAGAGGCGTCCAAGAGATTTGAAGCCTATTGTTTCAGCACTTCAACGTCCATTTTGCATTTCCCCGTTTGGCAATAGGTTGTCGCTGCCTACACTTTCTGGTGAAACGGCATGAAATTCTTGAATTATATTTTAATCAATAACCGACTTGTTAAAGTTGTTTCTGGCGGAAAATATAATCTTCACAAACACCGTGCATTCCTGGTTATTTATGATTTGACTGACCACTTTGTGGTTCGTCAAGTTCCTGGTAAACGATGTCGTCATAGTGTGTTGGTACGATCTCGAAATAAATCCAACTCTGGGATTCAGAGATTACAATAAACATTTTTAACAAATACCCACACTCTGATTGATTGGCTGTTGATCAAGCAATTGATTCGATCTTAAATTATATTATTTATCAGTACGTAGAGCTTGTCTTAAACAAAATAGGTCAAGCCCCTTCGGTTGTTGTATTTTTTTAGTGTTTGCAGATTTTTGTGTAATATATGCATGAATTAATTACTAATGATTGCTTCTTTTGAGAAACCAAGAATAGCACACTGAAAAATCTGAAAGTTGAACTTCAATAAGCCAAGGCACCTAAGCCACTGTTCTGGTTTTTAAAATACTTCACCATCATTATTTCGTGTCCCGTTGTCAATTAACTGTAATGAGGCTTCAATGCGACACGGACCTTACATGCGTTAAGTGCTGGATGACATGCATTTGTAGGGATTTTAAAAATGAGCTTATTTATGCCATTATCGTTAACGGGTTGCTTTATTATTTTGACTTACCGAAGTAAACTTGTATGATTGCCATTGGGTAGCGAGGCTACTTACGATAGCTGGACTGGTTGAGGATTTGGGCATTGATTCCTGTGAACATGAGTGTCAAAATGTTTTTGTTTTTGGATAATCGTACAATTTTTGGACGAACACAATTAATAATTAATATAATTCAGAACAGAGTACTGTGGGTTTGAAAATGTAACTATGTTTTTTTTTTGTAAGTGTTGGGCCGAAAAATTTAACACTAAACATTGCATTTCTTATTAACGGCGTATTAATGAAAAAATATTTAATTGATTTGGTTAAATTATTTTTTTTAATTTAAATGTACTATCTTATATTCAAAATGGGATACTCCTCGAAATCATTGATTAACTACCGGACTTTTTTACCCACATTTCTTAGAATTACAGTATCCCCCTGAGCCCTTGAAATTCAAACGCCTCATCCATTATTTAATGTCCATGTCCTTAAAAAAAAAAAGAAAACAATAGGCGATTGTGTTATGTGGAAGTATATTTTTTTGTCTATAATAATGTTACTAGTTGAATATAATGACTGCCTTTAATCCGTGCCATCAATTCCAATTTATAAGATGTTTTTTTTTCTGCTTACGTCAAAGGAATGTTACGATATTAGGAATACTATTTACTCCTGTCAGAAAATATTGAGAACCTCCTAACTACTTAACAAATTTTAATGCGGTTTGCCCATATCGATAAAGCTTTTTCCTGAAGCGATAAATAAATAAAAAAAGGGACAAAACTGGAGAATGAGTGGCGTAAGATTCAGTTCGCTCGCAGTATGGGGCGCCACACCAGCGCGTCTCACCGCCCGCGATGATTATTTTCAGCCAGTACAAGTTCCGTACAAGCAAACTGAAATAATACAAAAAACAATCATCTTGTTGATTATTTCAATCACTCTGAGGGGGTTCACCATATATTGTACAGGACACATCATCATTACATAGTATAAAACAAAGTCACTTTCCGCTGTCTGTCCCCTTATATGCGTATATATTTAAAACTACGCAACGGATTTTGATGCGGTTTTTTTTAAGAGTTAGAGGATGTCAACGGGGTGGTTTTGATCTATAATTCATGTATAGTGTATTAAAAAAAAGTGGTAATTTTCAAGATTTAGATATTTAATCGCAAACGCTGCCTGAACCCTAAGTGATAAAACAAAATAATGTACTACATTGTTAATAATAATCTCGTAATGTACTTAGACTTAACCATCATAGAATTATCTAGTTATGTTATTAAATTGCATTGCATAAACGACGTACGTTACGTAAATTGATAGATGACAAATTACGAGAACATTAAGTGTAGCTAAAGTAGTGGGTAATGTAGAAGTTCTTAATTATATAACAAATGCTTTTGCTATATAGACAATGTAATTTACATTTTTCCATTTTTTCCCTAAAATGGAGTCAAACCTTCTACATTCATGATATCAGGTTTGACAAAACAAACATGAACCGCCCCCCATGCGCTTCGCTCCTTACGATGTTTAGGATCCCCGGTTAGAATCTTCTGGCGTTATTGCAGCGTTTTATATGAATCACATATCATAACTTAATGCAATAGGTGACGAACCTATTGCGATACAACGGGCACAACGTTGTCAGTCATCGATATTTATTACACATTACTTCTTGAAAGAATTCCGAGAAATCATTGGTGAGCCCGGAAATCGAACACACGTCTCCTGAATCAGAAGCGGGGAGCTCGACCACTGGACCACCGAGACTATAATATCGTATCATTGTGTAATAAACTCTATTTCTTTTGAAATAAGTTTAATTTTGTTTTGTTTCAGGTAAGGCTTCATTATAAGTCGCTTGTGAATCAAATACGCCCACTCTTGGAGCCTGTTCATGTGGGTATAATATCCTATATATAAATTGATTTCAAGTAATTTGCTAAATTAAATGTCACACTGTAAGTAGGTGCCTTCAGCGGCGTGTGGGTGTTTGTGTGGAAAATTGGAACGCCCACTTGCAAGACTTCCAGGTCACGTGACCTTTGTGCCGCTCGCGCGTGACCGCCAATGTATTTCAACCCTTTATTCACACAAAACTTTACCTTATATTATATTTACCACGTAATAAGTTATTTTAGATTTCAAATAAACATTGAAATAGTATAGTCATAGAAATGATATATATGTACGTATAATAATAATAATATAATAATATCTTGGACACAAATCACACAGCGCCCTCCAGTTCCAAACTAAGCAACTAAATGCTTGTGCTATGGATACTAGATAACGGATACTAATACATATATACTTTTCCTTTTGTAAATACATACTTATAATACATAGAAAAACACATTTATACAAAATATTAACCAGGTTCAGTAAAAAAGGAGATATAATATATATCGTCAAAGATTTAATAAATTTTAATAAAAAAACAAAAAACTTTTAATAAATTTTGGTACCGTCCAAGACAATGATTTAAAAAAAATAGATTTAATGTTTCTGATGCTAGCGCGTTCAAACAAACAACCTCTTCGTCTTATTAATCTTTATTATTATGATTGTAAATTTAGGATAAAATCACAATCGGGAAGTGACCAAAACTCATTTTGAAAAATGCAAATGTTGTTGATAATTATAAATAAACTGCCTATTTAATAAAATAGGTTTTTTTATATTAATTATTAAGTCTTGAATCGTTTTTATACTTAATAATTACACAAGTATAAATATTTACTAAGATGTTCTTTCGTGCAGACAATGGCGCTAATTACATGCAAGCAGGATTTGTTTGACGATCAGTTAGATTCACAGCAATTACAAAGATTATGTTTATCACTTAATCTGATGTAACGCGGTTCTCGAGACCTCGTCCTACAAACGTTATTTTTTAATCGTTTGTCAACAATATTATGTATGACAAGCTGACCCGACGAACTTTATTTCGCCTCGGAAGCAATAAATAGACAAAATATCTCAAAAAAAATGCCATGGTCTTCCTTATTACGTCAGCTACCTACCAATAAAAGTCCCGTCACAATCGGTCCAGGCGGTAGCTTTAGAGATTACCCGGAACAAATAGACAGACTGACAAAAATTGTAAGAAAATGTTATTTTGGTGTATATACCGTATATATTTATTCATGTGCATGTAGTAAAAAGCGGTTATTTCAATATTACAAACGGACACCTCAATTTTATTTATATGTATAGATTAATTAATTACCAGCAAACGAGCTGTGATGAAATCTACTAGGACATTGTTGATGATAAGTTGCTCCTGCAATCCGTTCCCAAGACCCTGATGGTTCTTGACGATTAAATATTCGGTTGCTAACGTAAATTATTTGATCAATTGCGAGCCTGATTCCCATACTGAAGAGGCCGTATTTCTGTCAGGTTTATTTATTTCATCATTGTAAATTTAAATAACAATTGATGTGATGATGTGTCCTAAGTACGTGGGAGCAGTTATTTTTGTCTTTACATAGTTTGTGCTGCCTGCTTTTTGGGTATCAAGGCCGTGAAGCTTATATATTCAGGACAAAAGTTGAATTTGTTTGAGTTAAAAATATTTAATTTCTTAAATCAATATAAAATATCTACTTCCGTTTTCTAAAACAAACAACAGGTTATGGTGCAAGTAATATCGGGATTTATACATTATATAAAACAACCTCTATACCCTCTATGTTCCTATTTTTTTCATGATAAAGTTATTTTATTATTATCGATTGATATTACCTGTAAAGGTATGTACGTACCCAAAAAAAATATCATTCAATCTCAACTATTCCCACGGCAGTTCCAATCCTCGCTATTATAAATTGGAGTTAACTGTATATTTGCAATACGCGCAGGTGCGGTTATCATTTTCAAAAGCTTTTGAATAGTTTGCTCTGTTGGTACTACCTACCACTGAGCTAACGAGGATTCAAATACTCGATACTAGTTTTCTATTAATTTTAATTACTAATCAATCATTAGCTTAAATATTTTGAAATTACGTAGTGCCCTTTGTGCCCTGTATGGAAATAGGTTCGCCACCTATACCATTTGGGACGTAAATATAGCGGTGAGTCGAGGCTTAACAGCCACTGCCTACACCCTCGGGTAGAAAAAGGCGTGAAGTTATGTTTTTTTATGTGGACATTAATGTAAAAATAATGTATGTATATTTGAATACAGGAGTGATAGTCTTCTAGATACTGGTTCAACCTGGACCTCTGTAGAGAGTTTTAAAAAGGGGTCCTGTCCCATGTCTCTGCCTATAAAAAAAAAATATAAACGGCACCCTTTGTGTGCGGACCTGACTCACACTTGACCGAATTTCTCTACGAAATGCGGTCTACTTGTGATCGAGTTTCGGGAATCAAATAACGGAATATGTTATACAAAGACGACGAGGATTTTGGAGCTAACAGATGTTTGTAATCTCAAATATACATACATGTCATACTTCAAATATATAATTTTGATAAATGCGAAAAAAACCTTCATAACAATAGTTTTATGATTCTATGAAGTGTTGGAATGTGTTTTTAGACTTTAAAGGAATTATACTTCTATTGGATAATGTTTATTATATTGTCTACACATTGTTACCGGTTCACCGTTAACCAACATCCGATTTTTAAACGAGCAGTTTTTGTAACTTTGAGCCCCGTAGACGTGGGTAGCTGCAATTTGTAACAACACGCTTATATTTAAAGACGTAATCTTGGTGTTATTATGCTTCGGTACGTATTCTTTTTTGATCCCATACTTTTTAAAGTCATCGGACACCAAGTTGCGTCATTTATTGTCGTGTATCCGAATTGGAACTCGAAACCTGTGGATCAGAAGCGTAATTCTGAAACATCCTACCAACGACTCTATCTTGAGTAATCGTTGGACGTTACATTAATGTTTAGCGTAAAATTAATTTCGTCCCTTTTACTTTCTTCCAAATAGTGCTAATTTTTTTTTTATGGAATAGGGGGCAAACGAGCTAATGGTTATTCTGATGATAAGTAACTACCGCCACCCATAGACACTTGCAACACTGGTAGTGTTACAGTTACGTTGTCGGCCTTCAAGGGAGTGGCATGGGACGGCATGATGGAAGGGGGTGGGCTTCCGAAGACCTCTCTCACCAAACTAAACGTGACATGTGCCACTTTACAGTTATATTCTGACAGGTATTTCACCGGTCAGACCAGCCCCGTTAATCTCTGTGGCTCTACCACTGTTAAATGTTCTATGTTATGTTTTTGCTTATGATGTTTTTATGTTCTTTTATGTTGTTAATATTTCTATATAACATAAGATAAGATTATATATATTTCTAATATATGGTATATCATTGTGTTAAAAGTAACCTACGAGAACATAAAGAGGTAGCGGGAACGATCGTGTCAAATTATATGTTATTCTGTAGTAGACACACACTATGTTTTTCGGTTTTTTTTGTTGAGTTACCATAATCACGCCACCTGTTCTCGTTCTCATACCGAATCAATTGGTTGTTGCAAAGGAAACTTCAAAAAGGATATTCAATGCGATTCCCTATTATCTCAACTGTGAACCGGTTCTCCTATAGGTAGTTACCTGCTCTAGAGGATATACGCACTCAACAACACTTGCATAGAACCTTAAATCTTTATAAGAAAGTTAACCCTTAAATTATCCGCTTAGAATGAAGGATTTCCTAAAAAAAACAGTTTGTAACATGCATATCGTGGTGGATGTTAACATCTGCGCTTCGAGCCATTTCACAGATTATTGTTGAAATGATTGTGGTTCCATCACCAAAATTAAAAATGCTTTATCTTTGGGTATTTGGGTATGTATAGCTACTTACCCAAAGATTGTAAAATGAATAAAAATCAATTATGTAGATTTTGCAAATTTTTTTTTTTTTTTATTGGATAGGATGGCAAACGAGCAGGCGTGTCACCTGATAGTAAGCAACCAACGCCGCCCATGGACACCAGCAACACATATAGTGTTACTGTTGCGTTGCCGACCTTAAGGGATATGGGAAAGGAAAGGATGGGGAAAGACGGGTGGGCCTCCGGGTACCTCTCTCACTGAACGAAACGCGGCATGAGCCACTTTACGTCGGTCTTCTGAGAGGTCGTGGTATTTCACCGGTCGAGCCGGCCCATTCATGCAGAGAACTGCTTGGCTCTACCACTGTCACTGTCACGTCGAAATAAGTCTCTCGTTTTCAGTACGATCTTAGTTCTGATCTTAGTAATCAAAAAACGTTCTTTTCTTTTTAAGTATTATCAACATTTTAGGAGAGAGTTTTAACTTTGAAGATTTGCAGTAACTGGTAGAATTGACTTTATTTAATACAGTGAAGAACTTTTATCACAGTTGCTCTATATTGATATACGTTAATCTGAAAAACATATAAGTTTAAAAATCGCATCTCATCAGAATATTGGAGCTAATAAAATAAGTCAAGCTATTATTTAACTTTGATAAAAAATAAACTTTCTCCACGTGTATAACTGCACCCTTTGCTTGCCCATCTTCCCTAATAACAGCTTGAGGGTACAATAGCTTTTTTTTCTAAACTAACGGGTCCACAGTTTGGTCGTATGGTCGAATAAAGCCGATCTTAAATTGAATAATATTGAACATTAAAAGAAAGTATTTTATATTGTCAGTTACAATAATATACTATACTTAAGGTAAAACATTACGGGTATTAATTTAAATTATACATATACAGTTAATATTTGTGTGTGATCTTGATACTTTGATGTTGCTGCCACGTTGTTTATATTTTGATCAGTTTTATTTAGAACGGGAATTGTGGCAGGCAGGTAGGTGATCTCTTACACCCGGCCGACCGTCGCGTCCCAAAATTTCCGGGGATTCGATTCTTTGATTTCAAAATTTCTTTGAATCCACTACTTATTATTATATTACATTTTGTGTGCCTGTTATTGCCGTAGTACTTTTGAGTTTGGGTTTAGTACTGCGGTGTCCTTTGGTGTTATACTAATTCACTTGTGTGTACATGCTTTTTTTGTTGAGGACTTATGCGGCTGAAGCTTAGCTTAGCTTAGAGATTGCGAAAAATAATCTTGCCAATTTGTTTCTTCTCATTCCGACGTATTTTATTTTAAGTAATTCCTTTTCTCTTTCATTCTCGTCTCAATGATCTGGAAGTTCCATATATATATTAAGTCCATAACTTGATAATAATAATAATGTAATAATTTTTTAACATAGTTATAAGTTGTGATACTAACAAAAATATGGATCTATAGTTGTCTGAAAATAAATGAATAATAATAACTGACAATATATCGGCCTTAAGCAACAGGTTCCGCCATCTATTACTTTTGAGATGAAAATAAATTAGTCGAATTGAGCCCTGTGCTGCCTGTGCTTTCGGGTAGTTACAAAAGGTATAAAAGTAGAAGTTTAAATTTTAAATTTTTAGCTGACTCTGATCGGCATCATTTTACAGCGCTTACAATTTAAATGCTAAATTTCGATGTTTATCACTTTTTATTTACCACATTGTACATACAAACACACCACCCCGTAGTTTCGAAGATCTAAGCATATTAGGGGACAGACAACGGAAAGCGACTTTGTTTTATACTATGTAATGATTATTTCAGGCCTTGTTTCTCTTTTCAAAAACACCTCCTTTCAAACTCTATAGACAGAGCTTGAAAGCAAGTGTTTTTGAAAATGGTAAATGGTAATGTTAATGGCGTGGTAGTTTGCGTTAAAAACTAGTAATATCATATCATTTTTTACTGAAATTTTGTACAAAAATACTGACAAATTGAATACTCTCTTCTATATTGTTAATGTTATAATAGATAGTTTACTTTTGTACTCGGTTCAACAAATTAGTGTAACGGGTTCGATTGTTGTAAGGTCTGTGCACTATTTGTTTGTGAGCTGATGGAAGGACGCGTGTCCGGTCACAATGGTGAATGTATAACAAAAATCCTTCCTCTAAACAAACCTAATGGTCCGGTAATTAGATGACAAACAGAATAACGTTACATTGAACGTTACAATAGAGCACCGCGCCCTTGTCGCTTTATTGAAACATCGGTGAAAGTAAAAGTACACAATGTATACGGGACGGCGCCCGTTTTTATATTACAATACTGAAAATAATGAACAATAGATGGCATAATATATAAATAATAAAAATTTTGTATGTATTATCTTTAAAAATGTGCCCTCGATGGAGTTTCAGATGAGACCGTTCGTTCGGGACTTTGTACTTCTTTTCCTCGAGTTTTGTACAAAACTATTATTAATGTTTTATTATGTTCTTTACCTGAAGAATAATTAAGTAAGTGTTACTTTCACTTGAATTTTAGTATTTCGAATGTAGAGAAAGAGTTTTACGGTAGCTTTTGTTTGGTACAATTTGTTCAAAATCTTATTATTCCTAACTCAGGAATAATAAGATTGGTCGGCTCCGTTTGTGGGATCATAAACTTGGCTGTCACAAGTAAATGCCAAACTTGTACAAAATTAGCCGAACTGCAACTTGTATATTAAGACTGGGTGGAAATTTTTTACTGTGGCAATTTTGGATAAAAATAAGTGAGCCCTCACAGGTCGGGACCCAAATAATAGCATCGTTAGGTTTCTCTCAATCAATTTGTTTGATATTAATTGTAAATAAATAAAGTCTCTTATCACAATCGAGTTGTAGATAAACTGTCATACGTTATACTTGAAAAATTAACTTGAAATTTCTGGATATTATTACCCTCACTTACTTGTTTAACAGTGTTAGCATTTGTTCGACTAGTATATCAGTTCACTACTCGAAAAATATCTCAATGTTTTGTTTTATTATTGTAAAATAAAGTGTTATGTTACTGCGAGATACGAGTATGTCGAGCAAAACAAGAGTTGTTGTTGCGTTTGACACGCGCACAGAAGCGTCCCATCTCTAGCGCGCGATCATCCATGATCTAGTGAGGTACGACAGCGATATATGAGAGCAGCAACCGCTCGCCAAGTAAACCTGAGGATGCCATTCCGAACTAACCTTATACTTCTTGGAAATCGCGTTTCTTCTACTAATACGCTTTAATGAAGTCTCTTATAGCTGAGATGAATTTCATCTTAAATGATAAGAATGGAGGAAGCAAAAACTGTGTGTCAGAACCGTAGCTTAAGAAAGGTTATAGTCTTGATTGAAATTCATATCGCCCGTGTCCTCTTTGAACTGTTTTGTAACTTTACCATGCATGATATATGTGATTTTCTGCTGCTCGGCTTATTCACAGTTTAATAGGAAATACCCACTTAATTAAGTAACTGGTTGCCTCTCCTCTTTGTGAGAAGTATACCTTAGAAATTAGGGTTTTCCTCTAGTTTTTTTGTTGCGACTTCTCGAACTTGTTAACTGTTTAAATTTTGCCGAAACGTAATAATAGGTTATCATAATTTGCCAAGAATTATCTCTACTTATATATTTTAGTTTTTGTACGATACGTACGACGGGATCCTGATACAATTATATTTGTTATAAAAAACCGACAATCTATTTAATAAACATAATGACATGTCGCGTACGCTATGGCGTATTGACTTAGCTCATTGACTTCTAATTGAGAAGGCCCAAATGCAATAGTGGTAGAGTCTTGCAGTTCGCTGCCTCGTGGCTCGTTCAGTGAGAGAAGTATCCGGAAGCACGATCACTTTTCCCCTTCCACTCCCTTAGTACCACAACGCACCACGGTATTCATGGGCGGTGAGTGGTTGCTTATCATCAGGTGACCCACTTGCACACACTTGCACCATAAAAATTGCTTAAAATGATCTAATTTTATCTTCCTATATTCGCGTGCCTTGGGAGAGTTTCTCCCAGGGCATTATATTTTGCACGATTAATACATTAAAAACAAAACGTATTTAAAATACTCTTAAACTGCTACGAACCTGCCATATGTGAATATTAAAATATAGATCATTGAAAATAAATATAGCCCGAACATGTGCTGATGCCCGACAATGCCCCTCTATAAATCTGCCCGAGCTACTAACCTACTTAATGTTGACTTAGGGACTTTTATGCACCATGACATCTAGTCTTAAATGTTATATGTAATGAGGAGGGATGATTCACATGTCGTGAAAAGAATGATGAACCTGAATGTGGAAGGAAATAAGAGACCGAAGAAAACATGAATGAATTGTGTATAAGATGATATGACTCGGACGGGTGTTCCTGTGGAAGATGCGAATGACAGGTAAGCTTGGAAAAGAAAAACCTGTTGTGCCTACCCCAAATGATGGGATAATAATACGGGATATTATATAATTTCGTTGAAATTGAAATAAATCATATTTACGAGTATATGGCATTTAAATCAATTCAATATTAGTGAATTTTTTCTTATTAAGTTACTCTTTGTCTCTATGTTTGTATTGTACGTTTTTAGGTTTATAAATAACTGGCTAGTTTCTTAAATATACGATCTGTCAAACAGAAACCAATCTCTTACTGAACTGGCCTGCATACTTTGACGATGGAATCTCAGAGTCAGATTTTACATATATTACTGATTTTCTATCAGTTGACTGCCAGGTCTTTACGAGGAAGCCATAAGATAAACCAGTAAACTCGTGTAGTAAATTAGTTTGGTTATGATCCCTCTATAATATTATTTTTATGTATGTTTTAATAAACGTATAATTTAAACAGACTGCATGTCCAATAATATTCATAATATTGACAATACATTTATGCAGCCAGTAGTAAATCATTGATGTTTGTATGATACATCCATGACTCACTCGGCTACTTCCATGCTCTTTTATAAATATAGGTTAGGTACTCAATATATGTTGAGTGGTCGAAATAGTTTAAATAGCACCAATCAGTTTTCAGATATATTCCCGAAAAGTGTGGTTAAGCTTATGGATGGGGAATAAAATGATAAGTCTCAAGACTTCACTGCCGCTGTCTACGACTATAGTAACTAGTAAAATCCTTTTCCTACCTTTTCTACCCGAAGGTGTAGACAGCGGCTACTAAAGCCTCTCTGTTAAGTCCCAATTACAATATAGGTGGCAAACCTAAATTGTATACTTTTATAATAATATCAAACTATACAGAAATATAACAATAATCACATTTTAAATTGTGCATAAAAAATCTTAAGAATTCGGAAAATTGATTTATTACTCGTACTCTTAAAAGCAGCCAATGCCCCTGGTGTTGCGGATGTCCATGGGCGGCGGTAGTCGCTTTCCATCAGGTAACCCGCACGCTCGTTTGCCCCCTTCTTCGTTTGCAGGGGGCACTCTTCCCACAATAAAAAACAAATAAGATTTAATGTTTCGGAGACGCAATTATTACTTGTCCTATAAAGATACAAATACGTAGGAGGGAATCAATGTTTATTCTTTTCAGTAGAATAAAATATGGCGACTAAGTTAATATTGCGTTTATTCTGTATAAATCTAGAAATAAGATGTCATTTTAAGACAAGATGACGATTGACGACCACGCAATCTCCTAGTTATAGGTACCTATTTTTAGATCACTATCAAATGGAACGATATGTATTACTAACTAGCTGTGCCCGCGACTTCGTACGCGTGGAATTTGTGATCAGATAGCTATATTTTTACATAGACAGTTGAGAAGTAATTACCTCTAAAATGAAATTGTAACTGGTAGGATAAGTACAGATTGCGGTAGCAATGGTTGTTGCCCGCATTGTTTATTTTCATTTTAACAGGAATTTTTGTAGTATAGCTGTAGCCCGCGACGTCATCTGCCTGAACGCTATACAGCACCAAAAATACCTACGATTATACCTTTTAAAATAACATTTATTTACCCGTTACTTCTTTACATTTCATAAATACAGAAAGTACAGTAACAGAGGGAGACTGTCTTTTGTAAAATTGTTGAACTTCAAAAGTGCTGATTTTCAGTCTGCTTTGAATAAATGACTTTATGGTGATTCTGCTGAATTAAGTAATAAGTTGCGACTGAAGCAAATGTAGAAAATAATGAATAAGAAAATATAAATATAGAAAAGGATAAAAATATATACTTATAAAACTTCTCTATAAACAACATTGCTGGTTTGGCTCTCCGCAGCCAAAATGTAAAGAGAGTCAGGACTGGTGACGCGGGAGCAAGCGACGTACAGCTGCCCGTGTGAGAAGCAGCTCGTCCTGAGGTCGACACCCGCTGCTCTCAGTGTCTGCCCCTGCGACTTATTGATGGTCATCGCGAAGCAAACACTCACGGGGAACTGTACGCGCTTGAACTGGAACGGGAAGTTATGAGGTATGAGGGGAATGCGTGGTACAAATACTGCCTCGCCTACGCCACAACCCGTAAGAATTTCCGCCTCAATGCTGTGTCTGTGGAGCGAGATGACTTTCAGGCGGGTCCCGTTACACAACTTCGGAGGAGATAGGTTCCGAAGAAGCATAATCGGGACACCGACTTTCAGCTTGATAGTATGCGCTGGAAGTCCACTTGCTGACAGAGAGTTCAGAAATTCCACGGGATAATGTGTGGCATCATCTTGCTCGATGACAGTGTTTATAGAGGTGTAAACCACTTCATTCCCCTCAATTTTCGAGAGAATGCATTCGTTGATTGCTTCAGCCTGACCATTTTTGGGCGTCAAAATTGCCCGCTCACATACCCAAGAATTCTGCTGGTGCGGTATATGACTGATGTCCCCGTACACACAGCGAATGAGTTCTTCTAAGCTGGATACGACTGTACCGAGAGACTCTGGAAGCACCACCTGCCCACCTCTCTCCTCTGGTAGAGTGCCTTCGCCAAGACTTAGAAGAACATCGGAGAATTCTTGAGCACGTGCATTGCCGCCGAGCCGAGCTCTCATATTAATGGTCAAGCGCAGCGTACGAACTCGTGACCACAGCGAAGATCGTTTCAACGAAGCATTCACCTCGTCAGCCCTCGATCCCCGCGTCACCACGGGAAGCGTTTGTCGGAAATCGCCACTGAATAGAACTGTGACACCACCCATCAAGTGTTCGTTCCTGCGGATGTCCTGCAGGGTTCTGTCCACGGCCTCAACTGCTTTTCTATTGGCCATCGTACACTCATCCCATACGATCAGAGAGCAATCCTTCAGCACGTGTCCCTTATCACTATTGCGTGACACACCACAAACAGGCGTTTCGGTGCTCTCTAAATCGATGGGAATTTTAAACATGGCATGTGCTGTCTTGCCACCCGGAAGCAGTGTGGCAGCGATTCCCGACGACGCTACAGCAATGGCAATTTTGCCTTGCCTCCTGACCTCTGCAAGTATGCCAGTGGTAACAAATGTTTTTCCTGTTCCACCAGGAGCATCCAAGAAAAACATTTTACCCTGGTTTTGCCCAACGCTTTTAAGAACAGTGTCATAAATTTGTTTTTGCTCTGAAGAGAACAAAGCGACATGGTGATTTCGTATGGTGGTCATTTCGCTCGGATCGTAAATTGTCTCAGCGTTATACTCTCGATTTCCACGGTCTTGATGCGGTGATGATTGGGGAGCTGGTAACCCATATTCGACCAATGGATTGCCGCCGATGGAAATGACCACGTCTTGAAGTGAACTAAGACAGGTGTTCGATAATGAGCTAGGAAAAGTAATACGCGGTGTACTGTCGCTCCTATCAAACCTCGTCAAGATAGACAAATATATAATATATGAGTTAAATAAAGTGAGTGAGTGAGAATATATAAGATAGATACACACACATAATATATGTACATACATACAGATACCAATACATACATATACAATACACATATAAATACGTATTTAAATAAACAAAATTTAAATAAATATACAATATATACTCATTGAACAATGTCTGCTGAGTTATTTAAAGTGCAAAATAGTGTTCTTTGAAAGACGTTTTTTGAAAGTTGCCAGTCTTCAGTCCAGTGCCAGTCCAGCTTGTCGGACAGTCAGCGGTAATTCAGTCCACAGGCGTGTAGCCTGGACTGAAAACGATTTATGGAGAAAATTTGTGGAGTGTGTATTTCTAGGGTCAAACTCGCTGATGATCTCAAGCATCTCGCATGTGTGTCATGAAGAAACGTGAAACGTTTTTTGAGATAGTGAGGAGTAGTAGAATTGAAAAGAGTAATATAC
This sequence comes from Euproctis similis, assembly GCA_905147225.2. NCBI lineage: Eukaryota > Metazoa > Arthropoda > Insecta > Lepidoptera > Erebidae > Euproctis > Euproctis similis. The sequence continues at coordinate 3,081,917 of LR990116.1, read as the reverse complement.
AGAAGACAGAGAACATGAGTATTCCTTCGAAGACGAATGGACAACCACTTGAGCTTATTACGAAATTCCGTGACGTGGTCATATTTGCGTAAACCAAATATGAATCTAATACAAAGATTCTGAAGACGCTCAAGTCTATGAAGTTGGTTTTCAGTGAGATCAAGATAGCTGGTATCGGCATAGTCAAGAATAGGTAGGAGAATAGATTGTGCAAGCGCAGTCTTGGTGGCAACGGGTAGAAAGTTACGGAGTCTTCTTAAACTACCTGCTGAGCGGAACACCTTGCGGCTGACATTTTCTAACTGTGCCGATCAGAAGAGTACCTTATCGCTATAAGGTATGGTGGTACCGTCAAATTTCACCTTAGGCAGTGTTAAGGTCAACCTAATTCGACGCCAACGCCATCTAGTTAGCGAATAGGAAACATTTTTTTTTAATGGTGTAAAATTATAAAATTACGAAGCAATCATTACACCAATAAATACCGAACAAAAATATTAACAGTTTTTAGCATATACAAATACATTTTTTTAATTGTCTTGCTCATCTCTGAAAAGAATTAACGATACAATTTTAAAGAAGAAAATGCACAACTCCATCTATGACTCTTAAAAACATCTATTGACCGCAAGCGCATGATGAAATTTCAATTATTTATATTCAAAAAGTGTTTAAACATGTAATTCGACTTGATGTTTTTAAAATCTCAAAGATTTATTTATATCTAAAACCAAAAAGTGCTTACACGTGTAATTCAACTTAATGTTTTCTGTTTTGTAAATCTCATAGATGGCACTGTTTTAAAATTGTCTGTTATGTTTAACGGCATAAGTTAATTAAAATGTGAAGCTAACTTATATTATATTATTATTATTATTATATGTATAGATTAAAGCATGGTTATTAACATAATAACACCATAACAACATACAAATATGCGTCGTTAGATTACACGTTGCTACAGAATACATTGAAGAAATAAAGGTTCACTGCTCGTTCCTCGTAGGTGATAGCGTGATAATATGTAGCCTATATGTTGACCCGACTTCTTAATAATTTTCGTGCCAAATTTGAAGTAAATCCATGCAGTACTTTTTGAGTTTATCCCGGACATACATACAGACAAACAGACAAACAGACAAACAGACAAAAATTCTAAAAAGTATATTTTTGGCTTCGGTATCGATTGCAGATCACACACCAAGTATTCTTTTTAAAAAATATTCAATGTACAGTTTTGACTTTTCTACAATTTTATTATATGTATAGTATTACTAATAAATAAACCAGACCAGTAAAACCTTTTAATAGATACTTTTTAGTTACAGGACAAAATCTAGTCGGTAATATTGTTTGCAAATGAAACTTATGTTTTTTATGCCATAAATTTATGCCAAACTTCATGCCAAATCCGTTGCGGGGTAATCAGAGAGAACATAGCGCTATAAAGTACGATTCTTACACGCCAAACTCGCTTTTTTGACTTTTATAACTCTTTTCAGACTTCGATCGATTCGAAAGCGTTCGTTTTTAACCTTCCTAACATCACTTTTCACCTCTTTCTATTTGGTCATGGAAGGTGTGTCGTGACCGTCCTCGATTCTGACATCCGTCCGCTTTTGCATTGTATATCTGCTTAGCCAATCTTGCATCATCCATTCTTTCAACATGTCCGTATTTTTACACAGTAAACATAATTTGAATAATCGTTTTCAGGAGATACAGAATTGTACACAAAGATTCATTTCGTCTCGGTACTCTGACTAGAAATATAATAGACATTGAAATGCTAACCTAATAGTTCGCTGAACTGAATATATTTTAAAATTATTTTAATAAATACATCCATTTTAATAACACATTTTCATATTACGGGCCTCGTGGCGCATTGGTAATACTACCGGTTGCAGCAATGAGGTCGGGGGTTCGATTCCCACCCGAGCACAAATATTTGTGACAAACATGAATATTTGTGTGGTGTCTGGGTGTTTTTCTATGTATTATAAGTATATATTTACAAAAGAAAAGTATATATGTATTAATATCCGTTATCTAGTATCCATAACACAAGCTTTTTCTCGCGCGGGTAGTTGTGAGTGTGCAAGCAAAAATTTGTGCTCCCAATTTTATAATTAATAAACAACAGTTTTTCTCATTTAGTTACATATTAAATGTTATAAATATACTCCTTTAAGTGTACTGCCTGCCGGTGAATGTTAATTCCAGTTTCATACTAGTGCAAGTCAACTTTTTTTTTTTTTTGTTTTTAAAATTTCTATAATAACTGTCATTTACAAAATGGAATCTCAACTGCAATGTTCAATTGATAATTTGAGCAAAATGTTTAATAATAGAATGTTACAATTTGAAGCAGAATTACAACACAGTGTGCCAACCAACCTCACTAGCCTAACTGCTGAGTTCACAACTTTCCGTGGTTTTATCAAAGAAACCTTGGAGTGTCTGCAACAGCAAGTCCAGCTGTTAGCACAAAGTGTGGACCAGTTGGAAACACAAAATAGGCGTAAAATAGTGTTACTACATGGCATTGCAGAAGATAAGGGTGAAGAATTGGCACATGTTGTAGCAGAAGTAGTAAAAAATGATTTAAAAATTGAGGGCTTCAATGAAGATGAAATTAAGCGTTGTCATCGTATGGGCAGACCGACAGCCCAAAATAAACATCGCCCAGTTCTACTTAAACTTAAACAAACATCAGTTCGAGACAAAATCTGGTTTGCCAAAACAAAGCTTAAGGGTACAGGCATCACTGTAAGTGAATTTCTAACCAAACCTCGTCACACCATTTTTATGGCAGCTCGGGAGAAGCTAGGCATCAATAGGTGTTGGACTAAAGCAGGTCGTATCTATGTTACTGGCACTAATGGAATACGTCAACGAGTGGACTCGCTAGATACGTTGCATACCATCGTCTTACAAAACAGTGACATAGCTTCAGAACACCCTGAACAGAGTTCTAAGAACCCAGTCCGTATCACAAAACAAAAAAGAAACGTAACCCAGAAAAAGTAAGGTGCCTGTGATACCTACCAAATAAACTAACACATTACTTACTTCTGGAGGATGATATCTTTCGGCATTTACCTAATTTATAGCATAGTAATAAATTCGTGTATGTAAAATTTCTGTGTCATTTAATCACAATTTCATGTATTGTAGGTGTTAATTGATTACATTATTTACAATATATACAATTAAAAAACTACCTGCAATCAAATTTCTGATTCAAATTTCAAATTGTTTTTACTATAATTTGTTGTTTTAATAATTCACTCAATGTGAGTAGGCAAAGGTGTTTTTACTATATACCAAGTCTTGTGTCTTGTCACTTTGACAGTTAGTTGTCAACAAAGTGCGTTCGTAAACCTGCATGCGACTTTGTCAATGATGTCACATGAGAATACGTTCAAACACTTTATAAAATGTATGACTGTTTTTTTTTTAAGTATATCTTGAATTTTTTTTCTTTCTAATTGTGTGATTTGTTTCTTTTGTTTTTTTTGTCCATAAGGCAAAGTTGTATAAATTTAAAAGATATTCATCTTCCAATATTTATTATGTTGACTTTTTTCCTACATATACAATATAATAATATATTTTATTTTAGTTTGGCATTCAGCTGGCGGGTGGACATTTATCTTTGGAGTTAGATAAAACCACAGAGTATTTTTTTTACTTTATATATCATATATTTATAATTTATTTTTAGTTTCTACTATTAATATCTATTCATCTATTTATTATATTACCACATATTTATTTATATCTATATATATCTTATTTTTGTATCTATTAACTTATGATTGACAATAGTGACGATGATTTTTGTTCATTAAATAGTGCCAATAATAGCGACGACGATTTCTGTTCACTAAACAGTGCTAGTGATAGCTTTGTTAGTATCCCTTCTCTGAACGATACACTTGAGTCACAGTTTGCTGGCGTTCCGAGTAACTTTAATGTTGTTCATATAAATGCTCAGAGTATTCCTGCCCATTTCACTGATATGCTGGTATGTTTTGACTGTAAGAATATCCATGCTATCCTGGTTTCAGAGTCATGGCTGAAACCATGTCTGCCTTCTACCTCATACAGCCTGCCCGGTTTTACTCTCGTCAGAAATGACCGTACCGTGGGTCGAGGTGGTGGAGTTGCCATCTACATTCGTTCACATATTCCTTACACTATCATAGATGTCTCCCCACAGCCGCCTCTGCCTAATGCCGGAGAATACCTATTTTTGGAAGTAGAACTTCGTCATAGCAAAATTTTGCTTGGGGTCTACTATTGTCCTTCTCTTCACATAAATTACTTTTCATCCTTCGAACAACTTCTACTAACTCTTACTCCCTCTTACAGTCAAACTATTATTATGGGTGACTTTAACACCTGTTTATTAAAAAATGATTCTCGCTCGTCCTCTCTTCTCTCAATCTCTAAGTCAATTAACCTCAAAATTCTTCCTCTCAATGCTACTCATCATCCTCCTAACCATACTCCTTCTCTACTAGATCTTATTTTTGTCTCATCTTCAGAACGAGCTGCTCTGCATGGTCAATGTCCAGCAGACAACTTTTCATCTCATGACCTCATTTTCCTTTCCTACAAAACTCGCCCTCCCAAAGCAAAGTCAAGAATTCTTGTGCAGCGCTGTTTTCGTGATATGGATCAGGACTCCCTGCAGCTGGATGCGAAATCCGCAGACTGGGGTCAAATTTATTCCTCAACATCAATCGACGGTAAGGTGAAGCTCTTTACAGATATGATTAACAGCATTTACGATAAACATGCACCTATAAAACAGATTAAAGTGCGTCATTTTCCATCCCCGTGGCTCACTGAGGAAATTAAACAGTTAATTAAGAAAAAAGCTGCTGCCAAAACCAAATTAAAAATGAAACCAACGGATGCAAGTCGAGAAAGATATGTGAAAATTAGAAATCACTGCAACAAGGTGTGTAGGAATGCACAACGCCAACATATTCATAAGTCCGTACAAAATGGTGACCCTGCAAAGGTTTGGAAGTTCCTAAAATCTTTAGGAGTTGGTAAACAGCGTCAAACTACAAATCCTTCTGCTTTAGACATTAATGCTCTCAATATTCACTTCTGCTCTTCGTCTAATTTCGACATGACAACTAAAGCCAACACATTAAAATTTCTTTCTACACTACCAACTCCTGATTACCCTCCGTTTTTCTTCCGTCAATTTACTACTAGTGATGTTAAGAATAGTATCCTCTCTATCGCCTCCAATGCCATTGGGACTGATAAGATTAGCCGTAATATGTTACTTCCCATCATTGATGAAGTCCTACCCGTGATTTCTCACATCCTTAATCATTCTGTTTCCAGTGGTGTCTTTCCATCAGCATGGAAAGATGCCCAAGTAATTCCACTACCAAAAGTCCCGAAACCTACATCCTTCTCTGAATATCGCCCCATATCCATTCTTCCTTTCCTTTCTAAAGTACTTGAACGCCTAATCCATGACCAATTAATTAAATTTCTCAATTCCAACAACTTGCTTAACCCACTTCAATCCGGTTTCCGTCCCGGTCATAGTACCACTACCACCCTTGTCAATATTACGGATGATTTAAGGTCTGGCATGGAAAATGGAAAGCTAACAGTTCTTTGCCTTCTAGATTTCAGCAATGCCTTTAACACTGTTGACTTCGATGTGTTACTTTCCATATTGGGCTCTCTCAACATATCTCCTGGAGTAATTGACTGGTTTCGTAGTTACCTGTTCGGTCGCCGACAGCGAATCCGATTGGATGACATATATTCTCCTTGGTCGAATATCGCTGTCGGTGTCCCTCAGGGTGGCGTTTTATCCCCTTTGCTGTTTTCTTTATTCATAGACTCCATCTCTAACAAATTACTTTCTTCCTACCACCTTTATGCAGACGATTTACAAATATATACTCAAGAAGCAGTTATGAATCTTCCAAAGGCCATAGCTTTAATAAACGAAGACTTGTCAAAAATACAAAAATGGGCCCATAGATATGGAATCATGGTAAACCCGAGTAAGACTCAAGTGATTTTAATCGGAGGTTCACGACAACTAGCCAAGCTTGACCTGACATCTTTACCTAATGTATCATTTAATGGCACCACTATCCCTTACAGGGAAAGGGTAAAAAACCTAGGAGTATACTTAGACAGTACTCTTTCGTGGTCGGCACAAGTTGAGAATGTGAGTGGCAAATTGTTTCGCTCTGCTGGATCCCTGAGAAGGCTCCGCAACCTTCTACCAGTTAACACCAAGACCGCGCTTGCACAATCTCTTCTTCTTCCTATTCTTGACTATGCTGATACCAGCTATCTTGATCTAAATGAAAACCAACTTGATAAACTTGAGCGTCTCCAGAATATTTGTATTAGGTTTATATTTGGTTTACGCAAATATGACCACATCACAGAATTCCGTACTAAGCTCAAGTGGTTGCCCATTCGCCTTCGAAGGAATACTCATATTCTTTGTCTTCTGTACAACATTCTCTTCAATCCTGCTACTCCTCACTATCTCAAACAACGTTTTACGTTCCTCCATGACACACATACAAGAAACTTGAGATCGTCAGTAACCTTGACTCTGGAAGTTCCAGCGCACTCAACAAATTTCCTTGACAAGTCGTTCTCCGTCAAAGCGGCGCGCTTATGGAATGAATTGCCATTGACAATTCGACACGCAAAGACACTGGCAACTTTCAAGAAACATCTTAAAGAGCACTACTTATCATTGTAATTGACTCTATTTATAGATATTTATGTGTATGTATTTATATGTATTTATATATATATATTTATTTATTGTGTTTATGTGTATATATGTATATTATTTTATATATATGGGTATGTATGTATTTATGTGGGTATTAATGTATGTGTATGTATCTAACTTGGTTGATAATATACACATATTTAAACAAACAACTGTACACCGCATATTTATTCTCCGAATTTATTTTTCCATGCTAAGGTTGTCTGGAAGAGATCGCAGAATGCGATAAGACCGCCGATTGTATTTGATCTACTATGTACTAAATCACTATAATGTATTTTATAAACTGTGTACAATAAAGAGATATTCTATTCTATTCTATTCTATTCCATTTAGTTGCTTAGCTTGGAACTAGAGGGCGCTGTGTGTATTGTGTCCAAGATATTATTATTATTTTCACTGAACGTAAAATTCGCGTCAAAGTATACTACACTAATTGCGTATACTTTTGAGGGTACATATGTCATCATAATGATAAGAACCCACTTATGGGGATTATAGGGATTATCGTTTATAAAAATTGAGGTCATCGGTGATAATAGAATATTAACTGTATTACCAAGTCCTTGGAGGCACCCTCGCCTTATAACAACTGGTGTACTGATTATATCAAGTTCTCGTGGTTGCTGTTGGAGGACGCCTGATTGGACAATAAGTGTGTCATGGCGAACAGTATTTTTGGACTAATGACTGTATAATTATTGATTGTGTTCGTATGAAAATAGACTAGAGCGATAAAGAATGGACAGAGATGGGCTTTTAAATTATTTATATTTCACCTCAATGACGACCAGAACTGTCAAGTGTTAATATTTATTAGTTTTATTTTTAAATTGTGTATTTGTGTATTTTCATAACATAATAAAAGGTCCTATGAAAGATAAAACTTTTTAGATTAAAGTATTTTATTTGAATCTAGCTGACCCTGCGAACTTCGTACCGCCTTATTATGTATCTTTAGTACGAAAAAGGCTAGTATTCTACTCATATTATTTAGTGGCAGCGTGATAATACTTATATAAAGTAGCTTAAAGACTTTGTGTTTAAAAAAAATGGAGATTTAGGTGTTCATGTTAGTTTACACGAAAGATCGCCCCAGATTAAAAATACAAGATATATTTTTTTAAAGTAAAGTTTCATCTTTTTAAAAAACAAATGTTACTTAAGTCGGTGCGTGATTCAAGTTTGTATAATTTAGTAAAACACCCTCTTTACTTAATGGATTATGCATCCCATCAACACACATCAACTGAAGCCCTGCATTCGTCCGTTAGCTTGGTCCATCGCCGGACGAATACATCCTTTGTAATTGTAGTAGACTAATTTGTCTGCAGTTTGTAAATAACCACCATATAATAATAAAATATCACTTATGTACAATGATGACGAGTGAGGATAAGAACTAGTTTGTGGAACACTTTAAGTAATATTACATACTCCAGACACGCTAATGGTCCTGTACTACACTTACATATACCGGAGATTGTTTATTAAAATAAGTAAAAAAAAAGAACTTCGAGTCCATTTAAATAACAACCGCTTTCTTACACAACAAAAGTCGTTAAACCAATACACCCGTACACCAACTGATCATCGTCTCCCCCCTAATATAAACATTATGCAAATTGTTTAGGGCAATGGTGATGAAACAGGTCGTGGCATACGGGTGCAGTGTAGCTGTCTCTATATTTCTATATAGGCTGAAGATACTGTACTGTGTGCTGGACGAGATTTGGGTCAGAGATACCTCCCGGACACGTGCGTCGTGGCGGTATTGTTTCCCAAAGCGGTACCCACTTACCAAGTCAAGTTAGTCTACATGGCAAGTCTTGTCATGTAGACTCGCTCTTTGTGGTGTAGCGTTTCTGAATCAAAGTGCAACGTATACCCAAGCATGTCTTTATTCTATTATTGGTTTACAATTACTATCTGCTTATCAAAGATGTAACCAACGTAGGTCATAATTAATGCAGTTAGGGACTCAATCTTCTTAGCACTAAATTGATATTCTATCGTAATGATGTGTGATAAAGGAATCTGATGGACGATGATGTGTAAAAAGTTTTATTTAATAAACATAACATAACTTCACCCTTCACCCTAAAGATGTAGGCAGCGGCTGTTAGCCTCGTCTCGCCGTTATGTTTACGTCCCAAATGGAATAGGTGGCGAACCCATTTGCCATACCGGGCACAATAGTTTCAATATAGTCATCGATATTTATCACGTCCGAAAATAATTTCGAAAAGCCATTGGCGTGAGCCGGGGACTCGAACCCGCGACTTCTTGATTCAGAAGCGGGGTGCTCGACCACTGGATCGTCGAGACTTTTTTAATGAATGGAATTGAATGATTTCCTTCTTGCTTTAATTTTCGCTTTCATTTATGTGTGTCACTCGACAATTTACATTGTGTAGAAAATATCATACGAAATCTGTGTGAATCAGGACCATTGTTGGGTGTACAATAGTGCAGATTCAGAGTACGAACATAATGTGCTTTTAATCTCTCTTGATCTCTCAGTGCGACCAACGCGAAACAAAAAATAAATAAATTCATACATGTTGGAAACATCACTTGATTAAGACTTCAGTTATTTTTTTAAAGCACGCTATTATATTTAGTAATATACTAAAGGTTGTTTTTAAATACTTAACTGTGGGCGGCTGTACCAAATAATATTTGTCGAAGCGTTGTCGAATCCATATTCCGCCAAACGGCAGTTACTCTAAAGCTTTTTTACTTAGAACAGACAACGATGTAACGGACACCAAAAATAATCTCAGAAAAAAATAACAACTGCATCCAGTGCTAACGTCAGTAGAGCCATGTTGCATTGTTGCAGATTGACCGAAGACATACCACAGTCTCTCATAATATCGACTTGTGGCTCATGCCGCGTTTTCCTCGGTGAGAGAGGTATCCGGGGACCCAATCCCTTCCCCTTTCCCCTCTCCATCCCACTTTCTTACCATCAGGTGACACGCCTGCTCGTTTGCCCTCTTATAAAAAAAACGTCGGAAACGGCCTACGATAATATCATATAGGACACATGTATTGTCGATTACAATATCTGGTTTGGCAGTACCTACTTGGCGCCACAAGTGTCGTGGTGTCCGGTGAGAAACCTAGCATTAAGTAATTTTTAACATCCTAGAGTGTGAATGTAGAATTTAGACAAAAACACACTCGTACACGCAACTCCACTTAAGATGTTTTACGTAACTTATTTATAAATAAGTGTAGTGAGACGCTTTGTGTTCACGTAATAATAATTACGCTGAAATAATGGTTAAAATATAGATAAGTGTCTCAATGGTCCAGAGGTGTAGCTCTCCGCTTCTGATTCAGAAGTCGTGGGATTGATTCCGGGCTCACAGCAAAGATTACTCAGAATTCGGCACGCCTTTTTCGACCCAAAGGTGTAGGCAGCGGCTGTTAAAGCCTCGACTCGCCGAATCGTTACTTACGTCACAAATGGTTCACAAAGTTGACAGTCATCGGTTTAAATATGTTTCTTTTAACTAAGGACAAATTTGATTTTATTTTATCTCGTTTCCTAATGGACGTCAATTAAATAGCATTTATAAATGATTTTGATTTGATTGAACATTTTGAGCAGTTCATTATTTTATGCGTATATAAACCTCCTTCCGCTGATCTTAATTTATTTATTGAAATCATGGATGAAGCCCTAGCCAAAGTTAGTAACTCTGATAAAACTATTTTAGTCTGCGGGGATTTTAATGTCAATATTCTTGATAATACAATTGCTTCCTGTAAAATTTTAAGTCTTTTTAAGTCCTATAATTTAGTAAATTTATTTATGGAGCCTACCAGAATTAGCGCCACTAGTGCTACCTGCTTAGATAATATATACACAAATATTAGTCCAACACAAAAAAGTATTATTAATAAATTAGATTCTGATCATTGTGGGCAAATGATTAGTATTAAAATAAAAAATAAAAAAGAAGTAAAAAAAACAATTACTTTTGTGCCAGTAACAGCTAGTCGCTTGGAACGTATGAGAGTTAACTTATCTAATAACTTGCCGTTGTTTGATGATGACTTAGAACCCAATTTGATGTATAGTCTATTTTTTAATTCTTTTCTTCGCGAATTTAACTCAATATTTACTTCCAGGGAGATGACTGTTACTAATACCCCTGTCTTTGGGGACTGGGCAACCATAGGTATTCATAAGAGCAGGCAAACTTTGTATATGTTATACTATGAAAGACAATTCAATAGTAGTGAACAGTTTGGAAATCATGTAAAATTATATTCAAGGATTTTCAAACGCGTTTGTCAAGTCGCGAAATCTAATTTTATTAAATCTAAAATTAAAAATAGCAGTAATAAGATCCAAGCCACTTGGACAGTCATCAATGAAGAGACTGGTAGGAGTCGAATCAGGGACTCAGAATTTACGTTAAATATTAATGGACATGTTACCAAGTCAGATTGTGAGGTGGCCAATGCCTTTGATGATTTTTTTTCTGTTTTCCCTGTCAATCTTACTAGTGCTCTAGGCTCTTCCACTTCCATTGCCGAGTCTTTGCTTAAAGATAACGTGCCTGAATTTTTTAACGATTTTCACTTCCGTCATGTTAATGGGTGTGATTTAAGTAACGCGTTTAAATCAATTAATATGAAAAAGACAGCTGATTTATGGGGCATCTCTGTGCATATTATAAAATCTTTATTTGACACTATTGTTCCCGCCTTAATTCTGATATTTAATAGATGTATTGACTGTGGTGTGTTTCCTGACTTGATGAAATTAAGTAAAATCATTCCATTGTATAAATCGGGTAGTACATTAGACCCCACTAACTTCAGACCAATATCAGTACTACCGACAATAAGTAAAATTTTCGAAAAGCTTATCCTCGCACAGCTACTAAAATACTTTAATGATAATAATCTGCTGCACAATAAGCAATTTGGTTTTACGCGCGGACGGTCAACATGTGATGCGGGGATTAGATTATTAGAATGTATATTTGAAGCCTGGGAGGAGTCACGGGATGCCTATGGAATATTTTGTGACTTGTCTAAGGCTTTTGATTGTGTGCAGCATGAAACTCTGGTCAGAAAATTACACCACTACGGTATAAGAGGCATCGCTTTGGATCTTCTCATTTCTTATCTGAGTGATAGGATTCAAAGAGTATATGTTAACGGGAAGCTATCACATGGATCAGCTGTAGCAATGGGAGTGCCACAAGGCTCTATTTTGGGACCTTTCCTGTTTCTTTTGTACATTAATGATCTGCCATATCTTGTGAAAAATAATCATGAAATAGTTTTGTTTGCAGATGACACTTCTTTAGTTTTTAAGGTAAATAGACAACAGACAGTAATTGACGATGTAAACAATGCTCTTTCTAAAATTGTAAACTGGTTTAGTGCTAATAATTTGCTTTTAAATAGTAATAAAACCAAATATGTTAAATTTTTTACAAAAAATGCTAAACAAGTAAAAACCAGTGTAGTGATGGACAATGAGAGATTGGAATTGGTCAATAAGGTTGTCTTCCTTGGTATAACATTAGATTCTAAATTACAATGGGGCCCACATATAGAAACGTTGTCAGGCAGACTAAGCTCAGCAGCTTACGCTGTAAGGAAAATACGTCAGCTAACCGATGTTGATACTGCGCGTTTAGTTTATTTTAGCTATTTCCACAGCATTATGTCGTACGGCTTATTGCTTTGGGGTAGTGCCGCGGATGCAGATTCAGTTTTTGTGCTCCAGAAACGAGCCGTTCGTGCTATCTATATGATGAGTCCCAGGGATACACTAAGAAATAAATTCAAAGAAATAAGAATTATGACATTTTATTCACAATATATTTATGAAAATCTTATTTATGTTCATAAATATAAAACTAAATTTAAGAAAAACTGTGATGTTCATAAACTAAATTTAAGAAATAAAAACAAACTCGCTGTGCCCACTACTAGGCTCCATAAAATCTCGAACTCGTTCCCAGGTCAATGTATACGCTTTTACAATAAACTTCCAAACGACGCGATTGAATTATCCATGGGAAAATTTAAAAATTATATTAAAAGTAGATTATATCAAAGGGCTTATTATTGTATCGCAGACTATATAAACGATAAAAAAGTTTGGAATTGAACTGCTCCTTTTGTGTTGTATTGATTGTACTTATCACTATTTGTTAAACTGGATATTTGAAAAGAGTCGGCCTTGAGTTTCTTGCCAGTTCTTCTCAAGAAGCCTTGACGCCGGAACTGGCACTTAGATTCGCTTTCACATTCAAGACAGTGTGATGAAAGGGAATCTAAGCTCCGTGTTTTTTTTTTATGTGACGATTCTAAGTACTTTGTAAAGTCTATGGAATAAAGATATTTTGAATTTGAATTTGAATTTGAATTTAAATGCTTAATAAGGATGTATAGCATGCGAATCGAGTGAGTCACTTAACTGAGATCACTCTCTTACATGAACTGTTCGAACTGCACGAATATACATTATTACCATTTTCAATATACATGTTATAATTCTGAAGAACGTGGGTGTTTATCTGCTTTACGAAGATTTTTAGTACAATTACGTCAGTGTACAGTGTATGTAGTGACAGCGGGCCGAGGGCGAGTGCACGCGATGTACACCTCTAGGCGTCAAATGAATTACATAAAAGCCGAGCACCATTTTTTTTATTGTATGAAGGTAATTGTTGCGTGCGAAATGCGATGACGCGCCACAGGCTTCTTCCGCGTACAGATTTTCCACAGCATTGAAAAATGTCACGTACTGGCCGTAAACGTGAACTGTGCATCGACTCGCCTGAACAGAGCTTACGTTACGTTACGTATTTACAACCCCGTAGCGATCGTAGCGAGTCGCCTCTACGATACAGTTTATTGGCTCTTTAAACCATCCTGAATGTCGTTTGGTTTATTTAACCGTCCGTCAAACTTCAGTGTAGCGCGCGCCATCACGTCGACCGCACGCGTCGTCAGATCACTCCGAGCGACGAATACCATGTGAATTGTATCTTCCGTAACTAACTACGATATTACATGTTCATATTGGACAAACGAAATAGTTCACGGGATATTGTACTGCAGTGAAGTCTGCTGACACTCCGAGTGGCATTAATAAACGTTTTAAAAAAAATACGCGTCGAGTTATGGAGATTAGACTGTCCAATCGGATTTACCAGTGAAGTGCCTTCGTGTGATGAGGAGTTTGAACAAGGGTTCCGATAGCCAGCAAAATTAATTCTTACACGGAACTAGACGAGCGTGCGGTGCAGCCCAGGGGGGCTCTCCGCCGCCGCCAATTCATCAAAGGTTGGAAGAAGACCATGGGGGTTATATCCAAAACCTTCGGCGTTGTCTTCAGTCTGTGAGTAGTTGTTGTTATTAATAAAATCTTTTACCGTATTATTAGTGAAAGTATATGTTTTTTTAAAAATGAGTTTATCGTAGTAATTTATCGTGTTCACAAATGGAGTTAGAGAATACTGGTAATAAAGGGCTTTTTTACGGTGCGTAACAATGTTAGAGTGCGTCAGTTCTGTGCGCTTGCGCAAGTGTTCTTATTCGCACGTTCGTCGCGTCGTCGTTATGCGTGTGCATCAGATCCAACTGTGATATACAGTTTCTTAAAACAAGCCAAGCTTTCTTCTCAACCACCTACTTGGAACTTGGAAAAATAGACAACATAAGAATTAATCTAAGAAAATTAACAGTACGTTATTATGAATACTGAAAGCTATAAAGCATCCAAAGAGTGTGTTTATATTGATTAATTAAATGCAAGAATTAGCATAAAAATGTTATCTTTTAAACATTATAATTCAGACGTAACTTGGCTTAAATGGAATAATCACTCTCGTTTTCTATCCCGCCTCACTAGAAGCGACCGAAGACTTGTGCAAAAATATCAGCGTGTGCGTGACCCATCAGCTTTTCTTTCTTCCGACATTGTTAATTTATATCGCATATTCTCACAGAATTAGCGCGATCTGTAAACACTTTCTTCATTTCACGTAAAGAAATTAATTTAAAAAAAAAAGAAATTAAAGAACTATGAAACTATGAAAAGTAAAGTAAAACTATGTGTTAAATTTTTGGTAGATTGAAAAAAAATAAATGCAGCAAATTAATCGATTCTTAATACAAGACGTAGACTAATTAACTAACGTAAACCAACGTACTCAATATAAATACATATACATAATATGTCTAAGCTGATAGTCTCGGTGGTCCAGTGGTGGAGCAAACGGCTTCTGAATCCAGAGGTCGCGGGTTCAAATCCTGGCTCACACCAATGACTTTTCGAAATTAATTTCGAAAGTTATGTGTGATAAATATCGATGACTAAAACTTGGTGCCCGGTATGGCAATAGGTTCGCCACCTATTCTATTTGGGACGTAAACATAACGGCTAATCGAAGCTTAACAGCCACCGCCTACACCTTCGGGTAGAAAAAGGCGTGAAGTAATGTATCTAGGCTGATGAAATTAATTCTTAATTAACGGTCAAAGAAAACTTAAACGACTTATACTTTTGTGTTGTCACTCAGTTTGAAAGTCCTTTTCAAATGACATTGTCGTCAAGAGTGTTGTCACTTTAAATATTAATATATTCATTATTTATATTTGAACGGTCCTTATCATTCACTACAATCATTGGACACTTCAAATAGAAATACATAGTTCAATATCAAAGGCTTTGTCATACATTGCGTGTTCTATAGCAATTATTGGTACAAAACAAGTATTATTTATAATACATACTTATACATATTATGTATTTTGAGTACATATATACTTATAATCTACATACGAATTACTGCTGTTTATTAAGTTGCTGAACCTATTTTGCTATAAAATTGCTTATATATAACTTGTGATGTTGCAGATGTCCATGGACGGCGCTAGTCGCTTACCATCTGTGTTCCCTTAACTGTGCCCACGTTTCGTTAGCTTCACAGCCTCCGTCCTCACAAGAAATTTATCGAAACCTAAAAACTTCACTTTTTATCGATATACTTTCTTGTTAAATAAAATTCACAAACACATAATAATATGTATTAATTTCTATATTATTTGTTGTCAGTATATAGCTGCGTTACGGGTGTTACTAAAATACAACAGATGTGTTTGTGGAGCCTGCCTACTGCCCGCCCCAACGGCCGCGTTGGGTTGCTCAACAAACCTTGTATTTCTAATGGATTGTTTACTCGCTAGAACCAAGCTGATTTCATTTTCTGCTGAATCTTTTCTCGTTAAATTAACTAATTAATTTACTCCTCGACGCCCAGAGTAATAAATTTTGAATTCTATAGATGATGCCTAATGAGTCCATTGCCAATTTGTCATCAATATTTCTTACTCCAAAAATTCCAAAAAGAGATTTTAGGTTTTTTTTATTCAAATTATAGAACTCGTATTGATATAGCGGTGAAGGCTACATATTAACGGCCAACTGAAGTGTATGTACAGACATGCATTTGTCAAGCGCCACCGGAACCTAATCGCCCTCCGATCTTCAAGGGAAGTGGCGTGCCTACACCCATGTATCCCGTATTGGGACATGAAAATGTTTTATCGCGATAACCCAATTTGAACAACGAGTTGTTTTATATGCTGTAATGCAAATATTCCAAGAGGAGACAACCGTTTCGTCACCAATTTAGCAGTCATGGTCACTGAGTTTGAATTAACGATTGTTTTTTTATGAGTTTGGGGGTGCAAGCTAGCAAGCGAGTCACTTGGTGGTAAGTGACTAACGCCGCCGATACACCCTAGCAATATAGATAGTGCTACAATTGCATTGCCGACTACTAAAGGAGACTTGATGGGAAGGATAGGGGAAGGGATTAGCTCTCTGTAAACCAATCTCACTGAACGAAACGCGCGACATGACTCGCTTTACGTCGATATTACGAGAGGGCGTGGTATTTGCAGCGAAGTGTTGGCTCTACCATCGTAAAACATCGGTTCCTCCATACGAGATTTTAACTAAGTTTCTATTTATTTTTCTATAATCTTTTTGTGATTGTGGGCGTTGATGATGGTCTTGTATGGTGATGATATGCTCATCAAATATACTTATAAAGCGAACTTGCCAACTTTTAAAATAAAAATGATTTACATAAAATGTACGCCATACATACAACAACTGAATTATTCATGCAGGAGAATTCTTCTCATCGGTTTTTGTATTATTTCATACTAGTTTATACATTCCCTTGTTATGTACGCATCTTAGTTCGATAGTACGATTTTTTCCGATCACATTAAAATATCAAGAATTAATTTAAAAAAATGTATCCATCTGCAAATATTCATCCAGTCCTGTTCATCAGTTGACCCATGATTCGGTAACAGATATGCAAAATTTTGAGACTTGCGTATCTATAGTATTAGGTAGTGAGATAGATTCGCAGCCAGTAGAAATTAAAAATTTTTACAAATCATAAGAACAGTGAATACCAACTGTCTTTTAATAAAATTTCATCAAAAGCGGTACAAAAGCCTTCGGCGGTAAGTAACTGATTAGAAGTAATTTATATTGTTTATTATAAATTCGAGCTCATAAGAATTATTTAACGAGAAAAGCTAGAATTCTAACTAGTTTTTTTTTTATAAAGTATGTAATTAAATTAGACATATAAGCCACTTGTGGAAAAAATTATTAAAAATAATTTTAAAAAATGTCTTCTAAGAAAAATCAGTTTTACTTTTAAATAACTACATTGAAAAAATCATTGCCGTAGGTACATAACCTAAACAATTACTTAAGAGTTTCCGGTTTGATTCTCGGGTCGGTTAGTGATATTGAATACCTTGGAATTGCCTGTTGTGAGAGTAGCAGCGCTACCTGGAATCGGGTCGGGTGGCTGTCAGTAGGTCCAACCCCCTATACGTTGGACTAAATATAGGAGGCAAACGTGGATGTAATGTAATACACCTCTACCTGTCCCTACGGAATGTGCAGGCGTGATCGTGTCGTGGATAAAAAAGTTATATGTCTACGTTTTATCAAATAATCAGAGTGTCTCTTATTTTTTTTTATTGTACTTCATTCAATAACGATAAAAGAAATTGTGCTTTGTGTTCATATTACATTTTTTTGGCATTCAAATGCGATCTGTGATTGCGTTTGTGGAATTTTTGGTTTATATACATATCTAAATTTAAGTAATAATTAATAATACAAATGAATAGTAAAAGTAATTTCCATTTAAAAGATTGACTTTAGTTAACGAACGGAAATATAATCGATACGGTGGGCTTCCATTTTATTTATAACTTTGTTGTTAGTACCTAATTTTACGGTGCGCGATATCTGCATAACAGATCTAGATGACATGTAATACACTCTAAGTAATTAAGAACTAAGTAATTAATAAAAAAACTTAAGTAAAGGATACCAAAAACTTGGTTTTCGCGAACAGCTATGATGTGGACATCTTCAAAAAGAAATTGAATAGGTTTTTAACAGGCCATTACGCTTCCGCACCAACTACTTCCTCAACAGTTACCATCAGGTGATGTATTGTCAAGCACTGATCTGTGTAAAATACAAAACTCTTTAAATAAAATCCGTCCACCTACATTTTTATGGAGAGATAATGTCAATCCATAAGCTTTAACAATCGCTAGTACAATTAAACAGGATAGCCGATTGCTATAACGCCAGCCATTGACCAACACCGGTGTGCGTACCTACTTATCGCGCCACATCTGATAGTAAATAGGGCGAAGTTCCGCAAATATGGCAACCAGCTAGTACATTATTTATCTTGATGTAATTTAATATTTATAACGATTCCACGGGGCTTTAAATTTTATTCGTCAACTACAGGTGACGCTGTCTGCACCTTGGACTTAAAATAACTATTAGTTTTGCTGTAAACAGAACTGGAAATTCTTCTAATCAGATATCGCCGTAACTTCAACGCCAACTAAGGGCTTTTGAACTACTTAACTATTGGATCGAAGCGGAGTATGGCAGGACTTACTTAAGTTTGAGATGTATTGATATTTCTTTTACTAATATATGACGCAATGATTTTGGAAATAATTTATACACCAACATTTGTGATATTGTGATATTTATCGTTATTAAAACCGACGTTATATAATTAATAATGGTGATTATAATAATTTAGTTTCACTTTTCTATTTTGTTACTTGGACACCACTTCACAATAACATGTACGACACACAGCTTCCTCTGCCTTTCCACAAATACACATCCTGTGTTGTGGATTTAATGATCGTGAGAATACGTAACTTTGTGTGTTATGTTCGGTTAGAATTATTGTTGGCGATATCTTTTTTTTTTTACCAAGATTTTAATATACAGCCTGTATATACGACAATAAATTACATTTATTAATTACAACTATATCGTTTTATCTACGGTGAAACTGTTTGTTTATATGTCTGCTTGCAATCATTTTTAAAATTGCTAAAACAATTGTGATGGCATATCTATACAGACAATAATAATTAACAGATATACCTAATACTCTGATTTCGAAAAACATTCGAAAACATTGCACTTATTTGCATATGGAAAACTTATCGAGTCCAAATTTGCTACTTCCTCCTTTTTTGGGTATTGGCACCATCAAGTTACATTTACGAGGAATGTTTTAAGTGTATTACTTATTTTCAAACTTGCTTTATGCAGACAAAGTCGCGGGTGAATGCCAATAGGACAAAAGTAAAATAAGATCATTAGCGGCTCGCGCACACATCTTTTAGATGTGTAATTAACTACAGGATGTTGTCTCAGGACACCTACGGCCTGTACGCAATATAATTATGTAGATAAATATATATATATATATTTAATTATATTTTTCAATAACTTTTATGGTATTCGTTATCGTTTTGCAAATAGCAAATAACGATAATAGTGTCCAATATTTCTAATAGGTATTAACGATTTGACGGCTACGAAATTACAAAAATATCCTTCCATTTTAGCACAATCGGATAAAACGTGTATTTAATTCCGACGGCAAAAGTTTTAAGTCATCTATTTGGCAAGAGAATAATGTCCATATGTGGATAAATAAAGTCTATAAATTAAAACGTACATTAACTATTAATTAGTTCCTCAGTCGGCGATTAGAACGAAATCTTCAAAATATCTTCAAAGCCACAGAAGACTATTTATGGCTACAAGTGACAATTCATCTGTGAAAAGACTCGCAGGAAGCTCTCAAACATATCAAAAGACTTTAAATCTTCTACTTTTTCTTCTTTAGAAGTGTGCACGAAACTGTATTGCCTGGCATTTGATCAAAGTGATATATGAAATACCAGAAATGAGATACTTATAACTAAGAGTAGTCAAATACGATTAAACAATTCTCATATATTATTTAACAATCTGGTTGTATAGTCTCGGTGGTCCAGTATTCGAGATCCCGGCATCTGATTCAGAAGTCGTGTGTTCGAATTCGGGCTCACATCAATGATGTCTCGGATTTTTTTTCGGAAGTTATATCGATGACTGACAACTGTGTGCCAGGTTCGCCACCTATTTCCATTTGGGTCGTAAAGTAACGATTCGGCAAATCGAGGCTTTATCAGCCGCTGCCCAGACCTTCGGGTAGAAAAAGGCGTGAAGTTACGTTACGTTAATAAGACTTAGAAATTAATTAGGAAAGAGTAGATGTACCTGAAAACCTTTCTTTGTACACTGTATAGCCCCGTGTATTGGCAGACTATTAATGTCTTAGTATAGTAATATATATAAGAAATAGTTTAGTGTTTTGATATAGACACTAAAATATTTTTTAGTATATTTTTACATTTTATTTAGGTAAGTATATGTACATATAAATAGATCTATACAGCTTCCTTATTTTTGGAGTAACATTTCACGCAGTGGTTGAAGCGAAGGTGATGAAAGCTCGACGTCTTCCTGGAAAATTGGGCTATCTGCCAATTATTTATATAGTTATACGCATTTAAATCACCGTAGATTTAAATCAATATTATAGAGAAACAAAGTTTGTTTGTTTATCTGTTAGAACGCTCTACTCTCGGGAACTGTATTACAAATAGCGTTGTGCTATTTATTATTATGTAGCTCAACTATTGTTAAAATACTATAAATCAAACAATCGTTGCTTTTTATATACATATTTCTAAATCATTTGTAGGTTTCTCTTCTCAATCTTTACCAAATCTCCAAGAAAAATAAATATTATAAGTCGTATCTGAGACGGAATTACTAAGACCATATAAAAACTCTTATTTTAAGGCGATTAGAAAATATTGATAAACTCGGAATATTAAGCTCTTTTAATTTTGAGTATAAACAATATATTTTGGTCCAAACACGTCATATATGAATCATGCGTTCAGTTGATTTGTTACAGTTTTATTGTTACACTTCATTCAATATTCATATTTTCACATAACGACCTTCCATTGCGTTTGTTGGAATATTTTTTTTTGTTATCTTCTGTCATCATTCGATGGGTCGAAATACAGACTAACCTCGTTAGATAAGCATCTAGTGTGGCGTATATTTCGCGCGAAAGACGCAAAAATTTCATCATGCCTACTGCATCTGGACTTAGCGTTATAAAGCTGAAGAGTTGGTTTTTGAACGCTCTAAACCCAGGATTTCTTTCGATGACTTTCGATTTGAATTAAAAAATTATTTAAATATTGTAAAGTCTTTTTATCGAGGAAGATTTTACTTTACATAGCATCAAACTGCGACCAATAGCAGCGGAACTCTGGCTAAAACATAGCACACGCATTCAGCTATTAGTGAATAAAAGCGTGAAAGTCTGTTCTCGACCATCAGTCAGACTGACTGATGGTCAGACAATAATTAAATATATTCAAAATAAATACATATATAAATATATAAACGAAAACGCATAAACAAACACGAATCTTTATGTAGTTACATTTTAACTTTTAAGTTTAAAATAACAAAACTTACTTGGTGCACACACACATACATATATTCTATATCTAATCGAGACAATTATTCATTTGAGTACACAAATCGTAAAGCGCGATTGTATGTCCGTTATCGATGTCAAAAACAAACTATGGCTTTGACTCTGCCTGTCCTTACATCGCTACAGGACACGACGTTTTTTACGATATCCCGTAAATCTTTTCCTTTTTAAACATCGTGTAAGATGTTGGCGTGCTCCTATGTGTATAATCGTTTGCTTTTGGGGCACCAATCAAATCGCCATAAACCGTAATGGTCGGTCGTAATCCACTCGATATGGGAACCATTATTGTCTTCAATGGCTCTCGCTATGATACAGATAAACTGTATTGTCTAATCGATATCTGACAAGCGATTTTTTATCTTATTTCCTTTCTGATTAAGTACTTTAATGGTATCCAAGATGGTTACGTTTTTGGGATTTTGGCCGCATTAGAGTCGGTCCTAGAGTTTGGTCAAACACCGTGCTATAGATTATAACGTGTGTGGAGAATCAGACTTTTCTCATGCTCATTGTTTTTTTTTTTCTTTTTGTAACAATATACATACATTCAATTCTTGGCGTTTTTTTTTTTGCTTTTCGTACATTTTTAACCTAGAAATAAAACCGTTAAGTGTGTTAATTGCTGTCACTTGTATTTTACTTCGTCGTAATCTGTCTTTAATAGAGTGTGTTTGTTTTATTGTTTTTTGAAGTTCTATATTTGTAATTTTGTACAAATCTACCATTCACTCGCTTTTGGCATATAATCTCTCTCGCGCCAAAAGATTGGTGTAAATTTTACCATGCTACCGTGCTATTTTTATACATTTTCTATTAAGTTTTCAACAAAATACTTGGTCTCAAATACTAGCGTCTTTTTTTGGTGTACATAATCTTTATTTAAATCTACTTCTTCTACGATCTACTTTATTTAAATAATAATAAAGGGAGGAACTATTTTCACATAATTACAAGGATTGTATATTGCATTTTACGTGTCATTCACCCGCTAATAAGGTTCAGACTGAAGTTTTGTTACAATAACATTATAAAGTTGTGCCATTATCCCCAGGGAACACGTTACTGGAATGAAAAGTAACTTCTAGATGTCAATATTTATCTAATTCCATTTAACGGTTGACCACTGATTTAGTTAAACATGCATCCAAACAACTCCACAAGCATTTTCATTTATTAAATTAGTAAGAAAATGAGATATATATATATATATATATATATTGTACCTACATAAATATCACGCCGTCTGTGTATACTGTAGCCAAGGCCGTACATTTTTGCACAAGTTCACTGTGCGTAACAATAAGCCTCCTTGGGAACTAGGAGCGGTCGCCTGGAGTGGCATTGTGTGGACAAGTCTAACTGGATATTGGACTGGCTGCTGCAAGGACCAAGGACATTGATAATTACAAGGCAATTGTCCATATAAGTGTTCTAGTTTAATTGATGAATATGTTGAAACTTAAGCTTCAGCTCGTGAGCTTGTCTAGTTGAAATGTATTGATTTGTTATTATTATATGAAAATTTTAAACAGTTATAAATTATTAAAGAAATTCTGTTTGGAGGATATAATGTGATATGAAAAAATATAAATGTTTGGTATAATAAATAATGACGCCTATAGTTCAAATTATATACCTATATATATAGAAATAATAAAACATAACCTCACGCCTTTTTCTACCCGAGGTGTAGGTTGTTAAGCCTCGACTCGCCGTTATATTAACGTCCCAAATAGAATATGTGGCGAACCTATTGCTATACCGGGCACAAAGTTTTAAGTCATCGATATTTAATCACACATAACTTTCAAATTAATTTCGAAAAGTCATTGCTTTGAGCCAGGATTCGAACCCGCGACCTCTGGATTCAGAAACGGGGTGCTCGACCACTGGACCACCGACACTAGAATTAATAATCCTGTGTCTTTGTGTTGTGCTACGGGCCGCTGTTCGGAAAAAAAAAATATATTAAAGTTAAATTAGTTCACTGCCTATTTGCCGTTATGATTGAAATAGAAATATTATTCGACCATATTTAAAATTTATTTTTTGTTATTATTTTCCCGATATTTATGGCAATGGACATGCAACCTATACCATAGTTGCAGATAGTGCATTAGGGAATTAGGTGCACGGGAAAGTCACAAAAACTATAGTTGTGAATGACATCATAGTTTTTATGACACAAGTTGTAATAACAGTGTTATAATGTCACAGAACATATAAGGCTTATTTAGGCACTGCGCAGGAGTGTCTACAACGTTCTATCGGTCCAATCGGTCATTGTCCTTAAGTTTCCAACTAACAAGATATTACTCATTTCTTTTGATACAATACTTTAGTTTGTAAACAGCTATATAGTGTTACAAAAAAAAGCTTTTTCCTATTTATGTATCTAATTGACTGTAGTTAAAAACGACGGGCCTTGTGGGGAATCGGTAGAACTACTAACTATTTGTGTGGTGTCTGGGTGTTTTCTATGTATTATAAGTATGTATTTAGAAAAGAAAAGTATATATGTGTTAATATCCGTTATCTATTATCCATAACACTTGTGTTATGGATAATAGATTTGGTTGCTTAGCTTGGAACTAGAGGGCGCTGTGTGTATTGTGTCCAAGATATTATTATTATAAAACCCTTTCACAATGAACACGGGCCTCTGAGTCAGCACAGTTTTAATGGGCTTTAATTAAGTTGCAGCGGGAAGCTATCGGGAGGTCAGAGTTTAACAAAGTCGCATTTCCTTCATTGTTATAGCCCTCCTCCCTCCCCCTTGGCCCCCAGCCACATCCACACCATCATCGCCACCACTCCATTGTGTCGTGCTCCGACTTCCGCTGGACATGTTTGTAACGCTCATTAATTATAAATGAATCAAGGGTTCAGTACTTGTGTCACTAACGAGCGTGTTGAAAAGTAAATTTGACTGGAAACGTATTACTTTGTTTATTTCTTATTTTATTTATTACAAGGCACAAAATTTTCAGTCATCGATATTCATCACACATAACTTCCGAAAACAAAAACCTATTGCCCGGTATGGCAATAGGTTCGCCACCTATTCCATTTGGGACGTAAACATAACTGCGAGACGAGACTTAACAGCTGCTGCCTACAAATTCGGGTAACAAAGGCGTGAAGTTATGTTATGTTAACTTCTGAAAACAATTTCAAAAAGTCATTGGTGTGAACCGGTGCCAGGATTCGAACCTGCGACTGCATGATTCAGGTGCTCGACCATTGGACCACCGAGAATAATATATCCTATAGGTTTCGAAAATTTAACATATCACAGCTACTCCGGAAGTACTTGGCGATACTCTAATTGGTATCGCATGCTGAGAGAATATTATTTATTTGTTACATTTTTCAAATCCAACAATAATTAGAGCTTGCATGTGAAAAATTATATTGATTTTTTTGATGATCGAACACTTGAAGAAACGATTGAAGCTGTAGAAAAATTACTGACATAATTAAACGTAAATCTGTTTAGTGCGTCTTTTTCTATTTCACTATTAAATAATATAGACGCCCGAATACTGAACCGCCACTCAAATCTGACAATCAATAAAGTGCTACTTACTGGCTCAAATTTCATGCATTCTGTCTAATGTGACAGTTACTTAAACGCTTAAGTAACGCATATATATTTGAGTGGCGGTTCAGTATTCGGGCTAGAGAGGACTCAAAATTTATCAATGTCAAAAGTTTGGTCCGAACGTATACTAGATATTTTCTTCAAATAAAACACAATTATAATATGTTGACTGTTTAATTTTCAAAATATTTGAACTAACGTCTTAGATATACTTAGATTATTTTTATAGAAAAAAAAATATCTTACATACAAATTTTGACCATTGCTCTTCTTGTTAAGATACATAGATAGTTAAACAGTGATGTCCATGGGTCGTGAATCTTGGTCCGTATCTTGACTTCGAATCGAAGTCATCTAAGTAAATCTCACTTTATATTAGGAAGTTAATTTTAATGGCATGTTTATGGAGATTTGATTGTCGAATGCAGTCGAAGTTCTGAGAGAAAAACTTGAGATGAAATTAAGTAAAAAACCTAAGATCTTTGAGATGTTGACAAAACTATTTGTATACAATTTAAAATAAACTAATCGGGTAGTATAAGAACTAATCGAAAGCTCTTATATAGTTAGAAATACTTTAGATTGGTTGTCATCTCGGTGGTCTGAAGAGCGAGCGCCCCGCTTCGAATCCTGGATCACGCCAAAGACTTTTGAAATTTCAGAATTTTATGCGACATCGAAATTCGGCCCGTCAGTCAAGGCTTATTATATCAGCCTTAACTTTCGGCAGAAAAATGCATGAAGGTTACAAAAAACCTTAGACTTCACTAAAAAAAACGACAACTTGTGTGCTAATGAATGGTACCAAATATACCAAATGGAAGACTCAATTTAACCCAAATTAATATCTCGCATGCACCAAACCCGCTATCATAAAAATATTTTAATTTTTTTTAGATCATTATTCAATTTGTAAACTTCTTGGAAACTTAATTTGTAGGTGAGATCGTTGGGAGCTTTATGATTTACGATCACGAGGGGATAAGCAATACCATTGCAAGTTACCTGACGCGAAGAGCGTGCATAACTTTGGTATTTAGATGTTCAAATTTGTTACACATTCTGCCCAACCATTAACGATATTTTTTGGCTTTAATTTGGACCCAGTCTGACTAGCTTATAGTATTTTCGCCTCTTCAAAATTTGATTAAACTAATATTACACTTTATTTGCTAAAGTCACATAGAATCAAATTTAAGTTTTCTTTTTCCGACATCCCACTGATCCGTATAAATTAACTAGCCAGTCGAATATCATTAGGTATTGGCTTCATATTGTGGCATAATAGGGAAAATGATACGATACAATATATATAATATGTTTATTTATACCTATTATATACATAATGTATGTTATTTAATTAGCGGTTTCCACTTTAGCCGATATTATTAAGTCCCCGTTGTTCCATAAAAAATTAGATACGCTCATAGAACACGCTGATATTGTAATAAAATTAAACAAAATAAATAAAGCATTTGTTTTTGTTGGTTTCTAAATAATTAATTTTTTCATTAAGTTTATTACGGTTTTGATTTATTTCTTTTTTGTAAATAGCTATGATTTTTTTAAGATTAGTTTTGTATCGGTTGTGCTATTTTGGTTTGATGACTTGATAGTACTTGATACGAAAAACGAATTGTATCGTGTGCCAGGCGTGTGTCTCTTAATTCTCTCATACTTGATGTACCCGGAATCGGGCCGCTGGTTTCAATTGCATATGCTTATTTTAGTTTTATTGCATGTAAAACCACAAGTATTGTTTTTTAATGTTTAGTTTTAATTAAATTGCTAGTCTATTTTTTGTCACACTTTATTGTGATTTCAAGCATTTTAAACTGCCTCTACCTTCGGTCCTAGAGACCACGTAGTTACAGTACCTTACAGAACCTACCGGAAATTATCGTTATCTATAAAAATAAATGAAATACATAACATCACAGGTTAGGAAGTAATTTGCCACAATTATTGGACACGTACTTGTAATATTTTTTAATTTTAATTTAGTTGAGGTCGTTTCACCAATGCCGGTCATTTTCTTATAATAATGTTAATTCTAGAATGATTCAGTACTCGACATTTTGTATCACACCTCTATTGTTAGACTTGGAACCGATTGTTACTGGTATACATTATTTGATTTGATTGTAGGAAGTGTTTTGATATTATTACCACATTTTACGCAGAGGTCGCGGATTCGACAAATGTTTATATGGTAGAGTAAACATAAGCGTATGTATGCGTATAACATGTGTTTTTTTAGATGATATAAGTGTATTTAGACTGAAAAAAGAGGTTCTACAAAAGCCCAATACCTTGACTGCTGTAAAATAGGACACATTTCTTCAGATTAATATGAGACAACATTTCGCCGTAAGAATTGAATACTTGCGTCTATTAATATTTCTTCATACTTCTCATATCAGAGTGCTTAGGAAGCATTATCCATGGTTTACACATAATTTACGAACCAGCGACCTATCATTCAATTCCAAACTCTTAAACCATTAACGATATCCGAATGTCCGTCCGTCTGTCAACACATTTCTGTTATGCGTTATCGCATACATTGTGTAAGAGCATTTAAAATTAATTTGTTGTAATACAATGTAAATGTATATTTGTCAAAGGCGCGTATATAGATAATATACAAAAGGTACCAATGTTGACGGTGTAAAAGATAATGGCGGTCGTGAGTGTTATTACGAGACGACGACGTTATTTAAGGGGACGTTTGCCTACCGTTCGATAATAATCACTGATTTGTTACGGACGTGAAATAACACGTTATAATAATATTGTGTACACGCCTCGAGCAATTAATCCATGTCTCTTTCTCCCGCTATCTCTCTCTCTCTCTCTTTCTTTCTCTTTCTTTTCTGAGCCACGCCGAGTGACACTGTGCATACGCGTGCTGTCCAGAGGGCAGCAATCACCTTTCATTTTCCCCCAGCATCGTCGTATTCTTCAATATTACTCTACCTACCTCTCATCCGCCCGAGGCGAGCTCTCATCTCCGGTGATTATCTTTACGGGACAACCTTCATAATCGATTCAGGTGTCTCTAAATATTATTCTACGGAATTTAAAGCCGTGCCTCTAAATAATTTAACAGTGTTAACTCTTTCCCGCGACTTGAGCTCATTTTGTGTTTAGAACGCTTGTCACATTACTCCGTATTATCTGTCATATTAATAAAAACTTACTTTTATAATAAGAAAAATGGTCTTGAGTTGCTCTTAATAAACTAGTCGAAATCAATCACATAGTTAGTAACAAATAGTTAAAATCTCTACTTCCATAATATGTACCTCCAACAAAAGACAAACAAATATCAATAATCTTATAACATCAGTAGTTTGTATGCATTGTTACAAAACGAATAAGAAGTGGTCTTGGGAGTCATCAATGGCAGATGCTTGGCTAACGAATTATGGCCGTAAGCCGTAAGGCGCGAGCGATGGCGTACCAGCCTTACCTACAGATGTGCTGCGGTGAAAGTATGCATACGCACGTGACTGTACCACAATAACGACTCAGATTTACACGAAAATCATCTATACATTGCTGAAAATCGTACTAAAAACGACGCATCAATATTAGCGTGAACATGGACGAAAGTTAAAAAAAGAGTTTAAATTATTAATTGTACAGTCGACTCTCGTTAATTCGAAACTCTAGGGACTCTTAAAATATTACGAATTATCGAGAGTTTGAAATATCAAATGGTTTTGTATTCGTGCGAGAAAATAAATAAAATATCGAATTACTAAATGTTGATTAATTCATTATACTCGTACCTATGATAAACTGCTGCTACTGCTATTCTATCACAATGGCGGACTTTTGAGATGAATTAAGTAATCTTTCGACAGAACTGTTCGTTTTTTCCCGTCCTCCAGCATTTGGAGCAGCATTAATTTTTTTCTTGTGCTCTTTTATATGTAGCTGAGAAAGTATGCAGCGCCTGTTAAGCCTTGACTCGCCGTTATGTTTACGTGCCAAATGGAATAGATGGTGAACCTATTGCCATACCGGGCACAAAGTTTTTAGTCATCCATATTTAATCACACATAACTTTCGAAATTAATTTCGAAAAGTCATTGATGTGAGCCAGGTTTCGAACCCGCGACCTCTGGATTCAGAAGCGGGGTGCTAGACCACTTTACCACCGAGACTAAATACATATTTAAAATTGGTCGCGAAATGTTTTTACAATCTTACCACTTCTTTCTCTCTCTGTAAATTTGAATTATCAAGTGTTGGACGCCGATGTGTTCGAATTAACGCGTCGTTTATGTTAAGTAGCAATGAATTTTTCGTTCGAATTACCAAGTGCATAAAAATGTATTGGACTAGTTCGAAATATAAAGAGATTTTGTATGGAACTCGTGATGACTCCGAATTATAGAGAGGTTCGAATTATCGCAAGTTTGAATTAACGAGAGCCGACTGTATTTCCCCGACGTGCCGCAGTTCGAATTATCAAATATCGGTGATAATTGAATAACTACTACGAATAAGGGATAAGATCTGGCCGCGTCATCCTCGATTCAACCCCGACATGAGGCACGGGTAGCGGGCGTGTTATCTGGTCGGGTATCAGACATTTGTAGTAGGTACCAGGAGTTGAGAGGCGACGGCGCTGCGAGACACACCTCGAACACCTGTCGCGCGTCCACTAGTGATGCGACACGAGCTACGAGTTTTAATCGAGTGGGTCGATAACATTACCATCCATCCAGTCCATTAAATCACCTCTCTTTTCTTTTTTTTTTGCAATGTTTTTCGTTGCTCACAACGGTCAATGCTTGAGCAGAATGCGTTTAATATACCACTGATAACAAATTAATAGCTAGATGGTGATTACATATAATGATACATTTTTGTTTATAATGTTACCGCTGTAACCTCCAAGAGTATGTGTACAAAGTTTTATGATTATCGATTTTTGCGGGAAAATGTAACAAAAATACACATATATACTGTCGTATTTTTAATATTAGTATGATGATGTTTCTATATTACAATATAATAACTATGTTACCCATTTGAACCAATAAATATTGTTTGCTCTTTATAGTGGAATAAAAATCAGACAAATCAATTGCGAGAGACCGCTTGCTTTCATAGTCGAATCTCGGTTAGAATATGTTGTTTGATTTGCAAATTTCAATACAAGGTACAAGCATATTTTATTCGAGTGACTGTAATGAATGTTAGTCGAGCCCCATCACTATGATGGTGGAGGCGAGCAACAGATGCGGTGCGGGCGAGGCGGCAGGGGGGTTAGGCTCGCGCGCGGCCCGGGGCGCGTGCGCCGGCCCGACACCGACCGGAGGGAATGCCTCCGAACACTCATTAAGTTTCGGCCATTGCTTGGTGATGATATATATTCACGACGCGCCTGCCGGATGCTTGAGTAATCACTGCAATACCATCCTATCACGAAACCACATTGGATTGGATTTAAAGTTTCTGTTGACTTTTGGGGTACACAAAAATGCGGTTCGAATTCGCTCTCGCGCATCATCGCGTGCTCGAAACTATTTTCTCACCGATCATATAACAAACCGTACAATTTACGCTTGCACACATATAACACACAGTATTTGTATCGTTACGTGTTGTTCAAGGGTCGTTCCCATCGGCCACATGGCCTTGCATGGAACGTAGGTCGTACACAACACAATATACCTGTGCCTAAAATATATGACTCAATTAAAATTATTAGTCTCAAGTACCAAAGGGTTCTGTATACAATGACTATTGCATATTGTCTATGAACGTGTTTTAAATAATACATTTGTCGCACGTGCGTGCTATACCTACCTACCACCAACTAAACGTCAGTCCAAGGATCTTCTGTAAAAGGGTTCAATAATGTGTTATGGCCGATGTATTGTTACGTGATTTTGGTACGATCCTATATTTCGACGAATTCATTGATTTAAGAATAGGTTACATTGAAGTTATATTTTTTTTGGCTATGATTTTGTTTTAGCGTCCGGTATACGATAAAAAAAAAAACTATCGATAATGATTTTGAACGTACTAATAATATGTTAACAACGGTCTAGATGGCAGCACTAGTGGGGCACGGCTTGTGCGTGCGCGCACTGCGCACCATCACGTATTACAAATTCACCGGGGCCAAATGAAATTATAATACTAATTACCGAATCTCGATCACGAAGCTGGAGGGCGTTGCGGTTCTAAATCTCCCGCTCTCCCAAATCGATTACGGGCATTACGGGGCCTAGAGCCAGAGAGTTTTGTCTCTGTCTCATGTGGGCCGGCCTTGCCTCGCATCATTTTGGTCATAATCTATCACGGTTCATTGATCCTAGTGGTCACTAACTTGGACTAAAGATACTATAGAGCAATATATTATTATATGCCTTTTCGAGAGGTCCTTATCTGCGTTTGTTTAATGAAGTTTATGTTTTAATAATGATTGCGGTTGTAAAAAATTGTTTTAGAAGACAATGTGGGTGGTATCGTTCACGTGTCGGTGATGTTCCCACGTTTGTTGGTGTCGAGGTAAAGTCACACTGGAGGCGTCTGCATGACGGCTGGACCGATTTAAATGAATATTGCTGTGTGCGGTTTACATTCATAAATAAGCCCGACAGAACTGTGTAGGATAAAATTAAACAAACGAATTATTTTTAGAACAATTGATGTTGTTTTAAAGTAAAATGTAACAAAATATTATATTATTTGTCTTTGATTTCTTACTTTGCCTAATATCCTAATAGTATTTTTTATATCACCAGCACATCGTCTCTCGAATCCGCTAGTATGCCTACAGTATATCTCTACTGACCTGCCACATACACATCATCACATAGTTTCACATCATATTATATTCTCCTCTTAATGGTCCACGCTCTGATGAATAGTGAAGGAGTCTTCACTTTCACACGACTGCTTATGATTCAATGTAATACAGTTTGCAAATTGGAGTTTGTTTTTTTTTATTTTTTTGTTTTGCCAAATGTTCAACTTTCAGACTTTCTTTCGCTCATATACCATGTTCAGTTCTCTAAACGAGTTAATTAAATGATATTTGCTTATTCAAATACAGATAATAGTTCACATAAAGTTATTGGTATATTTCAGCACAAAATATACGTTAACATTGGTATTTTTCAGATGATTTTTATTAAATATTGTCTCTTCCGTTAAGTAAGTGTGTTACATTGATAACTGGCTGTTTACATTTTATATTTATTAGCGTTAAATGTGCCAATAATACGACACACGTTCTGTGTAAGAAGTTATCCTCGTTATATATATTGAATAGACATACTTTTGTATGTCATTAACTAAATACTTGCTTAAAAACAAATGTATATAGATATATTTGCACTGTTGCTAATTAAAGTACTACGTAAAATAGCTAAATAGCGCTTTAAAAATATTTTGCAATTTACCCTGCATCATAAACAACCCCGCGGTTCTTGGCAAATTATAGCCTAGGTTTGGATGCCGATAAAAATTTAAATTAAATGCTAATTGCGAAAGATGCATAAATATTTACGGTATCATAAGTTTGACATGGGGCAGAGTCAATATACACTACTCTCGTTTGGTGATCTTCTGTAAGTGTAAGCGTGCCACCTTCTGTGCGATTGAGTAATGATAACCCACATAACATAACATAACTTCACGCCTTTGTCACCCGAAGGTGTAGGCAGCGGCTGTTAAGACTCGTCTCGCCGTTATGTTTACGTCCCAAATGGAATAGCTGGCGAACCTATTGCCATACCAGGCACAAAGTTTTCAGTCATCGATATTTATCACACTTAACTTCCGAAAACAATTACGAAAAGTCATTGGTGTGAGCCAGTGTCAGGATTCGAACCCGGACCTCTGGGTCAGAAGCCGTGTGCTGTGTGCTCGACCACTGGATCACCGAGACTGTATAATAACGCACGTTGAGACAATAGTTAGATTTGAATTCTAAAGGTTGTTTAAAATTTTTCAACCCTTATTTTTCGAAATCTCTAATGCCCATAACGTGTGCAATGAACATTTTTAATCCTAATCTGTTTAGGATTAAACATATACACTTATAATAACGTCAAATATATGAAACCTGCAACTTACTTGTTTTTTTTTCGGCAAAGGAATGGTTAATAATAAATAGACATATAGTTAAATATATTTAAATGTATGAACAATTTAATATAAATTGTTCGTACAATTTATTCAAGGTCGAAATGTTAGTTTCAAATTAAATTTAACCACAAATTATAATGATAATTCATCAAGTTGAATTATCTATGCGTTGTTTTCTTATTTGCGAGAAATATAATTTTTATATACAATAATTATATTATAATTAATTGTGTTTTGTTACGCTTTTGCGCTTCAATTTTTTTTTTGTTGCTATTCTTGTGTCTGTTTATTTTGAGATAATTTTACAAGGTTTGAATGTGAAACTAAATTCTAACCCGGTACACATAAATATTTCAGAAAATGTCTATCTATTGATTTAAAAACTAGTCGTTTCTCAGAAATGTATTAAACAATTAAATAAATTATATTATTGTACAATAATTGTGTTTTATACAAGTTATTTGCTGATATAGTTTAACAAGGATATTGAGCAAATAAACAGGATTAATTAAATGGTTCAGTAATTAGATATATCTGAAAATAGCAGTAGGAGGTACAAGCGAGGAAAACCATCCAATAATTTCAAATAAAACTTCCTTGTATTCACAATATGAAGCTCTATTTAACTTGATATATTTTATACTAGCTGACTCGGCGAACCTTGTTTCGCCTCGGAAGCAATAAATAAGAGAATATATGTAAAAATAAAATTAGCCTAAGTCACTCCTTATTACACCACCTGCCTGCCAATATAAGTCCCGTCAAAGTCGGTCCAGCCATATTACCCGGAACAAACAGACAGACAGACAAATTTAAAAAAAAATATCACTTTGGTGTATGTATCGTATTCATAGGGATGTAATTGGAAGCAGTTATTTCAATATTACAAACAGACACTTAAATTTTATTTATATGTGAAGATGTTTAGATAAATCCTGAAGAAGGTTTTTTCTAGAAAATCAATACTAAATCAATGTCATAACGACAGAGATTTGTCCATAGCGCTTACGGGAATATTTGTATTGTTTGCAGCCTGTTCGAACAGGAGATAATGAGCTATGTGCCTGCGGGGGGATGTGGAGTGTCCCCCGCCACAACCGGCGGAGCCTGCTCCTCGCCTGCAGCGTCTCCGGCAGCTGCAAGATCAACGCGAGCGCCCGCACCACAACGACGGGACTTCGAGGCCAAGCTAAGGGCATTCTATCGGAAACTCGAGAGCAAAGGATACGGACAGGGACCTGGAAAATTAAAGTGAGTATTGATGGTTTTTTGGCAAGCAGAATAGCTGACGTTCTCATTTTATGAGTGCGGGGAAGTATACTTCGATCAAGAATTATTATTAGTGTTTGTATTTCAGCTGAATTAACATTACATAGTAGGTATAAAACCAAAACGCTTTCCGCTGTCTGTCTCCTTATATGTTGAGATCTTTGAAACTACGCAGCAGATTTTGATGTGGTGACGGGGTGGTTTGTATGTATGATTCATGTATAATATAGCAAATTAATACGATAATTTTCGAGATTGAGCAGTAAAATTCCAAACGCTGGCTGAACCCTAAATGATAGATCAAAACAGTGTACTACATTATTATACACCCTCAAAAGTTCTACAAAACAATCTAAAGCATATGTCTATCACAAGTAGAATTGTAAATTAGCAACATATTTCAGCAAACTATTAACACAATAATTTTGTGTGTCTTGGCCGTCCTGGACTCCTACATCCATCCGCTTTTGCATTGTATATCTGCTTAGTAAATTTACATCATCTATTCTTTCTACATGTCCGAACCATCGGACATGTTGAAACATTACCAACATAAACATCTTAACATTATGCTCTCTCTGCCTACCCCGCAAGGGATTTGGCGTGAAGTTATGTATGTATGTCAATATGTCGTCAATAGTATATTTAGATCATGTGTATTAGACAGCATTTACGTGAATACAATGACACCATCTTCACCACTCAGAAAATCGTTTGAAATATCTTACTCCACATTTCCTGTGGAGTTTGACGTTTGAGAATTAACTCCACATTTACGTAAAACTAACTACTAAGGAGTTTTTTTTTTCAAAATGCAACGCTTGCTCAATCGTAAATAAAACATAACTTCAAGCCTTTTTCTACCCGAAGGTGTAGGCAGCGGCTGTTAAGCCTCGTCTCGCCGTTATGTTTACGTCCCAAATGGTATAACTGGCGAACCTATTGCCGTACCACACATAACTTCCGGAAAGAACTTTGAAATTCTGTTAAAATTATAATGACATTTATCTCTAAGTCCGTTGTGGGATAGGCAGCTATGAGTTAGATAAGATTGAGATACAACAGCGGCTGTAAAGAGTAGGTATAATTTTTAAAATACACAATTGTCGGTGATTTAGACTTTTAACATAACCTTCAGAACTCATTGTATGTTAAGCGTTTGTAATAATTTATTGTTATTTTGCTGGTATTACCCATAACAATTATTATGTTTATTTCTATGTTATAATATTCTCTTAATATAAATATTTTCCCGTTTAGCTATTGAAATAATATTATGAAAAATATTTTTCTAATGTATTTACCACATTTACAAAAGGTTATTCAAAAATCATAGCTGCGTGGTCTCTGCGTTTTAACAAACACTGATCGAAGTGAACGTCTTTCCAGGCTACACATAAGACGCGAACATCTTCTCGAAGACGCATTCAGACGTATCATGTCGTGCGGCAAGAAGGAACTGCAGAAGGGCAAGCTTTGTGTTCTATGGGACGGCGAAGAGGGCCTGGACTACGGAGGACCTAGTAGAGAATTCTTCTTTTTACTATCGAGGGAACTGTTCAACCCCTACTACGGACTGTTCGAGTACTCAGCGAACGACACCTACACTGTTCACGTTTCGCCGATGTCCGCTTTTGTGGATAACCATCATGAGTGGTAAGTTATTTACCAAGCTATTTACAAAGTAATAAGTAGAGTAACTGGTAGAGTCTTGTAGTTAGCTGCATGAATAGGCCAGCTCGGTTGTGGTGAAATGCCTCTCAGAATATCCAAGTTAAGTGGTTTTTCGAAGGCGTTTCGCTCGGTGAAACAGGTATCCAGACGCCCGCCTTCTCCTTTTCCCATCCTACTCTCCTAAACGTCGGTAACACAACTGTAACACTATGTGTTCCAGGTGTCCATGGGCGGCGGAGGTTTTTCACCACGTTTGCCCTTCTATTCCATAAAAGTAAAACGAGCTTAGTCAATTAAGCCAGCGTTAAATCACTGAAGTTCTATTTATGTCTAGGCTGGTTATAGACAATCTGAGAAAAATTTTGAAAAAATTCCTAGTGATATTTAGCTCAACTTGTAAAAAAATGGGCAATTATTTCTGGTTTTACAGAAGCCCATATACAGCGGTAGTCGCTTACCATTGGGTGAACCGCTTGCTCTTATGCTCTTTATTCCATAAAAATATTTTATCGGTCCGTACAACATGACTATCAGTTTTTTGACACACATTTAATTACGAATTTTGATGTTTTAAACAATTTACAGAAAAATATTACAATTACTTCTTTTTAAAAAGAATAAATTGCTTTATTAATTTGGGAATTAATATTATAATTAATTTAATTATTACAAACACGTTTCACTTAATTGTTATCTTAATGATATTGTTTTTAACTTTTTATCTCAACTAAAAGTAGATGTCTGTGTCTAGTAAATTGGCGAACTTGTTCCGCATTAGATCGAATAATTATATATTACATATCTAGTATCTTGAGTATAACAAAATACCATTCTGATTACCGCTGATTACACTGTTGCAATGCAGTCGAAAAATATCTATAATTTTAATATTTTTAAATAGTTTCATCTTCATATTGATCATCAATCAATTCAATAAATTTAATTCAAATCAATTATTTTACTAATATAGTGTATATTAAATGGATTAATGACGAAGATGAAGATCTATTAGAATCTCTCGCTGACATTTCGTCGTCGTATATACTCTAGAATGTCATGAATAAACATTTAATAATATATAATATATGTACTAGCTGACCCGGCAAACGTTGTCTTGCCGAAAAATAAAATTAAAAAAATAGGGGTTGATCGTAGGGGGTTGAAAATTTAGGATTGTATGTATTTTTGTATCCCGTTTTATAAAAAAAATACGAAACAGAAATATATCGAAAAATTAAAAAAATATATTGGGCCTGTGATTTAGGGGGATGAAAAATAGATATTGTCCTATTCTCAGACTTACCCGATATGCATACAAAATTTCATGAGAATCGGTCGAGCCGTTTCAGAGGAGTTCAAGTTCGAACCCCGTGACATGAGAATTTTATATATTAGATTATGATTAAAATTAAATCTAGTTACGAAAATCAGTATTAGAAAATACAATTTCGCAATACTCCAAATATGACATAACCATCTGACGCTAAATATGATATATCTATACTTCCATCCTAATCACAAGTTGCAGTTTCTTCCATCCTTCATCACCCTTTGATAAGAATAACAGTACAATTAGACAATGCCAAGGATACGGTAGCGAGTTGCGAATTATAACAATTTGCAAGTTGACGGCATTGAATCTTGTATTATAGTGTTGTTTTTTTTTTGTAACACACGCGAACAGAAATACACGCAAACATACTATCAAACAAAATTATAACATTACCCGCTATTATGTATAGAGAAATAATACTTCCGTGCACAATGATAAACTATAATTATTATAGTTAGGTTAATCAACACTAACTAGATGTTATTATATATTATTTAAGTATGTTGCTGATAAGTTTAGTACTGTGTATGTGTTGTATCTAACATGAGGACGAACTAAAAATCAGGTGCACACACGACTCTTATGTACAAATCGAAAATATAATTTTTGTTCAACAACGCCATCTATTGTAGCAATACGTTCGGTCTGTGTTTTAAAATATTCCCTCTTCCTAATTCACATCCAGTTAATTTTACACTGCCTATACATTGTCAACGGCTCATATCATAATTAAAGATATTATATAAGTAGGCATGTTTTATCCTACTTGGGAATTAATCGATACTAGTTCCACTTTTTTCTTCTACTAAAGAAACAGTGGTTGCTAAGACTACTGACGGATACAGAGGGAGTGGTCCACGAACGCGATAAACCTAGATCAGACTACGAATAAAATAAAGACCTGTGCAATTAGTAAAATAATTATTTTATTTAGTATTATTCAAATTTACAAAAAATAAATTAAATAATTTGCAAATGATGATTATGTACCAAAACAATAATTAGGAATGTTGTCTAATGCTCGTATAACAAGCAAAGTCCACAACAAAAACGTGGGTACACAATTGTATTGTCAATTGTATTATTTGATTTCATCTCAAAATTTAATTACTATGACAAATTTTATTAGTACTAATAAATTGAAATAAAATTATTGTCAATAAATATTTTAACAGAAACAATTTTAGCACAATATTTAAAAATATGGCAATATTTTTCGTTAGCATCTTACAATATTTCGTGTTCTAGAAGACTGTACTGACTTTTTTTGCCTGCAGTGATTTTACGCAATCCACAAGCTCTATACCATAGACAAAATACATAAATAATTGTTTCAATAGTCCTAAAATGCCACTCAGAAAGATATCGGTCAATATGATTTATTTATAACCAAGCGCGCCCTCTGTGTTTATTTTTACTCTGCGTGTTCGGTCGCGAGTTACGAAACTTGGCGTGTCTTGTTACAAACACCCCGTGTCCTGTTACACACAAACAGACAAACGACGAATATTTTTTGTGCTCGCACCAACCGCGCGGAACTCTTATTAACCATCCTGTATTAAATTACTATTATGCTTTAGTTTTATTTGTTTGAACAAAAATGGTCGTTCCACTGGGACGTTTTAGTTTCAACTTGTATTAGCGTTGTAGCGGTTATTGTGCAGTCGATAATTTGATAAATAAGCGATTACTGAACCGCCACTCAAATATATAAGCGCCACTTAAGCGTTTAAGTAGCGGTCACATTAGACAAAATGTGTGAAATTTGAGCAGTAAGTTTATTGATTGTCAGATTTGAGTGGCGGTTCAGTATTCGGACGTAAATCACCTAAGACGGTTGTACGATTGTTAGGCAATAAATTGATGAATGATCGAATCACATTACTGTCATAACATGATTCGTAGAAATTTCAAACTTGTTTGTTAAATTTCACGCTCATCGAGTGCAGGTGCAACTTGTTTTGAATATAATTTCGTTGGCGCAGCGATATAAAGAAGGCACATTTTTATGCGGTGGAGAGGGCAAACCAGCAAGCGGGTCATCTGATGGTAAGCAACTAGCCTGTTGCGTTGCCGATCATTAAGGTAGTGGGATCGAAACAGGGTTAGACATCCGAAAGAAACGCGGCATGAGCATGAGCCTTTACGTCGATATTCTATCAGGTTTAATATTTCACTGATGGCACAGGCCCATTCGTGCAGCAAACCACTACTGTCGTTGTAGAGACTCGTGCGGAAGTAACAAAGAGTCATGAATGTGTGCGCAGGTTCCGCTTCTCGGGGCGCGTGCTGGGCCTGGCGCTGGTGCACGGCTACCTGCTGGAGGCGTGGTTCACGCGCGCGCTGTACCGCGCGCTGCTGCGCCTGCCGCCCGCGCTCGAGGACGTGGACGCGCTGGACGCGCAGTTCGCCGCCTCGCTCCGGTGGCTGCAGGTGGGTACTCCGTCACTGTAGCACCTGCCCCTAGAACTATCACTGATATCACTCTGCTAAAAAGATATTACATTAATTCCGTTGTTATTGTAACACCAGAGTGCTCGTTGCGTGTCGTCCCTGGAGCTGACGTTCGCGGTGTCGGAGCGGCTGGCTGACGGCCGCGTGCTGGAGCGGGAACTTAAAGCCGGCGGCCGCGAGTTGGCCGTGACGGAGCGCAACAAGAAGGAGTACCTCGAGAGGGTCGTGCGCTGGAGGGTCGAGCGGGGCGTCGCCGAGCAGACTGAGTGGCTCGTGCGGGGCTTCCACGAGGTGAGAATCCCACACAGCAGTGTTATTACACGCGGGGATTCGACGTTCAGTTCCCATACAATACGAACGTTTGCGTGCTCAACTTATGCGTTTGTACATTGTATAATACTTTTACTCTGCAAATATGGATATCAGTATCCTTAAGGTATTTCCTATATTTGAATTAACTCCAATTTGTAAACTCAAATAAACTCCATGAACAGTTAACTACAAATTGACAAATGAACGACTTGACACGATAATGTTAACAGTTAATGTAGGTAACGCCTGCTTAAAAGTTTTTAGCACTTTTTGTAAGAGTGCAACAACATGGCATTTACAAAATAACAGTAATTCAATAAAGTTATTATTTGTTTTTTAAATTGAAAGTTCTAATGCTACTTCTAATAGGGTTGCGTTAAACGTTTCAACGGTATCATGGAGAGGATATTATAGCAGTCTGTCTGTTTCATTAACTCGATTAGGAAGCAAAATAGGTTCGGTAGGTGGACTGATAGGTAAGTTCCGAATTTAAATCTGTGCGATTTAATTAATATCACAACAAGTCCACCCGCGATGATTCCAACGTAGCAATCGTTATACTAGTAACAATGACTCTCATAAATATATTATATAATTTTATTAGGCTATGACGAGCGTGCAAACTGAATCATAAATATTGTATATCCAAAAAACATTAAAAATTTTTTTAGTAAGTTTATGTTTACAGTGCCGATAAGGTATATTCGCTAATATTATCGTTTATATCAAGTTCGGTGTCGGTGTGCAGGTGGTGGACCCGCGGCTGGTGGGCGCCTTCGACGCGCGCGAGCTGGAGCTGGTGATCGCGGGCGCGCCCGAGCTGGACGTGGCGGACTGGCGCCGCCACACCGAGTACCGCGGCGGGTACCACGACGCGCACCCCGTCATCGCCTGGTTCTGGCGCGCCATCGACAGGTACACACACGCACACATCGCAGTATGCAATATCTTAATGCGTAGTCTCTACTGGGGTGGGCGAGAGAAAATAGAGCACTATAAGGCAATTTATTTTAATCGAGCTGTATTCACTAACGCAGCTTTGTGCTATAATATATTCAGT
Source organism: Euproctis similis (assembly GCA_905147225.2). NCBI lineage: Eukaryota > Metazoa > Arthropoda > Insecta > Lepidoptera > Erebidae > Euproctis > Euproctis similis. The sequence continues at coordinate 3,040,271 of LR990116.1, read as the reverse complement.
TTATCAATTAATTTAAAGTTGTAACGATTCGTTTTCAAATCCAATTTGATGCGGTTTCGACCTGTCGATAGAGTATTCGTAGAGAGAGTAGAGTGTACGGAATGTGTTCTCGCGTTCTCTTGCAGGTTCACGAACGAGCAGCGGCTGCGGCTGGTGCAGTTCGTGACGGGCACGTCGTCGGTGCCGTACGAGGGCTTCGCGGCGCTGCGGGGCTCCACCGGGCCGCGCCGCTTTACCGTGGAGCGCTGGGGCCGCGCCGACTCGCTGCCGCGCGCGCACACGTGCTTCAACCGCCTCGACCTGCCGCCCTACCCCGCGCCCGACCTGCTCTACGACAAGCTGCTGCTGGCCGTCGAGGAGACCGACACCTTCGGCATCGAGTGACTCTCCCCGCCGATCCGGATTCTAATTAAATATGTTCCTAAACGCTGAAACGACTAAACTACAGAATTAATTTTTTAAAAGATGCGATTTGTATTAAACCTTTAGTTTGCCAAATGTTTGCATAATAAGTGGTGACGCGTTGTACTTACTTATACACTATGTTCCATTTTATTTGTGAATTTTTATATGCATGAGTTAAAAAAATTACTTGATATAAATGACTTAGTGCATAAATATATTTTGCATGGCAAATTTATTATATTTATTATACGATTGATTCTTACCAAAATACCATAAGATGAAATTCTTGTATAAGTAAGCACGATTGTTAGTGTACAAAATGTATATATAATATTATGATTTAAAGTGCATATATTTTCAATGCAACTTTGGACACCCCTAATGTATATCGATGTTTCCAAATTTAAATAGGAGGTTGCTTTTCATAAAGTTATGAATAACAGGTCCAACCCTCTACATATTAAATTATATTTAATTCTAATTACTGCTTTATTGAAAAAAAAAAAACAAAGCATCCTTTCTTGAAACATTTTTTGTTGCGTCTACTGTTTATCTTCTCTCTAAACACCAAAACTGTTGGTGACATTTCTTCTTATCCTTTAATATGTAATTTAAATATATATGTGTATGTAACTCAAAGGCATTTTTTCATAATCTGTTCTTTAAAAAAGGAAGTATGTATAACTTTCAAAAACTTATGCATGTTCTAAATGTAAATTATATCATAATAACATTATATGCACAACTCTCAAAGTCAAAACTAATGAGAACATGATTTGAGATAAGAAAGATTGGAAGGTATTATTATTTAAAACTCGACTAATATAAGCATTCTGCAAGTAGCATTTATGTGACCACTTATTTTCAACACTCTGTGACCTTTGCATAAACCAAATGTAAATATCATCCAATATAATATATTATATTCTCCATGTCAATTGATTCATTGAAAATGCCACCTTAAATGAATACATACATAATATAGTTATTATTCTACAATGTGAGCTGGACAGACGAAAAATAAATTTAGTATGTGCTTCTGTCATGCTTCATCTTCATATGAAATCTTACTAAATTGCACAACTGCAAAGAAACACTGTATATCTCAATCTAAGATGTGTTTGTCGATAAAACACTTTAAAATTTGTTGAAATGATAGATAGAGTGCAAGATAGATAATAGGCAATATCTCTTATGCTAGCATACAGCCAAGTAAGCCTGTGTTCATTGTAATGAAAATATTTGTTGGCGCAGATATTTAATATAATCGCAAAGTATTGTCATGTAAATATTAGTCAATTGTTAGAGTATTGATCAAACAAAGATAGATTGTAATTTATTTTTAATTAACTGTAATGTAGATGTGCCTAGATTATTTATTGTATGTGGCCACGTGTCCTGCGAGGTTTGTACTTTATTGCTTGTAAGTGAATGTATATTGTGGCTGTGAAACGGGACTCAAGTCCCGTTCTTAGTTATTATAATGCTTTATGTCACTAATTTATAACTCACATAAAATATAATGTACCCAGTGAATTAAAATTTTGCAAACAACAATTTGTTCATTTCAAAATTTATTATTGTGCATATTATTAACATATATTATTTGATTGATTCCCATAATGCATATCAATCAAATTATAACCCTAGTCAGTTGCAATAGTTATTGATAATGTATGGTTAAAGATAGTATCTTTAGAAGAGCCTGCTCTGTAACATTTGTATATCTACATTTTGAACATAATTAGGCTTAGTTATATGTTAATTTATAACATCTGCTGTTCCTTGTTTAAATTTTACTTTGGGTAATTAGCATGTATTCATCACAATTCATAGACCTGTATCAATACTTTATTTAGTGTAAATAAATTATGATTTATTTATTGTATTTTAACAACAGCACTGGTGTGTAAATGTTTATTTTTATAAGTAGTTAATAATTATATTATGTTACGTATTGAGTATTGTTTTATTGTCTGTAAATTTTAAGTGAATTGTTTTTGTGTGAAAGTGATAAAATGTGTCAATATACAACATAACTTATTTACATGTGTTTAATTTATTAACCTTGGGGAAAATGGAGAAACCTGCTCAGCATGAACAGGTGTTATGAACTGATGTTAAATACCATTGTTAAGGTGAATAATTTTTTTTATGTCGAGCCAGGGGGAGGACACTGTATACACAGTTGGTAAATAATTAATAGAAATATCACACATACAAAATGTTTATTTTTCTGTTTAAGTTGTGTAACAACAAAAATCAACCGTGTTATTTTTAAGCCTTATCTTTAACATATATCAACTATTTACAGTTCCCAGTTTGCATTCAACAACACAAACTCAATATAAAAATGCAACGAGGGTTATTTTTCACAAATTCTAATCTAAATTGTGACTGAGTTAATTCATAGCTTGTCACAGTCTGCAAGATTAAAATCCTTAATCCATAATTATTACTCTTCAAAATTAAATCAAAAGCTTGTAATGATTACAATAAGATAAAAAGCTACTGTTATAATTCCATATGCATACTGTAGCTGTGAATTCAAATTAAAGTTATCCTCCCCCACCATTATCGAGAACTGCTAACCCCAAATTCAACCTAAGGTGATATTATGTCAATTAATAATGAGCATGGTTTTAGACAAAGTCAACTATTTCAAATTTATAATATAATATAACGCACTCATGTAAATATTTTGTATATTTACTTCAAAAATAATGTTACATACATTTTTAATTTGTATCTATTCGTTTGGGGTATAGTGAAGACTCACTGAGTCTAGCCGAGAGAGGGAAAATCTTTGCTGTCGTCGACCTTGGGCGGCGCTGCAGGAGACCGCAATGTAGGGCGCTCCTCCACAGGCTCCTCACGTGGCGGTGCTCGGCCTCGTCCGCGCCCGCGTCCGCGACCACGTCCTCCAGTGCCTCCACGCCTCGCAGTGTCGTTGAATGTAAACTCAATACCGAGCACACGCTTCTGGCGACCCACACGTTGAGGATAGTCAGCCATGTCGTACTCCTCATCGCTGTCCTCGTCCTCACCTCGCTCACCTTCCTTCTTGCGCTCCAGCATCACCAAATTTTTCCACTGGGTTAGGTCTTCACCCTCACCGGCCTTTCGGAGATTATACTGCGGTGCCGTGCGCTGGGCATTTCGGAGTTTCTTGTACTCATCTAATGTAAGTTCTCGAGGCTCCTCCTCAGTCGGCACTGCACGTTCAGCTTCTGGTTGCTGTCCATCACCAGCGGCGGCTACATCAGCTGGCTTCTCTTCAACAACCTCTCCTTCAGAGCCGGTTTTGTTGAGCTCATCAATTTCGTCTTTAAGTGTACCCCAATTGTGAGGACCGGCACCCTCACGCTTGTCGACCGGTTTGACGCCAGTCTTGTCGGATCCTGACCTTCTGTCAAACTCACGCTTGCCCCTGTTATCATAAGGACGCGGCCCGCGCGGTCCGTCTCGAGGCTCACGAAGAGGTCTTGGTCCACGACGTTCTGTGCCTTCAGAATTCTCGTTAAAGTTGCGCCGCTCATTAGGTCTACGATCACCGAACTCACGTTTTGGAGGCCGAGCAGTGCCGTCCTTGTTCTCGACTGCACCATTTTGCGGCCGATCCTCACGACGGCGTGGAGGAGGACGTTCAACATTTCGCTCAGCGTTTGGTCTGGCCTTGCTCTTCGGTTGCTCGCCGCTTCTTATTTCTTGAGACTTCACATTTTGAGTTTCCTTTATACCTTTCCTGGTAACGGGCGTAACTCCCTTCGGCTTAATTTCGGGCTTCCCTTTATTTTCTTTTTCAGCTTCTTTGGTCTTCTTTTTAAGCTCCTTCGCTTGCTCTCGCGCTTTTAACGCATCAAGAGGATCGGACTCGTCGTCCAAAAAAAGAGCGTATCTGTTATCGACCCCCACACCGTAGGAATTCTCCATCGTGATCCTCTTGATGATTTAATTACACAATACTTGGATGTTATTGGATTATTTTCACGCACTTTAGTAAGGCGACATTTTGTCTTATTTTATTGATTTCATTAATATGGCGGCCGACAGAGAACACACTTTACGCCATATGACGAAAGGGAACAGAGTAGAGAAAGAATGTTAATAAAATGGCGATTGAATGGGGTTATTTTTTAATTTGTCTATGGTTTACCAAAAACAATATTTCTAAACTAAAACGATCAATCTCTGAGATGGCCAGTATCAATCAATTTAACGGCATTGTATGAATTGTTATTTTGAATACTGTGCAGGCGTTGCCGCAGTAATACAAGAGTGTTGTTGCAAGAAGTTGTAGAATGAATGAGTTCATGTAAGTAGTACTCACAGAACGAGTTCAATGAATTTTATTGTGATTTAATGTTATAGAAAAAAACTGAATCGTAGAAACTCGTAGCAATCAATGCATTCTGATTATGATAAACATGTACGTTTATGCTTAGATGTCTTTAATCATTCGTACATGTACCATTTTTTATTCATAACTCCCTTACAATCAAATTTTAATTTTAACCGAAGATTATTTATCAAATTATACCTTAGTTAGAAACACTATCTTATATAGTAACTGTAATAATAATATAAACATACGGGCAAAAATTAAAATATTTAAATATCAAAAAAAATCAGATTATATTTACCATGTGAAACAGAATTACTAAATAGTTAGTAGTAATAAATAATATGTGACATAAAAACCAGATAATTTATTTCACAGCAGTCTCGCTTAATATTTTAAAACTGATTAGTATTATGTCCTATTTGTACATATTACATTTGCTTTAAACGTTTATTTATTAGATATGAACGATTACTACTTTTTGCCACACATATTTTTGGGCTTACTTTTATCGCCACCGCCGCTGACAACGCCGCTATCACCGCCAAGACATGTTTCCATTAATAAAGCACAGACTAGGTAAGGATCACAGTCACCAGCTGGTCTTCGATCTTCCAAAAACCCTTTGCCTAGTTTCTTTATATTCCTCTGTAGGCGGATAGATGCCTTTCTATTAGCTACACCCCAAGAAAATTTATCAAAGGGTGAGGTTTCAAACTGACCAGACAATCTTAATTTGTTACTCCACAATTCATTACCGTAATGTTGCATGTGTTTCATGTGATTTTTTTCTAACCTCTTGATACATTCCACTATAAAATCGTACCCACCATCGGAGCGCATCCTCTTAGTGCTAAAATTATGATGCATGCCTATACCTGGATGTAATACCCCAAAAGGCTTAGGATGATATGTAATATCGACGCCATAATCTTCAGCAACACGTGCCAGTATATAACGCGCCATCCATAAATCATCCGGGCCTTTGATACCAGCAGATGTGCCTATTTGAAATTCCCAAGAAGCATGACATACCTCAGCATTTGTTCCTTCAAAGTCAAGGCCAGCAAACAAACACGCTTTTACATGCGCCTCGGATACGTCCCTGCCAGCAATATATTTGGCCCCTACGCCGCAGTAAGAGTATTGGTATTTTACCGCTGGAAATCCACCACCTTTAGGCCATCCTAATCCCCATCCGTCTACATCTAACATTGTATATTCTTGTTCAAGGCCAAACCATGGTTCTTCATCTTTGTGTTGCTGACATAAATCATTACACCGCTTTCTATGATTTGTGGATACTGGTTCTGTACCATCACCTTTATAGGTGTCGCACAAAATTAATACGTGTGGATCAGCTCTAAAGGGATCTCTATAGACAGCTACAGGGTTTAAGCGTGTGTCGGAGTCATCTGTTTGTGCTAGTCCACAGGAACTGCCATCAAAAGACCAACTTGGAACCGCGTCAGGACTGTAAGGTATACAATCCAATATTCTGTCCTTGCTTCTCATATTTATGCCAGAGCCATCAATCCAAACATAAGTGGCTAGTATTTTGTTACACGGTAAAGGAAGTCTCATATATCTGTCCAATACTTTTTTATTCATGATATGGTTTATGGAATGTTTTAATAAATGTCTTTTTACTGTTATTAACACTGAATGCTTCTTATTAAACGTCCGCGTCACGAGGCATTTTGTCATGAACGGCCTTTTTTCAATATTAAAAACTTGATATGGGTATTGAACTCTTGCAATACATTTTAAAATTGTTTCCATTATTAATTACACTTAAAATTTCGAATTTTTTTTACCTTTAATTTATTTTCTATAAATTCATTCTTAAATAAACAGATTCTTATTTTATTAATTTCATTTTTGATAATTTTGTTCTAATGTCAGAATTTAAATTTTTTAATTATCTTTTATACAAATGAAGATCTAATTACATCACGTATCAATATGAGGTGATTTAAGGAGTCTTTAATTGAACGTCTTGCCAGAATTTTACAATTTATTTGTGCATCATTGCATGCACATACAGAAAATTTATAAAATCTTCGGTAATTTTATAAATATAAAATTAAATGCTTAATACATTATATTATCTATTTAAATCATAAACAAATTAGATTTCTCGACGAGCTTCAATCAACTAATCAATTCCTACCCTGTACATACGCTAGTGTCATCCTCTCCAGGATAGCGGGAAATCTATGTTGTGAGTGCTTCCGTAATAATGCATATTATTTCTTAATAAAAATTTTAGGCAAGAGTGAATAGTGAGAAATAATCCTCCAGTGGTCGTATAATTATTACACAAAAATCTTGTAATTCATTGCTGACCAATTGTTACATCGTCTATACTTTATTTATATATAATTACAAAATGTATATCCTCCAGAGTAACGTAAATATTACGTAATATTAAATAAATATTATTTCATAGACGCAGTATAACTATCTTAGCTAGCTAATTACTTTGCCTAAGACTATTACGTTGCTATTGCTCATGTAAGGCTGCTTAAACGCGTCGGTTTTATGGTATAGTTACAATAAAGAGCATGCTAGAAAAGCATGCTCATTATGAACATGGTTATGAACCACAGAAATAGATCAAGATAGAACGGCCGCGATGTCATATTTCCATACATTTCGAGCGTGTCACTTTTTTGAAAAACCACGCCCACAGCGTGACGTCATTTTCATTGTGAGCGGTGCGACTAGTTAGGAGACACACACACATTAGATTATCGATGTTAACAAACAACGTGTGTTAATTTTATTATTTGTATATTTTACCAACTTTATTGATTTTGTGTAACGATAATCATAGAAAGTAAAACATGTTAAATACTTTAATCCGACATATTAAAACCTAAAACATATTTTTCCAACAGTATATAAAATTTAATTATAAATATTTAACTGTCCTTGAAACTATACATATTTATTAAATATTTGCCTTTTTGTAAGGGTTGGCCTCACAGTCCTGGTTAAATAACGAAGCCGAACGTCTACATATACCTCGGTTACTGCCCGTTTGAGAACAACGAGATGATTTTCCATCGGCGATTGGTCAAATTGGCGAAAACTTATACTGTCAAATAAACTGCTGCCAATATAATTACGAAACACTTTAGTTGAATTTTGTGGTGTTAGAATAAAGTAGGGACAAAGCAAGACATGAGCTGATACTCAAATTATTATTGAATTAATTTATCGATAAGTCCTAAGACTCAACGATACATGGAGTGCCCATCTCTAACATTCGAATCACAGCGATTAACAGACACAGCGATCAACTGGCAGGTGTATTGTGTATTTCGTTCGTTTCGACATACATTACGCGTATAATTAATGCGCGCAATGGTTTTTGTATACGAGCGTTGAATGCGGACAGCAATGGATATTTATAACGAAAAAATATACAACTTGTGATCGTAATTATTGAACATAGTAAAAGTAAAACAATAATTTATAATCTCAAAAAAATACTTTCTTCTGATTTTCTGTACTTACTGATCATACGAAATATTTCCTTTTTTCATATTTGATTCACTACTTTTGTTTTTACAATTTGCCACAGCATAATAAGGCATATATGTGACGTTTTATCTATTTTTTTACGTCCTGAACGCATGGCAGGAACGCTCGTTGCGTAATGAGAGCGAGTTTCGAAAAGCATGCAATATAGTGCATGGTTTTGGCACGCTTGCCACGCCTATTCGCCGTTCTATCTTGATCTATTTCTGTGTTATGAACTGTTTAAACTACTGTTACACATGCTCGTTATTAGCATGAGAGCATGCTAGCATCGAGCATGCTCTCGATACTAGCATGTGTGTATAGACCTTGAGGATGCTAGTTTCGAGTATGCTCGAAAATCGACAGCCATAATATCAACCATACACACGCATGCATGGTTGAAAATAGTATGCTTATTGACAGCAAATTACTTATGCGTGCAGCATGCTCATATTGAGCAAGGTTTTTATTAGCATGTGTACCCATAGCCCTGAATGGTACTGATCATAGATTATAGAAACTGTAGAAATTGCACAGAGTAATCTGTTTATAATTTAACCTTGGGAATTGGGAAGCTGCGCTGTGGGAAGCACATGGTTTTTTTTAGAGGCACGAAGGCCACGAAGTTTAAAAACCCTTTGAAGGCGTAGAAGAATTGATTTAGTAAACTTGTTACTCGTTAATTCTGGAATCTTCAACATAAGCTATCTGATTTAAGCAAGTGAGTTTGATTGATAATTTGGCTTCAAATAAACCAATTTCATTGACTATTTAACCTTGCGGTGTAGAAAATAATAAACGACAACAAGGAGATAATACACATGTGTTGATCGATAGAGAATAAAATAAACCACCATTTACGGTGATTTACGTAGTGATTGCAAACGATCGTGCCGTTTTTGGTAAGAGGACTAAATGGAGATGTAAGTTCATTTTTTAGAGTAAATTTAATTTGGCTAGGTAGCTTTAATGTAGCCTTCATGTTTTATATGTATACTAGCTGACCCGGCGAACTATGTTCCACATCAAAAGTAATAAATGCGTAAATTTTGAATGTCATGAGGGTCAATTTGTGTTTTTATCGGCTTTAACTGCTGTCCCGCTAATTTATTACTGTAATATCTTCGAAAATATTCGTTTATATTGCATGCTTTAAAAGGCCAGGATCATCTATATTACATGCACAATCTATTTAAGACACTTAATTGGATGAAATTAATGCTATAATATGTAAAATCGCTTCGTAAATAAGCCATTTTTTCTCATAAAAAGTATTAATTATAATATAGATTTAATAGATATAATATAGAGAATAATATAATAAGATTATATATTATTATGATGTGTAATTTACCTGTGTGACAACTATTCACAATTCAATAAACATCTTTGCCTTGTGCCTGCCATCATGTCATCAATTTATTTGGTAATTTTCGCCATCTATAGTCTATACTAATATTTTAAATTACAGAGTAACATATGCTATATTTTATCATGATCATCACCATTTTGTTTGTACGCTAGTAACACTGCAAGGTGGAAAGCTAGTGTAATATTTTTATTGTAATAAATAAAAGAGTAGAAAGGTCCTTTTGTTGATGATAAAAACACAATCTAACTTATAATTTTGTTTTCAATGTGTTAATATTGAAATTCATTAATGTTATTCAACCCAGTCGGTAGTACAGTGTTTGGGAAGCTTATTCTCGTCCAAAATACCTCTGTGCCTAAAAACAAAGGTCTATTACTTTTTATTTATTTATAAGCTTAATGCACTATATGTACAACAGTGGACTAAATGCCTTAAGGCATTTTCTACCAGTCAACCTTTGGGTGGTGTAGGAGACAGGGAATTGTAGGTGCACATATAAATAAGAGACTATGGTTAAAAAGAAGAAAGAAATATATATATACATATAGACCAGTGTGTGTTGCCATTGATAACTTACGAAACTGAGATGTGGTCTTTAAATGTTGGCCTCATCAGGAAGCTCAAGGTCACTCAGCATGCTATGGAACAGGCTATCCTTGCTAAGTCTTTACAAGATAAAATCTGAAATATAGAGATCTGTATACATACAAACTGACGTAACTGACATAGTGACAATGGGGAAGAGAGGTGCTAGAGTGGCGACCACGGAATGGACTGCACAGTGTAGGCCCTCCCGTCAGTAAATGGACCGACAACCTACAGAAAACAGCAGGGACTTATTGGATGCTAGCGGCAAAGGATGGGGAGTTATGGCGTGCTAAGGGGGATGCCTATGTTCAGCGGTGGACAGATCTAGGGTGATGATGATGAATTTTATAACTTTGTTTTATTATAACTTTCAGCATAAAACCCAATGCTGCATTTCTAAGCAACTATGAAGTGATGCAAGTATTGCAACAAATAAAAGAAAATACTCAAAAAAAACACAAAAGGGAAGGTTCCCTGGCTACTGTCACATATGAGGTATTATTTTTAATTTTAATTACATATTCTTTTGAAGCTTTCTTAAATAAAATTAACAATGTTGTGGTAGTTGTGTTGTATATAAAATCTGTTTGTTGTTGAACACCTAGTTGGTAATATGACTTCATCTTTATTGTGTGATATAAGAAGTTAATTTACTAATTTTTGTTTATTATGATAACTCACACACAAATAACATAACATATCTATATATATGTATAGTATCAATATTGACCAGAACACAGTGTACAGCTGGTACTTAATATAGGTAACACTGTGCTATAAGTACCAGCATCCATCCAGTGATACAGAAATACATGTATACTACAATTATAGTTGGGTCAATTCAATAGTCAAAATTTATTATGAGAAAAGTTTTACACATATTATAAGAAATTTTTTTTTTTTTTTTTTTTTTTTTTTTTTTTATGGGATAAGGGGCAAACGAGCTTGCGGGTCACCTGATGGAAAGCAATCACCGCCGCCCATGGCGTCCGCAATACCAGGGGCATCACATCAGCGTTGCCGCCCTTTCAGATGGGAATAGGCTCGTTTCTTGAAGGTTCCTAGGTCGTAGCGGTCCGGAAATACCGTCGCCGGCAACTGGTTCCATGAAGGAACAGTGCGTGGCAAGAAGTGCCTGTTAAAACGCACTGTTGTCGACCGCCAACCATTCAGCCAATGCGGGTGGTAGCGTTGGCGCGTCGAACGGTGGCGGAAATCAGCTGGCGGTATTAATCCGAACAATTCCTCAGAGCACTCCCCGTGGTATATGCGGTAGAGGATACATAGAGATGCCACCTCTCTCCGCAACGCCAGAGGATCAAGCCGATCAGTAAGAGCTTGGTTGTCGACAAGCCTAACCGCGCGTCGTTGGATGCGGTCAAATGGAGTAAGCTGGTACTGGGGTGCCCCCGCCCAAAGATGTGAACAGTATTCCACGTGAGGACGGACCTGCGCCTTGTAAAGTTGCAGGCGATGACCTGACGTGAAATACTGTCCCGCTCTATTGAGCACACCAAGCTTTTTGGAAGCCAATTTGGCCTTGCCCTCCAGATGACCGCGGAACTGGACGTCACTCGACAAGTCGACACCAAGAATTCCGATAGCGGCTGAGGCGGGTAAGGGAGTGCTCTCAAAACAGGGAGCTACGACAAAGGGTGTCTTTTTAGCGGTAAACGCGCAAACCTGTGTCTTCTTAGGGTTGAATTGGACTAAGTTTAGTCGGCCCCATTCCGAAACCTGACTAAGCAGAGTTTCGATTTCAGACACAAGTTTATTCCGGTGCTCGTCGACGTTTTCCCGAGAAATACGCGGGTGGCCGGTATATAAGGCATCCCCGGTACTGTCATCTGCATAACAATGAAGATTGCTGCTAAGCAGCATGTCATTGATATGCAGAAGAAACAGCGTAGGGGATAGCACACAGCCCTGGGGGACTCCAGCATTCACAGGTTTTAAGTCGGAGCATGACCCGTCGACAACAACTTTAATGCTCCGAGCCGTGAGAAAGCTGGAAACCCAATCGCATAATTTCTCGGGAAGCCCATAACATGGAAGCTTCGAAAGAAGTGCTTTGTGCCAAACCCGATCAAAGGCCTTCGCTACGTCCAAACTAACGGCCAGCGCCTCTCCTTTACTCTCAACCGCTTCCGCCCACCGATGGGTTAAGTACGCTAAAAGATCACCAGCTGAGCGACCTTGACGGAATCCGTACTGACGGTCACTTATCAACTGGTGCTCTTCTAGATACTTAAGGAGCTGGCGGTTGATGAGTGTTTCCATTATTTTGGAGAATAGGGAGGTGATGGCGATAGGTCTGTAGTTGGACGGATCTGAGCGGTCACCTTTTTTAGGGATCGGATGGACTAAAGCAACCTTCCATGATGCTGGCACAGCGCCGAGAGAGTAGGAGTACCGGAAAAGACGCGTTAGAACCGGTGCCAACTCTGGAGCACACGTCTTCAGCACAATTGCTGGGATTCCGTCAGGCCCACTCGACTTGTGGACATCCAGGGATAGAAGTATGCGTCGCACAGTACTTTGCCGGAAACGAACCTCCGGCATGGCGTGCATGCCGGAGGTTCGTTTAATTTGATGTTTTTGACCAATACACCAAATAATATGCTTAAAAATTGTTAAAAAAAATCAAAACACAAAGTCAAAGTTTATGAGGATGGATATAATATCATCATTTTCCTGCCCTTGTCCCACTCTAAGTGGGGTCGGCACAACATGTCATTCTTTTCCATTCTCTCCTGTTGCTTGTCATATTCACACTTACTCCCTTCATATTCATATCAACTTTTACACAGTCCATCAATCTCTTTTTCGGCCTTCCTCTAATGTGTCCATCGACAGTCATTCTCATCGTTCTCCTTGTGACATGGCTTTCGTCCCTTCTCATAATGTGTCCATACCACGTCAATCTACCACTTCTAATTTTTTCCGTAATTGGTGCTACTTGAATGCTTCCTCTTATATACTCATTTCTTATTCTATCCCTTTTTGTCACACCACACATCCATCTTAACATTCGCATTTCTGTTGCATGTACTCTCCTTTCATCCACTTCTTTCATAGGCCAACATTCAGACCCATACAATACGACAGGCCTGACAACCGATTTGTATATTTTCCCCTTTAATTTAATTTCCTGAGACCTGTCGCCATTTCATCCATCCCGCATTCATTCTGTTATTCACATCCCGATCAATATTGCCGTCGCATTGAATAAGCGAACCGAGGTATTTCAAGTTTTAGGCGTAACTTTTAGGCTTTTTCCGTCCAAAGATATTGAGGAAAAGCTAGAGGAGCCACCAAAGTCACAGAAAAGGTGCTTAGTTTTATCGTTGCTGATCTTAAAACCGACTCTCTCTAGCTTATTCTGCCATCTTTTCAGCCTACTTTCTACCTCGGCCGCTTCCTCTCCTACCAGAACAATGTCGTCAGCAAAGAGCATGCACCAGGGTGCGTCCTCCTGAATGTCCGATGTAAGAGCATCGATTATCAGGAGGAACAAATAAGGGCTTAAAGCCGATCCCTGGTCCACACATCCACACTGAACTGGTCGGTGACGCCGGCTACAGACCGGACACTAGTATACGCTCCTGCATACATCGACTGCACCAGCCTAACATACTTCTCGGGCACTCTTTTTTCTTTTAAAGCCCACCACAGAACGAGGAACTCTGTCATATGCCTTTTCTAGGTCAATAAAAACCATATGCAAGTTCTTGTGTGCATGTCGGTATTTTTCCGACAGTTGCCGAAGAGCGAAAATTGCATCTGTTGGTCCTCGTCCTGGCATAAATCCGAACTGGTTCTGGGTGATCTCACTTTCCTCTCTCATTGAGATCACCCAGAACCAGTTTGGATTTATGCCGGACAGATAAAATATCATTTTGTATATATGAGGATATATTAATATAGTATTATGATGATTGGCTGTTTAAGAGTTTGATGTTCTTCATCTTGCTGAGTGTAAACAGCAGTCTTGTTTTATAAAGAAAACTTAAATTTTCAGACCATTCATTATCTTCATGACACAGAGTGTAAAACTCAAACTGCCGAAAGTGTTCAACATTTTCTAGAAGATATGAAAAAATTCAAACTGACAAAACTGGAGAAACTAATGATGGTGAATACCCCACCAAGAACGGAATTGGAAATTCAATTGGTATTTATTTTTTATTATAGTGATTATATTTATTTACAACACACTTTGAAATTTGGTTGGGTTACATGATGAGGTGCAAAATTTATTTTGGCGTTCACCAAACCAGTCAATTGTCAATATCAATCATTGCTCATCTGTGTCAACATATTCTATGTATTACTTACTCTCACACACTCATATATCATCAGAAAGTATCCATACTTTAAAAATTAATTATAATAAATAAATTATTAATTCATATTTGTTTCTAAGATTTTCGCGAATCTCACTCATTGATTAAAACAACTTTTAGGATTATATCGCGTTTATTTATTATCCATTTATTTCCCGACGTTTCGAACTCTTTACAGAGATCATTTTTATTAATTCATATTTATGTTTATAGATAGTTCAAGAAAGTGAAGAACGTTTGTCAGAGGATGAAGTTGGGAGCATCATTGAAATAGTTAAGAAAAATTTTCCACCCGCAGATGCATCTTGACTGGCTTAACAAATCACTAAAAGATCAAAGATTAAAATATCTAAGGAAGTATATAAATAGGAGAGACCTCATTGGCAATGTTTAAAAATATTTAAAATGTTGATATAATCAATATTAAATTTCAATTACATATAGTAAGGTTCAATAACTATCAAAACATTCAAGGAGACAAAGAGCCCAAAAACCAATTTTTAAGAATTTGCTGCATTTGTTTAATGACATGGAAATTCTTCTAAAAAAATTCTTCTATATAATAAATGAAAGAGTGTAATGTAAACCAAAAGGTTTAATTAAAATTGTTGTTAATAAACTCAAGAAGATAGTGGTCCATCTATATGGTCTAATCTATGTGCTATTAAAGTGACTATTGAATATGGTAGAGTGCACATGAAAGTAGATTAAGAAGGATCCAGATGAGAACATTCACCAATATTTGTTACGAGAAGCTCTTGGACCGAATTGAACCAAGGTTTGTAAGTTACTAGTATGACAGTGCATGATTTGGTAGTTTGGGTGTGTGAAAAAGTATAGAAGGTGCCAAGCAGTTTACAGTATTAATTTAGAGGGATGTAGGATTTAAGCATAATCAGCAAATTGACCTCCATAAGGGAACTTCTGAAATAAAGATTTTTTTATGGCACAGGAGGGCAAACGAGCAAGCGTGACACCTGATGTTAAGTGACCAGCGCGCCATGGACACCTGCAACACATCCAGTGTTACAGTTGTGTTGTCGACACTTAAGGGAGTAGGATAGGAAGGGATGGGGAAGGGGGGGGGGCTCCAGTTACATCTCTCACTGAACGAAACACGTCATGAGCAACATTACGTCGATCTTCTGAGAGGTCGTGTTTCACCGGTCGAGCCGGCCCATTCATGCAGCAAACTGCTAGGCTCTATAGCTCTATAGTATGCAAGTTATAAATTAAACAAAAAATATATACCAATTTCAGTCATGTGTCATGTGTATTAGAAAATCTACCTTGAAATCTGTGTAAAAAACGCTAATAAATTCAATGTTGTTATATATATTTCTTATAAAATTGTAATAAAATATGATTACTTATGTAAATAAAAGTTATGGTAAACATTATTTTGAATCCACTCAAAACAAACTTGATTGAAAAATAAAACTGGTTTTCATTAAATCTTTTATTATTTATTATGAGTGCGTCATATACCCGACATTTTTCGACTCCGTAGGTACCTATAATGTTAAAATTAAGTATTAGATACGTAGTATTTTATTTAGAAAAATATCACAAATTGTCTCGGTGGCGCAGTGGTCGAACACACGGTTTGTGACTCAGAGGTCCGGGTTCGATTTCAGACACTAGCTCACACCAATGACTTTTCGAAATTGTTTTCGGATGTTATGTGTGATAAATATCGATGACTAAAAACCTTTGTGCCCGGTATGGCAATAGGTTCGCCACCTATTTCATTTGGGACGTAAACATAACGGCGAGACGAGGCTTAACAGCCGCTGCCTACACCTTCGGGTAACAAAAGGCGTGAAGTTATGTTTATTATGTTCTTAGACTTATCTCTCGAATCGCAAAAACACGTAAACTGACAATCTTTCGCGGAAATTTGAATTTACGCGCGCACATGAAAGTCCAAAGATCATTTCGTTAATTACCTATGTAATTTATCTATGGTTTTTAATGATTAGATAGATGGTTTAAAGTCCAGGATCCGGTTAGTTCAGTTAGTTGTATAAGTTGTTTTTGCTTCAAGTGAGCGTTCGGAAGAATTTTTAACATTTTTACTAGATATTTTGTAATTGTTCACTTGTCTAAGAACTATTTATATGTAAGTAAACATTCTATTGGTATTTTTACGTTTTTACTATTCTCAATGTCACGATTATTAGCGTGGATGGATTGAGATTAAACTATATGTGCAGCTCGTACATAGCAAATTGATTTGAAAATTAAACGTACTAATAAATTCTTTAACTTAATTGTTATAAAAGGATTAAAAAACTAAAATATTCAAACTGGAAGGCTATTTAGATATGGCAGGTCAATGTACCACAGTGCGAACAATAGTGGACTTTGAAGTTAGGACAAAGTCCACTTTATTACGTGTTCCACAACACACGATTCAATCCAATCCAATCTTTAAATTCATCTATCAAATTCTACCTTGCGGGTAGAAGTTCGGCAACTAAGTACCTACTTTTTTTAATATTAATTGAAATCTTGCTTGATGAAATAAATGTAGCATTGAACGAATAAGTCGAGCACACGGCTTCTGATCCGGAGGTCCGCGTTCGAATCCTGACACTGGCTCACACCAATGACTTTTCGAAAATTGTTTTCGGAAGTTAAGTGTGATAAATGTCGATGACTGCAAACTTTGTGCCTAGTATGGCAATAGGTTCGCCACCTATTCCATTTGGAACGTAAACATAACAGCGAGTCGAGACTTAACAGCCACTACCTACACCTTCGGGTAGAAAAAGGCGTGAAGTTATGTTAGTACATAAACTATTGTTTTTTCCACTTCATGCTCTTATTTGCACAAAATTGTAGTACATATTTTGTAGTTGTGAGTGAACCATGTGAGTTTCGGTTTCGGTCGGACTCTAGTTTTTGGGTATAATCTTTTACAAGTGCCAATTTATACGGATAGCAATTAGTACTTTGTTATTTATTATTAGTTTTTCACGTCAGTTTTTTGTAACTGTGCATAATATAAATAAACAATAAATTAACCGTTGTTTTGATAATATTATTAATATATAATATTATAGTGATAATCGATAAAGATAAGTTAACACCATTACATACGTTAGAGCTATAAAACTTGATAAAATATAATTAATTTAGCGTATATTGTTGATAATCATCACTGGCAACAGATTATCCACAGCACATAAATATTTTCTATAAATTCTATACAGTCATTTCAATCCGTAATAGGTAGATTTTACAGATAATCAACTTTTATTGCCAATTTTTGTTGCACCACACATTTGGCTAGATATAATTAAAAAGCTTTCGGAAATAATATAATCAGTCTCAACATTACGTGATATTTTATAAACTAAGTTAAAAGTGCCCAATGCTCCCTATGGTAGGGAGGCTTGGGCATACCCCGTGGGAGGCTTGGGCACGGCCTATAAATCAGATTATATCCATAATGGGATTCAAAAATTAGTTAACAAATAGACTGTTATTAACCCTTTTCTTGTAGGTGTATCTGTAGAGATACACCGGAATTAAAAAAATCTAGTGTTGTTATTTTTAAGCGAAACCATGATATTTTTTTAAGAATATTTAGGTCATTTCTTAGTTTCGGAATGCAACTTAAGTTTTTTGTGTTGGTAAGACTGATGAGCTGTAAAACTTCACTTTAGTTCAAGTTCCGACATGTTGCCTCGCAAAAAGGTAAGAAAAGTTATGATTTTTTCTCTTTTTTATGTATTGAATGAGTGGATGTGTTAAGTTATTAATTATAGATATATTTAGCACTAAAATAATTACTTTGGACATTCTTTAATTGTCTGGTTGATGCTTCATGTGACTTTTTTAATGAATGTATCTCATCGTGCACATTGCCAAGAAACTAACAATTCTATATATATTTGATATGTATCTCATGGTACACACTGCTAGCTTTACTAACAACTTTTACAAAATCGTCATGTATCTGTATGTGCACACTGCCAAGCTGAATAACTGTTCATATGGCTATGCATGCCTTATTTTATATTAATTGTAGGTCCATATGCTTTCAAGAGCTAGCAAAATACTCACATTGGTGCCAAAACACAGTCAGTCATCAAATGATGAAGAAAGTTCGGATTCTACTAGTGCGTTTCGGGCTTCATTTATGATTTTCTCGTATATGGAGGTGAAGACACTTTCAGATACCACCTATTTTCACCAGAAGAAATGATTTTGGGCTTTGGGGCAAAAGTCTCGTCTTCTCACTATGTAAAACTATTCCTGTTCTAGCATGTTCAGTTGTGTACTTTGGCAATTTTTTCACCAGTCTAGAGCTAATACATATGCTCCGATATAATATGGGTATTTCTTCTTAGGCACCATAAGGTCAAATAGACTACGTGGTGCAGAACAAAAGCTTATACCTGATAAAGCCCTCAAAAAAAAGGCCGCGGATCTTATTCACGAGTAGTATGCAATACAAACAAAGTCTGTATTGTCAAATGGCATGACAACAAAGTGGTTACTGTGGCAAGCAGTTATGTTTCTGAAACTCTTGTTGGAGTTTCAGAAAGAGCTGCTGTCCCCTGTCCCAATATAATAAAGCACTACAACGCACATATGGAGGAGTCGACCTTGCAGATATGTTAGTGGCTTTGTACAGAACGGAGATGAAAAGCCACGGATGGTAACAAACGATATTTTCTCAAATGTTAGATATGTGCGTGAACAATAGCTGGATTTTGTATCGCAGACATATTGGCGTGAATAACATAAAACGACTGAGTTTGAAGAAGTTTCGACATCATATTATACAAGGGCTCTTACATTCTGTGAGACAGCAGCCATTCAAAAACTATGACTCTGTACCACCAGCACCAAAAAAGATTACAAAAACACCCTGTACCGTAAGGCCAACTGCGGACGTTAAATATACAATCATTTCCCTACTTTGGGTCCAAAGGACGATGCAAACTATGTATCAAAGGTCAGACTACTGTTATGTGCATCAAATGTGGTATGAGGCTGTGTCTTTTACCGGATAGGAACTGTTTTTTCAATTTCCATAATATGAATGTCTAAAATTAATCTGATTTTGTATTTTTTCATTGAAGTTCCATTTTTGTTATTAAATAAATAGTACAAACTACTGATTATTAACGTGTTTTTTATATTTATTTCCATAAATGATTATATAATCAAGTCATAGATAATTTGGCAATGTATCTGTAGAGATACATTGATAGCGTAATATATTTATCAATGCCCTTGGCAAAGTATCCCACAAGATACGGGTGGTTTTTTCAAAGGGGTAGTTTGATTTTTTTTTTTAATATTTTTTCTAGACCCCTTGGGTCATTAAAGTTAAGGGCTATGAATATTATTTTTATATTCGAAAAAATAAAATTCTGCCAAGTTAAGGGTTAAATTATATCAATAACAGAAACCAAAAATAGGAGTTAAGAAATAACAAACATCTTAAACCGTATCTTAAATTATCGGAGATAGGTTATAACCACAGAAATAGACCAAGATCTTGATCTATTTCTGTGGTTATAACGCTTATAGGAACTATCCTATAGAGGACTACCTCTAAGGGTTTTAACCAATCTCCGATTGGTTACATTTACTAATGTGTGTAAATGTGTACTTGTCAGCTGTTGTTATTTTTTATTTTTGACCCTATTGATACCCCTTCTGTGGCTGGTAATATAAATCTCTATGAATTTCCCATCGCAAACCTTTCTTTGTGAATTCAAACTTTATTTTTGAGTTTAATTAAAACAATCTCGACGGCGCGGTAGCGAGCACCTCTCCTCTGATTCAAGAAGTAGTGGGTTCAAATCATGGCTCACACCAATGACTTTTCGAAATTTTTGGAAGTTATTTGTGATAAATATCGATGACTGACAACTTAGTGCCCGATAGGGCAATAGGTTCGCCCATGTCTCCCAACTGCCCGTCCCTCCCCTACCTCCCATATTAGCGTGCCTACACGCATTCCTGACGGTAGGTCCGATGCTAAACTGTTGCTCAGGCCCTATTTGCTTAAAAATTCCCGGGTTGATCCTAGCACATAAACTAGAACTTTTTGCAACTGTGTGTCAATAATAATTAAATTATATTATCCATGAAATAACTGGTGTTTCAGGACGGAAAATGTCCAGATTGATACTGTACCGTGCCCTAGGCAGTCCACCGAGTCGCGCTGTTATGATGCTGAGTGACTTGATTGGTGTACAGCTGGAGCTGAAGGAAGTTAATGTATTTCGCATGGAAAGCAAAACGCCAGAGTTTAAGAAGGTATTTTATATTTATCATACTTTACATAACTAACACAGTTTTTGAGTTTAGTAAACTCCATGAAACAATGCAATAGAGTGATTAGATATTAGGCTGGTTCTCATAGCAAATTGTGTGAGTTCTGTAAAGTATCGAGATTTTGACTAACTGTTCTGCGGAGTTATTACTCGGATTATAATGATACTCAGTATGGCTTGCAATTACATGTAGTTAACATTAAAGAACTATAAAAATGTTACCAAACAAAGTGGGATTGGCTGGTTATATTGCCGGTAAGGGTTAGAGTATCCATAAAAGCAATAGTAAAAAATGAGATTAAAACACAACGGAACAAAACGTAAATATAAAAATAATATTTTTATTTAATTTACGTTTTGTTCCATATTAATTCTATTATTTTTTCCATTATTAATTTCTAATTTTTGCTATTTCATTCAAGCTTCCACCCAACATCGTTACATCTAATATATAAAATTCTCGAGTCTAGATGTGCGTAATTGAACTCCTCCGAAACGGCTTGACCGATTCTCATGAAATTTGATGTGCGTGCCAGGTAGGTCTGAGAATAGGACAACATCTATTTTTCATCCCCCTAAATCACAAGGGTAGCCTTTTTTCGACATATTTCTGTTTCTAATTTTTTTTATAAAACGGGATACAAAAATACATGCAACCCTAAATTTTCAACCCCCTACGATCAACCCCTATTTTTAAAATTTTATTTTTCGGCAAGACAACGTTTACTGGGTCAGCTAGTTATAATGTAATAATGTTGTATTATTATTATTACAACAATATAAATAATATTTTACATTAAAGAAATGCAATTATTTCAACTAATTTTGTAATAATGTAGGTAATGTATAAAAATAATGTAATAATAATTGCACAAATGTAAAAAACAAAAGTACATATATCATTACTGCATATATTATCTTTAAACAAATACACATAAATACTATTTATGATATGTTTTTCTTTTTCAGTTAAATCCGATGGGTACTGTTCCGGTATTGCAGGACGACAATTTTGTTATTTCTGAAAGGTAAATGATATTATGATCTTCGTAACTCTCGTAATAGAGGAAATCGTCTATTTATTCGGAGATTTAATATTTCCACATAAAAGCATATTTTTTATATAACATTCGTGTGTTGAAACATAAATATAAAAATTGGCTTTTATTTTGAAATATTTAATTGGAAAGGTTTGAAATTGAATCATAAATATAAAAATACGTTTTTATTTTGAAATATTTAATTGAAAAGGTTTGATAAAGTTAGTCCCAAACATCAGATGAAGGTGTGCTTTCATCTAATGTCTGGAACTATCTTTTGGGTGAGCACAGGACTAATCAAATAGGTAGCGCACATTTTTTGTTCATCTGGAACGCGTTTCTTTCACCTTTCACCAAATCCCTCTCCGTTATTGAGTTCATAAAGTTTGCTGGCTCGACCGGTGAAATGTCACGGCCCTTCAGATTATCGACGTAAAGAGGCTCATGCCGCATTTTGCCTGGTGAGAGGTATCCGGAGGCCCAACCCCTTTCTCCTCTGCCAACCTCATCGCACTTACGTCCCTCTCATGTCCCATTGTAAGGTCCGGCAACGCAACTGCAACACTATATGTGTTCAGGTGTCCATGGGCGGCGTTTGTTGCTTATCATCGGGTGACACGTCTGCTGTTTTGCCCCCCTATCCTATAAAAAAACAATTAGACTTAAATTATTTGTATTTCCAGCCACGCCATCATGAAGTACTTACTAGGGAAGTATGGCGGTGACAAGCGCGAGTCGTTGTATCCTAGCGAGCTGCGCCAGAGGGCTCTGATCGACCAGTGTATGTATTTCGATGCCGGTGTGTTCTTCAATGCATTCCTGACGGTAGCTGTTAGTATCATTTGATTATTTTTAAATAATTTACTCAAAACCTACGAAAATAATTTTAAAAAATCTTCACCAACAAGTGCGTATACTATAGTATAATCAAGTTTCATCCAAATTTGTTCAGTCCTTTTACAAAAGTGCATAAAAATCCGTTGCTTAGTTTCAAAGATCTAAACATATATGGGGACAGACAGTAGAAAGCGACTCTGTTTTATGCAGTGTAATAATGATTTGTATGGTTTTACTTATATTTTTTTATACACTGACATACAAATAATATTTCTGTGGTATTCATAAAAGGGATAAGCGATCATTCAGAGATTAAAGAGGTTGCACTGCCACTGATTTCTATTTGGCACATAGGATTCATTCAGCAAAGCAGCCAGTTTTCATTGCCTCTCTGGGCAGTATGATAATATTGCTGTTAACATAACATGTGAACAATTTTTTTGAATATTTTTTTTTTCATATTTAAGCGGGAAACTGCATTCAAGAAATTAGAAGGACCAACGAACATGCAGATTCAGCGTTTAGAAGATACTTATTCAACGCTCGAGGCGTACCTTCAAGATAAGAAGTACTTAGCTGCCGACCAACTAACAATAGCAGATATATCCAATGGCTCAACTGCTACGGCTACCCAGTTCGTGCACAAACTCGACCCTAAAAAGTATGTTTTAGTATTACTAATGTTTAATGTTGTCGGTGCTGCAGTTGTCAAGGTCCCCACTTCCGATTCAGAAGTTGTGGAATCGATGCCGAACTCACACCAACGATTTCTCGGAATTATAGATGTAGCGGAGAGTACAATGGACACAATATTGACAGTAATTCTTATGGTCCTAAACAAGATTCAAACTTGAGACTTCTGACACAGAGTCGGAGTGCTTAACCGTTATGCCGAATCCCATCGTAATATTAGCTTTCTTAGTTGTATTTTTACCCAATGTTATTTTATTACAGATTCCCTCGTAGCGCTGACTGGTTGGCACGCCTGGAAGAGGAGCATGTGTTCAAGACAATCAATGCCCCTGGTGTTGCATACTTAGCTAAATCAATAACTAAACTATGGAATATTAACAAAGAAAAAAATAAAGCTTAGATATAAACTTTATTAGTTGGCTGTTATTATCTCATGATGCTTACTTAGATATTACTTAATTACATAGACGAGAAAGAGTGTCACCTGATGGTGAGCAACAAACATGGATACCTGAACTGTGGAGGTGTTACGACGCTATTATAACAAATGTAACATAACATACATAACTTCACGCCTTTTGTTACCCGAAGGTGTAGGCAGCGGCTGTTAAGCCTCGTCTCGCCGTTATGTTTACGTCCCAAATGGAATAGGTGGCGAACCTATTGCCATACCGGGCACAAAGTTTGTCAGTCATCGATACATATTACACATAACTTACGACAACAATTTCGAAAAGTCATTGGTGTGAGCCAGTGTCTGAAATCGAACCCGGACCTCGGGATTAGAAGCCGTGTGCTCGACCACTGCGCCACCGAAACATTAAACGTATCGTTATATAGTTCATAAGCTGTTAAAAAATTTGTAATTCTCTTCAGAACTTCCTCAAATTAACAAAAGCCCATTTTCGTATCAGCGACATCTCTATTTCTTTCACGTACTTTGCTCCTAAGAAAATGTGCTATGTCACACAAAGAGATATTTACACCATAATGCAATGATGGCGCTAACATAGATACGTCATTACTATATATAAGCATTAATATAAACTATATATATAACAAGCTCACCCGGCGAACTTTGTTCCGCATCAAAAGTAATAAATGAGTAAATTTTGGATACATACATAAGTTCACGCCAAATCCCTTGCGGGGTAGGCAGAGAGAACAGAGCGCCATAAGGCACGATTCTTACACGCCTCACTCGCTTCGTTGACTTTCATAACTCTTTTCATACACGCGCGTCGGTTTTTGAGGCTCCTAACATCACCTTCCTCCAGAACACGTTCTATTTGGTCATGGAATGTGTCTTGGCCGTCCTCGACTCCTACACCCATCCGCTTTTGCATTGTATATCTGCTTAGTCAGTCTTGAATCAACCATTCTTTCTACATGTCCGAACCATCGGAGCATGCCCTTTCTTACTTTTACACCGACACTCTCTTTCAAACCAACTTCCTTCCTTACAACCTTGTTTTCTACGCGGTCAGCGAGAGTCACTCCGCAGATTTTGCGCAGTGCCCTCATTTCTACCGCGTTTATTCTACTTTCATGCACACTCTGCCATACTAAGCTCTCGCTTCCATAAGTAAGCGTTGGGATCAGGACTGCATTGTGGATTGCTAGCTGGGCTTTTCTGCTAATGTTTTTTGCGCCCAGGAAACTGCCCAACGCTCCATTTACGCTATTTCCTATCGCCACTCGTCTTTCTACATCCGAGGTGTTCCTTCAATCCCTGCTAAAAGCGCATCCAAGATATACAATTTCATTCACCTGTTCCAACACTACATCATCAACCATTATCCTTGCATCTGTTCTGGATTCCTCCCTTTCAAACACCATTTCGTTTTCGTCGCATTCAACTGCAAGCCTTTAATCATGCAATCATCTTTCATAGTAGTGACTAGTGTTTGCAGGTCCGACGGCGATTCGGCTAGAAGCACGGCGTCATCTGCGTAAAGCAGGCAGCTCACAACTAAGTCACCCATTCGCATCCCTACATCCATCGATCTCACTCTCTGTAGACAACTGTCCACGTACAGGATGAACAGTCCAGCGGACAGCACGCAACCCTGTCTGACGCCGATATTGACGTCAAACCAGGGGGACAAGCTGCCGTCAACACGCACACACGCTGTGCAGCCCTCATAAGTGGACTGCACAGTGCGCAACAGTGCTCCGCTCATCCCGTAGCCCGGGAGTATGCCCCACAGATCCTTTCGTAATACTCTGTCAAACGCTTTTTCCAGATCCACAAAACCGCAGAAAACCGGTTAACAGCCAGTTGTTTCTCCACGATGTTGCGGAGAGAAAAAATCTGATCCATGCACCCTCGTCCGCTTTTAAAACCACCCTGAGCCTCCCACAACACTCCATCAGATTCTCTCCCTCATTCTCCTTTCAATAATTTTCCCATAAACTTTTGCTGCTTAACTGATCAAACTGCCCTGTAACTGGCGCACTCCATACGTGATCCCATAACTTAATACAAGGGCACAATGACAGCGCGCCTCCAGTCCATGGGAACCTTACCCACCTCCAGCACAGATTGCTCAAGGTCAGGAAAGCGTCCCGGACACAAGTTCCACCGTGTTTGATCATTTCAGCAAATATCATATCAATTCCAGCTGCCTTACCACTTTTCATACTTCGTATCGACCATTCAATCTCTTCCATAGTAATGTCCTCGTCAGATGTTGGCGCAGCGGTGTCAGCCGTAGGCTCACTCGCGGCGCACACATCCGGAACATACTCGTACATTTCCCCAAAATACTCACTCCACCTGCCCAATACGTCGCTTGGGTTTGCAAGAATGTCACCAGCCTTAGACATAATTTTGTCCATTCTGGATGTTGACGAAGAACCCCGAGACTTTCTAACTTTCCTCCAGAAGAGTTTGTTATTCGCCTCGAAGCTCTCCGTCAACCTCACTTCCTCATTCGGAACTAGTCTTTCACGCTTCTCTTTCACTAAGGCTTTGGTAACATTCCTGCAGCGGCGGTAGCTCTCATACTTTTTCTCTGTCATACTATCATTCTGACACTTCTTGAAAAGGCCCACGAAACGGCTTACCACCAGGTAGTGGTTCGTATCAAGAGTGGGGCCTCTGTAGGCTCTTGTATCCCTTAGAGTATTTCGGAGACGACTATCTAACAAAATCAAATCAAATCGGAGTCAAGATGAAATCAATTTGGATACAGGATATCCAAAATTTACTCATTTATTACTTTCAGGAGGTTCAATGCTATTATTTATCGGCTTTAACTGCTATCCCGCTCTGTTGTTACTGCAATATCTTCGAAAATATTCGTTATAATCGCTTCGTAAAAAAGCCATTATTTCTCTTAAAAAGTAAAAAAATATAAATGGTCATTGTGGGTTATCCTAAGAGACAGATATATGCCCTCGCGGACTTTTTTGTAGACCTTCTGAAGGTGTTAAATAATGTAAAACATTGTTTTGCCAATTAAAGATCTAAATCTCAAAAATTATCATTTTTTCTTTACAACATCATATTGTATAAATTATAGATCAAAAACCACCCTGTTGACACCCTCTAGCTATTAAAAAAAATGCATCAAAATCCGTTGCGTAGTTTATACTATGTAATGATAATAATGATGATGATTAAAAATGTTAAACAAATTTTTGTTTGTCTGTTTGTTCCGGCTAATCTCTCAAATCGTTGGACGGATTTTGACGGGACTTTATGCCATTGCATATAGCTGTCTTATTAATGAGTAACTCGCGCTACTTTTATCTTAGGAAAATGAGTTAATGAGTTATTGCGCTGAGGCAAAACAAAGTTCGTCAGGTTAGCTTGTTTTAAAATAAAATCTTATTACTCTTCTTTTTCATCACCGAATTAAAAGCGGAATGCACAAGTGTAATAACATAAAATATTAATTTAGTCCTGTCAATTGAATTAAAGGTTCGAAGCTACTTACTTCCCACCAACCTAAAAATCGATATGATTGTTTAAAATATCATTTCAGACAACTTTATGGTCTATATTAAATTACTTATTTATTAATATGCGGTCTATTTATGGCTGAGATATTTTTGGGGCATAACTTACAGTTTTGTTAAAAATCGCGAAAAGCTCATTTTTTGGGACCATTGAACTCGAATATTTCTTTTCCATACAGGGTAAAGATATGGGAACTTACAAATATTATTTTGCCCGCCTTAAGTCGTTTGCCTTCATGGAAATTTATGTAAACTTACTCTACTCAGTTCTCAGATTCGTGGTCTAATTCAAATTAAACCACTTTAATGTTGGCATCCCTGGCAAGTGTTGCTTAAATTCGTAGATACGTCATACATGACTGATGAAGTGATGGCAGATTCGATCCTGTTATTTAATAATAGGCACTGGGGTGATACCTGATATTTAAGCTCTGCAGTGATCCAAACTAAAAATCTGATTCAATAATTCACGTAATGACTCATCATTATTTAAATTGTATTTTTTTTTCTAACTTATCATTACATAGTAAAATTGCTTTCTTTGATGCGTTTATAGAAGGCGTCAACGGTATGGTTTGTATCTATAATTCGTGTATATTTTTTAATATAATTTTTTAATATTTTTTCTTAACTAATTAGGTACTTCTAATTAGTTAAGAAAAAGTGATCAATCCAAAATTTACTTAATACTCTTAAAGTTTTATGCGGAACAAAGTTCGCTGGGTCAAGTGGGTAAACAAATATTTTTTTCGGGATAGGAGGGCAAACGAGCAGGTGTGTCAAAGACCAGTGCCCTCTGTGGACACCTGCAACAGATATAGTGTTACAGACAGTTGTATTACCTTTAAGGGAGAGGAATAGGTGAGAGGGGTGGGCGTCCAGATACATTTCTCACCGAACGAAACGCGGCATGAGCTACCTTACGTCGATTTTTGAGAGGTCGTGGCATCTATCCGCTCGAGTCCAACCAATGCCAGCTCATTCAAGCAACGAACTGCTTGGCTCTACCACTTTCAAAAACCGTTTGTGCCGACCCCAAATGATGGGAACGGGCGGGGCAGGAAGATGATCAATCATCAATGATGATGATGATGTGGCGCTACTAAACACTAAAAGAAAATACGGTAAAAATCATATTATTAATAAAATTAGGTTCTATGAACAGAACACACACATAGATACACAGTGACTGACTGTTCATTCTGATTTTTGTTTGGTATTTAATCATAACGAATTGTCATTTGTCAATTGATTACAATAATGATCCTACTAGAAGTAGGACTTCAAAAAATAGGTAAGACTCATTTGAGTGTTCCCCTCCACGGAAATCTTTAGTAAAAGGCGAAAGATTTATGCGTTTTGAAGGGAAACCAGAGATACGAATTCGTAAACATCGAGAGCAGCTTATACTCGCCTTACGAGAGTGAAACCATAGCGCGATTTATTGGTAGGCTTCAGCGCCATCTATTGAACAACTCTTCATACTAGTTCTAGAATTGCGGTTTCTAGCATTTTATGTAATAAGTAGGGTTTTTTCTTATACAATGTATTTGAAAACATGATATTGTATGATGATGATATTTTAACATAATATATTTTGACACCATTCCAATATTAAAATAATGAGTCAGGACATAATAATCAATAAACCTGCCACGAACCTATCATCGACCGAATGTCAAATAACCACAGGGTATTCAGTCAAATACCGAATATTCCAGCGATTTATTTTGTAATAAAAATATCATTGGTTATTTTAACGAAAGTAGTTATAAATTCGTTGCATTATGTCTAATCAGGATTTACGATCCAATTTAAGTTTTGTATGTACGTTTCAAGCAATTGCTAGTTTGGTTTTGTTCACTTAGGGTAACTAGGGCCAAACACCCACTTGTTTTTTTCATTCCTGAATTGATAACCAATTTTGGTCATTGTTGATTGAAAGTAGAATGTACAACATTAAATTAGCATTTTGATGTTCCTTATACCATCATTATCATTATTATCCTTTTGAGGTCCACTGCTGGACGGAGGCCTCCTCCATAGAGCGCCACAGTTGACAGTCCTGTAACACATACATCTATTGAGATCCCGCGGTTCCACTAGGACATTACAATCAGTTGAAAAATAAAATATGGGCTGCCCAAACGCAATTACTCTTCGATCTCTTTCTATGTTTGTTCTCCGGCAACTAAGATGACTGATATTGATGGCCTCACGTACTGTGCGCATTAGATTTTAAGAAAATTATTCGATACTTATCTACTATTATATACAGTACGATAAGCACTGTATAGATACTTTCTATTTCATACCGTGTCTTTAGGTATAGACGTTTTATTAGTTAGTTTATTATGTGTATGTCCGACCGAAGGTCTATTTTTGGCCGAATCCGAAGCCGATAAACGATAAACGTCCAAACGACGCGGTTGAATTATCGTTAGGCAAATTTAAGAAATATGTTAAAAGTCGACTATCTACAAGGGCTAGGCAATGTATCACAGATTATATCAATGATAAAACCGTTTGGAATTGAATTGCTTCTTTTGTGTTATTTTGTTTGTATTTGCTGTAGCAAAATATTGTTAATCTGCTAACTAAACATTACTGTTAATTAGTAAGATTGTGTGCAATATGACGTTTCTCACGGGGCAAGCTTACTAGTTTCTTTTTTTTTGTCTAGGATCTTGAATAAGTCATGCTCACTAAAAGCTAAAAGCTCACTAAGCAAGGACTGCTTATGGCGGCGTCGTTGATCGGGTCGCCACCTTCCCTAAAATATGGCGAGGGAGGTGATGGCTGAGATATGGGTCATGCTCGTGAACGGGTGCTGTTTGTGGGGACTGGTCTGTTCAAGCGTCCAAAGAATATTAACGTACTGTGTCCTAAGTTTGACGCGAGGAACCTCATCTTGCTCTATAAATTGTTCTAATAATTTGTAATTTAGTTTACTTATAATTGAGTAAAAACAAAAAAAAAGGACTCCCCTGAGTTTCTTGCCAATTCTTCTCAGGACGTGAGTAATCGAATTGGCGGATTGAAAATATTGACCTTCATAAGTGTCTTTAATGACCTGAATTGAATAAATGAGATTTTGATTTGATTTGATTTAGTAATTTAATAATTTTCTTCAATATTATCCACAGTTAAAGAAGAATATCAGCGTAAAGTGGCTCATGCCGCTTTTCTCTTGGTGATAGAGGTGTCCGCACTGAACTAAGTGCAGTCCGGCCCGTCAGTCACTCACTCTTTCGTAACAGTTCCTTTAATTCCAACTCAGACCTTTGGCGGGACCTTCGGCTTCGGTCCAACATCCGGCGGAAGCCGAATATCATGGTGAAGATGGATTTTTGGCCGAAGGTGGCCGAAGCCGAAGCTTCGGTCGGACACCAATTATGTGGTATACTACAAAGGCGGGCCGACACGTGAGGAAAGTAGAGCGACATCTGTCATGACGGGTCTCATACTAAGTGGAAACACGGTAGAGGGCGACACCTGTGCATACATACGAGAACTAAAATGGAACTATGCTTGTCCAAACAACTTCTTTTGACTATTTAATATACTAGTATCACGGTCTGTGTGACAGATGTCAGTGATGAAATGACGTCATATTTAAATGTCGCTGTTAAAATTCTTCGTAAGCCAATGACTTCTCTTAGAATGCCTACTTTTGGTTATCGCTTCTCGGCCTTTTGGCTAAGATCAAAGTGTAGTATCTGTTCTTTTCAGCTTAATATCTGAAAGTTCCCTCATTGAGGGACCAGTATATTAAACTGATTTTTGTAAATCGATGGGATGTTCGGGGCTCGCTCCACTCCCGTCACGGGTCGGCCCGGCATTGCAGTGCCGCCGGGATCGGCCCACATTATACTGAAACTATGTGTAAGTTAACATGAATAATGTAGGTGTAGAATTTTCAGAAAATTCAGTCAGAGAAATAAAATTGTTAAAATATGTAAATATCAAGTTAAAACATACATTTTCCGTAATTTTATAAGGCAAATATCTACTCTTAATAACTCAATAACTAATAAATCCGAATCTCCCAGATAAACTACTAAATTTCACGTGTATTTTTGTACCTTTTATGATTATCACTAATATCATATTAGTATTACCTATATCGGATTAGTTGGAAGTATCATATATCTGGGACAATATTCGTCTCAATAACAGCTATAATTTGTTAATCACTAATCCATTTTACATTAACCTAAATTACATATAATATTGTTCTTATCCTTTTAAGACTAGTCCAGTTGTATTACAACGCAGTGTAATACTGTCTAATGTATTTATTTGTAACTGTATAAATTAATAACATTATACTTACCTCTGTATTCACGAAATTCAAGTTAATTTTTATCGTTTTATCTAGTAGTCTGGTAGACTGGTCAAGATGTGTACCACCATAATAATATTAAATTTCAAATAAATCTCTAAATTGTTTTTTTTTATGTACATATTTATATAACACAAGAAAAGAGATGTATGTATGATAATATTTTTTTCTCTTGAATCATAATTTATTTATCGAATAAATAAAACACTTATGTAAATTTCGTCATTTTTTCTAGCGAATTAGTTAGCGCCACCTAGTTTGATACTACGGTAGCTATTTGACATTTACTGATCAAAGAAGTTACATTTAGAATCTGTGTCTTAGTAGTGACATCTATACGTACAAATTGAAACTTCTAAGTAATACACACATTGACCTTGCTTTACAACTTTCGAACTTAGAACGTTGGAACAACGACATTCGCCGGAATCGGAATTTGAATGGTATGAGCAGGCTTTGGTTCCAACGGAACGACAAGGCGACAGTCATCAGAAACGTGTACGGCGAAGTGCGGTCGACTCGTCGATACGCAGCTGTCCGCGCGCTTGTCAATTTTTAGTTTCTTCTCGAAACGCGTGTGTAAATAAACAAATTATTCCTTTTCATTGCGAATTATGATGGAGTGATACTAATGTTTGTTTATTAATCGTTTAGATTCAAAGTGGAGCATTTTAAATGAATTCGTAACCGCTTCTCGCAATGACAAGGGAGAGCATTCAGTTACCTTTTGAGAAACCGGAGGCATTAAAATGTTTTATGTGGTCTAATTAATGCCATTTTTACTTACTTAAGTGTACACATTGATTATAAGGACTATTGTGAATCGTTTAGTGACTAAAGTTTAAAAACCGTTATTTCGACTCGGTCGATAGTCGTCTACACGTTTTAAAAATGAGTGTTCTAAGTGGTTTGAGCAAGGCTGACTTCAAAACAGCAAGTGATGGACTGCTGGAGTTGCCTGAGGAGCGGCTCCGCAGCATCATGCGGAAGGAGCCCATAACCGACGTTTATCACGTAGAACAAACACCCTTCGCAAGGTACTTAATTAGTTGATTTAAAGGACCATGAATTGCCTTCAAGTTAAACACACATATTAATTTAATGTACCAAATGGCATACCAAAGAGTTCTTGTTGATTGAGATTTTCTACTTAACACAAACTAAGTATATAAACTAAAACAAACTTTATTATTCTTCAGAATAAAAGTTGGATTGAAAACAAAATATTATGAATAGACTTGATACAACTCCTTTTAATATGTAATTATAATTACCTGTATAAGAGCATGTGAGATATAAATTTATTATCCTGGTAAAAATTGTATTCAAACTGGCAGCATACTTTATATCAGTAAATTTTTAGATACAGTTTATCACTATAGATAAAAATGACTGATGACTGTATAGGTGTAAGATAAGAATAGTGTAACTGTAGGTACTATTTCAACTTAATATCAAATAATTAGCACTGAAGTAATATCAGATATTATTTATAGATTTTTTTAAACAAAAAAAAAATAACATTATTTTTGAAAACGTAACACAATTCATCAAGATATTATATAGTAAATGGATATTTTGAGGCTTTCCTAGTCATACTATGTCTATTAAATATACAAATGTTGACTGACTGACCTGGATAAGATTATGTCTTGAGAAAGTAGTTTCACTGTTTTTTAAAATTTATTTTAAAAAGAATGTAAAAAAACACATTTAAATAATTTTATGCTGTGCTAAAACAGTATACAATGTATATACATTCAAAGACATTGTAGGTCAGTAATGAGCTTAATAAGTATAGTTAGTCCATGCTAGATTTTCATCTGACTATTAGCACCTTTTTTTAACTAAAAATAGTAAAACATTTTTTTTTCTAAACTGGCTCATTTGGCTCAAAAAAATATAATCAACTAAAGACAAACAAAATCTTCTAAAGGTTCAAATAAAACTTGTGTTTTCATAAAGTAAATAATTGTTTATTTTATATTCACTAATTTTTTTGATTTTTTTTTTGATTTGTAAAATGCAGAAGTTAATTAAGCAACAAACTCCAGGTTGTCCTCTAGTGAGAGTATAAACTCTCTCTTACCATCATATTGTAATATCTCTTCAAATCAACTTTTAGGCAAATATTTTGGCAATTGCCTATCTTTATGCAGTATTATCCTGAATTATTGTAACAGTTACACAGTGAAAGCTAAACCGACAAACTAGAGAATATTTATAATTTAAAAAAGCTAGTTAAAAATTAACAATTGAATACAATCATTGCTCCAGAATGACCTAATTGCAAGGTTCTAATTAAAAAAATATCAATTAATTCAGTTTCTAATTAATGACGCTGGACCCTTCTTGGTGTACTTGTTTTTTTCTATAAGGTCAACTCTTAAGGAGTATTTACTATTTCTGGCATGACAACTGAGCCGATATTTCTGCGCTGTGGATTTCTTTTCAGTCACCACCCTATTACAAATATTTGTGTGATGAATCTGTATATTGCTTTACTATTTTATCTATATGTTATGTTCATATAAAAAAAGTTTTCTAAATGACCATCCATCCATCCAATATGTGATGGCTTATTGGGTTAATTTGTTCAACAATTTCAATTAGACAAACACGTAAAGGTAAACCATACCCATAAAGATAAGTACGAACAAAGTTAAAACTATGTTGCACTTTAATTTTCTAAAATCCACCTAATAATATTTGTTATTTTAACATATATACATATATATTTAACATTTAGCATAATATTCGCATCTGTCTTGAGCAATCAGCGTTCACTTAAACCTTATTAGTCTTGAATCGTTAGTGAAGTCATAGTCAAATTGTCATAGTGACGTCACAAGTCAAACAATAACGCCGCGGCATGTATGCACCTTGCATGCGAAATAATGCCGGCATTGTGCTCATAATAATTGTTAGTAATATAATGTCGAGCGACGGAACTCCATAACATCGCGGTCCGCCATGTCTAACACTTTTGTCTGTAGCGTTATTTTGTCCTTACTTTCCTGTTTCTGGTCACTCTCCAATTTAGACCTTTGCCAAAGATGTTGCGATCGAATGTATGCTCAATATTTACTTTTCATTCAATGCTATATCAAGTCACAAAATAAGCTAATAGTCTGTGTTATGACTTTTAAGAGATATCTGTTAAAAATGTAAAAAAATGTAGAAAGGATGGATGATGGAAGATTGACTAAGCAGATAAACAATGCAAAAGCGGATGGATGTAGGAGTCCAGGACGGCCTAGACACACATTCCATGACCAAATAGATCATGTTCTGGAGGAAGGTGATGTTAGGAGCCTTCAAATTCGACGCCCGTGCATGAAAAGAGTTATGAAAGTCAACGAAGCGAGTGAGGTATGTAAGAATCGTGCCCTATGGCGCTCCGTTCTCTCTGCCTACCCCGCAAGGGATTTGGCGTGAAGTTATGTATGTATGTATAAGTCTAGACCCATAGTTTATTGCCTTGCACTCAGTTCTTTCTGCTGACATTGCAAGGGACTTGGTTTAAATGTGAGTGTATATTAATACAGCTTTACAATTACGATTTGACGTCAATTTTTACGATTACATTGTGAAGTTTGTTTCTTATTATAATAGGAATTATCGACACTCAATCATCCACTTTTCGATTAACGTAACTAATATAACTTCACCCCTTTTTCTACCCGAAGGTGTAGGCAGTGGCTGTTAAGCCTCGACTCGCCGTTATGTTTATGTCCCAAATGGAATACATAGTGACAAGGCTATTGCAATACTGCGCACAAAGTTTTCAGTCATCGATATTTATCACGCATAACTTTCCGAATATAATTCCGAGAAGTAATTTATTAATTGTTTTGATTTTCGATTAATTGGCATTTATATCCGAAACCGTGTACATATTTATTTTTACTAGATGTACATGCAAACGGATTAGGACTAAACTTGCTAAAATTATTATACTCATCATTAGCCGGTTGTAGTCCACTACTGGACAGAGGCATCTCCCAATTTGTGCCATAACATCTGATTCTCTGCCTTCCGCATCCAGTCTTTACCAGCAGCCTTTCCGAGGTCGTCTGACCATCGGGCTGGTGGGCGTCCTACACTACGCTTACGAAGTCGCGGTCTCCACTCCATAACCTTCATGCTCCGTCTACCATCGGTCCTTCGACAGATGTGGCCAGCCCATTGTCACTTCCGCTAGCTTATTCTAATTATTATACTGTCTTTCTTCTATTATTATAATAAAAAAATATTTTAATAGCTTGTCTTCGCTATTTCCAATATCGTTCGTCACCATCCAACGCTCTGTGACAATTTTATTATAAGTACACTAAATCTGTTATATTTCACAGGTACCTTATTGTAACTTGGTCAATGTTATCAGTACTATAGTTGATCTTATCTAAGATAGTATACCCAATCACCAGTTATCTGTTCAACAAACTGTGCTGTGGCCTTCATTGTTAAAAGGTAAAGGTACTTATTGTTAGCCGTTAAGCCCGAGTGCTAGCTACCAATTCGCTACGAAACGATTGATTGACCAATTGGTATATTTGTCAATCGAATTGGATCGTGTGAATAGCTGTTGTATAAATCCAGTCTGATTAAATCGATAAAATTGAAAATGTATAGTGTGGATGCAGTTTTCTTTTGTTTTCTTATTATAAAAATTATTGTATTATTTATTGTTCGATATTCGATTCGATATGATTGGATTGGGTTTTCCATTTAATATTTTTGATTACCGAACGAAATATTTGGTATTGCACTTGAGTTTTTTAAATTTTCCTACGATTAATTAATCAGCAGTTCTCCGTAAATTTTTACGTAGAATTGTTAGATGTTTGTTAACCAATCACGTAATTACGCAGAACTGATCTTAATTAACATCACAAAGTGAGTCGAAGTATTGCTTATTAGATTCACGTGTTCGCTCAGTAGGTTTCCGTCGCAAACAGTTACCACTTGCTATTGCCACTACTGAACCACACCGCCGTTAAAGGAGTGGTCATCATAATATGAGGCCGCAAATGGATATTAGTGGCAACCAACATGGTCAGTGTTCAAACCAGTCTTTGCTACTAAATTTGCGATCTTGTTCAATAGCATAACACTTGTATTATAGGTATTATTTATGGAATATTTAGTTAATCTACTTAACTTTAAGATTTAATTGAACGAAAAATCAGTGCCGAGTCAAATGTCCACAAAATAACAATGCCCCGTCGATAGTGTTGAAGAAATACTATGTGTTTTGAGTTGTGAAACCTGTTTGCAGTAAAAGGTTCGCTTCCCAAACCGGATATGCAAGCTCTTTCTAATAATTTTCGTACGAATGACGATACATTAAAGTAACGTTAGATAATTTCTACGATTAAACCGCCGATGTGATTTATTTCGTGTACATTAACAAAAGTCAAATAACGGAAATGGCCCCCGGTCACACCGTTACGGCTAGTTTAAGTGAAATTTAACATTTCAACTAGTCGTGTGCTGCTTGTTACCGTCTCAGTAAATGAAAGGAATCGTTTAGCGGTTATTGGCAATTTCTCTGAGCAAATAGCCCTGGGCGGCTCGTTTCCCGGGGGTCGGGCGACACGTCGCGATAACAGTTTTTGCTCGTCCGCCGACGTTGGCGTTGGCGAGATGTAATCGTGGACTTTCTACAGTTGAGCGGTTGGTCGCCAAAGCGGTTTCACTTTCATGCGGCGCCGGAATGCGGCCGGACCTCCGACCCGCACCCGCACCAGACGTGGCACCAGTCCAGTGTTCCTGTGTCCCTTTACGCCCCATCAACATAAACTTCATGACATCACTCCATGATAAAATGTTGCCAATTGACCTAGACCTGTCTCGTCTACAGTCATCAGGATTTACGCAATAATTTATAAAAATCAATCCGCCTTTAATGAACGTCAAAGAATTAATCCATTGAATATATTTTGGATATCGATGCCGACACATGCCCGACGTTATTACACAGCGGATTAACAAATAAGTTTCCAGTGCCCCGTAACGGGTCTTTCACATTAGAGCCTCGCCTACGAGAACCTGTCCAGATTCCGTCATTCGTATCGTTGGCGTATGTGTTGTATACGATATGTTGCGGATTAATTTGATTATACCATCGGCCTGGATACCGGTGTTGAATACCCACGCCGAATGGCGAGCTATCCGTGCTAATATCTTATTGGTGTCATTAGTGCGAAATGCCAGCGGTTTGGCAGCGGCGGCGCCGGCCTCAGCGTTCTTTCGCGGCCGATGCACCGCCCTGGACCGCACCAGCTAAATTCGGGTCCGTTGCATCACGCGTCACTTTCGGTTTCGTTTGTCATAGGACTGTTTTAGATCCTGTGTGGATTATTAGAAAGCTTATTTTAGTCGCACGTCGCGGTCCGTTTAAGATACCGATAGTTCAAATGTGACTAATGCAAGAATGCCGATCAGTATGTTTTTACTGTAAACACAACCTTGCATATTTCATTCGAACAACACTGCCATGGCTAAAATAGGCTACAACTGAGCCAGGTTTCAAAGTCGGCTCCTAGTTTGCAACGATCTCGTCGCGTTGCAGTTATCTCGAGTTTGCGGAACGAAACCCGATCCGTATGTAGAGGCACGTGAGGGAGGTCATTGTGGCGGCCGCGCTCTTATACCTTGTGCACTTTTGGACTTGTGTATATTATCTACATATTTTGATATCAGTCACATATGTGCCACTTATGTGCCCATGTGCTGTCATGCCGATGATATCTTTAATTTTGTCTACATGACCGCCTTTTAGAATAAATGCTGGTACTAATAATCACGTCCTTAGTCTGTAAAGGTAACAAATACAGGAACACCTGATTCGAGGGTAATGTTTACAGGCAGACACGCTTTGACTGTGTCGATTGTGCAATGGACGCGACACCTCACCTCACAGCACGTGGGCGAGCGCCGACCGACTGCTCGAGAACAATCGTACTTCACATTCGTCAACACGACCGTTGGAATGCGGGCCGTTGATATCGTTACAAAACCAGCACTAACTGTAGGCCAATGTCAACACGGCTCCCGTATTGACTTTTAGATTGTCTCTATGGTAATATGATCGACGTACAACGTATCTGCAATGTCGTGTTTTAATCGAGAAGTCGGTGTAGGCGAGTCAGACTTAGATATTCCTCGTCTTGGGCCACTCGCTGTGACAACATAGCGAAAGTCTCGACGACCTTCTAAATCTAGATAAGGACGCTCGGATAAGTACTCGGATATATCGATATTACACCTAATTACAAATCGACTAAGAAACCACTCGGGTGACAAGTTGAATGTTTTAAACGCTGACTGATTATTATATTATGATACGACGTTATCATCACTGGCTTATCTATCTTACGTGACTACGTTTTATAGGTGTTATTAGTGTTATAATTAATTTTCCTTTCATGTGGCCCTTATTCTGTTAGTATTCCCACGAAACTAATCTAATAACGTTAAAGTTTAGTATGCGCCTAAAATAAATATTAATTTATGTATTTTTAATACAAGCGACGACGATTTTCTTCATGTGGTTAATACACTCTTTGGATGTTTCCTGTATGTTCCTCCTTATCGTAGGCTCTTCGCAGTTTTTGGATTTTATTTTTTACAAATAACTGTAATTATTTTAGACGTAAAGTTAAATAAGTAACCTAAAACAGGCGCTATATTATAATATTAACAGTTATCTGGCAATAAAAGGCACGCTAAAAACAATTCATTCAACCGCTTAAAAGTATACAAATGTTGTAAAAAAGCTTTGTATACAATAAATATATGTATTATAAAAATATATTACCACGTTTGAATAGTAAACAGACGAATAAAGTTCCATATTCTTGTAAAAATAAATAAATAAAAATAAGGTTTTTATAGAACGTGTGTATATTTATGGTCGATGTGTTTGGCAGTAGTCTAGATGTCCTAGTGAGCTGGTTAGCATGCACGCTTCTGAATATTATGATTGCGTGAATCATATGTCGAGATATTCTCACTGTGATGTAATTACGTGTTTTTTTAACGAATTCGGACGTGCTAATAAAAATTGGTATCATTGCCATTTTTCGATGCAAATATTTAGTATTCGCTTTCATTTGCATTTCGACATTAACTGGTTGTGATTATCGAGTGTATTTTTTTTTTAAATTTGTGTTTTGTTGTCCGTAAAATATAACACA
The DNA here is from genome assembly GCA_905147225.2 of Euproctis similis. NCBI lineage: Eukaryota > Metazoa > Arthropoda > Insecta > Lepidoptera > Erebidae > Euproctis > Euproctis similis. The sequence continues at coordinate 3,000,297 of LR990116.1, read as the reverse complement.
GGGATACTTAAGTTTTCTCGTCCTTTAATTTTCCAAGTATATTTAATCACGCGCGGTCTGAACCTTCGAACTAATATTGACGTGTCTCGGTTACAATGTTTGCACACTTGATGGATGCGGCTCGGCGAGATTCTGTTTACTCTCCCTTCCATAACCTTGGGCTAAGTTCACTGACTTGCACGTCATACGCATCTCGCTCGTGTTTAATTGTACACTTCCGGTGTGTTTCTATCCATCGGCATCTACGGGTATCGGGCGTCACACTCGGGGAACGCATCCTGCCCGAGAATGCCTTCTATTTATATAACGTGATCTATGTTACACACTGTAAAATTAAAACCCGGCAAGTGATGCGCGACGTGATGTTCGTATAAATTTGATTTTATCGCTCGTTTACTAATTTCGTGTTAATATAACCGTCTCAGACGTTGATTGATCCTATAAGTGGTGCTCGTATCGACCGGTGTTATACCCACATACCAGAGGGAGAGGATTTATCACGAGTCGACCGGCGCTGCGTAAATATAATTAGAGAACTCATTTATCAGCACGGCGGATGAGCGGCCGCTATCAACGCTGTAAATCTAAGACATGCACTGACGGCTCAATCCGGAGAAGAGATGATGCAGCGCTGATGAAGAGTGCTTACAGAGAGTCACGCTCATACTTCTCTGTCATACTGTTGGAACGTTACGGCGCTAAGATTTGGATAAACTTAACTACTTATTTTTGAGAGTGAATGTGTGAAGCGGCAGTATTTAATATTTCATTGGCGATGAATGAATTGTTGTTGTGTTAAATCTATACGATATATCAACATAAATAGTCTATGCAAATATGTATTTAGGAGTGTTGTATGTTATCACAAATTGTTGATATAAACCCTAGTATCGATACTATAGCATCACATAACATAACATAGTGGAGGCAGCGGCTGTTAAGCCTCGTCTCACCGTTATGTTTCTACGTCCCAAATGGAATAATAGGTGGCGAACCTATTGTCATACCGGGCACAAAATTTTTCAGTCATCGATATTTATCACACTTAACTTCCGAAAACAAAATTCGAAAAGTCATTGGTGTGAGCCAGTGTCAGGATTCGAACCCGGACCTCTGGATCAGAAGGCTGTGTGGTCAACCACTGGACCACCGAGACCTAAAATCTGCAATTTGCCATGTTTATAACTTACGATTTTTGTATAACTTATTATTATTTTGCTGTGCCTGCTTACTCCATAAAAGACATGGCGTGGGGTTGTGGTTGTATGCCTACGTATTTCAGACCTTAGATTGAAAATCGAACCCAAAATATCTATCTTAAGTGGACTTTTAGTACGAACCCACTTGAACAGATTAGGTATACATTTAGATTAGTTATACGTTATAAATTGTTATAAAGCTAAAGAATAATTTTACAAGGAGGAGGCTGGATGACCCCTTTTTTGAGAAATTTACTTTAACCTAAGAGTTGGTCTGTTAGGCACTTACCGCCCATATTATATTATCTAAGTAATTTCAAGCATTGGAATTAAATAGATATAATGATGGTCCGGATGTTATATATATCTAATACCACCGCTTACAATACGTTCTAATGGAATGCTGCTCTATTCGGTACTGTGGTCCTCGGGAACATATTATCCGTAGATTCATGAAAGTGGCTATGACTACTACTACTGTTTTGCTAGAAAAACTGCTCAACTTAGGAATTTATTACCTTACTGTAACGTTTTGTACCTGTTTTTCTTAGTAAATCTTCTATTGCCAGTATTCATACTATACAATACTATTCTAATAAGTATAAATAGTATGTAAGTTATTTTTCCTCCGAATGAATTATTAAAAGTGTACCACGGTGTTTCTATTTTTGGGTACTAATGTCTAGAATTCTGGCCTATGCATTTTGTATGTTTTTTACTATACACAAATTACGAATAGACAAAGCTCTTGGCTATTGCAACCGGGGTGGTCAGGCGCTGGCGAGTCCTGAACGCATTAACATAAACCGTGTTGGACTCGTGCGGTTGCTAGCGGGGCATACAACTAAAGATTCATAGCATATGACATCGATTATTAAAAATACTACTTTCCGTTTCAATCACCTTCTGCTGAATTTTTAATCAACGTGATTCTGATTATGGAAACCAAATATCTGTTAGAGTATATTTTATAATAAAATAATATATCATTATCATTACATATTATAAAACAAAGTCACTTTTCGCTGTCTGTCCCCTTATATGCGCATATCTTTAAAACTACGCAACGGATTTTGATGCGGGTTTTTTAATAGTTAGAGGGTGTCAACGGGGTGGTTTTGATCTATAATTCATGTATAGTGTAGTAAAAAAAAAGTGATAATTTTCAAGATTTAGAACTTTATTCGCAAACGCTGCCTGAACCCTAAGTGATAGATCAAAACAATGTTCTACATTACTAAACACCTTCAGAAGGTCTACAAAAAAGTCCGCGAGGGCATATGTCTATCTCTTAGGGATAACCCACAATGACCATTTTTATTTTTTTACTTTTTACGAGAAATAATGGCCTATTTACGACGCGATTTTAAACATTATTAATTTTCATCCAGTTAAGTGTCTTAAATAGATTGTGCATGTAATATAGATAATCGTGGCCCTTTACAGCATGCAATTTAAACGAATATTTTCGAAGATATTGGAGTATTAACATAGCGGGACAGCAGATAATACTTTTGATGCGGAACAACGTTCGCCGGGTCAGCTAGTTATTAGTATAATCATGTTAGTATACTTGAAATATTTATCAAAAAAATATTTTCAACGATCAAAAAATTAACAGAAAACACTATGAAAATCCTATATTTCATCATTTGTAGTCTCGGTGCTCCAGTGATCGGGCACCCCGCTTCTGAATCAAAAAGTCGCGGGTTCGACACCTGGCTCACAAAGTCGTCAACTTTCCGAAATTTATTTCGAAAGTTATGTGTGATAATTATCGATGACTGAAAACTACAGTTTTCAGTCATCGAATCTATTACATTTGGGATGTATAACGGCGAGTCGAAGCTTATCAGTCACTGCCTACAACTTCGGGTAGGAAAAGGCGTGAAGTTATGTTATTTTTATGTACTCCATCTTTTATTTTTTATTTATTTAATGACTCCTGCAATAAAAGTCTTCATAAAGTTCTTTGTTTGCAACGGCTAATAAGACAAAAACAAATTCATTTTCATAATATTTTGAGATCTTTATTAATATTGTCTCCCAAGTTATTTGTTTTAGTAAAGAAATCTACGCATAATATATTTTTTCCTTATCGATTTCCTTTCTTTTCTGACAAAACATATTCTCAATGTCACGATGGCATGTTCTTCTCACACGATCTTATGACACAAATGAAATTTAATTGTGTTTTTTTTGTTATTTGCACCAAGCATTAAAAATATTTTCTTTGTCGTTATATTGTATGCGAAAACGCTCTGGCCGCATGAATATTTAATGATCCGCCTCAGCCGTGACCTTTATTTTGGCCCTTCCCTACGCCCATTGTTCTTTGTCCAGCCCCACGAGTTATCTAATGTTTTCTTGTTTTGTTTCAGGTATGTGTGTATTGTACAACTGGTACTTTACTCGTGGAAATGGCTTGGGGCATGCGCATGCACATGCAAGTATTTTGTACACGAAAGATTTCAAACTTTTTCAAATATACTTTTTAAGAACTAGATAATAGTTGTAAGTATCGACTACCTATTAAAAGAAAATTTCAATTTCAGAACTGCGTATTACAACACATTCGAAGTAAAAGAGTCTATCTCGCAAATGTCAAAAAGTTGTTACTATTATTAGATCCTCATTACGATTGAATTACTGTTCACATACTTAGCTTTATTTGATTTTAAAGTAACAACACTGATTTATGCAAAAACATGACGACATGTTTATTTTTTTGCCTTATTGATTGACACATACATATAACATTATAAATTGAGTTTTTTTTTGTGCGTGAATGCATGTCAGATTATTACAACATGTTTTTGTTGACTTGACATTACAGCAAAAAATATTTTTCCATGGCGTTGACGTAATCGATGACCGATCTAAAACGATCATCCTTCCGATCGATGACTCAGCCGAACGCCACCCAAACTATACTCGATTAGAAATATTCTTATTTGAATTAATCTTTTTGTGATGACTAACTACACGGGGGCATTAGCATATTTATTATTTTGTCTTGGAGCTTTTAAAGTACGCTATCTCTGTAACCGATGTCCATTCAGGAACGGCTTCAACATTCCATGAACGATGACCACAACGGTCGTCGAATACAAATTTAACTCAACAATTCATTAAGAAAGATTGATTGAGTCACATGTCGTCACTCGAAACTCTTTAAGTTTTTTGTCGGCAAAGACTTCTAGTTATATCCATCCTCGTCGTCGTCGACGACGGTTTGATTAACAACCTTATCTAGGTAGATTTTTATCTTTTCCTACTGTTCTGCTCGCGTGAATATGTTCCTCGTGTACACTTATTATGGCACCCACGCAAATGCCTAATACGCAATCTGGTAATAACGACTGCTTAATGATACCGAACAAGTGTGAATCACTAAGTGAAGAGCAATATCCTATAATGGATACTATATATATATAAATTTATTAAGAAATTCTTGTCAACGAGGAAGCGAAAATAGCAATTAGACATGAAAACTCGCACGCCTGTATCTACATATAAATTTATTAATCCGTGACCGATGCCTCTGTTAATGAAATTGTAATGGTTAGTTGAATCACAGGAAATTACATTTCATTATGTGCCCGCGCGGTTCGGCGACCGATCATTATTTGTTTTGTGTCAACATTCACATTGATCGAGCGAGTTGATCTCTAGATCAAGAATATTATCTATCACCATTGAGAAATGTGTGCTTTGATAGCGTTCAGATAATGCTGTCAATATGGAATTTACTAGTCAAGGCTTGAGATCTAATAGTGGGGAACTTGCTAATGTACGATTAAATATTCTCGTTGAACCGACCGAGTCCGGTTCTTACTTGTAACATTAAATATTTGTTCGTCTCTGGCAGCTCTGGCTATCGTCAGTCAGTTGGTTTTCGGACGAGTGTGGCGGATGACATAGCGTCACTTTCTACAGGGCGCACGCGCACTGGCAAATGGAGTGTGTCGCGCTCGCAGACAGCTGCGCGATAGACTCTGCCTCTTAATGTACACCGGAAGACATTAATTTAGATAGTGCGCCGGATTGCCACCGCAAAGCTCGCTGCTGTGCTGCTGTAGGATGCAACTGTTACAAGGAGGAAACTGTGATTTATGACCTTCATTGTTTTGTGACAGCCATCTTCTTGCTACTTAATGTATTGAACGGTTTCTCCTCAATGCTCTGATGTTAATATCATGCGTTATTGTATGATTCACGACGATCCGAGTGACATTCATGATCTCTCAATTTGCTGTTATAAATAACAAAACTAATTTAATGTATTGTTGTGTTTTGTCCGTTAAAATTTTCCTCCAACTCCGGTTTTTCCATGAAAGTATCCAGTATTCCAGAATATTCTGCCTCGGTTACGAGTTTGTCCTCAGCGGGTTATCATTTCTCCACGTGGTTACGCTACTGAGCCACCAGAGTCCAAATACTTCCAGCGATCTTTATAAGATCATCGGTTCGGTGGTGAGGGGATGTCTTTAATTCTATTGTAAACACTCTTGTGGAATTTCTTTGAACGTGGGTGCTTATGTAAAATTTATCACGTTATATCCATTTTATTTTATATCATCATATTAATCTGCCATAATTTATGAGTTATAAATATATGTTGGCAGTGCTAGAAGCGTTCGCTGTGCCCCGTTACCATGGCAGTTGACCAAACTGATACAAGTATTGCCACTTGCAAGTTATCTCGTTACTTTCTCGCTGCCGGCCGATCTGTGCGCAGTTGTCGAAGTATTGTTTATGAAAAGCGGGTCAGAAGAAAGCGATAGGAGAGGGGAGAGAGTGGCCGGTCACTCTCTGATATCTCCCGGTGAAGAGGTCACGGCCATTACTTTAATACGTACTGTAAACAACGGCGTAGTTACCAGAAAACACGAGCATGCAACCTTTTTTTACCAGCGTAAACTGTAACAGTTGATTTTTGTTTTTGCACGAATCCGTGAACGGCCGGATAATGGAGATGCGATTTCTCTTTTTGGCTCATTTTTCTGTCGCTAATTGATTCTGGCGTTTGTTGTGGCGTTATTTTCATTTGTATTGACAAGATAATTTCAAAACGGTATGATAGATCCATGTAAATAAAATATATATACAATTATACATTTAGCCACATATGTTTCACTTGCAAGTCCACCAGCGCAGTGTACTCTGTGATGTGACTAATCAGGAATGTGTTCGTGTATCATGTCCAATTTGTGGCGTGACAACGATCGTCCCATGATATCTACTTACGTACAGCAGACAAAAGGCTCACATCTGATCACTCTTTGTTTAAGTGTTTTCCAGTCTCAAGGTCGCCTGCAATTCTGCTATAATAAAATTGCCGTATCAAAATTCTCTTCAAGCGGTGATTTTTACAGCTTCCCGGAATTGAAATTGTACTCCAGGTTGTGATGGAAGATCAGATAATTGTTGTTTGCATGTTTATAGGTGTAATAACAACGCTGAATGTCAGAGTTATATTTTATCTCACTGGGATGTTCGTTTTCCTCACTTACATATCCAAATATATTTTGATACGTTAAGCACATTTTATAACATAACTTAAAACCAAAGTTAATAGCAGAAACTATGCTATGGAACGCCTATTTTTTTAACCTGAGACTTCTGTTTCAGAAGTCGCACCCCGGAAGTCACCAATACGACCTATATAAACATCAGATAGTGACAATGTGACATGTCTCTTCTGTTTAGTTCGTGACGTAATTAAATAAATGTGACACACCATTTAATTACATCTATTAAGAGTAACGAATTTATTTATATAGTTGTGTTCTATGTCTCCCTTTGAAGTTTTACCTGTGTTCTATCTACTTAATGTCTCACTCTTGTTACCACTTTGGTGACCAGACTACCGTTTCAATCTTAACTTGTCAGTTTGATGTTTTGTAATTTTCTAATTTGGAAACTAATTAATTGAGGCAATAAATTAACACCGATGTGCAACATTGTTTGAATGTCGTCTAATATAGTAGTCAGCAGACATAGTTTTTGATGGATGATCCTAATAATATGTTTGTTCCGAGATACCTATTTATATCATTAGGTAAATTAGAATTAACAATTCTGTATTCGATATATATGTTATGGCGATAAGATTGTAATTATAATACGTTCACGCATTTAATACCCGAAGATGTGGGCAGCGGCAGTAAATAATTCTCTAGTGCTAAATGCGATAAGTGGCAAAAGTTATTGCCGTGAACCAGGTGTACATCATACATAACTTTCAAAATGTCAATATTTGGTCGTCGATATATATATGGCATTAAGTTCTGCCTCTCTGTCTGTCTATATGTATTTGAAAATTGATCCTAAAAAAAATAATTATTATCGCATAGTAACGTAGTCGTGATACCACTGCGTAGTTAATTTGTTATAGTTTTTATTGTCACCCATAAATATTGAATATTTTATAGTGACAATTAATTAAGTCTAGATTAGGCAAGATGAATTAGCTTAGCGTGATAGTCCGGCAATAGTATGTGGGCAGCGCCTACGCGCGTAGTGATCAATATATATATTTATTATTAGGACGTGTGCCGGCTGCAATATGTTCCATGTAAACTGCTATACCTATCAAATATTTATATATTCTACAATATCATTAAGCTAATGAATATATTCATGAATTCCCTATTTGGTGTTTTGATGTTTTTGTTGTCGGATTGACAATCAAATACCTACACCGAATGGCGGTGAAAGAATGCATATGTTAATTTATTTATTTTTATGTTCGCAATCAATACTTTATCATAAAACTTTTTCGTTATTAAGAATAATGATGTTTTGAAGGCAATTCACTATCTCCGTCTGAAGTTAGATTTAACTTTATGTTATATGGAATCAGATAAATGATATGACACTTAAATATATTCTTCATTACGTAGTATAAAACAAAGTTGCTTTCCCTTATATGCTTATATCTTTAAAACTACGCAACGAATTTTGATGCGGTAATTTAATAAAATAATTAATTAAAAAAATAATGCGGTTTAATTTAAGGTGTCAACGGGGTGGTTTTTATGTATAATCCACGTATAATGTAATTACGAAAAAGTGATAATTTTCCAGATTTAGCACTTTAATTGAAAACGATGTTAAAATTACTTTTGATGCGGAACAAAGTTCGCCGGGACAGCTAGTATAATATAAAATAAGAATATTTGTACTCGCATCGGAATCGAACCAGCTCTGTTCAGCAGTGCTACCTTATAGTAGTTGAAATTTAAGTTATGTGTTTTAACTTCATATTAATAGTTTATATTAAACTTGGCCATGAAAAATTGTATCACATTCATTAAGTATTTGAACCTGTTTATTGTAAGCTACTTATAATATTCACTAACCTATTAGTTCCAACGGAGGATTTGCATATTATTACAAGTAGATCTGTCTATAAAATGACTTGAACTTAGGCTTAAACGGTTTTTTATTTAATTCTGTACTTGCCAATAAGATACTACGGTAAGTCTAATTTCTAATGATTTTTTTGTTCTTTAAAACTATTAACTTTGAGTGGAAATATAATTGAAATTTTCTTTTAACAAAATTGTTTAAAGAGTCATTCTCCTGGTGACGTTTTAGATAGAAATTACCTTCAACGATCTCTAAGGTCGATGAAGGACTGAACCAGTATAGAAGCTTCAATTCATTAATTGGTAAATTTCTGTTTGTTGTTTACGTGTTTTGAAACATATTAGTTTTCTGCCAGTACATATAACCAATTGGACGCCACGTGGGTGGGCAAAAATTTGTTCGCGAGTACTTGCAGGAATGTTTTTTTTTTTCTAACGCCTTCTACCAAATGTACGCTAATGATTCAGACCTCCTGCGTAGTAGTAGAATATCATGAGATAAATAATCAGCAACCATGATGAATGTGATGATGAGAATGATTAATGATTTGGAACTATAAAGTTGCTGAATTAGTTTTCATTAAATCAGTTAAAACTTTTAAAGGTTTCATAATATAAAATGTCTTAGTGGATACGTTAAAGTATCAGAGATCATCCTAAAAATCTGTTATTTTCAAATATGTTTGAAATAAATTATGTGTGGAATGTGGGATCCATCTTGAAGACAGAGATGCCTAAGTCAGTTTGAAGGTTACTGATATGATAATGTGTTGCCGAGATCAGAAATAACATCGCCCCGCCAAGGTAATTGCGATAACTAGTCAAATGTTTTAACATGTTATTGTATATTATATAAAACATTTAAATTTATAATTTTAAAATGCCAACCTAATGCGTCTCATGGTTGTATTTCAAAAGTGACAAATAAGAATAAATTAAATACGCGAATGTCTTTGAGAAAATAATTCTTCTAAACTTGAGTAGTGCTTAGAATGTGATTGAGTGTTTGCCTTTGGGGAAACATTTGACTGCAAATGAGTTTAATTACTTGATTTATTTTTGTATAATATATTATAATATAATATTCAATATATTATTTGTCTTATTTGTCCTGTTGTTATGACTTAAGTATATTAGTTCCACGACACGGACAATTAGTAGCCTCCTGTCATTATAATTTAATACACTGTATTAAATAATTTGAAATCCACCTGGCGATTGATTCTTCTTAAGCTCACATTACTTAAAATTGAGAGAATATATCCCTTGGGCCTTTAGGAAAGTTGGAGTTGTCATAACAAGGACGTGGCTTCTAATACTCATTTAAAAAAATAATTTATATTTGTAAAAGTTGAGATCATTTTAAGATGAAGTCTTGGAGATATCTTTAGATATATTTATTTACACAGGAAGTCGCACGATAGTATAGATTTTATTTTATGTATCGTCAATGTTCATTGAATGGCTGTTTGACCGCTCGTTTCCGTTGCACACAAAATTAAATACAACCGTTGAAAGTGACTCTTTATGTAAATCTTTGAGCGTGTGTGTTTTTGCGAAGAAAAAAACGTTACAAGAGATGAGCTTTAAATGTCTTGATGTAACCAATGATTATGATGATGGTGATAATGTCATTATTGTATGAAAATTTGAAGCTGGAGGTGATGGAATATCGTTGTGATAAATAATAATAATAATATCTTAGACACAATACACACAGCGCCCTCTAGTTCCACGCTAAGCAACTTAATGCTTGCGTTATGGAAACTAGATAACATAACATAACTTCACGCCTTTTTGTTACCCGAAGGTGTTAGCAGCGGCTGTTAAGCCTCGTCTCGCCGTTATGTTTACGTCCCAAATGGAATAGGTGGCGACCCTATTGCCATACCGGGCACAAAGTTTTTCAGTCATCGATATTTATCACACATAACTTCCGAAAACAATTTCAAAAAGTCATTGGTGTGAGCCAGTGTCTGGAATCGAACCCGGACCTCTGGATCAGAAGCCGTGTGCTCGACCACTACGCCACCGAAACTAGATAATATTAATACATAATATACTTTTCTTTTGGAAATACACACTTGCCATACATAGAAAAACACCCAGACGCCATACAAACATACATACTTGTTATAAATATTTGTACTCGGGTGGCACTCAAACCCGCCAACCTCGATTCTGCCGTCGGAAGTTTTACCAATGAACCACGAGGCCCGTGAATAATGATAAACTCTCTCCATATGGTGCAGTCGGATAGTACGTGGACTTCCATCTTGCTCAGTTGGATATGAGAGTAGACATAGGGATAAGGATCGGTCTACTATTTTCCTACGCGGCAGACCCAAGTCAACAATCTTTTATAGATTTCATTTGCACCCAGTCTTTATTCTTTATATGACTCTGATTACTTGCATCTGCAAATGATTATCAATTACCTATGTTTGTACTGTTTGTTTTATTAATAAAAACTTTAACGTAAAATAAAAATTTAAATTCCGAATGTCCGCTAAGCCAAGCAGGAGGCAATTTCCGTGTCGTTTAAAAGTTTGAAACGATCACGAGGCAAGTGTGCAAACTTCAATAAAATCATTTTCGGTAAGACAAGTTTAAGAAGCATTATATTATATATGCCGTTTCTTATATTTATACATTCCAAATTTGGTATAAAATATGAATTTTATCTCTGATACGACTTTTATAGATATCTGCTATTCGTTTCGTATTGAAATATTTATAATAATATTTTTTTACTTCCTTTAATTGTATATTTTCGTTCCTTTTTTATTACTTTTCGTGAGACTAAATGACTTATGACTAAAAGACTAAATGACTAAAAGTCTATACGAAATTTTGTGACGATCAGTAATAGATTTTTATAGTAGCAGAAAAGTGTAACAAATAAACTATAGCTTGTGATAAAACATAACCTTTATAATCTCTTGATAAAACGGATGTCTATTTGATAAACAACTTTTAGAATAGGTTTAGTAGTATTTAACAAAAGTAAGTAATCTACCACACTGCAACTATGTACTTTAATATTTTTAATGAAATTGCTTATTTGTGCAATAAAAATATTAACAATGCGAATTTATTCTTTAACAATTAATACGACAAGACTTCTAGAAGACGTAAGATCATTTCAAAACCACAAACTGACATTTTAATTTTATATATTTCTATAATATTGTGATTATTTCGCTCACGATTGTGTACGGAAGCTCTCGTTGGTTAATTAATTTCAAGAGAGATATCTCGCACTCGTAAAACTGCAAAGTTATTGCAGTTCAGCGTGGAATTAATGGTGCTGCACTCGGCCGACCTCCGGCCGACACTCTTTTGTCGCTCAATATTATATGTGCAATGACTATTTTGTTTACGCCGGAGTTGTTCGTGAGGCGTTTAATGTACGACTAAATCGTTTTTTCCCATTTAAAGAGTGTTTTATCTCGATATTATATTCATATATATGTCATCTTCCGCCTGGCGTTATAGATGTATACGCGCGTCACAACTTGATAAGATTATATTCAATTCATATATTATCTTGGATTACAGAGTGCGAACAACGCACCGTCTCAGGCTGGTAATGGCGCCACACTATTTTTCGTTTTGTCATTTATTTGTCCGTCACGGACAGTTTCCCGGTTAACGATTTCCCCTTTTTTAATTTATAATAGGCACAATTTGTGTTCAGAGTCTTTTAAAGTCAAGAGTTTAGGTGCATGCGATAGGATTACATGCCATTTGTTTTCAAATGCACGAAATTACAAATAACAAGAAAAACTTGTGATACGAAATTAGTGGACGATCCCTTATGGTAATGGAAACGCACGCAAGTTATCTTAAAGATAATTTATTAAACAAAACTAGACATAGACGGCACGAATTTTCCTGTGTGGGTCGGAACTGCAATCCCTGCATGGAAAGTGAACGACTTCTCTTACATATTATAGTGACGTTCTAACACGTTACCCGCGGAGTCCGCGGTGACATTCAATAAATCCTTGTAGCTTTCAGCGCGCCACCAGCGAAGGGAATTTATTGCTCGCAACATTGTTGCAATCTAGCAACAAATAGGGTACAGCGATGTTACCGAACGTCCATCGAAAACAGTTGCGATAACACCTCTACTGACACTTCGCCCGATATGTACTATGATAATGTTATCGGACATAATACGAGTGAATCCGAAACTCGCTTGATTAAAAAAAGAACACACTTCAGAGTAAAGAGATTGAGTAAACTCTACCCACGGTATTAAAGGTACGAAGATGTAATAAATTTAATATGTAGTATATTATTTATAAATGTACAATTCTGACACCCACATTACAAATAGAAATTTTATAATAAACACCTAAATGTGTCACTATTATAATATTTATCTACAAGTACTAATACGAAGAAAGCTTTTACTTTCGCATATCCATTTTCGACATGTATTAATCATGTTAAGATTTTTATTTCTTAAATAAAATTTCACGCTAATTGCAATAATGATCAATTCAACTTGCGATCATTGCGAAAGCTGATTAATATATATACACATTAATACATCTCGTAGAAAACACTCAGTTAGGAGGTTAATTGATTAACATAATGGAGATTTGAATTTGAAGTTGAATGGATGTGAATAAGGAAGCATTTCAACAGTTGCACGCGGAGTTATGAATTATTACTAGCTGACAGCGCGAACTCCGTCCAGCTATAATAATATTACTTACTGTACCCATTAGAACGATCAGTGCTCAGCTTCTATTGATCGCAGCGTGATATTTTATAGCCTTAAACCTTCCTCGATAAAAGGTCTATCGAACACAAATAGAATTTTTCAATTCGAACTCTTAGTTCTTGAGATTGATGCGTACAAAAAACTCTTCAGCTTTTATAATATTAGTATTGTTAACTTCCACGTCTTGTGAGTGATTTATCTAATATTGTTGTCTGGCGGTGTTGCCGGTTGTACATTTGCCGTGTCAGTTGCAGGTGGGTGTCCGGCAATATTAATTGATCCTGCCCGCTTTGCGAAATCGGCGTATCCTCCTTTTGTCTTCGCCTATCCGATGCATAATCTTATTTATTAGATTTGTAATTTGAAGTGGCAGGGGATTGCTCCTGTCGGGTCATTATAATTTGTTGTTTTTTAGAAGTCGATCTTAGGTGAGTCATACTTACGAATTTTTATATCGCTTTTAAATTAATATTTCACCAGACCTCAGCAAACTTTGATACAGCATACCTAAATGTAAGCATAGTTATGTTAAGTATTCGTCATCATCTGTATTGATTGGATTATTATCAATGTTAACGCACGATCTATTGGATATTACTACCATACCCTTATTACCCGAAGGTGTAGGAGAGTTTTGACCATCGTCTATAGAATTACTTGCTCCTATGAAATAGGTGTCAAATTAACACCACACAACTGGTAAAACAACTAGCTGTACAAACTCCGATATGTTATTACTTCGCACCCAAATTGGACCCTCTGGGACCTCTTAAACGGAATCATTGTTTTACAATAACAATGATTCCGTTTACAATTCATACTGTTTACTTTCAAATTCAAATAGTGTTCACAAATTGGTTGAATGTTCTTGGTGTTAGTTTTGGATCCAAATCATTTACGTATTGATGAAAGTTTTTTAACATATTGTTCAGCAGTTAAACAATGATTGTGCGGAGTTGTTTGCAAACAAAGCTATTGTTCGTTTATTTAGATATATTGGTCGGTGTTTCTCCGTGAGAAAACTTGACTCAAAAGCATATTATGTTTGTGTACGGGAACAATTTAGCCTATTTTGGAACAATTGTACACAAAGAGCTATAATTGTAGCTTTTACAAATAACTTATACCTAAATACTATATAGATATTTTGTACCCTTGGCTAAAAGAAGTTGCTGTACTGGCTTTTCTTGAACCTAAAATTTTACACTGTCGGTAAATCATAGTATCGGCTTAGACGCGATGATCTGCGGCTTATCATAAAGAAACGATCAGTTAAAAACTTAAACGTCAAATTAAAGTTTAACCTTTCACATTATTTCATTATAATAGACTCTTGTTCCATTGACGATGATGATCAGAAACCCATGTGAATGTAATTCTCACCACTTAGCCGTGTTGTGACGACAGGTTATCATCACCAAGATCTTGTATATCTACAATACATAGTTACTTCTTGTAATGTTCGTTTGACTGATACTTGCCAATGTTTGTTTGTGCAGTAACATGGTATACGTGCGAAGCTTTTGACTTCGCGAACCAGCCGTGGTTGTGTTCTCGACCCCAGCCGACCTTTAAACGTACCGTCTGAACAACCACCAGCTAAAAAGGAGCTGTACTTTTTCATAAATTTGTATTGCAGCTCCAAACAGCTGACAGGTCTGACGAAACTGGCCGGTTGTAGGCATCCCCGTTAGGCTGGAGGTCATCGGCAGGTGTGGATATCTTGACGAGCGTGATTTTCCTATTTTGGTTGGGCATTGTTAAAGAGATGAGCGTCCTCTTTACACGCCAGTGTTGGATTCCCAACGTTAGTCGACACGTTCAGTATGGTGATTTTTTGTTCTCTCTTTTGGTTACCAGAAATAAGTTTATTTTGAACTGTCCACACCCCCACTGCGTTACCAGCTACGGCCACCGTTATATTGTTAATAACCCGGTAAAGTTAATTAAGACTTGATTACAGTGAAAATAAAAGAATGAACCGGGTAATTTGATGTTATCGAGCTGTTAATACAAGTTTGATTATGATTCATTGGTACATAGGGTTGTCGAAATAACAAATTGCCATTTTATAAATACATTGAGTAGATTTATATCATGCTTTCTAATTCGGATACTCCGTTAAATTGACAAATTATCAGTACTTTCTTGTAATTACGACCACTACTACCTTGAACGCGAAAATATTTTACAGTTCACCAATCTCCCAAAAAACTTAATATATATTTAGTTAGAGTATATCTAGTTAAATATTCCCCGGCCGTGCCTATGTTGCCACCAGAGGAATTATAGTTTATTTCAATTACTCACAGAAAATTAATCCCATTAATGGAGTGTATACTAAATTAACTCGAGTAATTTCTTTCTATATCCGTCTGCACGCATCGGTATGCAACTTTTTTTAATATAATATACCCACAGTACACGGCGTGAATATATTTAAATATTGCCTTTCGACGCAATCGGGTACATTGTCCCAACATTGAGGCAATTATGTTCGCGTGAAATTGATCGAAGATCGCCATTAAAGAAGGATATAATTGATTTTATTTTATTTTCTTTATTTTTTTTTTAAATAAAATTTAAACCTTCTCTCGCACTTTTCTCATCAACAATGTTGGTCAACCTTTGCTATACGCAAATTGATTCTTATTAATAGCTTGGCCGTAATGAAAACCGGCCAAGTGTGAGTGGGATTCGCGTACGAAGGGTTCCGTACAGTTATCTGTAACCCAATCTTGTAAGTTATATACAGTTTTTCCAGTGTCCGATTGAGCTAGATACGTTTGGATACAAAATACCCCATACTTACTCAATTAGGATCGAGCTAGAAACATTTAGATATTTATTTTATTTCGGTCAGCGCAGTCTCAGTAATAGGGTCCCGTTTTGTATACGGAACCCTAATAAAGAATGCCCAAAAACGTTTTATATTTTCGCTTTGCGTTTCGTTTAATTTGCAATCGAGACTGACGCTGTGTTTTGGACGTGTTAAATAATTACACTGTCACTACTTTATAATTTGTAATTGTGGATTGACAAGGTCCCCACAATAAGTGGTTTTCAATATTTACGTGCCTTATTGATTGCAGCTTCCCGTTGTTAAGGAACAGACAGACATTCTTCTCGAACAATTTGCATTGCGAATGTTACATTGTATTTATTTGAAGTTTCTCGTCCTTTGCATCATCCTCAAAAATCTTTGGTGTGTTTACCAGGAATCGAGATGAAATCCTCAGAATAACTCACTAGCGCAACGATGCTGTAGACTTTGTAATTGTTTTTGTGTTGACTTTACCAAATAAATATATATGTCCTAGGTCTGACGGGTTGGTGGTGTTTAAGGCCGTGTTTAAGGGTGGTCGAATCCTCCGCCATTGTTCACAGGCTAACAGTAAAGTCTCACAATGGACATCGTTATATATTGTACCAAGCAGTATACACACTCTAATAGGTAAATGAAAGATTTAATAATAGTTTTATTGAACTTGACTTGAATATCAGCTGTTACCCAAGCCGTTAAATTAGTTACATTGCAATATTAATTTCATAGATTCAAATCAAAACTGATTTTTCTCGCATCTTTTAGAAATGAAAGCAAAGTCCTTTTTGGTATTATATAGATATCTGATACAATGAAAATAGATTAAATTGGGCCAAATGACCTGGAGTAACTTATACAGGTTGTGGCCAAATGACCTGGAGTAACCTATACAGGGTGTTTGCTGAGTGTATACAAATTATTTTTGTCGGTATTTATTTACCTATTGAAATTTGTAAGGATTCGTTTGCGTTCAAACGATCGACGTTATACCTTAGGAGTGTCTGCATTAAGTATTCTATTGTAAGTAGTGCAATGAACGTACGTGACACATTGGTTGTAGACAATCAGCTGGCGTATTATAAACTCATAATTCCAGCCAGCTTACTTAGCTAGTCGGTGACTATTAAATTCACTCTAAATTCCATTTAACAACGACTAATTCCATTTAGTCAGACATGAGTAGTCTAGAATAGCTGAAATTAGTCGTTGGAAATACGAAGTCGCTAGGCAGCGAACAAGCTAGCTGGAATTAAGAGCTCATCATAATCGGCCCCCAGGTATTAGAATTTAAATTAATAGCGGCAAATCACGTTTTATATGACGCGGAGACCTTGTTTAAAGTTGTATTTGAACTCTGGTCTCGCTGGTCTTCAAATTATACACGCCGCGCCTGAATCAAGAAATCCTTCACACTTTTTTTTTTGTGAAGTTAAGATTGCCAACATTGTTCCCGGGGTATTGCAATAGGTTTCACTACCTATACCATTTGGTACGTCAAAATTCGCCAGGTGCAGGCTTAATAGCCGCTGTCCTACATCTTCGAGTAGAAGCGTGGCGTGAAGTTATTAAAAAAAGTGAGTTTATTGTATTGAGATTGTTTGTTTAGTCATCACATATTGCCCTACGAGACGGGAAAAATAAATTAATGATGTATGACATACTAATGTCACCTGCGGTTTTCACTGCCTCCACTAATGAATGCTGATGAAATTTTCGTAATCATTAATAAATAAAATAAATGTGGTATAAAATCAGTAGACCAATATTCATTTAGGCCTTCACCACATTCGGTCAAAGTTAAGCCGCACTATTAAAATGCGATTTATAAGCATTTTCATTTAATATCTCTACTAATTAGAAGATTTAATATTTAACGACCTTCGTGTTTACATAATATTGTGTAATACAAGCGGATCGATTTTGATAACTCTGAAATAGGTATTTGGTGTAATCTTTAGAATTACACTAAGTCAGATACTATGTGCCTCTCATGGCGTTTAATGGTTTCCAATAGAAATTAGAGGTTATTGTATAGCAGTTTAAGATGACAAAACAAAAAAACGTTATTCATAATAGCTAATCAGCCTGTCAGTTGGATTTTAATGTTGGTATGTTTAAAATCAAATACACGAGCTTAATAAATATATATTTAAATTGGAATTAAAAACGCATATATTATATTAATGAATTGGGAAATACATGTATTTAGTTATTATAATATTCTTGTGCAACTAAGAGGCGTCGAATTCTCGTCACTGTCAAACAATCCCTAGGTGTCTACTTACTGCGGTCATCTGACTGTTTTTTTTTAATTAATATTAAATTAGATTTTTTATAAGTAGTAATTTATTAATATTTTTTTGTTCTCCAAATTTCTTTTGCCGTCTAACATGATCCGTGTGAGTCACTAATTTCTACACATTAATTACGATCACGCCCTTATAACTGATTCGTAAGGCAATAATCTTATATCTATTTGAAACTAGTTTAGAACTAGAATAATAGGCGCAGTGTAGCTCATCGTGTGGTGTGTGTGTGTGGGTATGTATCGCGTGTGTTCAATAGGCACCATACTATGTAGACCGAGATGTCTATGAGATCAAGGTTTTACCGTAAGACCCGATTATGTCGATTATAAATCGAATCGAGCCGGACGGACCAGTGCGATGCGAATTAACGGTATCAGCCCCCCAAATTCGGCTCTGCTGATTGGCAACCAGCTGGTGACGAGTTCGAGTTTCTGGTCCGGTTGGTTTTGATAACCCATTTTTTGGGCACTGAAATGAGGGCACCGGGGCATGTTCTTAACGATATTTAATTGAGTTTTACAGCTAGCAGTTGGTAGTATGTTGCCACCTGCCAATTTATCCGATTAACAATATCATCTATACTTATAATAAAATTGTCAAAACATGGAAGGAATTAGATCAAAAATAATACAAGCCGTTACAGAAACAGTACTAAAAACATCAATTTTGTTCAGTGTGTCGGTATGATTTGGCTAAAATAAAATTTAAATGTTTCATTACAAAGTGCCTAAAGTACTTTATTTTTTGCATAATAACAACTTTTTCTTATTACCGTTATTTAATAGTATTTATTACTTTGACTATTACTACGTAAACAAAATCAATATCTAGATCATAATTGGCAGTACAAACAGTACTGACTATATCGATTGTATACAAATTGCCAAGTATGGTATCATTAATAAATAATTACGCAGTATCATCAAGTCACTGGGCCGTCTTGTTGTTCTATTAACGGGTCCATCATTACATTTTACACCTCACGAGCACTCGTGATACGCCGTGGGAAACGTCAACTGAGACCCACGATGTGGGCGTGTGTTTGTTTGTTTGGGCTATTGGGCTAACCTTCCGTAACGATGACCGGCTTTTTGTAAGACACATTAGTGTGGACTTAAGAAAACTGATTGTGACATTGGAACACTTAACAGTATTTGAGAGTAGGATCTTCTCCCACATGGTAGAAAAAGTTATTAGTTAAGTATACGTAGGTACCTGATAAGCTGATATACTCTTTATAGCTTAGAACTAGCATATCGATTGCAATAATTATTAAATTAGCAAAAACCATCCATCAGCACCTTGGAAGATTTCAATACTGAATTTGACCTTGAAACTAACCCAAAATTTCACCTTAATCTGGCGGTCTCTGATTCGAATTCTCCAGTGCTTCAATAGTGTCTACATCTATACCATGGTATCTATACTTAATGCGGAAATGCTGCATGTGTCTTAAGGTAAGACGTCAATTCACAATAAAACAATGTCTATATAGATTCTTATAACAAAAGATACACACCAAGTGGAAAAAATTATTAAAAGTTGTATTATACAACATGTAATAAGTATATATAATTACGATGCATCTATATTTATTTATATATTAATTCGTGCTAGTAACACGGAAAACATAAGATAAATTCACGACAGTACACAGGATACTAATTAGAACTATAATTTTGTGCGCAATAAATGTACCTACCTACTATGTACACATAAATAAACACGGATTGTAATTTACATTTGTACAAGTAATTAGTTCATTATTAATTGCATATATTATGTTTTATTTGATGTTGCATCCAACAGGGTCAGGACAGTTATCTCATCGGCTGCTGCAAACTTTTCCAGATATGGCTCAATAAGATTTTATAAAACTTGTTACACTTTGATTGCCTCTCAAAATTGCTCTTTCACAAAAATCAAATAGCTAAGTTCTAAATGTTGCAGTTTTCGAAATGCGAAATGTTCAAGCAAAGTTCCTAGTTAACCTTTAGGTGTAGCCAGTTGTAACCCCGTGTCGTCGACACATAATTGCGGAAGTTTATTCCTCCTCTCTACCTGTCTGCGCACTCGAGGGTTATCTTTGCCATCTGTTTTGCTAAACGACCCTTTTAAGGTCAATACGTAACTGTTTTGTCTCTCTGTTTCTTTCATTGTGTTGATTTTTTCCCTTTTGTTTATTAATTTATCCCTCGTTCGCTACTTTGTCAGTCAGCTGCCAATTATATTTCATGTGGTGTTGTTTCTGACAGCTGCCGTGTTGTCAGTGTCAAATGACTTTTGTACATTGTAAGGAGACATCGCTTTGTATTTAATCATTTCAAGTAAATACAACATTGTCGTGTAAAGTTGAATTGTAGAAAACGTTGCTAGGCAAAGTATTGCGTTTAAAGATTGTAATTTTCTTTGTCTCGACCAGTATAAAATATTGTGTCTTTTTTTCCATCTGCAGAAGGTTTCCTTATTTTCCCTATTTTTAATTTAATGTTGCTACTTACAACAATTGTCACTAAATTTTGTACAAAACTTGACTTTTCAAATTTGAACATTTTCGACTTTTTAAATCCAATAACCTCGAGGTTATTGGGTTGAGAGGTGTGAAATCTGCATGCTAAATGTTTTAACTCTACGCCACAAAGAGTATCAATAATTTATACATTTTCTGATATACTCAAAGAGTATTCTGCTGTAAATATGACTCAATCTGTAACTAAAACTAGTGATAATGCAGCACATATTGTAAGTGTTGTAGTTGTAGGCCAGTAATTAGTCATGGCTGGTGTCAGTCCGGGAGCTGCGATAAAGGGAACGCGGACGGACGCCAGTATTACAGCTTAGGTAAACAGGGCACGCACGATTTGCTCGGCGCCGGCGCACGCCACGCGGCAGCACCGCACCGCCGACCCAATTCCGTCGGAGCGGACGGACAACTCCGGTGACGTGCTGCTGTACTGGTGTGCTGGCGTCGTGATGACGGCACCACTCACCCCGCATACATTCACAACTATTAACAATACAATCTGGACGTTTTATTTATTTACATAATGTTTCCGCATACGCGGAACATTTACGGAACTTGGACGCGCGGTGAAATCATTTATGTTTTGTTTTAGGTTTGCGATATTTGTGCTTGGATCAGATGTTTAAACGATTCGACGTGACTGTTGTATCTGTTTGTTTTAATATGATCTTTGCTGTTGATCAGTATGAGTTTTGTTATTATTTATTAACCTTGTAAAGAGACAACCAAATTTATTAGTATATTTTAAGGCACACGTTTTAAGGCTTGGTATCGTCACAACTCTCAGGAAATCAGTACTTTGTTTTTGTTTGTAGATCAAAACTTTTATCGAATGATGTGTGTGACATCGATTTACTTAAAATCGATTACTATTTCGATATGAATATCAAACAAAACGTTAAAATTCACGATTGCGTCTTTGGAATGTTTATCTGTGTTTCGTAATGGTGTTTTATTTGACACGTTCGTGTGTATAGTTTAAATACTACGAGTTGATTAGCGTTGATTTTAATTAGTATTTTTAATTTGACGAAGGCTTGGGTTTTTCAAGGGCGAGAAGTTCACGCCAGAGATTGACATCATGATCACGACCAGCAATCGATTGTCACTCACGATTTACGCACTCGATTCGTTGCGCAATTATAATGGTAACTATAAGGTCGCCACTTTATTTGCTATCACAAAAATATACATAAATCTATGCTTCTATATATAATTAATTTGCACTATGCTCTTATATATACACTATAATTAAAGTGTATGTCTGAATCACAGTCCACGCCCCTATAAGATTTAACGCAATATGACGGTTTCATCATTCGATTAATATTATACACAAGTCAATTATTAGTGTGGAAATGAAATACCTTAATTTTTTTTGTAATTGATTTATTTCCGATCATCTTCTGCCTTACCAATTGTGGGAATGATAGAGAACGATTACGCTCTGCGACATCGGCCGTCGTCAAATTCAATTTCGAATCGATTCCCGCATTAAAGTCTAGTTCGTGCCATGTCTTATTCATGAATCTGTATAATGAATAGTTTTTTTTCATAGTCTTGAGTTTTTGTTTGTCGCGCAGATTGCAATCCATTTGTTGTGATGCAATGCCTTATAAATACAGCCTTTAATGTATTCATAAATATCCGTTTGACCTCGCGATGTCTCTTATTAATGCGAAATATTAATCCAAACATAAACACCAAACAACATTGTAGTTTTGTCGCATTTCTTCACGATTTTAAATCGATCATTTCATTCAGTACTCGAATGCAATAGTTGTCAGCATTAGTGATGCATATATGTGCGAATTGATTCACGCTAATGTAATGAGCTCCATCGTATCGAGTAGAGACTACTAAATATCGACACAACGTGAACTCGAGAAGTAGCCGGTTGACAGTGCACAATGGTCACTATTAAATCACTTATTATTAATCGATTATCATGATAGTTTAGAATCGAATCGTTTCAATATGCCGGAGGGAGTCCTTGAACGGCATTAACCTTATTGGTTGTGCAACATTCGATACTGTGCCCAATTGATTTGGTATCGATTTGCCGGCCCACTTTTATTGTCCCGTGCGTTGTTTAGATGTTGTTATTGCGAAACTTCTGAGCCCTTTATTGATAATGATGAATATTGTGATCGCTAGTCTATTGTTACGTTACTCAAGGACAAGAATTTGGATCAACCATTGATCATTCATCACTCAAAATGTCGAGTGATAATTAAATATTAGCTGGCCATTGATTAGATCAACTATGATATTTGGTGATTTAGACTGACGTTCTTTGGAATATCATTCTAATTTTTCAGTTTCTGGGTAGGTTAGACCAAGTAGATCGGATCTTATTGTAGAGATAGTTAAGTCAAATCCTTCTCGAGGATATTTTCTTTGGTATTAGGTACATGATGAGCGTCATCACCATTCAGTTACCTAATCATCCTACTAGTGCTGTCCATTGATTTGATCAGAGGTTAATTTGCTTTGATGAGCTGTGATTGGCTGTCCGGAGTAGCGGAACAGCAGCCACGCTTAATGTTCAGATACAATTGCTATTGAACTATTTGTCTCTATACACTATTATTAATTCGTGTCGTGTCTTCCAGAGGCAATAATCATTAAACGCATTCCATTTTCTTGTATCGTGTGTACAATTGTTTCGTTTCTTTGTTATGCGATAATCTCGATCGTTAAAATTGCTACGTAATCGATGTTTCTGAGTTCACTGTTTTTCTCTTGATCTGTCTGTGTATTCTCGTATCTGTCAATAATGAAGAAATAAAATACCGGTTATAGTGCGATTTTCTCTAATATTAATATAATTGTGTACTCCCCAGACAAAGAAACTATTGAATCTTTTAGAAGACGTAATTGATACAATATATATAATAGATAAAGAAATTGAACTTGCTCATACAGAGTACAATGTTGATTAAATTTACAATAATTTACTGTTTAATAAACAAGTCGGGTCAGTGGAAACGTCGCCGGTGACGTATCACCCGGTGATTTGATGCTGCGATTACATCGATTATAATTGAATACCGATTCGCATCACGTCGCGGCACACTATCGATTTATGGCGCATCACTAGTACAACGTACGACCGACCGTTCGGTATTTACAGAATATTTATTTATAACGCTAGTGCGAACTATCAGATCGAATGTCAAATTGTGTTAGGGGCATATCGTTTTCGCGTTCAGCAATATCTATTTGAATTTTATTGGAACCAAAATATTTAGTTTGTTTTTGAAAGATTGATTTTAATGTTGCTGTTTTATTGTTTCAGGTAAGCCGCATGTTGTGTAATCTAGTCCTGTACTGTTTTGGAAGAGAACCAGTTGGTGGTAGGCGAGTAAGGAATTGTAATAGAGTAATATGATTAGAAATAGTTTCTCCGCTCCACATTTTGTATGTTTTTTTTGCTGTTAGTATGTTTGTTAGTATATTTGACTGTAAATATTGAGAATTCAGCTGTTCGAGTTGAAATGCCATCGAAATTATCATTTCAAAGAAAATGTTCTTGTATCGAAATGGTAGAGCGGGTGTAAGCGGATGACTCAACACTTAATTTTTTGCTTTTATCAATAACTTTAACAAGCTGCGGTACCAGTTTGTGATTCAAAGTTAGTTAAGTTTAGTTTTTCTACTTTCTGTAGTAATAAAATAATTTATCATAAAAAATGTTGATGTTATTGTGTTTTGTGATAAAAAGAGTGAGAGAGAGAGAGAGAGGAGATATAGAGAGATACAGTCGTAAAAACGAAAAGCTTAAAAAAAAAATTAAAAAAAGCTAAATGACGCATGAGTGAATGATGAAATAATAATTCCTATTCACTAATAAAGACAACAAAAATATGTGCACTATACGTAATATTAAAAATTACAAATTTACATAATTATCAAAACATGTAATTTAACACGAAAAGGAAACTAATTTGAATTTAATTTAAAATTTACAAAATTGTTATACATATATAATATATAAAAAAGAGGTTGAAATAATTTTACTTTTTTAAATATTTTACTACATATTTATTACTGAAAACTATACTTTTATATACTGTTGTCAACCTATTAAATTTAATTTCTATTTTGAGAATATAAGAATTAAGGACTATAGAAGAACAAATTTTAAAACACCAAATTTCAGTTGGAACTGTCTCTTCGTAAGTACATACTTAAATTGTTCGAGAAATTTGTCATTTTACTAAGCAAGTAAGTACATACTTACATGACTTTCATCACAGTAAATTAATTGTTTACTCTGTGGCAATATAATAGTGGCATATTCACATGTGTAACTGGGTTGAATGTGGCAACACTGGCAACACCACGCTAAGGACTAATCACCTATGTATGCCAGATAATCAACACTTGACACAGATGACACTATCTGGCACACACAATTGTCTATTGACATAATATCTGAGATTGTCGATGTATTTGATGAAATATCATAGCAACGCGCAAACATTAATAACATATCTTCATGCCTTTTTCTACCTGAAGCCGTAAGCAGCGGCTGTTAAGTTTCGGCTAGCTGAATTTTATGTCCCGAATGGAATAGGGCGCCGAATTTTTTGCCATTTATCGGGCACAATGTTTTTGTGTTTATCGCGCAAAACTTTCTAAAATATTCCCGAAAAGACATTGGTGTGAGCCCGGGATCGATGCTACGACTTCTTGATTCAGTTACGCGAGCTCGACCACTCTGCACCGAGGCTTTATTGCCGATAAATAGCTTTTACACGTACAGCCTTTTTGTATAACTATATAAGTTTATTACCAAAAAAATAATTGCAAGTATCTCACATCTATTCGTTAAATTAAAGTTTGATTTGATCATGAATTAAATGAGATATAATTTTACGGAGATTCCCCCCACCAGTCCCTTGGGGAAACACGTTCAGCCATCTATATCCACTGAATGGTGGATGTTTGTTTGATTTTAACGTTCCATCAGCCTTACCCATTTGCTACGATGACGTCATATATGTTCGCACTGTTAATGTGTGTGTTATTATAATATAAAATACCAGCTGTGCTTGCGACTTTGGGTGCGTGAAGTTTAATGAAAAAGACTAAAGTAAAATTATTTATTTAGTAGTAAAATTATATCAAATCAGCTATCTGTTAAGTCCCGTGAAAATGGGTCCAACCCAACCTTACCTAACCTAACCCAATCCAGCGGTAAGCTAAAACATGTACAAACACTACCATAATAAAAAAAAATATCCAGTGTGTATATCCATATTCGACTTGTTAAAAATAGATTACATATTTAATAGTTCATATTTCTTATTACGAACAGACACTCCAATTTAATTTATTTTCATAGTTTGTGTGCTTAATGTGAACAGGTATAGGTAGGTGGTTACGATTTAATCGTAAATCATACTACTTTGTCCGCGAAGGACTTTTAGATGTGGCAGAAGAAATAAGCTGTACCATAAACTGATCATGTTTTACGATTATGTACTGTTGTTATTATTATAGACAATATTATTAATTATTATGTAAATGATTTTTGTATTGCATTGATTGTGTATAAATATTTATTATTAAAGTTACTTGATACGATTTGACGAGGATATGAAGCTCGCTCTTATCGCTGATAATTTCTTATTGGTTGTAATCTGAAGATATATAAAGTGTTTGTTCACAAATGGGCAATCTAACTCTGAAAGAATTTTCCTAGTCGCTTCAGTAGTTAATGAGATTATCGCGGTAAACCAAGCAAAATCTTCAGCTGTATAAGTCTCATTAGTTCCCAAAACTGTTTATTTTTCGTGTTTCATATCATTGTATAGAATTTTGGGATTCACGAGGCAATACTAGATATCAAGTAGTTAATATCTATTCCTAGTGCGTGGACATATACACGATCATCTACCTAAAACTAGTGCGCGATATGTATTCTGTTTATAACTCGTAATAATGTTTTGCCATCTTCATTGAGATCGTAAATCGTAGGGTGTTCCTTGGCAAAAATAAACTGTCTGGCGCCCTGTGACGTCACACATATTATCCCTGAGAATATGTGCAAGAACTGTTGAAGGCATAAATAAGGCTGGTTTTGTTAAGGGTATTATTATTTTTTGATTCAACAATCCCACTTCTCTCCCACGGCCTCTCAGAAGATCGACGTAAAGTGGCTCATGCCGCGTTTCGCTCGGTGAGAGAGGTATCCGGAGGCCCATCCCCTAACCCTCCCCTTAATGGCAGCGAAAATTAAAGAACACTTACCCCAGGGGGGTACCAGTTGCCACAACACTGGAGAATCCCCCCTTGAGCGTCCACGGTTTGGTATCCAACAAGGCGTGGACGCTCAAGCTGCCCCTCGTAGTCTGGGGAGGGCAAATTCTCGCTCTGCACATAAAACTGCCCGGGGCAAACGCAAGGGCAAGGACATCACGGCACCCCCTACCACGCTAAATGTGGATTATTGTAACATCAGGGGTATGCGCACAAACCTTCTTGCCGTCCACCACCACCTTGAGACGACAAAGCCGGCTTTACTGTTCCTTACGGAGACGCAGATATCTTCTCCGGCGGACACTACGGATCTCTCATACCCTGGGTACAAACTGGAGCATTCCTTTGTACCACGGGCTGGGGTTTGTGTGTATGTCCGGGAGGATATCTCTGCTCAGCGCCTCGGCAGTCTTGAAGGAAGGGACCTATCGACCCTCTGGCTGCGTATAGACTGCGGTGACCACCCTCGCATCTACGCATGCCTTTATAGGTCCCACAGCGGCAACACCGACACAGACCGACTCATGGACCACGTACAAATGGCTGCAGATTCTGTACTTCGACAGGTGCCATCTGCGGAGATCGTGATACTCGGCGATTTTAATGCACATCACGCCGAATGGCTTGGATCGCGCTCCACCGATCACGCTGGTAAATCTGTCCATGACTTTGCTTTAGCATTTGATCTGACACAACTGGTTACTGTGCCCACGCGCATCCCAGATGTGGACGATCATTTACCTTCCCTGTTGGACCTTCTGCTGACCTCCCATCCTGACGGATATGTGATCTCTGTAGACGCCCCTTTGGGCTCTTCGGATCACTGTCTGATAAAGAGTACGGTGCCACTCACGTGCCCACTTCGACCGCGTGTTGCGAGTCGCCGCCGTGTGTGGCATTACAGGTCGGCGGACTGGGATGGAATGCGGAATTTTTTCGCATCCTACCCATGGGGTCGGGTTTGCTTCTCACCGGAGGATCCTGACGTCGTTGCCGATTCTGTCACTGATGTGGTGCTGCAGGGGATGGAGCTTTTTGTTCCATCCTCAGTGGTGCGGTTCGGTGGCAGATCCCAGCCCTGGTTTGATCGCTCATGCAAAACGGCATTACGCCTTAAGCATGACTGCTATCAGGCCTGGGCAAAAGCAGCGTCGTCTCGGGATCTAAATACCGGTAATCTTAAGAAGAGGTACAACCACGCCTCCAGGTCCTTCAAAAGAGTTATAGCCATAGCAAAGTCTAAGTACATAGGCGGGATTGGCGAGAAACTAGTTCGCCTTCCCTCGGGAACTCGTGCGTTCTGGTCACTCGCCAAGGCCGTCCTTGGGAATTTCTGCAAGCCATCTCTTCCACCTCTGCAAAGGGAGGACCAGTCATTGGCCCACGACGCTAAAGAAAAAGCCGAACTTCTTGGTACTCTTTTTGCGGCTAATTCGACTCTGGACGATAGGGGGAAAATTCCACCGACCATCCCACGTTGCGACCACGCCATGCCGGAGATCTGTTTCCGGCAAAGTACTGTACGGCGCATACTTTTCTCCCTAGACGTCCACAAGTCGAGTGGGCCTGACGGAATCCCAGCAATCGTGTTGAAGATGTGTGCTCCAGAGTTGGCACCGGTTCTAACGCGTCTCTTTCGGTACTCCTACTCTCTCGGCGCTGTACCAGCATCATGGAAGGTAGCTTTGGTCCACCCGATCCCTAAAAAAGGTGATCGCTCAGATCCGTCCCACTATAGACCCATCGCCATCACCTCCCTATTCTCCAAAACTATGGAAACACTGATCAACCGCCAGCTCCTTAGCTATCTAGAAGAGCACCAGTTGATTAGCGACCGTCAGTACGGATTCCGTCAAGGTCGCTCAGCTGGTGATCTTTTAGCCTACTTAACCCATCGGTGGGCGGAAGCGGTTGAGAGTAAAGGAGAGGCGCTGGCCGTTAGTTTGGACGTGGCGAAGGCCTTCGATCGGGTTTGGCACAAAGCACTTCTCTCGAAGCTTCCATGTTATGGGCTTCCCGAGAAATTATGCGATTGGGTCTCCAGTTTTCTCATGGATCGGAGCATTAAGGTCGTTGTCGACGGGTCATGCTCCGACTTAAAACCTGTGAATGCTGGAGTCCCCCAGGGCTGTGTGCTATCCCCTACGCTGTTTCTTCTGCATGTGAATGACATGCTGCAGTACAGCAGTCTTCACTGTTATGCGGATGACAGTACGGGGGATGCCCTATATACCGGCCACCCGCGGATTTCTCGGGAAAACGTCGATGAGTACCGGAACAAACTTGTGTCTGAAATCGAAACTCTGCTTAGTCAGGTTTCGGACTGGGGCCGACTAAACTTAGTCCAATTCAACCCTAAGAAGACACAGGTTTGCGCGTTTACCGCAAAAAAGACACCATTTGTCGTAGCTCCCTGCTTTGAGAGCACTCCCTTAGCCGTCTCAGCCAATATCGGAATTCTTGGTGTCGACTTGTCGAGTGACGTCCAATTTCGCGGTCATCTGGAGGGCAAGGCCAAATTGGCCTCCAAAAAGCTTGATGTACTCAATAGAGCGGGACGGTATTTCACGTCAGGTCATCGCTTGCAACTGTATAAAGCGCAGGTCCGGCCTCACGTGGAATACTGTTCTCATCTTTGGGCGGGGGCACCCCACTACCAGCTTTCTCCATTTGACCGCATTCAACGACGCGCGGTTCGGCTTGTCGACAACCAAGCTCTTTCCGATCGGCTTGATCCGTTGGCATTGCGGAGAGATGTTGCATCTCTATGCATCATGTACCGCTTATACCACGGGGAGTGCTCTGAGGAATTGTTCGGACTTATACCGCCTGCTGACTTTCGCAATCGCCCGACTCGCCAGTGTCTCCATCCACATCGGCTGAATAGTTGGCGATCTACGACAGTGCGATTCAGCCGTCACTTCCTGCCACGCACTGCTCCTATATGGAACCAGCTGCCGGCAACGGTATTCCCGGACCGCTACGACCTTGGTACCTTCAAGAAACGAGCGTATTCCTATCTTAAAGGCCGGCAACGCTGATGCGACGCCCCTGGTGTTGCGGATGTCCATGGGCGGCGGTGATCGCTTTCCACCAGGTGACCCGCTCGCTCGTTTGCCCCTTTTTTCCATAAAAAAAAAAAAAAAAAAAAAAAAAATTACAGTTATGGCATTCAAATTCTGGATCTCGCTAACAATCCTCTAAAAATTATGTGTGATAAAAACTGTCTAAAACAAACTGTATCAGACGTGTAGTATCCTATGACATTCGGGACTAGAAACATTTAATTAATTTGACGCATCGAGGCATCATCGGCGCTGCCTATCTAACACACCTTTGCATATTAAGGTTGAAAATTTACAATTACAGTGAGCTAAAATACTGGCTGCGGTTGATTATTGTTACAGCTTCCAAACTCTCACCTAGGGAAGGAAATCTACTTGGAAATTTCTTTTATAAATATACTTTTACGCCGAATTTATTGTCAAACATTAAAACAACTGTTTGTTTTGTAAAATCTCTTTATTCAATAGACAGTTTCTAGTAGCGTT
Source organism: Euproctis similis (assembly GCA_905147225.2). Lineage (NCBI taxonomy): Eukaryota > Metazoa > Arthropoda > Insecta > Lepidoptera > Erebidae > Euproctis > Euproctis similis. The sequence goes on along the minus strand of LR990116.1, from coordinate 2,969,506 downwards.
ACCTACTTTTACGGTAACCCACTTTTCCCATCAATTTTACGCGAGTATTTAATGCTAGTAATGTTGATGCCGATTGTGTTCATAACTTTTTAACATGGCAGTAGATAGTATTTGTTTTATGACCTGGATATGAGTGTCTATGTTCAGATTTTTATAGATACCTTAAAAAATAAGGGGTTGCTATGAATAAAAAAAATATTATCTTCATAAGGATATATTGCGACAAAAAGAAATTTGCAATAATGAAGATTTAGGTCGAGCATTCCTTTTGGAAATTTTGTTTAATAAATATGGGCGATTGATACAACATTGTAGCTGATCATTCATGGCAATAGGCATTGTCACCTATTTCGTTTTAGGCCGTAAATTTGGCGAGTCGAAGCGTAAAAGCCGCAAAGCCGGCTTTGTGTAAAAAATGGTGTGAAGTTACACAAAGAGTAGTAGTGTGTTGTTAATAATAATTAGTCGGCTCCTAAAAGTTCTTTAAAAAAAATCCACCCAGAGCCATCTGAGGCGCGACAATCAACCTAGAATTACATATTGGAAATTTATTTGAACACGACAAGTATGTTAAACTGAATTTCATCGGTGTTACTGATCGATACACAACTGGCTGGGCTGTGCGTAAACAAATCTTGACAGCATACATTTACCTTTCTTTAGCGGAACATCTGTCACGAATATCCGGTCGGCCACCGCGAAAGCTAGCCAAATACAATCCGAAACATATTCAAGACCATATATACACTTTCGAAGAGCAAAAGAAAACGTTCTCGGTTTCGTAATATCATCTATCGAACCTATGACCCTCCCGCGTGTTATAAAAACAACACAAATGTAAACATCGCATCGAAAGTCTGTCGGATCGATATTAATAATCGACTTATCGAATACAGCGGGCATGTTAAAGATGCGTCTGCATGCGCGTCTGTCAAATTATTTGACGGTTTTGATTGAATGATTGTCAATCAGCTGTAGTTTGGAGGTTTGTATCAATTATTCAGTAAAGGGAGTTCTGCTTGCATGATTACAGCTTCTCAAACTTAGCTGGGTTTGCACTGTGATTATGTTTTTATTGAATAAATCATTCTAATTTCCGGCTAACTTAATCCTTTTCAGAAAACCTGCAAAATATATAATAGAGGTCTTTAGAACAGTTGTTTGTATATAACTTACTTGACCTTCTAACTGTGCATAAATGTAGAATATGTAGGATGGAGGATTGTAAGGATAAATAAGCGAAACCAACACTGTAAACTCTGAATATATTAATTTTAACAATTATTTCTCTTCAATATAAAATCTTTAATTAAAAAAGAAAAAGATATCTATAAATGTTAATCAAATCGAATGTTAATTAAGTCCGCACTGTAAGTACCAAATTGAAACAGTATACACACACACTTGCGTTACAAATTGATTAAGTCCAAAATTCCCACATCTTGTGGAGTTGCGTGCGCGCGTATATTGAGTCATCACTGGTGTTGCTGCTGTACTTGCTGTTTGTAAGACAACTAAAATGCTTTCACACGTCTTTACAAAGGCAGTTTACAGGTGCAAAGCTAACTGATATTGTTAATGAGAATGTGAGTTTGTATGTTACGCTTCCACACCTAAACTAGCTCTCTCAATGTCATTTTAATCGCGTTTGTATCCTTAGGATTAGAGAGATATTGACCACTTCTGACTTTGACACCGTTGATCTTCAGAAGCGACAATTCCATATAATATACAAATCAATCCTTAGAATCCTTCCTTATGCGTAATAAGAAAATCTAGTTAACATAATGCGAGACATGCGTCCTGCTAACGTTTCAACTACAACTTTCGCGTGTGCGGTTCGAGTCCTGATCCCATTAATCTCGCACAAGTGGGCAGGTGGTTCGGCGCCAGCGCCACATACCAACACCACCCACTTGTCAAGACACCGACTGACTCCAATAACAGCTCTGGCACTAAGTACTCTCTAGTTGTACTTATAATTATACTTATAATATTGTTGTACAATTCAATTGTCCTCGTTTGTTATTTATTTATAGCGGTAAAGAGGAGGTCGATGTTGAATTGATTTTAATATCATATCTATCAATGGTGAATTAGTTTTGCAATTTTTAATGCCAGATTTTTTCATGGTCTTCGTTTCCGTGTTGTGAAAAAAGCTTCCAACAGATTTTTATTGGATTCGCGACGGAAAAGTTGTGGAAGTCAAGGAAAAGAGAGAGATTTGTTAGAATTATGTCTTGTGGCAAGTATGAATTATGTCGATTCTTAGATTTATCTGTCACCTACGATCTCCGATGTTCACGTCCATTGTTGACGTCAGAAGGTTTTAAAAATAAAATTACTTTTCTTGTCATGATCACTTCTCGTGAAAATATAAGACACGATAACATAGAAAGGTGCCAACATGATGCTGCACATGCATTACGGAACCAGTAATGATCACTTCATCTAAAGCACATTCCATATTGATTTCGTCTTACATAATTAGTACCGGGGCCCTTTAGATAGGAAAAAAGAAACTTGCGTAACATAGAAAGTGTACACAGTCTTCGTGGTTGTTTTGAATATGGAGCATGATTTTTATGCTCGACTTCATTAGTTTCCATAGCAAAGCGAAAGGCAGTCAATACATACTATACAGACCTTAGTAAACACAAATATAACATAACAACATAACTTCACGCCTTCATAACTTCACGCCTTTTTCTACCCCGAAGGTGTAGGCAGTGGCTGTTAAGCGTCGACTCGCCTTTATGTTTACGTCCCAAATAGAACAGGTGGCGAATCTATTGCCATGCCGGGCACAAGGTTTTCAGTCATCGATGCGGGATGCTCGACCATTGGACCACTGAGACTATATTTATATTAGATATATTTTAAACATTTATATTACAATAATATCTTGACTAGCAGTAATCTTTTATTCAAAAGCACAGAGAGTGCGTTGTCTCCCTGACATATTTCGTCTTATATTAGCATGTCACCGCTCTCTATGAATACGCTAGATATGATTATGACAGATCGATTTGCTTAATTGGCTCATGCGCCACTTGCCCACACACAAATAACAATGCATATACTTACTGGCCGTGCCAAAGGACAATCTGTCCATTGGACTGGCAACATTACGAGTACACTATTTTATGAGGTCTTTCACATCATTTCGTATAGATATATAAATTTGTGCACACGTACTGGCTGTGCTGGCAGTTGCTGGGTTTTTTTTTTAATTTGCCATCGGTACAATTAATTTGTCACTGAACTGGCTCAATTAGGTTCATAAAAGACCTTTGCACTTAAAAGCAATTGCGGAATTCACAATTATTTTGTAAATCCTGTAGACTAAAAGCGGAAAATTATATTGGTAGTGACCAATTTCCCGCTTTTGTTGGTACTGATTAAAGTTGTTGATGACACACTTTTTCAAATTAATTTATTTAACTGATTTTCTCTAGCAGATGACGATGATCGGTCATGATTAAACGATGTAGGTATATTTGTTTTGCCACTGATAAAATATTCTATTAAGATGGATTGATCAGTATAACGGCGTGCAGCAAACAGTTATCAACCTTCACTTGAAACTATATTGTAATAACAGGGTAAGTGATAGTGACTTGCCACACACATAATACTGATGAGTCACATAATATATTGGCACTATAGATTATATAATATATGTAAAATGTTTTGAATGTTAATGTCGCAGATTTGGAGCGCTCTAGCGCTGCTGTATCGAATCGTGTGACCTTAATGTTCAAACTAATCTTGTTTATTTATTTATTTTTTCATAGCAAAAATTTAAATGTCACGGTTTTTTAGTGCATCATGTCTGTAAATAGGAACAACGTTTAGAAAGGTTACTTACGTGAATCTAGTTTTTTATATCACGAACATTATCGGACGTTTTGAATGCTTTGTTCAATAACTCTCTGAGGAACGGCAGGGTAGTGTATGACCCTCTTTTCTGGAAATTAAGGCACTAAAACCTTTCGAGAGCATTGAGAGGAACCCAAGTACGCAACAGCGCTTCTGAATAAACCTTACTGTGCTCCTATTTGCTGAAAGCGAAGGAAACTCCGACCGTCTCCTGCTGGGGTAAAGCAGCCAAAGTTACCAAGGTTTGCCAGATTTCCCGCTCAATGCCGTCGAACAGGACGCTGACCACTGGAGGAAGGCTACCGGTGTCAGTCCTTCAGTGTGAGCTGGACGGATTCCAGGTCACACCAGGATAAGCCCGGATACAAGTTCTCTTATAGTTACGAGTTTAAGTAATACGTGTACATAAATATGTTGTGCCTAATGTATGCCAATGGGAGACCATTTATTCGACGACATGAAGTAACGTTGCTTACATCTTGGAGTATTTAGGGTTGAAGTTATAAAAAACTATCAGCGTTTCCAAGTTACCGTGAAGTCACGTAATCCACACACTCATCATTCTACATTACTCGTATTTGCCTTGGTTCTTGACATGAAATAATGCCATTATCGATTCACTGTAATTTATGATAACCGTGTTGGTCTGTTGCACCTAGTAATTACATATGTTGTGCGCAACGTGTTATAACACTGTGCCGTAACACTTGTGGCCACAATGATGTGTGCCCTCTGTCCAACACCGGGACGGTCCACAACTGGTACTAAAAAGGTTGTTTTGATACTAAAACGAATTTATGCCCGAGTCACCTTTACCCGAGTTTAAGTGTTAACGGCACTTTCAGTGTGTTAACTGGCTCTGTTACTAATTTGTAACAGTCCTCTCACATTGTCTAGGGATGTCGCTGTCTGATCCCGGTATTTCCAAATATTTTGTTGTGTTGCGATGAAATATTTTTGCTTTGGTTTCTCGTAAGTGGTTTCTTCATCAGTGCCGTCATCGTCGACGCATCGGTCATCCAGCAATAATTTCATAATTTATCGACGCGAAATTAGTGTGTTGATATTAAAAATATTCTCTCTCTTGTAAAGTGTTGGTCTGAACAGTCCCCGGCTTATTTGAGCTACTAATTAGCCGGGGACATAAACTGTTCGTTCTGATGATGCATATAAAAACTTCCAATGGTCAGTTAAAACATTTATGTTATTTATTTATGCACGCGTGAGAAGGCCTAAAAACGATTTGCGTCGCTTTCCCAACCCTGTAATAAGGAGATGTTTCAGTCATTTCCTACTCACGTCTGTCTCTCGGCAAATTGTCAGCGGACGCCGTTTCGGATGCACAATTGCCCCTTTAAGTGGCCGTTCCTCAGATTTATTCGCCTACACGTAAGAGTTGAGAGGCTTGTTCACAGCACGCGATACGTTTATATCTCGCCGACATCACGGCGGCTCGTCAGCCGGACTCGTCAAAATTCTTGTGAGCCGTAATCTTACTTTGGTGTGTTTCCGTGTTGGGTGGAAAGTCAAAAGCATTATTTTTTGTTGTTGTTGTTTTGGATCTGTTTGTTGTTGATTCGCGCCATAATGATGAGCGATAAAACATCAGACGAATACTCGAGCCAGTAGAGCGACACAGGATAGTTTTATTTTCTTTTTTAAACAAATCGAATTAGCTGAATCTGATCAGTCAAATAATATACGTATTACATTTTTGTTGGTGTTTAGAGTTTCAATTCTTTCGATATTAGAGGCAGTGCTTGTGATGTATTCAGCTATACCAGAAAAGCGTGTGCTGGAAATATAGTATATGTGTCTAATTAACTAGGTATATTATAAATATAACGAACTGAAATTATTATTATTTATATTATATAAATATAAATAATAATAATTTCAATTCGTTTATTGTATGTAAAAATAACGTAACTGTAATAAATTCATAATAATAGTAAAAATTCTTATTGTTAATAATTCTGAGATATCCATTAATATTTCCCTATTATTAAAATAATGTTTTAGGTGAAAATGAATTTATAATGTTTATGAGTCATACAATTTATTGTGGCTGGCTGACTGACCACGTGGCATCAATATTATCCTCCTTTGTCCATAAAGTACAAATAATTATTTTAACGTGTTACTTTTAAATGACTTTTTTAAAAATTTCTTTAAATGTTTTCCGCTCGCTCAAAACTATCATATTCGTCTTCAGAAAGGGGACCGGCATTTAAATAAAATAAATAATTTGAATTTTCCCCCGTCCTCATTCCCTACAAGTACCATTCCGGCCTTACTTAATTATCTACCGGATTTAACTAGACCGTCGTCACATGTTCCACGTATCATGGACGACCTCGTTTACCCACAGTGTAGGTAGGCTGTGTAGGACCGCGTCGGCTTATAGTTTGTAGCGATAGTGGACGCTGACGGCGGTACACCGGCCATTTGTTTCGAAGTGCGAACAGGGAATACAACTTATTGACTGCACTGGAACTGTTACTAATCTGTTGGTATAATGTTGTTTTATATTGTTTATTTGTTGTTCTGAGATTGTATTTTCAAGTAAACTTGTTCTAAGCTATCTCCATTTTTTAATAATTAGCCTGCAGAGGGATTAGCTTTCGTTATCTAAAGATGCTGACTGTTGCTTTTATGATTAGGCGTTTTTATAGACATTAGAAAATGACAGTCGATGTATGGCAATAAGTTCCATCACCTTCCATTTAGGACGTAATAATTTGGCGATGTTTTTAGTATATAATTGTCGGATGCGTCATTCAACTAATTTTAAATAAATAGGTAATAATACACCGCACTTATCGACCGTCTTGTTTTTCAACAATTTCGTCGTTAGCTTAGTAAATAAAATGTCTTATAACCAAGTGGTATTTTTTCTCAGTGACGTAAATTATATTAATTAATGTTAAATAGAATCTATTTCTGACAAGTTATTATTTATTTACCTTCTATTTTACCTATACCAATTCTTGGAACATTTTATATTAATGAAAATAGCGCAATCACTCCGATTTTTATGTCCAGCACGCAAGGAATTAATTTCGGTTGGATGTCAATTCCTCTGTCATCGATAACTGAACAGATTTTGTAATTACAGGGGAACACATATGTTCCAGGTTACCCTACCACCTTCACATTATAAAAGCGTGAGTTTATAGAAGTGTAATAACTTTACAAACTTGTGAGTATTATTTAGTGACAACCCTATGTTTGCGTCGAAAGAGAAATAAACCTCGATGTTTCAGTACTAGAATTAAAACATAATTCCTTGGTTATTGTGTTGGCAATATCGGGATATTTTATTGTTATTATATTGGAATGATAGTCCGTAGTATTATGGCGAAACATTAGCATGGTCGTGGGGGCTGGGCACCAACAATGGCGCCGCAGCGAGAGAGATGCCCCACAGCATCCACAAGATAACGTACAACCCAATGGTCTTTTGTGCACATAGCGGGTGCTGTTTCTTGAGAATATAAACTTAAAACATTGCAAATAATTATATTTACTTAAAGTCATATTGATTAATTTTTGAAAATAAAAAACTATTTATCTGAAAAAGTAATTGAATTAAATTATTTTAATTAAATCCGAAGCTTTTGTTTGAAACAGTGTCTTATTTACGATGCTTCAAATATTGGTAAGTAGTAAACGTTTACTTAGACAACGTAAACGTCGCAGTAACACTTTATATAATAATGTCCCTAATAACTTAACTATAGGCCGGCGGAAAGGTAATGTGTTAGTAATATCTTACTACGAGTACATTACCAGTAATGCAATTAAAATACTTATGTAACATGTGGACTAATAGTTGGTGACTAAATGTAACCTATACGATCACAAACTTTTTTTAATTGACACTCACTATGACTCTATATTAAAGTAGATTTACTGCCAAAAATAGAGTTCAGTAGAATACTACGTATTCCGTGGAGTACATCCAGCTCGAAATGCATCTTATTTTTTTACGAGCTTCAAATTAAATTTTAACATTCAAATATTTGTTAACAAAATGTTTACCAGATTATAAAAAAGGAGCATTACGAAACGTATTTATGTTGTGGCTTCTCTCAAAGCATTCCCGTAACATCCTGTAGGTATGATGTGGTCGGTGGCGTGCGCCGGCGCCGACCGACTCCTCTAATAATAGTCGCGCATTCCATTCCCTCGGTCCTGGACTGGAAGGGCAGTGGGCACATCTCGGCGCGCACCTGCCGCACAACACTTTCCTTTTTCATTTGCCGAATGCCTTCGCCAACAGTCTCGTACTGAAATTATTAAAATTAATAATTATCCACAATGTCTCGCGATCTGAGATGCTGTTGAAAGATTTAATTGATTCCATGGGTGTTTTCGGTCTGAATGATAAATGAGCGTGTTGAGACCGACTAACACATGTAAAACGTACATTTAATTGTCTTGAAACTTTGTCACTACTAATTTGATGACATGAGTTGACATAACAATATTTATTTAGTACTTCTTTCCACATTCAGATTTACTACTCTGGGACGTGGACGAAAAGAGAAGAGAAAGACCTAAGAAAATATAGATGGATTGTGTGAAAGACTACATGACCAAGAATGATAGGCAAGTGTGGAAAAAAACCTCTTGAGCAGACCCCAAATAATGGAAACAGGTCGGAAGATGATTGCATTTATAGATCGACATAAGGTCTTCTTAAAATAAATCTTATCAAATATTGTTCTGTTTATTAGTGAAACAACAAAAACAAATTATAAAAAAAAAGATATATAAACCAGAATGAATTTATTCTCTAAGACATAATACTAGATTTATATGGCGATAATGCAAAGTTTTATAACTGATAGCGCCATACTACTCTTTATGGGTAAAATAACAATTAATCAGAGCTATCAATTAAATGAATAATTACCAATTAGTATCGAGAGATACTACTAGCACGGGCGCGTTGTAAATATTGTGGTCTCGCGATTCCGTTTAACGATTGCTTTATCAAGCGGCTATGAGCTGGTTGTAATACAAGTTGTAATATATTAATTTTATAATCAGATTTAATTCCGTAAGTTATAACGTTTTATTTTTTTCTGTAAAATTTACGACCTTAGAAACCTAGCAGATACTTGAGCCAAGTTCAAACAGGTTCACCGACCACGAAGAAGGGCAAAGTTTTTAGACGTGCAGGGGGCGATGCATCACGCTGTTAAGGCAGGCAGGGAGCGTGTCAACTCATCGATGCGGAACCAAGGGCTCCGTAAGTTTGTGAGAAAATTGTCTCATTTCCCCATTTATTTATTCTAAGGAGGTTATTCGTGGAATAAATCTCAATAATACAAATAACACTGGTGTACCTGGCATAGATTAATTCAAGAAAACCAGTAAAAAGAAGCCTTCGTAATATTTTCTATGACTACCTGACACTTAAAAGTGGCAGATGACAGTTGTAGCTGTCAGGTTTTTCCCTGTTCTTTTTTATAGTTTTACTTTCATCTCTGATTAGGTTTAATGTTTCTTGTGATAAAAAACCTTTTTTATACCTTCCTGTCATATCTTATTGCTCTATTTATTTTTTATAATAAACTTCAGAGGGATAGTGCACGGGATAGTGTGGTTTAAAGGTAGAAATAGATTAAAAAAAATCCTTTTTTTGAAAACACATCGTCACCTACAATATAGTGTATTTTTAATTTCTTATATCTCCGATGACAGCAAAGTCCTTGCCCGATGGTGGCATTAACTAACACCATTACGTATGCACGGCAGGTGGCAAAACGCGTGCCGGAAGACTTGCTTCCGGTCACCCCGGGCGCTGTGGGACTTTTCAACGGGACCACTGTGGGACTGCGGCAGACATGTTTATTTATGATGAAATAGTAGTTAGTCCATAGTGGTTGTCGATGGAGCGGTCAACTGAAGACGTGAATCACGTTCATGCTAAGTCCCTAGTATAGTTGTAAATGTTCTTCTAAGACTAACCTTACAAATACCTTATCTTATAAATGTAGTCAATTCTGAATACACATCATTATATCTACATAGGAGATACCTACCTATGGTATTTAGGTGACATTGGCTCCAACCAATATTTGTTTAGAAAATGGAACATAATGTATATAAGTATATATTAAAGATGACAACGCTTACAAAACTCGTAAAGTATTTCAAGAACAAACAAAACTTGGATATCATTGTTGATGTTATAATAATTATCGGAAAAACACACAATTACGATATAAGTATACTACCTATATGTAATCAGTGTCCCTCTACAAAAGGCACAAGGTACAGATAAGCGTGTTGCCGGCGTACACGCAAACGGCTCCGTCTTCTTTATCTAAACGCGCAAATCGTTTACAGTGTTACACAGTTAGAACGCAATTATCACTTACTACACCTGTTCTATGTATGCTAACGACCACAGTAAATCACAGCGAGATACACGTCCACTAGATGGTATCTAGGGATGGTCACGCGAACAGCCCCGTTTTTGGTGTACCTATGTGGACTCCAATTAACTGGGCACTCGGTGACTTGTAAGATACTCTATAAGTAGGTAGGCTCCTTGCCACCCATTCAAATAACCATGGATAACCATCACTGTTGGCTAAGGAGCTCAAGACTGAGATAAGTGAATGAGTTATTTGCTCTCGTACATGATGAGTTTGATTGAGTTGCCGTTGCCGTAGTTCATCATGTACAGGGAACAATTTGTTGAGCCTTCGATAACTATCGTAGATATATTATGATAATATTTCCAAAGTCTTCTCATGATAGCCCTTACACTCGGAATCGGGCCGCTCTTGGCGATTGCCTCCGTGTTTTTTTTTTGTTCCACGGAGGCAATTTACTCAAGCGCTCGTGTTTAGTATTTCATTTTAAATAATATGTTTAATCTGTTCTTGTTGACTATTTTTAAGCGTCTGTGAAGACCTATGAAAATAAAGCTTATTTGACTTTGAAGTAAGGTACTAAAACGATTCACCGGCACTGGTATCCCAGCATTGGCAGTAGGTGGCCTATTGCCTACCAATCATTACTTCCAAAAAAATTATGGCCGTGCCCCAGGACTACTAAGTATGACTATGCCAATTAAACATCTTAAAAGGATGAAGACCTTTACACAGTCCAGTACTTAAGACAATCATCCCATGTACCTCATGTCTGGTTAAAGAAGAAACCATGTTAATTTAAATAAAAATGACGTGTGACATTGTCCAGATGTCCAGATTGCTGTTAAAATTGTTTACAACTTGCAACTTTAATCTCTTCATATGAATACATTTCAATGTTTAATTCAGAAGCGATCAAAAATTTCTCATTGTGTTGCAGATTTGCGTATTAATCTTAACCGTTGTCACCGTTGAAGGTCGGCCATTTATGGAGACTGTTAATTAAAGCTAGCTCGCCGTGTCAAGTTGATTTCCTCGTTAAATGTTTTGATTTACGTATCGTGGCCATCCTTGGCCGGTGAGGTGTTGAGTCGTGACCTTACGCAAAATGGCGTCGTCTGTGCTGATGCTGATTCATCAATAAATTCAGTTTGTTTTGTTTATTTTTTGTACAATAGATGTGGCCATATGCGGGCGGCTGCGGGCGGCGCTTTGTTTGGGTAATCAGTCAACGACCGGGCCTCGTGGTTTCCCGATGCATTCCTGAAGCTCTCGTCACCGAGAAGATTCATGCTAGTGATATGCGAAATGCGCTGTGTTAGCAACACGCCTTTTTGTATTATTCATGCACTCAGCTCATAGTGCATAGAATTCATATTATAGTAGCTGTAGCTATAATAGTACAGGATCCCTAGAACATTTTAAATAAGTCATTACTATCAAGCTGAATCTTCGTTAATAGCTTCATTTCGATAAGACGCCCAATAATATCATATGGGAAATTTCACGACCAAAGTTAACCAACAAAGTAATGAGTTTTTGAGAATCAGCAAATAAACATATTTGGTCGTAATTACCTCTGTTAGCTACCATAATCTAAAATTTCCCATATGATATTGTTCATCATCAGTCTTTAGAAGTCCACTGCTGGACGTAGGCCTCCCCCATAGAGCGCCACAACTGCCGGTCCTGTGCAACCTGCATCCATCGGCCTCCCGCGGATTACACAAAGTCGTCGGTCCACCTGGCCTACACCGCGTCGACCAGTTCGTAGTTGCCACTCGAGAACCTTTCTACCCCAGCGGTGATCGGTTCGTCGAGCGATGTGGCCAGCCCATCTCCACTTCAGCGTGCTAACCTTACGGGCTATGTCGGTCACGCCAGATCTCTTGCGAATCTCCGTATTGCGGATTTTATCTCGCAGAGAGATTCCAAGCATAGCCCCTTCCATAGCACGCTGAGCCACCTTGAGCTTCGTTATGATGCCAACATTTAGAGACCACGTCTCAGCTCCATGTCATCACTGGTAACACACATTGGTCATAGACCTTAGACTTAAGGCACTGTGGGATTTTGGACGAGAAGATTTCCCTTAGTTTCCCGAACGCTGCCCAACCGAGTTGAATCCGTCGGTTTATCTCTTTCTCGAAGTTGGCTCTACCTAGCTGGACTGTTTGTCCTAGGTAAACATAGTGGTCGACAACTTCGAGGATTGCATCGCCAACAGTAACCGATACTTGAATGACATGGACATTGAACATTACTTTGGTTTTGTCCATGTTCATTTTGAGACCTACTTGTTGGGAAAATTTACTGAGATCCTTGAGCATTGTACCAAGGTCCTCGAGTGACTCTGCCATGACCAGGATATCGTCGGCAAATCGAAGGTGAGTGATGTATTCGCCATTGATGCTGATGCCTAGTCCAGACCAATCCAAGAGCTTGAATATGTCTTCCAATGCAGCGGTGAACAGCTTCGGGGAAATTACGTCCCCTTGTCTGACACCTTTCTGCAATGGAATGGGATTCGTACTCCCGGACCCAATCCGGACTGACACAGTGGCCTTTCTATACAAACACTGCAGCACTTAGATATACCGATAGTCAATTTGGCATCTCTGGAGGGACTGCAGCACTGCCCAAGTTTCGACGGAATCAAAGGCTTTCTCATAGTCCACAAACGCCAGGCACAAAGGCTTGATTATACTCCTCGGTCTTTTGTATAATTTGGCGTAGTGTGTGTATGTGGTCTATGGTACTATACCGGTATTGTTCGGTATGATATTCGTTCGGCATGGTATGATATTGTTGGTCTCATCTAAATGAAGCTATTCACGTAGATTCAGCTTGATAGTAATGACTTATTTAAAATGTTCTAGGGATCCTGTACTATAACGGCTGTAACGTGAGAAACTTAAAAATGAAAAAAAAAGGACCTGACAAAGATTTATTTTTACCTTCTCTAATTCTAGGAACGTCTATTAAAAAAAATATAAATCCACCGTCTTCATAAATCTGTATCTAATCCTCCATTTAAAATGTCAAATCAGAAACGTTCTGATAATATTAGATGTTCAAACCACTTGCTCCTCATCTAACAGGAACAGCAAAAATAAATTAATAATTAACATTATTAGTTTACTCTCTTGCCTGTGGCATTTTTCGCGATTATAGCGCACAGCCGCTGCCCAAAATCTCAATGGCAATTGTACCGACTTTGACAACGATCGCATATCATCACTTGAATCATCAGTGGCGTCGGCACCGGTTGTTGGTCGAACAATCTTTGCCTTCAAAAATTTTGACTGTGGTTTTATGACACCTATCGCATATGTATCTATTCATTTATCAAACTGGCTCTTGGAAATAACTTTTGCTGATTCGTATTAATATGTTGCCATAAAAATATTGCGCAATTATAAATTGCTACGGAAAATTGATAATGTTCACACGAATGGGCGGACGATGCGTTAATTGTGCGCAATCTCCGCTCTAACTGAATTAATGGTTTATCGCTGGCTCTCGTCCCCCGCTTGAACTATTTAATTTTTCGCTCACTCTACAACTCTACAGCTACACTTCATACGCAGAAACGACGGCCGTTTATTTTTTCGTGTTTACAAATTAATGTAATTACAGTAATACCCCTGTCACAACCTTTTAAGTTCAACGCACGCATTACTCTTTGCAGTTCGCTGTTCAGACTTATTCGCATTATGGTCCATATTACATCGCGATAAAGCCCTTACCCGTATACGTTTCGATTTAGCGTATGTAATATTGTCGCAGTGGTGCACCCTTGAGCATTCATTTCCGCACTATTTTAAAGTCGTTTAAATTAAACACGGGTGAATAATTATTATTTACAAAGTCGAACCAACTATGTTGTTATTCGTGTTAAGTAATATTTAAAGAAATCTTCCAACATTGTAACTCGAGTTCGCTGTGAGGACAAATAAATTGGCCGTTGACACGGTACAACTCGATTGATTACGGCTAATTTATCTCAACGGAAACTCGACTCTTATAAGCGCAAGATGCTTATTATTGCAACACACTGAACGTACCTACTGCTAGTTTTAGTCAGCACGTGGAACTAGGTCTATATATGACCATAACTTACTCTTCATAAGTTCTATGTTCACCGGAAAAGTATTGTAATTTCGGGATTCTAGATTTAATCGGGATAACTAATGATAACCCAGCTGGCAGGGGAAACAAACATCGCTGGGACAACTAGTTTTATTTATTATTAATGTAGATCGTTGTTCCGAACTGTTAAGTATGTGGAGTATGGAGTTCCTAGCGCGCCTTGTAGTTCAAACATTGCACCGTATGTGGTGATGGTGCGATCTCGTGTAATCTACAATCTTACGAGCGCCACTATCTGGTCGACGTGCCCTGTGTACATCTGATACAAGCACACGGTCCTTCCCCATTGCAGCTGTAATAATCTTTTACGCGATGACATTAAGTTATTTGACCAAGAGATAGCCGCGTCCTCTCCTCACTATCAGATATCGAACAGTTGTTATTCTAAACTGTCACTACCTTAACTCTTTCAAGTAATATTTTGAATTTATGTATAATGAATTGTTTCATCAGCTTATATATTCACGTCTGCCGTGCCGTGTAGGTGGAAGCAACTGATTGCTCTAAAAGTCACGATCTATGTTATTCTTTGAGTTTTATATCAAAATAAACCTATAGCTAGATAGATACAAACAATAAAGTTCTAAACTAGGACACATTTAATTTGGTCATGAAAAATATGTCGTGGTCTTCTCCTTTTTATAAGCTTTTATTTAACTTGCACTGTATGTATGTATGTATGTAAGTATGTATGTTCGGTGGAATCTTGTAACTCAATTTTGAAGTAGATACCTTCAACCGATTGAGCTGAAATTTTGTATACACGTTTACTTTGGATGACAATGCATGATTAATTAATGTATGACATCGTTCTATATCCAATATGGCGGACGACCCAAGATGGCGGAATGGATATTTTTAATGCATTTCTGCAATATGGGTATCAAATGAAAGGGTTTATTGAGTGTAACTCAAAATATAATATGACGTCATTCGAAATCTAATATGGTGGAATATCCAAGATGAAGGAATATATATTTTAAGCTTTTGTACAATATGGGTATCAAATGAAAGGGCTCATTGGGAGTAACTAAAAAAATAATGTGACGTT
This sequence comes from Euproctis similis, assembly GCA_905147225.2. Taxonomy (NCBI): domain Eukaryota; kingdom Metazoa; phylum Arthropoda; class Insecta; order Lepidoptera; family Erebidae; genus Euproctis; species Euproctis similis. The sequence goes on along the minus strand of LR990116.1, from coordinate 2,954,026 downwards.
ATTCTAAATCCAATATGGTGGAATAAATATTTGCGTTTCTACTATATGGGTATCAAATGGGCCTTTCATTAAAGAGTCATATGGGAACTTCAAAAACTATGTCTCGGTGGTTCAGTAAACTAGCCCGCTTCTTAATCAGGAAGTCTTGGGTTCGAATTTGGCCTCACACCAATGTCTTTAGAAATTCCTCTCGAAAGTCATTGCAGGCAGCAGATTGCGTGGCTGACCACGCAATCTGCTGCATGAATGGGCCGGTTTGACCGGTGCAATGCCATGCCCTTTCAGGATACCGACGTAAATTGGACAGGATTTAATAACTTTAACATGATGCTACAATGCGTATTCCTATCTTAAAGGCCGGCAACGCTGATGCGACGCCCTTGGTGTTGCGGATGTCCATGGGCGGCGGTGATCGCTTTCCACCAGGTGACCCGCTCGCTCGTTTGCCCCTTTTTTCCATAAAAAAAAAAAAAAAAAAAAAAACTAACGGATTTTTATGGTGTTATAGGTATTATTAGAATTAAACACAGTGGATGATGGGAACGAACTATAACTTTTATTACAACTCACTCCTATGTTACACTGAGGTCGGCAAGTATAGGGTACTGATTAAAACAACAGATGGCGTTACACATCACAAGTAGTTAAACATATTTTGTTACTAAACAACAGTCCCACATATCAAAATTAAGCTGCAAAATCAACAAATAAGTAACAAAAAAATGTGTCTACTTAGACTCGAAACTCTTTGCTGCTGGTCAAGCATACGTGGCCTTAAGTAGGGAAAAGACTTTAGGAGGTCTCCTCATTGAAGAGTTGGACTGTTCGAAATTAAACGACCTTGTAACAATAAGACTGAGAAACTTACCCATCATAACTAAAAACTTTTTTTTTTTTTTTTTTTTATGTTTTACTGGGCAGCGCTTGACCTCGTTTCACCTGATGGTAAGTGACGACGAGGCCGATGATGGTGAAGCGCACTGTCCAGTTAGTGGCCTATTCACTCTCCTTTTGAAGAGACCTATGTCATAGTTAACGGGGAACACCGAAGCAGGTAGTTTGTTCCATTCACCAGCCGTGCGGATGATTAAAGAAGACCCAAAGCGCTTAGTTCGTACAGGTGGGATTTCAACAACGTACGGGTGTAGACGGTAAGTACGTCGGGTGGTTCGCCGATAGAATGGGGATGGAGGTATCAAGTTGTGTAACTCTTGCGCACACTCACCAGAATGTAGCCTATAGAACACCGAGAGGCTGGCCACCTTCCGCCTGTGCTCGAGGCTTTGCAGATCATTGTCGACCATCACAGGATCGCCAATTAATCTTTTAGCCCGCCTCTCCATCGAATCCAGCAACGATAGGTGACATTTGGCAGCACCAGCCCAAATGTGACTACAGTATTCCACGCAAGACCGGACTTGAGCTTTGTACAGTGTTAGAAGTGTTAGAAGTTGAAAATAATTTAAAGAAAAAAACTTTTTTAAAGAAGCTTTTATTTAAACGCTCTAAAAAGAATAAAATAATTTTCACCTTAAACATTTTAACTATCAACTTATAACCTTATTATATACAATTTATGTGATAATAAAAGCTTGTCGCTATGTTTAACCCAACCCTTCCTCGCTCCTCTTCCCATCCCAATTCCGACCCCTTCCATTTCCCATGGAAAGGGCCGGCAACGCAACTGTAACACTATATGTGTTCGGGTGTCCATATATATGTTATAAACCAAAAAAATATATTTGGTTAATGCGATCCGTCACAGTAATCATTAAATCTAAAAAAATATTTCTGATTCTGATAGCAACTGATAGGTAATTAAACATAGCGACAAGCTTTTATTATCACATAAATTGTATATAATAAGGTTATAAGTTGATAGTTAAAATGTTTAAGGTGAAAATTATTTTATTCTTTTTAGAGCGTTTAAATAAAAGCTTCTTTAAAAAAGTTTTTTTCTTTAAATTATTAACAACTGTAGTAGTTTTGCATCATCCATTCTTTCCACATACCTGAACTATCGGAGCATGCTCTTCCTTACTTCAACATAGGGTCGGTGTTTTTCAGTTAGTTTTATACATTCACGTAAAACATTTCACCGCAGGCAGTAAGTGATACTGATGTACTCTAGCTTGTTGTTAGTGTGTCATTAATACTTGTATAGCGCAAGCACGTGCACATGCCATAGTCGATAGGTACGGTTGATATGACGGACCCCGGCAATGAGGGGGGGTTTTAATTTCATCTTGTCAGCCTATCGTAATTCGTTTTATAATACGTTTCGACGATACCTGATTCGCAAATTGGCAGTGACCTAGTTCGGTAGCTAGTAGTAGGCGTCAGATTTTAATATACCAACGGCTTTCTCGAAATAGATTTCATCGTGAAATGATAGTTGTGACAAATGTTGATATCCGCCAATTTGTTACCGCCATTGAAGTAGTACCGTTGAGCTTGTGATTGAATATTTTCTTTTTTTTTTTTTACCTCATTTTTAATATTTTTCGTGTCTGTGCGTATAATACAAGGTTATCTAACGCGAATTGGCGTGTAATTGCGTCGGGTCATTGTAACGACACGGTGTCGGGTGCATCATCGCATCAGTCGTCGAGATGAATTTTTCGTGAAACGCTCGGTGTGCGAGCTTAAATGGTTTCAGGTCATTAACATGAGGGGCAGCAGCGCGTGATGTGCTGAATATCTCCTGATATATAACATAACATTACGTAAGTACAAGTTTATTGCTCTCGAATTTTGCAAGCTCCACTTATACAATACAATCTTAACTCTGTTATTAACTAACACTACCAAGCACTACCAACTGTTGCTATCATTTCAAAGGAGTAAAAAAGGCAGTAAATAATTCTTCATAATGCTTTTTAATGATTTCAATTTTTATAGCTAACACCTTAAACTGTTGGTAGAATTATCATAATTATTATAGTATTTGTATAAAAGCAATGACTGGCAATTAAAACCGTTCATAAGTTTAATTTTAACATATAGGTATACTGCAGATAAGTGAGAAGCAGTTATGTACAACAACATTAGCATCTGTCAAATGATTTGTTTATATATTCTGGTCGCGCGCACGTCGCCCGTCTGTTCCACGCCAGGCCCTTCCTCGAAAGTGAACTGTTCTATTTGGTGTTAGGAAACCTGGCCAGCAGCGGACGCGACTGACGCATCATACTAACTGTTTATTTTCACTTTTATAACGCACACCTGGACTTTTGGCGAATGCCATATTATTAGTAGTTTTGTATTCTTAATTAATCGTAATATTTTTATTTGACATGGAATTCAAGTACGATTTGAATAATCTCAACTAGCTAACCCCCGCTTTGTGTGATTGTGTCATCATATGCGTATATGGATTGTTTATAGGTTACCTCAAGAGATTCGCCCGTACCGCTAAGCTTTAACGTAATTGGAGAGTGTTGATAAAACACACACCCGACTATCTTTTCTTTGAAAAAATAAAGAAGGTACCTAGTACCTATCTACCTTCGTGTCGTGTCATCGTTCCGAGAGTATAACGCGACAGTGTTCCATCTGGCCCAATTAAGGAGATGTGATAGCGAAAACCATAAATTAGGTTCTCTGGGTACCGCAATTATCTTATCAGCTCAGGAGTAGACAATGCGCCCGCTGAGATGCGCGTGCAGAGAGCGCGGCGTTATCGCGACCACCCGCGGCCTCGAAACTGACAACTATGGAACATACAACGTTATTATGGCAACGGGAACCAATCTACATATACCTGTAGATGTATATGTTACGGTAAATTTGATTAATTGCAAAATTATTAATAATTTTACAAAATTATTAATAATAACCACATGTTTTGGTAAATGTCGTTTATTCACATTTACCAAAACATGTGGTTATTATTTTTAGTAGTATTTATTATTTTTAGTAGTAATTATTAATAATTCACGACACATATTGGTAAAAGTTATAAAATAAATATAAACCCAATGTTTTTTGACCAGCAGGTATTTATTTATAATATTAAACACAGTCTTACAATTATATTAATTAGAGATCACACAAACAAGGTTAAAACTAACCTAACCTAACCACTTATTTCACTTTCTTTGTTTCACTCACCTCATCGTCACATATCCAAACATAAATGCGCGAGTAAATTACTATACTTATTACTTAAACCGAAAACGAATTATTATCACAAACATAAGATAACAGTAAATCAAACTAAAATTTTGCAAAACCGAATTAGTTAGAACTGGGGAGCAATTTTTAAAATCACTCAAATTCAAATAATATCAAAATTAATCCAAAAAGGGAGAAAGCATAGAGGGCAGGAGACAGGTTTAGCCGGTAAGAGTCCGGCACTACCCAAACTACCCCATACGTGACGTAGTTTGGGTGTCCATGAGGATTCCGAATCCAGACTAGAAAAAAAAAAACCTAAAACCTAACCTAACCTAAAGCTAAATTAAACAACTAACTAACCCTATTAAGCAACAACAAATAACGTGCACGTGCTTTTAAAACAATAACACCGAGCCAACTAAGCCGAGCCACTTATTACATTTATCACCACTAGGGTTAAACTATTAATAATAACCGACAAATGTGATTAATTTATCACTTTTACCTCGACTTTCGGTAATTATTAATAATAATAGATAATTATTAATAATCTTCAATTAATCACTCTTACCGTAACATATATATCGTGCACACGGTATAGTGCAACGCCATCTTGTGAGCCATTTTTTTTCTTTCTTGAGGTGGCAAATAAACAAACGGGTCACCTGATGTTAGTGACTGAAGCCGCCTATGGACATGGGGTGGGCCTTCGGTTATCTCTCTCACTGAACGAAACGCGGTATGAGCCAATTTACGATGCTTCTCAGAGTAGTCCTAGTATTTTACCAGTCGAGTTTCATGCAGTGACAGTAAGTTACATCACATCAGACAGCCACCCTGTCTGATGTGATGTAACTTAGATTTTAGGAATATTAAGTGTTGCATTTACTTTTACGTTCTAAACCTAACTCACCGGGAATTACAAGATGTTCCAACGGATAATACGTCGCGGGATGTCAATTGAGTGTTTGCAGAGAGAAATAAATATTGGAAAAATCACGTGTAATAAAATAATTAAATATCAGTGCGCAATTGATATACATGAGCCCAGCTTCTTATCTGTAATGTAATGAATCGGTACTGGCGATCGCGATCCCATGGGCCGGTCGGCTGATTAATGAGTGGACATTTTTTAATTAACGACCTGGCCGCATCGCCGAGTTATTGGACTGCCGTGGGCACGGCGAGTGTGCGCACGCGCATCGACAGCGCACATAGCTTTCCACCGAGACGTTCAGTGAAATTATAAGGTCCAGCTGGGAAGTTAATTATGTGGTTACAATGTCTACTATCGACATTAAGTATTCCTCCTTCGATAGTCGTCTAAGAGGCGGTCAGTCGTGATCTAAGTTTTATCCGTATTTATACAACAAGCTCTAAATTTGTAAAATCACGACTTTTTTATCCAAAGCGTAGGCGTCCTAAGTCGAATGGGTGGGGTAATCTATTTCCATACCGAAAGGTTATTGGTGTGGTCAAAGATTTGATCCCGGGACTTATTGATTCAGAAGCGAGTCACTGGAACTAGACACCAACGAGATGACTCTTTTGATTTTGCTGCAAACAATCTATCTATCTGTTCTGTCGACAGATACCTAAGATGTTATTTTTTTTTCTTATATCACGAACTATTTATGAGATCCTTGTCAAGAGTTTTCACGTAATATTTATTAACTTTTTCTGGGATAGGAGGGCAAACGAGCAAGCGGTTCACCTGATGGTAAGTGACTTCTCACTGCCCATGAACACCGTGGTGCGTTGCCCTACCTTAAGGGAGTAGGAGGGAAAAGTGGATCGGGCCTCCGGATAATACAATAACAAGTGCAAGATAATAACTCCGAATAATAACTGCAAGACTCTACCACTGTTTAAATACTATATTTTATTTTTACAACTGTAGGGCGATGAGTATTCGTGTTATTTCTTTATCACTTCCTCTTATCGTACGCGTGACAACTTTGTTGTAATCAGTCGCATTGATCAATCTGCTGTAATACGGGTATCGTTTATATAGAATGATATTGATTTTCTCGCTTGCAAATTGATGAGAAGTAATGCAATTATTGAAACTCGACACAAGATCTGTGTAGGTTGTGATTAATAAATAACTTAATCACATTCCGCAAGGCGCAGTAATTATTATATAATAAAGTATAAAACATAACATTCATAAATATAACTTCACGCCTTTTCCTACTCGAAGGTGTAGGCAGCGGCAGTTAAGCTTCGACTCGCCGTTATGTTTACTTCCCATAAGAAAAAGGTGGCGAACCTATTGCCATACCGGCCGCAAACTTTGAAAAGTTATTCATTGACGTGAGCCAATGTGAGGATTCGAACGCGCGGCCTCTTGATTCAGAAGCGGGGTGTTCGACCACTGGACCACGGAGACTCTTAACTAATAATACAATGTCACATTTAAATATTGTATGACACCCGAGACCGGCATTGTTATGAAGTATAAAACTTGTATCATCAGTGTGAAAGAAGTATTCGCCGAGACGTGTGTAAAGTTCGTTAGCGAACCATTGATAGTATGTATATACTAAGAGTTTGCGCGTATTGTTAGTGCGCACGCGCAACTGAATGTAAATTGTCTTCGGACATTATGATTGGACACACAAATATTTTTCTTGGTATGGCGTATATTCAAGGAGGTATATTTTAGGGCATTCTCTGATGTATGGACATATAGAAACAATTGATAATGCCAGATTTTCTTCAATGTAAAAGCGGAAGGCTGTAGGAGTCGAGGACAGCCACGACACATTATCCATGTCGAAATTGTACGTGCCTTTAAGGAAGGTGATGTTAGTAGTGTTAAAAACCTACGAGCGTGTAAGACAAGAGTTATTATGAAAGTCAAAGAAGCGTCGTAGGTCGTAGGTGTGTAAGAATCGTGCATAATGGCGCTGTGTTCGCCCTCTGCCTACCCCGTAAGGAACTTGGCGTGGAACTATGTATGTCTCAGATTTGCTCTTAAAAGTTATCATAAATACTAAGATTTGAAAGTCTTGTAGCAAGTTGCGGAGTGGTAAACAAACAAACACTATGCAACATGCAAATGAAGTACATTTACTGGCAGCTAAAACTACTATGTGAGTTGCTCTATAAGATACGAAACTCATACATAGTAAATATGAGTTTTTTTCAAAACGAATACATTTTAGGTGAATGCAACCAGTTATTTATGCTAAATTCCTTAGCGCTTACATACATTTTCTAATGCTTGATAACATAACATAACAAAACATAACATAACTTCACGCCTTTGTCACCCGAAGGTGTAGGCAGCGGCTGTTAAGCCTCGTGTCGCCGTTATGTTTACGTCCCAAATGGAATAGGTGGCGAACCTATTGCCATACCGGGCACAAAATAATGCTTGATCTCAGGATTATTTCCGGTTCTAATAATAATATTTTGTGTATGTATTAGTGTGTTATTGGAAAAAGACATGTTGGCTGACTAAATAATGCGGTAGCAGACAAATAATTAAGTAGACAAGGACAAGACAGAGAAAAAGGGAAAATGTTGGAGGAGGCCCTTACCCGAAAGGACGTCCGAATTAAGAAATAAAATAAACACCTGACCATACACACTAAGACGTGTAAAACAAAATATAGATTATTTTGGGATAAATAAAGCTTTACATTTAACATTTACCCTGGGGTTCGCTTACAGAAAGGCTGTCATGGTCATGAGATTCAGCTTCATATTGCAAAATGTATATAGACTATTAACTTTCCCAATCATAACACGAATTCATTAACATTAACACGAATTCATTTAGGTTCAAGAAATAAGCTTATTATAAACGCGCTGTTGATTTAAAGGAACTACATATTTGTTTTTATTTTTCTATTAAAATCGTTATCTAATCACGAGAACGTGACACACATTTATAAACAAATCGAATCGATTGCCACACACACTAACGAATCGATTGTACAGACTTGCGATTAAAAAGTTCGCCTTGAACCGTTTATTCGTTTTCGCGTCCAACGATTGCTCAATCGAGCTATATCGTGGCCAAACGACTCGCCACCGATTCGATTCATAGCTAATCCAACCAGAGGAAATTATTAACTATTACACATGCCATTGTTCTTTGTATTGTTTAACTTAATAACTTATATTCTTCAATTTATCGAGTAGGGATGAGACCTTTTTTAGGGGCCTCCCTTTTTGTAATTTCTAAATGATCATTTGACAAAAAGTTTCGTCAATTTTTTTAGTGACAAAGAATTTTTGTAAATGGCATCCGCTGGCTCGCATCTATCTTGGTCAATTGCCAATTTATTTGAATTAGTATAGTACTAAACTCATGGTTTTTTTTTATTTCTAGGTAAGCATGATGTAGTGATGAGAACAAATCCTGAGTCCGGTTTGGTAAGTCAGTATCTGAGCTTGATCTGTATATTATAAATGTCTGTTTTGCTTAGGTTCAGATGAAATAAATGGAATGTTTGTTGAGTGTCTACTAAACCCAAACTTGGTATGGTCACCGTCACCTCAAGAGGAACATTATATATAGGCAGAGGGAGTCATACTTTGCATGAATAATTAATTATTCTTTTTATACAATTTTAGAAAATCATATTATGAACCTCATAGTGTTCTGCAACAGATTGAGTGATTGTGAAGTGAACGCTTCTCTGTGAATAGTCCACCTTTATAATAGAACACGCGGAGGGCGTTCGTTCGTGCCCTCATCTGTATGCGCCCGCGCACCTCCGCGACACGATTTGACGAATGAATCACATTTACTCGGTGGTGCGAGTTGCTCACGTGACGTCACGACTCACCCGCGGCACGCCCAACCACCAAATTATGTTTATAATTGTACATTATACATTTCCGCCTGGCATTGCATATCTCGGCGTGCCATCTCTCAAGCTAATGAAATTGTTATTATAATAATAGTCGTTTTGAAAATGTACAAGTATTCATAACGAGACAACTGAAATAGATACATAAGATATTTCATTCATTTTCCAAACAAAGCTTTAAGGGACTTCGAGTTTTTCTAATGATAGATTTTATCTCAGTAACTTATTTATGTCCATGCATCCTGAATATATGTCTTTCCAATGGTGAAAGAATTCATGAAATCGTTCCAGTACTTTTCGAGTTTATTCGTTACATAAAAAAGTTTCCTCTCTACAATATTAGTATAGATAGATTATATATGTGAGTTAAAATTCGCATTGTGTTATGAGTTATACCCATACATTGCCCTCTGCAGTACATCTTTTGCAGCCTCCAGCTCGATCATAATAAAGCATGACGTGCGGAGTCGTACATCATCCGGTACGTATGCCGATAGTCGTCAGCTTAGAAACGGTACATCAAGAGACACAACTATAGGTATAGTGCGTCTGTACGTTTACTTTATTGCCGATCGTTCCAAAGAAGACGGGGCCCATTTAGTCCGTGCCATCTTTTACGACCACCATTCACTATTGTATTGTGCTTGTACACAAACCTCATAGTTACAGGTAACACGCGAACAATGCATCACGGCAACTTGTCCAGAACATTTATATGAATGAATGACGAATGTCGCGGCGTGATTATATTGTATTGGATATTTCCAAAAATTTACCTGAATGAACTATTATCAATCAGTATCATTCAGTTTCAAACTGAAGTGTTTGTGAACCCGACTGTATTTAAAGCTGGACATGCCCAGGCATAGGTTGCATAAGGCATTAAATCACGAGCCCTGTGATATCGGTACTAAAATCGATGCCCATCGCATATAAGATATAGGAGCCCTATCGCTTTCTTTAACCGACTGTGCAATTAGAAGCACCATGCTTTTGCAATAATAAACTTTGAAATTACATTGCTTGTGTATCCGGTTACAAAGTGAAGCCGGTATTATGATGTTCGTTGCGGTTCCACCGCTGGGTGTTACCCACATTTGGGTCGCAACTATTACGACATTTCCTTAATTACGAAAAAGAGTCTCGGTCTGCGTTGATCCGGATCCTCGGCTTCACACTTCATCACGGACGGTTCGTACAACAACTGAATTTTTTAATGTTATTCAAATGACATGTCGGCGCTCGTCGTTCACACATGAAATTGATACTCGTCACTCGATACAATGTTCCGTGGAGCAACTCTCTCCTTTTACCACACAGATGGAAATGCAGAGCGGAACGTTTCCTGTTGTGTTTCTGGTGAGTGGTGACCGTGTATGATACAGTTCTGTTACCATTGTGTTGGAAGCCGTGTGTGTTTTGCGATTCGGCCGCCTTGCAGTTCAAAGGGCGGTCGTCGTTACGCCGTCGACCTCTCACAATGGAAGCGAAAGTGGGCTCCCGTGAGTGCAGCCTCCGCAGATCGTTATCGGACATTTGGACCTCACACATGTACACAAACGACTTCCGATATACCTAACTTGCACATGTATATGATATGAAGTTTTGTCTTCGAAATTAAAACTCAATGGTCGATCTCAAAAGGATCAAAAATAAGTTTTAGAGAAGCTTCAAGAAGATTCAATGTTAACGCATCTTTCCGAAATCAAAGCAAAAATCGTTTGGACAATATTTCCCACGCACACTAAATTACAGTAATTCTGTATAAAATCATAAGACGTATCTGCAATACTTGTTTACCTTAAAAGGGTAGTATAAAAATGTTATTCATATTGCCAGAGGTGTTGTCAGAATTTAAATTTAAAATCTGTGCACACTTCACATCACATCCTTTTAGCAATGATGTTGAAGTATAAACTTGCGGTTTATATTTCTTTCAAAAAATGGGTCTTGCTTACTTACCCTACTTTGAACGTGGATTCCTGAGCGTTACATCATTTGCAGAAATGACGTTAAGTTGGTAAATGATGGTTATTGGAACACCCAAAGTCCTTGTCAGAGACTTTTGTGTGTCCTCGCTCGAGGACCCTTGTTATTATTGTTCTGTTTGTTCTCCGCCCATGACTCCCAAGTATGGTGTGATTCGCAATAAAATCAGCTAACGAGGCACGTCTTTATCGTGGGTGACCACCTCTTTTCCAAGATTTGTTGGAAAACAACGATGTTTCATCGCAGGCAACGATCTTTACCATATTCGCGGAGGTCGTCGGAATTTTGCATATTGTTTTGTTTGGGATAACCTTGATTACTCCTCGGTCTGACGGTTGACCGTCCCGCTTCTCAATATCAATCAATAACTCTCGGGTTCAAATACTGGCCCACTCCAATGACTTCGGAAATTTGTATGATAAATATCAGTAGTTGTACCCAATGTGTGGCAATTTATTTCGACACATACATTCGGTCTTTAAAAATTAACCAGTTTTAAGTCAAAAGTGTAACTGTCGCTGCTGATAGCTTTGGGTATAAAATGTGTGAATTTACAACAATAAATCGTTAATAAAAAGAACTTCGTTCGTAAATGGTGTTTTTACTCGCGTTTAAATCTCGAGTAACCACAATATATAATCATAATAGAGTTGTCATCGTTGCGAGTGTTATTCAAATCGTGGAGTAATATCTCTTCAATGTAGAAATGCATATATTCATCTGGGTTACAGCGAGATGCTGTGATATTTCAAGTCGGGAGCGCCCGGAGCGGAGTTGCATTACATTAGACCAAGTCGCCCTGTCGCCCACCCTGACAGGGATCAAGTGGAATAGTTTTAAAATTGAACGACCATTTATCGTGTCCTCATTGAGGAGCGTAATTCCTGATTGACATGTGCCATTTAGAAGAAATTGATGTTATATATGTATGTATACCAATTAAATTATTTATATCAAGGTTTCTCGTTCACGTTTGATTTATAATGTTTGCCGAACTATTGCATCTATGGTGTCTATGGTAGATAAATCTGATAGATTTCTTACCAAGTTATTGAGACTATGGGAGGTGTTTCGTAGGTAGGTGGCTTGCATCATCGAAATCTCTTCACCGGAAACAATAGTAGCGGACGAACGGTGATTATTTTAAATGGCGGATATTTGCATGAGCATGTCTGTCCGACCCCTTAAACGAGGGCATGGAATGGATGATAATAATAATGTCTGAATGCCGAGAAGCCTTCAGATACTTTCGTAAGTGGGACGGTGTTTAGAAACTGTGGAATATTGATTTTTTTTTCTTGGGTGACCAAAGATATCTATATTTCACGCTTTTGACTAAAACCGGTGCCAAGGATGCTATTGATCGGGTCATTTATAATCGTCGTGAAAACAAATCTGATATTTAATTTAAATTGCAATCGATATAAATTAACTTTGATATTGAATTTTAATTTGAAAATTAAAACTTTGAACATTTGAAGAACACAAAAACTGTTATAAATTACCTTTTTGTGAACGATATAGTACCTTAAAATAGGTACTATATCTTTTTGATGTAGAGATAGTCTTGGAATTTTTTTTTATTTCTCTTATTTACATACAATATCTGTTGTTTATTTCTACTTTATTAATCATGTTATGAGCGACAATTAACCTAATGAAAAGATTTATGCGACATGTCTCTTTGACACACTAGCGATTCCAAGAAAAGGCGACAGGAATTTCTTCCTTGTCTGCCATTTGACGATGTCATAAAACATTTAATATTATGTTTGCTGTTACTAATTAAGACACGAATGGTACGTGGACGTGACCGACGACGCTACGTGATCTATGACCGGCCGACGGAACTATTAGAAATTTAATAGCGTTGTCCTTATTGACGGGTCGAATAGAAAATCACACACATGACATTTGCTTGGGAAGTATGTAAGTATGTCCCATGGACATATTGGGATACTACGTTAGTGCGAATTAGTCCTATTCTGATTCTCGAATTGCGTGGCAGTAGTGAAGGTAGCAAGCCCGGGTGTAGTTCAAATCCTAGATTCAAAAGGTTGACTTCGTCCACTCTAAATGGAGTCGAGACAGAAAGAGTGGTGATTTTGACTCTTCCCGTCTGTCTCAATGATGAATAGTAACCGATTACATATTGATAGAATAATATATTGCTGCTAAATCATTCACTTGGTTATTGATATCAAAAATAGGCCAGCAGCGAAAACGTTTATAGTGCTTCTTAATAAATCTTAGGAGATAATTGAATAGGAAGGACGGTGTCTTTGACGTGAGTGTTCTGATTTTATATTGCAAGCGTCGTGAGTTTTTTTTTTAGTTTGATTTGTTTTGACAACTCGGTTTAAAAATGCGTTTATAGTAGCCTTTTTTGAAGAGTTTTGGTCCAATTTGTCCTTTATGGACCTAAAGCAGCTGGCAGTCACGACGACATACACAAACACACAAAATATATTTTCCCATGCTCTAATCGAAAGTATTTTTTTATATACCTCAACATTATTAATTCTATTTAAAATTTAATCAACAGTTTTTTTCACTGTATAGAATTTAAACTGGTACCGTACCCATTTGGACAAAGCAACTCTTTGAGCTACTTGTCAGTTTCCGCGACACTTATCTAGGTTACAAAACAGCGTGGCCCATAAAACGATTTCGCCACAGTATTTGCTATTCGCGATCGTTTATCTGGCGCCTGTGAGTGGGCTGCCCACTGGCTATAGTGTAGCACTACGCGCATGCGCAGCTATTGCGATACGTCTAATTGTAATTGTCTTAATGAGCCGCATCCTCTCTGCGCGTGCGCACACCGACGCACCACCGCTAATATGTGCAGAAACAAACTAATCAACTTGGAACATATTAATTACAATCAATCTATGATGATGTTCCATAGCTGACAGATTCTGGACAAACTGGGATCCTTGAGACGTTTAGACGACTATTGTAAACACAACAATAGTTACAAAACTGAATAGAATATATAGACTTCAAAAGATATGTCACGGTCAACGGTACAACTGTCAAATAGATACAAAAGTGACACGCCTTTTTTGGTTCCTTACATCTGAAGATCTGATGGGAAATTATTCACCCCTTGATAGTTTAATTATTGATTTGAAATAAAGTAACATAAACTTCAGGCCTTTGTTACTCGAATGTGTAGGCAGCGGCTGTTAAGCCTCGTCTCGCCGTTATGTTTTACGTTCCAAATGGAATAGGTGGCGAACCCATTGCCATACCGGGCACAAAGTTTTCAGTCATCGATATTTATCACACTTAACTTCCGAAAACCATTTCGAAAAGTCATTGGTGTGAGCCAGTGTCAGGATTCGAACCCGACTTCTGGATCAGAAGCCGTGTGCTCGACCACTGGACCACCGAGACTAATTGAAATGAAGTACTAGTCTACTTAAAACTCACATTAATTATCCAGATTATTGTTAGGTGCTGCAGTCTTTAGTGGAAAATACTGCAGAAGCAAAGGAAAGAATTAAAAGATTCCTTGCAGACGTCTGTCATAATAATTAAGGTATGGTTATTCCATTAGAGCAAGATTACAATTTATTATAACCAGCTGCATAACTAATCACGCTTATGTTGGTATGATATTTAGATAAAACGACATTTGAAGTTTATTCATTAGTTTTCCATTCCAGTAAAGAAACTATTAAAAGAAATCATAATTATTTATTTTATATCCCTTCCATGGCATTTATAAAAGGTTCTTTCACTGTCATTGCTTTTACCAATATTCTATGTTATAACTGCTTTCCCTTTGTATAGAGCTGTGTGCATTTTAGTCTAGTTGTCTACTAGTTACTACTTAGTCTACTAGACTAAAATAAAAACTAATAAGTACCAAGAAATACATAGGTGTCTGTGTATATTTCTTGATACTTAATAGTTTTTCAACGTTATTGGTAATGTTTCAGTAGTGAATATGAGAATAAGTTGTTAGCTAAGCAGTTGTCCTCGTGGGTACCGTTGAAGGTGTGTTGTGAACCGATCCCAAAACACAATAGAATATTTGCAAGCCATTACAATAGAATAAATAACAACAAGGTCGTCTTGGTCCCGATTCGCTGGTCTATATATAATGCTAGAAACATTTATACAACTGTCTGATCAAACGTTTGGTAACTTTACTGGTTTATACAAAGATTCTTGGGGTCTTTATATAACCTATTACTTATTTGTGTTTTTATTAATTAAGCTCCTTATATTGTGCAATTTTCTTTGGAACGATCCCTTCTGGTATAACCAAAAAAATAAGGCAACTTGACGATCCGATCCTATTAAGATTATTGTCGTAATATCAAATAGTATGCTTAGATAATGTTAAGATTGATTTATAAGACGCTAGCAGTTTGGAAGAACATCAAGCTGACCCTTACCACTAAGACCCTTGTGTATAAGGCCTGCGTACTTAGCACTCTACTGTATGCTTCGGAAACGTGGACCACATAATAATATGCCAAACAGGAACGTCGTCTCAACGCCTTCCACATGCGTTGCCTAAGATCGATACTGGGGGTAACATGGGAAGATAAAGTCACTAACGAGACCGTTCTTGCAAAAACAGGATGCAACAGTATCACCGTTATTCTGAAAGAGAGAAGGCTCCGCTGGCTCGGCCATGTACAACGCATGGACACTTAAGAGATTGCCGCGTGAGGTCATACTCGAACAGATCGCTGATGTGAAGAGACCCGTCGGCCGCCCTATGCTGCGATTCAAGGACTGCTGCAAGCGCGATATGGATGCCTTCCACATAAACACTAATGGTTGGGAGGCGCGGGCGAGCAATAGATCTGAGTGGCGCTACGATCTATCGATTGGTGCGTCGGAATGTGATAAAGCCTGGCTAGGCAACCTAAAGCAGAAAAGGCTTCGAAGAGCAACTGCCCTTCCTCCTTCTCCTGACTCCCGGTTTGCGTGCACCAGATGTGGCAGAAGATGCCGAGCTGGCATTGGACTGCTAAGCCACCAAAGAAAATGCAAATAACCTCACAAAAGCATACACTGTTACAATCATCTGACAAGATTTCGTGGCCAATGATGATGAGCAGGAATTGCAACGCTAATATTTTCAATGATCTTATTGTACCAAAATTTTCGTCGGTTAAATAGTCGATTATGGGCACTTCCAAAAACGTTCAAAAATAAAAATTGCATATTTAATAACGGATATCAGCCATTATTATTACATGTCGATTACATAATAAATGCATATTAAATATTATATATATTTGATAACGTGTGTTAAATTTTATGGCACCAATATGCTATTAATTTTATAGTATTGTTAACCGTTCCCCGCGACATTGTTCGTCTGTCGAGTACCTAGAGAACAACGGTAATTGCTGTAACGTAATTTTACAATTTTCTGCAAATTCTATGTATATGTACCGTTTTATCTATCCTGATATTAAGATTGTAAGAAGAAATTATTCCCGCTATAATTTTTTTAAAACAACATCCAATCCAAACAATAATTACCTACTAATTGATGTGTGTTTGTTTTGTGTTTGTTTTTCATACGCTACTGCATCACTCACTCTCTGTTATGCGCTCAAAACAAAACTATTGATCTGTCACGACCCCGCGCTGAACCCCACGACAGTACGATGACATTGGACTCAACTCGGCTAATTACAAATCGCGAACCACTCACAGAACATGAATGCGACACGCATCATTCAATGTTCACATTCAAACGTCAATCCTTAACCATCCATCCGATAGCTGCTATCAAAACGAATAGTCTAAACTTTATATCCATTGCTTATAGGCTTTTTAACTAAAGATAGTATGAATAAATTACAAGATTATATGAATAAATATATTTTTTTATTCGATACATTAAAGTGTAAGAAATGCTAACTAATGAATAAAATTTCACGCATTTCAACGTTTGTCTATAAAAAAAGAACTACGTGTATTCGTGACGGTTAAATATCATTTTTTCTTTATGTAGTTGCTTAGTTAAAGGTTTAATATTTACCAGCCCACAGTATACAGGTTGGTGTGGACTGGATAATATGATTTTCAGTTTTCTTTGGATGATAATTCAACCTTGGAGTTGAAAAGAAGATTATTCTGTAATTAATAGAAAGTGCACACATATCTCACGGTATCAAATTGTTGGTACAATAACCACATCAGTTTACAGCTATCCGTTTCGCTCGGCCACTTGTAAAATGTAAATAAATGTCACGTATCACTCGACCCACTGACATCCATCTATCTATCACCAGCTGGCTGTACTCTGTGTCAAGATCATTGCTCTTGCGCACACGAATATTTTGCAAAAATACCCGCATGTTGCGTCACTGCGATTTGTATTATTCATCTAGCGAGAAGCTTAGCAACATTTTTGCAATATTCAGTCACATAAACGTGCTAAAAGACGCGTGGATTCTGCCAATCTATTCATATATTGCAATTCTTTCTCTGTCTCTTGTCAAATAGAGATGCTTATAGACCAAATTGAGTTACCACATAACTGATCCTCGTGCAATTGAATAGATCAACACAGATATGAATAATTGTGAATATCTAAAGTGCAGTTAGCGTTCTAACTGTAATAGATCATATTTTATTGTTGCCACTGGCTATAACTAGGTCCATTTATCAATAGTCAGATACAATCTTTTAAGTTCCAATAGCTAAAGATCTGGACACTAACAGTTCGCGTTCAATACGGATGCGGTTAGTATCCTGTAAAAGAGACTTGTGGTTCTCAACTTAGAGAGGACTAAACTGTAACGCAATAGTCGCCGTAGTTGAAGAGTATTTTGCAGGTGTCTTGTGTTTTCTTGAACTATTTTTGTTGTATTCAAGTTATAAAAAGTGAAACTAGAGGTGCACTGTTGCGTCCTTCTTTCGAAAACCTTGAGCAGTAACCCATTCAGTTATGAATTAATTTTCTCTACCCGGATGTCCGAGGAAGACCATGGTGCGAAAACCTTGACCCAAATGCTGCATCATACATAACCGCTTGTTTTATAAGCCACATGCGTTTTCGGGTTTACCAAGAACCAACCAGACGTTACATCATATGATGCAAAATGGGTTTTCCACCAACGGTAACTTTAACACTTGTTTATTTTTACGCACCAAAAAATCTCTTGATGAACATTAATTTTTACCTACATATTTTAAGTAGACTAGGTTTCATTTAAAGGATCAGATTTATCCCGTGCAGTATTAATGAAAATAAAAACTTAAAATCTACAAAAACGGAATCCCATATTTACTATACTTAAGAACAATAATATTTCTCTCTGACCAATGATCGATTGATTCGTTACATCTTTTTGTTGCGAATCGAATCATTAACTATACTTCAGAACGATTACAGTTAGTATGAGTTATTTTAATGTTTGTAATATTTATACTTTATTAAGTGTTAGTCAGCGGGCAGTAAAATATTCTGAATTAAATGCCAACATTGTACCTAATATTAATATTTCATGCTTAAAACTTTAGCGCTGTTTATTATTATTACATAGTATAAAACAAAGTCGTTTTCTGCTGTCTGTTCCCTTGTATACTAAGATCTTTGAAACTACGCAACGGATTTTAATGTTTTTTTTTTTTTTTTTGGTAGGGGGTGTCAACGGGATGGTTTGTATCTATAATTAATATATTAGAAATTGTAGTAGTAAAAATTGTCAATTTTCGATATTTAGCACATTATTTACAAAATCTGGCTGAATCTTAAGTGATAAATTAAAACAATGTACTACAGTATTATACATTTTCAAAAGGTCTACAAAAAAGTCGATGCGAAGCGATGGTGTATGTCTATCGCTTCGATCTGAATGAAATACGATTAAATCATAAATTAGAAACTATGTCCCTTAATGGGTATTGTTGCAATCGATATACTCAAAATGATAGCACAGATAGCCATTGTGGGTTATCCCTAAGCGATAGACATACACCATCGCTTAAGGATAATCGATTCGAATTTATGATTTAATCGTATTTCATTCAGATCTCAATGCAAGTAGTCATTGCTTACCTAAACAACTACTAATCCTTAGAATGATAGTTGTTCGAGGGAACAATAGGAAGAAAATACAACGCCTTATTGAAATTGTCAAACAGTCCGGCCGCCAAAGGTTGAATGCGAATTTGATCATTTCAACGGTGTCTCATTACCAATTCCACGTTGGAGATGGCGTGAGTGAATCACCGAGGTTACTCTACCTGAGACATAATCAGTTTTGATGGTCCGGTCACATTTTCCCAAAGCAACGCAAACGACGTAGCCAATGTTTGGTTCTGATTATGCTATTTATCCAGTAAAAATTCAAAGTTCAAATTCATTTATTTGTTATTTGAATTTGAAAGTTCATCATCGTCTTATCATCAACGAATGCAAAATGGGTTCGTTTCTTTATTGTATCTGAAGATTCTGTTAAGATTCTAATGCTTAGAATTATTTTAGGAAGTAATGTGTGATAAATATTGGATTGAATATTTGTATATATTGGATTGATTGATATGACAACATTTGCCCGGTGTTGTAGGGCAATAGTTTCTGGCACCGATAATTGCATTACATAACATAACTTCACGCCTTGGTTACCCGAAGGTGTAGGCAGCGGCTTTTAAGCCACGTCTGGCCGTTATGTTTACGTCCCAAATGGAATAGGTGGCGAACCTATTGCCATACCGGGCACAAAGTTTTCAGTCATCGATATTTATCACACTTAACTTCCGAAAACAATTTCGAAAGCCATTGGTGTGAGCCAGTGTCAGGATTCGAAGGCGGACCTCTAGATCAGAAGCCGTGTGCTTGACCACTGGGCCACCGAGACTCAGCGCTAGAGGAAAGTCAACTATAACTAATACGTTACTGAACTACCAGATGGTCGTACAATTGTTTGGCTAGTGTAAACGCGTATCACAAAAGTATAAGGAACTTATCGATGGGGGCAAACCCAAGAAGAATGCATTCAATAACTATATACAGTTTATAATACAAGACTGTATGTTTACTATTTACACAGCCGTTCGCGTTTTCATTGTGTCCCCTATTGATAACAAGATTCCTCAGCTATGAATAATGGTTTGTATGTCTCGATACCACCCGATATTATGACCAGATTATATTCACTTATTTAATAGATTTGAAGAATCCGTTAAAAGCAGGTTAATATAGTCAAAAGTAGGTTCTTGCGATCACAGTAGGTACAAAACGAAATATGACTCAGATAGACCCTATACCGTCCTTTCAATCATTTTAGCCAAGCATTCAAGACAATGTGGTCACAATAATTATTTTTTTACTTAATAGCCTAGTGTATTACACTCGTACTTCTGGTTGAGAGGACCTGATTTTGAATTTGAGCTTTTTCAACTTTTGCTTTCGGTCGTAAGATTTAATGAATATCGATAACTGACGAAATTGTACCTAATAAATGGCCATAGGCTGCACTAGATTTTTCATTACATATTTCCAGCATACTGTCAATATCCCTTACGGTTACGGCTAAGTTTTCCAGTATCTCCTTTAAAAGGCTCTCGAGAACCACTACTAGGTAGGTGTATAAAAGACAGTATAGGAATACCGTAAGAACTTGCAAAAAAATAAATAAATACCACAGCGCTACAACAGTTAGCGAGGTGATAACTGGTCGGTTGCTAACTTTTTCTCTGACTCACTGTGACACTCATTTGCATACTTTTTCTTTTGCGTTTTTAGCACATCCATGTTAGACACAATGGCGTCTTAGCTATTTTTATTACGGTCCTGTCGTTTGGTATCGTGTACAGACTTAATGCGGAATGTTTGACTAGCGATTAACAAACGATTATTATCGCATATTTCTCGCCTTTCCCACGGCCTTTCAGTCCGTCCTCTTCTTCTCTGTGCAGAGAAATATTTCTTAGTATACTCAATGTGCAAACAATGAAATGAGGATGTGACATTTTGATTAGCAATATGCCGATAGGCAACCGAGTTGCGAAAATACTATAACAGAAGCAATTTGAAGTGACCCAAATACGAGCGATCTGATACCGACCTGCCCACTGTTGCCGAGATAAATCTGTGCGTTGCCGTAATTGTAACACAATATAATATTAATTTGGAGCATGTAACAACGGTCTGAGAGTGCGAGTGGGCGAATGCCTTACCGGTGGAGGGGCTGCAGGGCTGTGCAGATCTTTCGACATCTTTAATTGTCCGATGATGTAATCGTGCGATCATGATATATAGCACAATCTGGATATTTTATCAGCAATCTGCCCCATTACTCTAACGTGTCTCTGCGGACAGGCACACAATGTTTCCGTGATTCGTGAATCGTTTAGATACGGAGTTTCGACTAGTTTTAAAGCCACATACATTTGCTTGCGTAAACCGGTGTCGTGCCCCGCCGCTGGCGCAACGTATTGTCTCCGCGCATCTAGAACGAGGATTCGCGACACACTAGTGAAAGATCTACACACAGTTACGCAAATAAACACACAAAAAAAAAACAACACAAGTCTCTCTGTAAGACATGTACAAGTGTCACGCATTCCTTGACTTCATTTCACGGATTTTATATCATCGAGTTGTCACTAGTTCTCATAATTCGCTGCACCGGTGTTGTGTCGTGTGCCCCACATTACGGGTAGTCGGTACTGTAATGTGTGTCGTAATGTTTGCTCTGTTGTTAGTAGACGAGTCGCGTTATCAGCGCGCGAGGTGATAGCACGCAGACTGTACTGCTTGCGACACCATTCCACTAACTCTCGGATTAGTCGCGGACTAATTGAAATGTCCGTGTGCTGGTGTCTGGCTGCCGCCCGCCTGCTCCAAGTGGGCGGAGTGCGTATCCGATAGCTCAATTATCTCTGCAAACAACTATGTGTATTAACACCAGTTGCAAACGCCATTGTGTAATGAGGTTATCGCAACAACTATTTTATTCCAAAAGCATAATCCAGTCTAATTATGAAGTGAATGTGAGTGGCAGAGTCGGGATCGGGAGACCAAGACGAAGCTACCACGAAAATATAAATGATCTATTTAAAAAAATCTGTAGCACCCGAAACATGGTGAATACATGGTGAGATGTATGACTGTGGATGAGGCGAAAAAAATGTGTTAGGATTGTAACTTGTCAGAGCCAAAGTCTCTGCCTACCCCTATGGGATACATCATTCAGGCATGAGCATTATTCAATCTATATATTAATGTAGGTATACCTCAGGGCTTGTTCAGTCCAAAATGTTCATGTTTCGCTGAAACGTATTTCGTGGAAGTAGGGTAAGTGTAGTTACAGGAAGTAGTTGTGCGTGTGTTTGTTTACTGTTGGCTGTGCTTGTGGTAGCATTGTGCGACGCCTGTTTAAAAATGGATGGTATATTTACGACTGACTGTTGATTAAAATGTATAATATCCCATCGCCCGCGGGGCTCAGGACAATTGAAAAGCGAGTCGAAGGTCGACGCTGAGCGTGCGCCTGTGCAATTAACTCAGCAGTATTTCACCCGGTGACCCTCCTCCTGCAACCTGCGACCTGTACCCACGTACGTAATGTCACACCGCCTGGAGGTCAACAAAATGTAAACAAGCTTTTAGCGACGCCTATGAAACTCGTCTCATGGTCCTTATAGGTGCCGTTTCCGGGAAACGAAACACGTGTGAATTCAACATTTTATAACTGTTAATTGATATAATCTTCGGCCGTTTTATCGAAACGATACCTCTAAGCCGCTTAAGTAAGTGTGAGGTGTCAGGCGTCATTTTATAATTATACAGTGTACGGGAGTGATGTTGAAACGAATGGCGATTACGACCTGCTAGAACCACGTCTATATAATTATTGTTTTCTTTATCTTTATATATGTATGAAATTAATTTATGTTCTAATGTAAGAATTGTTTTCCCACGTTAACGAGAGTGTGCCAGTGTAGTTTGGTTGCGTGGGCGCTGTACATTATAATTAAACCTAATTGTCATCGTTTCACAGACAGGTCAAGGTTTTTAACTGTACACTGAGAAGGTGAACAAAGAGACAATAACGTCCAATAGTCGAAGTAATTATGAATGTCAAAGTCAAATGCCCGAAGCTATCTGTCAAAACTGTCAAAATGTATGCATGAGGGGGTAGTCAATGTTGGCAGATTGTGATCGGTGGCAATTAGTTGGACATAATCGTATTACAGCAGACAATAGATAGTGTAACTGGTTCTTAAACTTTATTGTATGTAACGAAAACTTTAAGAGTAAGCACCAAGACTTGGAGCTATTTCGCATAAAAATCTATAGTTATTGTACCAATTTACTGATGTTAACGGATTTTCTATCTTTCTTACAGTTCCATTATAATTCCTAGTACTTAGTGTAGAAACTAAATTGATATAATTGCCAATTATTTGAAACACTACATGGGGAGAAAAAATAGTAAAAGTAATGGCCTCCCCAATACTTTTATGTCGCAGTCTGGTTTGATATGAATAACAGATAAGAATATGAACACCTGTTCGAGGTCAATCGGTCCTAAAATTAACCGTAACTCGGACTTTTACTGCGGGGGGCAATCAACCACCACTTTGAGAAACTCATAAAACTGCATGAACTGCCAGGGGATATGGTAATAAATGATCTGTCTATCAGCTCAATACTGCTGACCTTGCGTTCACCCAGTTTGCATTATAGATAATGACAAACGAAATTACTTTTATAAAAGAACTCTATCATTATATATCATCATAACATTAAGGAATGTCTCTTGCGAGGTAAGCAGAGACAACTCATATTTATTATGTTTTCATGTACGTTGTATGAATTCCTGACATCAACGTCAATTTACACATTAACTTTTAGTTTAATTCAGAAAGAATATAGCGTGAGAAGGCAATAACCACATTTGATATTTTAATAGATCTAGATTTGTATAATTGTTTATATGTATGTATGATCATAATAGTTCATAATATTTACCAAACACGGAGCCAGGTATCCCGTAGTCTGGGATTGTCAATGACTAGTTTGATGCTTAGATCGCTCTGTAAATTTTGTCCATGCAAAAGCTGTTTTACCAAGTGTGACAATAATAAACATCAACAAGATATAAAAAAAAATTAAGGCTTAAACATAATGAACTAAGGTTATATAAATAAATACTAGGCGTTATAGGGAAATGTCAGAAACTCAAGGTCCATACTCAATTCGTATAGTGTTCGAATGTGACACAATCACTGACTTGGTAAGTAAGGTGCGCCTGCGTGTCAGACCCTGCTACTTTAATAACCCTTTTCATTTGTACCCTACTGCTACAGAGGGATGGTTAGGTCTTTCTGGTGTTTGTATGATGTGGTTATTTCTTGAGGACGCTCCACGACTATGGACTAACCTTCATTGTTTTTTTTTTAATTTTGAGGTGTCGATTGATCTTAATTGCGAGAATAATAATTGTGCCCATGTACTTGGCTTCTCGAAACTCTTTCGTGACCAAGTATTGCTTAGTAACATTTTGATTTATTTTTTGTTTAGTGAATCCAAACCAAGTGAATGGTGGGCAGATTAATACTTGATGAAACAGATTACGATTTTCATAATGTAACTGTACTAAATTGATAATAAGAGATATAATTTGAATGAATTTGCTAGCTGCAAAGATATATAATATAAATGAAAAGATTGGTACAACAAATTATGAAAATCCTTTTAAAAAACCACTCTGTTAGTTCTCACAGTTTGTTGCAGTTAAAATGGTGCTAAATTTTAATATCAACACACATATCGAAACCTTTTAAGGTCACTGATGGATTCTATAAATACCATCTCCCAATTACCGAGTTGCCAATATGTTTAATCAGGTGATGGAACCTTATTTAGAAGTAATAAGCGGCTGCGAGTTGTGGGCAACTAAGTTCCGTGCTGTGACCCGGTCACCAGAGACAGTCTGCGCCCATTGACAGACACAGCTTTATGGGTTCTGTTGATGATTTATTATTTGTATCAGTCAAAGGCTTCTTCAAATAAGGAATCTAAATTTGAACTATAATTAACTCTAATCCTGCTAAGGGATACAAGAGCCTACAGAGGCCCCACTCTTGATACGGACCACTACCTGGTGGTAAGCCGATTCGTGGGCCTTTTCAAGAAGTGGAGACACTGGCGAGTGCGTACCCATTTCGGAGAGCTTGAAAGGATAAAATGTGAGAAATTAGAAGATGAAAATGTACGGAGTATGTATGTAGGCCTAGTCAGTAAAAGACTCAATGAGACGAGTCTTTCTGACCTAGGTGTTGAAGAATGCTGGGAAAGAATGAAAGAAAGTATAGTGAATAGTGCAAAAGAAGTATGTGGTAGTGCAAAGAGGCATAAGATTCTGAGAGGTGACGCCTGGTGGGACGCGGATGTGAAATCCAGCGTCGAAAGAAAGAAAAAAGCATGGTTGGATTATGTCTCAAGTTTGAACCAGAATGATAGTATGACAGAGAAAAAGTATGAGAGCTACCGCCGCTGCAGGAATGTTACCAAAGCCTTAGTGAAAGAGAAGCGTGAAAGACTTGTTGCGAATGAGGAAGTGAGGTTGACGGAGAACTTCGAGGCGAATAACAAACTCTTCTGGAGGGAAGTTAGAAAGTCTCGGGGTTCTTCGTCATCATCCAGAATGGACAAAATTATGTCTAAGTTTGGTGACATTCTTGCAAACCCAAGCGATGTATTGGGCAGGTGGAGTGAGTATTTTGGGGAAATGTACGAGTATGTTCCGGATGTGGGCGCCGCGAGTGAGCCTACGGCTGACACCGCTGCGCCAACATCTGATGAGGACATTACTATGGAAGAGATTGAATGGTCGATACGAAGTATGAAAAATGGTAAGGCAGCTGGAATTGATATGATGTCTGCTGAAATGATCAAACACGGTGGATCCTGTGTCCGGGACGCTTTCCTGACCTTGAGCAATCTGTGCTGGAGGTCGGGTAAGGTTCCCACGGACTGGAGGCGCGCTGTCATCGTGCCCTTGTATAAAGGTAAGGGATCACGTATGCAGTGCGCCAGTTACAGGGCCATCAGTTTGATCAGTTTAGCAGCAAAAGTGTATGGGAAAATTATTGAAAGGAGAATGAGGGTGATATCTGATGGAGTGTTGTGGGAGGCTCAGGGTGGTTTCAGAAGCGGACGAGGGTGCATGGATCAGATTTTTTCTCTCCGCAACATCGTGGAGAAACAACTGGCTGTTAACCGGAAGGTTTTCTGCGGTTTTGTGGATCTGGAAAAAGCGTTTGACAGAGTGTTACGAAAGGATCTGTGGGATATACTCCCGGGCTACGGGGTGAGCGGAGCACTGCTGCGCGCTGTGCAGTCCACTTATGAGGGCTGCACAGCGTGTGTGCGTGTTGACGGCGGCTTGTCCCCCTGGTTTGACGTCAATATCGGCGTCAGACAGGGTTGCGTGCTGTCCGCTCGACTGTTCATCCTGTACCTGGACAGTTGTCTCCAGAGAATGAGATCGATGGATGTAGGAATGCGAATGGGTGACTTAGTTGTGAGCTGCCTGCTTTACGCAGATGACGCCGTGCTTTTAGCCGAATCGCCGTCGGACCTGCAAACACTAGTCACTACTATGAAAGATGATTGCATGATTAAAGGCTTGCAGTTGAATGCGACGAAAACGAAAGTTATGGTGTTTGAAAGGGAGGAATCCAGAACAGATGCAAGGATAATGGTTGATGATGTAGTGCTGGAACAGGTGAATGAAATTGTATATCTTGGATGCGCTTTTAGCAGAGATGGAAGGTACACCGCGGATGTAGAAAGACGAGTGGCGATAGGAAATAGCGTAAACGGAGTGTTGGGCAGATTCCTGGGCGCAAAAAATATTAGCAGAAAGGCCCAGTTAGCAATCCATAATGCAGTCCTGATCCCAACACTAACTTATGGAAGCGAGAGCTGGGTATGGCAGAGTGTGCATGAAAGTAGAATAAACGCGGTAGAAATGAGGGCTCTACGCAAAATCTGCGGAGTGACTCTCGCTGACCGCGTAGAAAACAAGGTTGTAAGGAAGGAAGTTGGTTTGAAAGAGAGTGTCGGTGTAAAAGTAAGAAAGGGCATGCTCCGATGGTTCGGACATGTAGAAAGAATGGTTGACGCAAGACTGACTAAGCAGATATACAATGCAAAAGCGGACGGATGTAGGAGTCGAGGACGGCCAAGACACACATTCCAAGACCAAATAGAACGTGTTCTGGAGGAAGGTGATGTTAAGAGCCTCAAAAACCGACGCGCGTGCATGAAAAGAGTTATGAAAGTCAACGAAGCGAGTGAGGTGTGTAAGAATCGTGCCCTATGGCGCTCTGTTCTCTCTGCCTACCCCGCAAGGGATTTGGCGTGAAGTTATGTATGTATGTATATATGTAATCCTGCTAACTGATACTGAATTAATAATTCCTATTCTTTAGTCCGCTCCCGGTATAGATGGTCACCACTGTCTCTGTATACAGAACCCTCGCGATTCTAACGACCTTGCCGTTTTTTTCATGTGCTCTTCTAAGATAAATTGTCGGTAGATCTGAGAGCAGCATGGCTAATTGTGTGGCACTAATGTTTTTGTCGCTTCGTACTGATGCTGCGAAAGAATCTTTGATCTCATTATAAGTCCTCAATGCGAGATATTAGCGAGAAAATCAAGAGGAAAGTATGCTTTTCTGCTTGCATTATGACGTTTGTCGCATATTGCCTTTTATTTAAGTTTTGAAATATTTATTGTTATTAACTTAGTTACAGATAAGACTAGAGAAATTATTAAATGTTAGCGAAAGAAAAAAGATTTCAGTATCAATTAATTTTTCTAAGAATTTTTAAATTGGTCATTGTTGTTACGCTCTGTGGTAACATGATGATATATGACTGGTCTACTTCAAAAGGAACTTCTCAAATCGGTTTACTAATTCTAGAGATTAGCGAGCTCGAACAAATAAATCGTCTCTTTTCTGTGTTTATTAATTGTATAATTTATTTATTGCCCATAATATATGATAAATCAAACAGCAAATAAGTTTTATAAATTGGTGACGTCATCAACAAAATCCAAGTATACCTTTTTTTATAATTTTTAAGATTCGAAACTCCTTTAATGAGCTTTTAACTATAGACACTTTTTCAAAACTTTTATTAACTTATTTTTATACTCTTACATAAATTAAAGTTAATAAATGATGCCGCTGTGAATGGACCTCTTCCCAATCAGTAATATTCATTTGTTAAAATCTCATAAATATTTTACGAGCACTCATTTTAAGTGTTACCAACAAATTAATGTTGTTATTACTCATGCCTCGTATACGGACAGGACAGGCTGTGAGTGTGTGTCCTCAGTGATGCCGTGTCCAACGGAACGGACCGGAGATGTACGGAGACGGTGGTCACAAAATAACACGCAACACTATTGTATTCTCGTGTAAGCTTTTAAGTAGCTTTTAAGGTAGCTAGAAATTTGTGGAACAATATTGACCATAATATCCTCATACTCTCTTTTACATTTTCCAAAAGCTAATGTAGTAGTAGTAGTCTCGGTAGCGCAGTGGTCGAGCACACGGCTTCTGATCCAGACGTCCGGGTTCGATTCCAGACACTGGCACACACAAATGATTTTTCGAAATTGTTTTCGGAAGTTATGTGTGATAAATATCGATGACTGAAAAACTTTGTGCCCGGTATGGCAACAGGTTCGCCACCTATTCCATTTGGGACGTAAACATGACGGCGAGACGAGGCTTAACAGCCGCTGCCTACACCTTCGGGTAACAAAAGGCGTGAAGTTATGTTATGTTAATGTAGACCAATTAACAATAACACTGTCTGGGTCATCTACGTTTTTGTGAAAACGCTACCCAAATGAAATGATGTAATTTCAAAAGAATGTCATCCTGGTGGTGATTGGAGTGATTTTGGGTCACATCTGGATTTCAGAAATCGTAACTAATACATTAATAAAATTCGTTTTCGAATTTGTTTTGGAGTGTGATTTAAAAAACAACTTTAAAACATCGCCTTCGATAAATTTATCTAAAACCTAAAATATCGGAAACGAATTATTTTTTATGTTGTATTAACTCGATTCATTTTAATGGCAACCATGCGAAACTGGGTCGGATCACTAGTTAGCAATAGAAAAAATGTTATATAGTTGGTGGTTATAAAAATATCCTGATATTATCGCACACACACATTCCTGCCGGTATCTTTAAACACGAAAACTAGTTTTAACGTTTTTCACAGAATCCTAACATAAAATGTCCATGATGTAATCTGTTACATTGAATTTAAAAATTGCCAACGTGATTTTTATCTTGTGTCTTAGTAAATTGTCGAGATGGTTTTCATGTGCATATTTCTTTTGAACCATAAATCTTAATTGAGTTATCTACTCGCAGTATATGTCAATATGTCATCTAACTATATGTTCGTAATTAATATCAAAATACCTTAAGATATATAGTAATTTCTGTCAGATAAACTGTCTGTATATATGTATAAAATAGAGATATATTTGAAATCAACTCTTGTAAATCAAGCCAAACGCATACGTGGTTAGTTAATTCTACAAACGTAGCTTTCTCAATACACTACAAAAGGCAAAACAAATTAGTGTTGTTCGATTTTGCTTCGCTTCCTAGTTTGCGAACGATTTCTCCCATGAAACGGCCACGGCCTCCATTGTTCGTTTCTACAACGAAAGTATTGCTTATTCCCATTTTTAGCACTGGAAACCTTTGCACTTTGGCGCTGGCGTGACACGCGGCCACTTTGTTATGCATAGGCTTTTGACAATGGCGATTGTGACCCCAATATAGAAATAGACTCTGGTACACAAGTGACAAGGTTTGTATCAGCTCGACACGTGAATAGATATCGTGTCCCAGAACAACGGGCCAGAGGGTAACCCTTTGAACTGGCCGCGGGCGCAAGGGGCGGCTCACCTGAACGCATAAAATGTGCAATTTAACAAGCACCACACTGCACGATTTGTCTCAGAACGTGTTTTCCGAGAAGGTTTATTTTGTAAGACCGCCAGTTGTTCCAGAATAGACACAACGGTTGTTCTCGTCACTTATCACCAATATGGAGGTTTTCAATTCACATGCCATCTTGTTTGTAGGGACCTACCTGCACGGATTTTAAGATAGGTTTTTTGGGGTGATAGTTGTGATTTGTTTGTTGTCAACAATGTTTTTATGTTTTTTTTTTTTTATGTTTGGGCCTGGTGGCGCATTGGTAAAACTACCGGCTGCAGCATTGAGGTCGGGGGTTCGATTCCCACCCGAGCACAAATATTTGTGACAAACATGAATATTTGTGTGGTGTCTGGGTGTTTTGCTATGTATTATAAGTATGTATTTACAAAAGAAAAGTATATGTGTATTAATATCCGTTATCTAGTATCCATAACACAAGCATTTAGTTGCTTAGCTTGGAACTAGAGGGCGCTGTGTGTATTGTGTCCAAGATATTATTATTATATTCTATATTTATTATTCACACTTTATAAATACATTTTTAAATATAAATATAAAAAAATACATTTAAAAAAAATATATACAATATATATTATATATGTATATATATATATATATATTTATTATTATTATTAGGTAAATGATATCTCTCCTGTTTGCGAAAGAAAAAAATAAGTGTTATTTTAGATTTACTTCCTGCGTAGGCTGCTATTCAGAATGTAGATAGATTACAAATAAACAAAAACAAAATATTAGTGTGATTCAAACAAGTGATTCCGGTATCAGTCAATAAGTTGTCTACTTTGATTTTTCATCTTGTCCTTGTCAAAGATTTATTTGGAAATTACTAAAACTCACATTAAAATTAATAATAAACTTAGCAAGTCTTTTAGACAACATTTTATGTCTCGCGTGACGTTTCGAGATGCGGCAATTTCAAACACTTAGTTTGGAAAGTGTATGCCGGATGGAGAATATTAAACGGTGCGCAAGCGCATAAATCTTGCGTCTCGGGAAACGAACAACGGTGGCGCCCTCTTGTCGCACTGCTTCAAGCCATCGAGCGCTTGTTACGTTGCAAGCCCATAGCGCTTGATCAATGAACCCTCCCAAGAGGACGGTGACGTCAGCACGGGATGTTGCAGAAACACAATTTAATTTATTCGATGCCCTGCAAAATGGGTCTGCAGAATAAATGCGTTCACTGATTGCCTTCTCAAGTGGCAGTTTGTTGAATGGAATATTTATTATGAATTGCAAAGGAGTTGGCGTTTAGTGAAGCCATTATTTTGACTCATTGCTTTTTGGATAAAGATTATATGTATGTACGTTTGTTTGTTTGCCTCAGATTTTGAGTTTAATGTAAAAAGTTAACCTGCAGGCAACGTCCTAAGTTTCAAAAGTTATTTCTATAAACTTTTTAGTGTATAGTTGAGTACTACTAGGAAATCCAATCCAATCTGTGCGCCAAACCTGATAGGTTATCGCCTAGTTTATATTGTTTATGGATTCTATGTATATGCAAAAAGTATTTTTTGCCCTAAATTCGTTTTCTCGGTCTCCTTGCCAAAAATGATGTAATGTAATAACGAGATGTTACTTTTTAATCTCCTCGTAATATTCCGGTTGGAATGCTGTATTAAATCCGCTGACCTAAATACCAACATTGCTGTAGTCGATAGCCTAAATTTCACTTAACCGACGCTGATTTTACAAGCGTCATGACACGAATTGCGAATAGGTGCTGTAAATCATTTCAGTCTCTGGTAATGCCAAATGACATGCCATGAGGTAGGTACATTAAGACTTTGTCTAATCCATGTCTGTTAAAGGGTATTATAGATAAAATTCTGTTGTTTTGACAACAGAAAAACTGGGACCACGGAACTGGACTGACCTGGTATACCACTCCCGACATCTGCTGGTATGAAGGAATTTAAGTATTCAATAACATTCATAAGAATTATACTTTTAAAATCCTGACGACCCAGGTGATGCCATTCAGCGTAAGTGACTGAGAGAACGCCTTATAGTTGTTTTTTAAACGCGTTCAAAGTCCCGGGCATCTGCTAGTAATTCATAAAATACCCTGTGCAGTATATAATGCAAGGGTTATCTTAATGACAATCGGTAACCATTAAATTTTATGAAGCACCAAAGATGACGTTAACTTGATTAAGACATAATTACAAGGGCGCACGTATTCGAGCTCATCGGTGTAATTGGTACGCAAATAAGAGGACTGATGGTGATGACAGTCGTTATAATGCAGATGGTGATCCGGGTACAAGTAGCGTGAAATTTGAAATTGTCGAAGATTGTTTTTTTTTATAGTCAAGGCCATTTAGGACAACAGTAAACCAATACAAACATTTCCCATTTGGGGACAATAAATATATACATACATAACTTCACGCCAAATCCCTTGCGGGGTAGGCAGAGAGAACGGAGCGCCATAAGGCACGATTCGTATACGCCTTTTTTTTATGGGATAGGAGGGCAAACGAGCAGGCGTGTCACCTGATGGTAAGCAACTAACGCCGCCCATGGACACCAGCAGCACATATAGTGTTACTGTTGCGTTGCCGACCTTTAAGG
The DNA here is from genome assembly GCA_905147225.2 of Euproctis similis. Taxonomy (NCBI): domain Eukaryota; kingdom Metazoa; phylum Arthropoda; class Insecta; order Lepidoptera; family Erebidae; genus Euproctis; species Euproctis similis. The sequence goes on along the minus strand of LR990116.1, from coordinate 2,921,495 downwards.
GAAGGGGATAGGAAAGGATGGGGAAGGGGGTGGGCCCCCGGGTACCTCTCTCACCGAACGAAACGTGGCATGGGCCACTTTACGTCGGTCTTCTGAGTCGAGCGGTCGAGCCGGCCCATTTGTGCAGTAAACTGCTTGGCTCTACCACTGTTGAAAAGCCTCACTTACTTTGTTGACTTTCATAATTCTTTTCATGCACGCGAGTTGATTTTTGAGGCTCCTAACATCAACTTCCTCCAGAACACGTTCTATTTGATCATGGAATGTGTGTCTGTGTCTTGGCCGTCCTCGACTCCTACATCCATCCACTTTTGCATTGTATATCTGCTTAGTCAGTCGTGCATCATTCATTCTTTCAATAAATATATCAAATAAACATTTATTTTGCGGCACTGGTTCATCTGCAGTCTATTAAAAATACTTCTTTTAAACGTACCTACTCAGAAAAAGATATAAAGATTAACATAAAAACAGATATGTAACGTTTTTGTTTGTATGGATATCTATTTTAGGAAAATAACGTGTTATTTAAATGTATCATTAATTTCATTGTGTATCATTAAACACAATTATGCTCTTCCTAGTGTATCATTCATCGCTTGACATCATTAAAATGAAAATATATATCATTATTGAGACACGTATCATGTAAATAAAGACATTGCCATTGAGAACAACAAACATATTAACCTTTATTAGGTACATCGGGTTTTAAACTTGACGGGTGACACCTTAACATTTTGTTAAATGCTGTGCAATTAAGTTCCGACTTTCTCAAATGTCAATTAATACCGGCTGTAAGAATGAGAGGAGAGGTGGATGAGGACAAACAACTTTTGTGGCGGCATCGGCTGTACGTAATAGAGCTATTATGTTGCCATTAATCACATCGAGCATTACTTGCAGGGCTGGAAGTGACTGCTCGGTGCCACCCTTAGCCAGAACAATATATGACATACATATATTGTGCATCCTGTATTTGTTTGATAGAAATTATTATTTAACACTTTTCTTCACTATTTAGATCTGTTCGTTTTAGTCGACCAAATTTTTAGTTCTACCCTCACAATTCAAAATATAGTTTAAATTTATTCGACTATGAATTATAGTAACGTCTTTTCAATGTGAAGTAGTGAAACCCCAGATAAGACATGATACCAGAGATATGCCGCATATTTATAATATCCAGTTGCAGCCCTGCACTAGAGAGTCGAGAGTTGGTGTACGTTACCAGCGGCCGTCGACGAAATGCAAATGTGCGCGGAATGTGAGATAAGTTGGATTTTTATCGATACCAGTTTGGACCGGTGAAATGTGGTTGCGACCGGTAAATTTGTATAATTGCCATCACGTAGAGACAGTGAACATTCAACCGATGTGATTCGTGACATCTTAATAAGCGCAAATTTAATTTGAAACTGGTCGTGTTTGTACATTTTCTCTTAGATATATTATGTACTGTAAGTTTATGTTACATGTTATAATTATTTACTGCTTTAGCTTTCCGATGAGTACACATATACAGACAGGCAAAAAATCCATTAACTGCTTTTCCATATCTATATTTTTCTTAAATATCTCTTCAAGTTCACACGAAATACCATTATATTATATTAATTTTCTAAGTATAGATAAGATTATTATTTATTTTCTGTAAACAATATGTTCTGACACATACAAGGAATTTTACTTAATGAGCTTCTAAAACATGTCGTGTGTACACGTGATCATTTTTAAACTACTAATGACGCAACCGTCGGTGTTAATCGCTAGTTTATGACAACCCCCATATCTATAGTGATATTTAATAGGATAAATAAATAATAAATGTTAAAATGTTTTTCTACGCACTTTTCGACTAGTATCTATAGATATTAGCATTAATTACGTAGTCCTTACTGGAAATATTTTAATATAAATATACGTAATTAAAATCAATCCATATTTCACAAAAAAGTAGGAACTGTAGAATAGATTTCTAAAGTAAAGCTCTAGCTAATCAAGCAACTCTAGATCCCTTTAAGGATTGTAGACTTTTCACAAACTTATGTTGGAATTGATGAAGTTTTGTTATATAACTTGTTATATTATAATCTTTGCTGTAACTGTACATACGTATTATAATTATTATACGTAGTGGCCACGCAATGTATGCGCACTTCTATTGTGTTGCTTGCACGATAAAGATTGAATAGGATCCAGCGCATGCGCAGCGGGCAGCGCACAAGTTCCGGTATACTTGACCCTATTCGTGGCCATAATAATCAGTTTAAACACAACTATAATGGACCGATGAACAATAGAATATATATATATATATATCTCTTTCGTTAATTAACACGAAAATTATTAAGAGTATTACTAGTTCTTCTCACGGGTAAGGAGACTGAAGGCCGTGTTCGGTAAGCTGAGATCGGACACGGTTGCAGTGTTTGTTTGATAAATTGTCAGTTGTCACTGTTGTTTGAGAGTTCCATTTGTGCAATGCGCGTGCGCAAACGCAGAAACACCACCAATTGCAATATGGAATAGCGACATTCTATCACCTTTTGGTTCTTAAATCTAGGCGAATCATGTCTCGTCAGTTACATTTTGAGGAAATCTCTGGTTCGGATTATTGGAGTTAATTTTAACCTTACTTTAGATATCTGCGGTGTGATATATTTGGCATTATCACCACACTAGTAAATGATATCATCTCCGATGTCATAATTTTCCAGCCCTTATCCCGCTCCAAGTGTGATCTATCACTCGACAACCCCGCATTTACTCCCTTCATAATAATATCGACAATTATACAGTCAATCCATCTTTTATTCGACCTTTCTCTACCAATGTGTCCAGTGTGACAGTGTCGCGAGTGTGTACAATAATCATTGAAAATAATTATCACTGTTGCGAGACCGTTGGTCGAAATTCTTTAAAATAATAGACTTGCTGTCATTATATGTCACTAGTCATTTTCCTTCTGCAGAAACCTTAAAGTTCATAAATTATTTAGGCTTTTCTTGAAAATATGTAGACGAACTGGTGTGTCATAAAATAAGTCTCACAAAAAAGACAAGATAAAGGTGTACATAGATCAAGGTAATAGCGTTTGAGTAATCTTTCTTGAGTAATCTTGGGGGGTCTCGGTGGTCCAGTAGTTGAGCACCCCGCTTGTGAATCCTGGCTCACACCAATGACTTTTCGAAATTATTCTCAATAATTATGTGTGATATATATCGATGACTAAAAACTTTGTGCCGGTTATGACAATAAGTTTGCCACCTATTCCATTTGGGACGTAAACATAACGACGAGACGAGGCTTAACAGCCGCTACCTACACCTTTGGGTAGAAAAAGGCCTGAAGTTATGTTTAATCTTTCCGATAGTCACGTACAGAACATTGACTAGAGTTCTGCTGTTTTACAAGTAGTACTAGTAGAACAAACAATAATATTTGCCGTTGTCCAAACTCGGCGCTGTACGGAATCTCTGTTTGTATTTTTGTACCCAATATTTGCATACAAAAACCGATGGCGCGTTTGTCGCGGAGTTGTATCTCCGATTTATCGCTTTTATCGCTCTCCATTGTCCGGCGAGTGCGAGTTTGCACGGATTTTGTCGATCTAGTTCGAGCGATACCCGGCCATCGGGTTTGATGAACTTTAACGTTTTGTTTATTCAACTGTTATCTGGTGTTGTTTTAGTTATTTACGAGACTAAGCATACAATCGGTACCTATGGTTTGATTAGTGTGCATAGATACATAAACGTCATCTAAAATCGTAATATAAAGGCAGTATGTATTTGGTTTTACTGAACCAGACTATAGGAACAGAATTGTGAATTGTAATATTGAAATTTGCAAAAAAACATCTGTGCATGTTTAATTTCTAGTACTTTTGTTAAGGGCAATTACTACCACAACAGCTACCGTAATGGACGCTGTCTCCTGCTCAAGTTATTAAGGGCGTGAGGATACAATTCTCCCGGGTCTTGCAATTACGCCGTATGCGTGAAGCTTTTTATTACAACATCTCCTATCTTATATAGGTAATTGTCTGTCGTTTGCATTTTAGATTTTACACACGGACGCTGGGAGGTACACGACGCATGTAAGTTTCTGCGCGTCTACGATGTAACTATGAGCTCAAGAGCATAAGCAAAATAAATCTACATGTACATGCGCTGTTACTTACCATCTTACCATTGTAACACGATGTGCGCGCACCATAAATCTGCCCCACATACTGGCCGACAACACCACTACCACCACCAACAACATTCTTGTGGACGTAATAAAAGTGAGAATTGGTTCGTTGGCTCATACTTATTTCGTGCAGCTACCAGTTTTACAGTTTTTTTTTTTCAATTTATTTTCTACACTGCCTGGGTTCGCTTTTATGCAATATGACGAAATATCTGTTGAAAAAAAATTCACCGTAAGTATCTTATCAGTGAAAATAGACTGACTTCATTCGAAGTTCATTGCACAAACTATTAGCGGCTGTCATCTGACATTATCTTTGTCAAATTTCAGTATGGATGTTCAAATCCAATATCCATATTTTTTATATTCAAGGAATCACAGTCATAATGGAATCTATTCATATAATAACTATAGATCTGCTATCTATGGGCTAACATTTGCATAAAGGCAAAATAGTTAACGTCGAATAGAATATAATCACTTTCATGCCTTTCATAGGAAGGTGTAGACAGCGGTAATTATTCCTCGACACGCTGCATCGATTTTGACCCCATGGAACACGTGAAGTATTGGCATACATTGCCGAGCCGACCATCAATGTTTAACTCACATAACTTTCAAAACATAATTATTGTTGCCCTTTTATTGACTATGAATTTGTTATAAAAACTTTTAGACTTTCGCATTGCATATACTCAGTGATAATGATGAACGGGAATTAACGCGACACTTTTTAGGTAAACAAATATTTACCTTGATTAGCTTGACGTTTCGGCCAGGTTGCACTGGCCGTGGTCACAAGCAGACTTGTTTACACATGTCATATTTAATAATAAGGTTCATTTATTTATAATAGTTTTTCTCGGTCCTTGCTGTTAGTATTTTGAGAATAGAAACAACAACTCTTAGCAGAACTTTGATTCCACGTGCAATTAACAAGCAAATAAATTATTTGGGTCATTTTACTTTGTATATAAACAAGTAAATATGTCACGGTAAAATCCCAGTACTGTTGTTGTATTGTAATATTGTATGCACTAGAAGACTTAAGTGTACGTGTTATCTCTGTCTGCCCTCGTAAACTGTGGCGCATTTGATATGCGTCAGCCGCGTTATCGTAATCGATGTGGGTAATGCTCGCTCCACCTCGCTGTGCTCTTTCCGCATCAGATCGGACCAGATATTTCGTGCACAGCTCCACGCTATGGCCACCATTGTGTATATTATTGTTATAATAATACAAACAAAGCCAACGTCTTAAGGGCATATGGGATTTAGCAAGCGAATTCTGATATACATTTGTATTTTTTTAAATACATATATACATATCGATGAGTTTTAGACTAAATTGCACTCGATACATAGCCAAGACAAAGCAAAAAGCCTAACCTAACCTATCCTTAACATTATGCTCAAAAGTTTGATATATTGCAAAAAAAATATTATTATTTTATACATATTTTTAATCTCAAAATAATATAATAAACTAAAATAAATAAATGTTTCTATTTCGCTGCTAACTGTCACACAACTAAATACAATTTAAACGATAACACAGAAATACAATAAGATAGAGAAACTCGACCTATAAATACAATAACATTTACCCGGGACGGTGTGATATTTGTCTGAATGGAGAATTGTACGCCGCTTATGGGAGACGGTGAATGCACAGTTTCGAAACTGCTGCTGATATTTAGAATTATTAACGGCTAAAGTTTTACCGATGCTTTGTTCCCAACTCGAAAGCTTTGGTGCGAATGTTTAGCTTAGATTATTATGTGGTCTGCGGCCTGGAGACTCGAGACTCACGAGATTAGCATAATACATATATACTGTATAGAAAGTACAATTAGAAAAATGACAATTAGTCTCTTTTGAGCTACTAATCTTAATATACATTATCTAGTAATTGAAATTGTGAATGTAATATTCTAAGTCTTAAGTGCTAAGTAACCCTTTATCTAATATAGAAAGAGATGTATGAAGATATGGCTATAAGCTTTAAATTTGAATTAAAATGTTTATTCACATTCATTCCGTAGCTACACAATACCGTAAGCTTCAACACAGTCAGAAACTAACATATACATATTTCTTTGTTACAGGTAAGAGACGCTTCGCGCCGACGTTTCTGCGAACACTCCTGATCCGGTCTTTGTGTCGCTGATCCCTCGTCAATCTTGTGATTGATCACCGGCTTTCGACCGTTTATCTTATTCCGATTGATAGATTTTAGTAAGATTTTTATCAAAACCCCAATTTTGGTCACCCCAAAATGTTAACTAGAACTATACAAAAAAGAACCTTTACTACAAGCTAAGCTAATAAAGTCAGCATAACATGAGATATTTTGTATATTTTATAGCAAACTGCGTCTTAATATTATTTAGATATTTTAATAGACTAGTGATTATATTCCAGATACGGGCCTTGTAACAATTAATGTCTTAGTTATGATACTAATGTATGCAAGTAAGTCACCCAGTTTGTCCATTTGAGAATATTAAACAGCTGTTAAAACTAAAGTATTTTGCTTATTTATTCTAAATCTATCTAGAGTTTAAAAATGTAGACATACAATCGTTTGTTAAAAAACACACTACAGTGGTATAAATTATAACTTTGTTACATAAAGTTTGAAGTTTAGTTTTTATGATGCAAAATAAGAAAAAGAATTATTTTTGTTTTTATTTATCGTTCAAAGCAGTTTTCTTGAACGTAGGTTGCACAGACGACGGACGCCAGTTCAGTAATAAGATTCTGTCACAACTTGAGTGTCACATAATACCGTTGAAATTATGCCCCCCTTGACATAATAAAACACAATATCTAATTCTTTAAAGAACAGGATGTAAATATATCAAGTGCAATTTTATCGTTTTGCCGCCCAGAGCTCATTATAATTTAAACCCCAGGCGTTTAAGGCTTCGCTGTATACGACGCCTATAATTATAAAAGCGCGTTCGAATCTCAATTTGCTACTCTACCTGTCTCTTTGGCTTCTATCTAAGGAGGTATGTAAATATACACTGAGATCCTTGGTCATTCTAAATAGTGTCTGTACTTAGAAAACACGTTTGTCTATTTTCCATGTTAGTCTTGAAATACAAGAGAGGTTGTGTGTGCAGTTAAGATTAAGTATATGAATACCGCTGAGTCCACATTTGCGTTTCCTGTAGCAGTAATTGGGAAAGAAGTTAAAACAGAAGTCCGCTACCTTAGGTAAACCTAAAAGAATTTCTTACTTTAGAAAATACTGTATTATACAACTGGTTACACTTAGCAATTTTCTTGTAAGAGTTAATGTCTAGAACAAATTTTAATTTTATCTTCCACACGAGGCAGTGTCCATTTGACGCGCAAGTGCATGCAGCTCATCTCGGAACGGTATCAGCGAGTTGCGTGCGCGAGCGTTTGGTTATGCAACATCGGACGACGTCCTTGCTCGGTCGCCGGGCGGGGGGGCGAAGGCCGAGCAGGGCCGACGACCCGACTGCGTTCGGTAACCACCCCGCTTTTTATTGCAACCCAACCCGCCTACGGAACCTGTCCCGACGAGTTATGGACGCCGATAAAATAGATGTACTTTACGCGAGGGAATCGCAAATTCTAGCGTATGTTTTTTTTTAAACGATCTATATCCTGCCATTATAATAATGCACATAGTTACACGTGATGTACGAGCATTCAAGTAATTTAATACCATTTTAGACAACATTGATGTTGATCCAGTTTGAGTCCATAAATTGGAATATGGGGAATTCAACACTCCTTCAATTCTCCTTCTCACGTCGCATACAACTTTGAATGAACGATAATAAGGAAATTTAATTGAAAACGAAATAATTTTCTATATTTTAGATGCATCAAATATGTGTTGTATAGTTCCATAACATACTAGAGCGTTAGAGCTTCATTTATAAAACTAGATTCGTTGTGTTTATATAGTGTTAAAATTTAAATTATATGACGATTATATTACATTATTAAAGGTATGAGTACGTTGTTTGTTTGTCCGTCAGTCGTGGCGATTCGGTCTCTTCGTAATACGACCCCATAATAAATTTATCGTCAACCATATGTGCAGCGAACACACAACAGTCATGTACGTTGTCTCTAGAACACATATTTATATGTGCAAGTGTAAAATATATTGTACATACCAATGTTGTACATGATTTTAATCATTAATCGTCTTACGTATCGTGATGAAACCACTATCGATATTATTAATTATATCTCTACTTTGACACGGGGATTTATATTTCTTCACTGCACGTTCTTGTTCTTATTGGTTGGGTGGTAGAAGCTTTTTTTTTTCATTTATTAAATTATTGATGATGCAATTGATTCGCTTATTCGGCACTCGCGTAGCAGTGGCAACATCTACCAAGTAAATTACAATAATTTGACTTATATATAAAATCAGTAATGCATACAGTTATTTTCTTGAATAATTAAGAAAATCAAAGTTCTTGCTGGTCCAGTGGTCGAGCACCCCGATTCTGAATATAGAGGTCGCGGGTTCGAATCCTCACACTGGCTCACACCAATGACTTTTCGAAGTTCTTTTCGGAAGTTATGTGTGATAAATATCGATGACTGGAATCTTTGTGCCCGGTATGGCAATAGGGTTGCAACCTATTCCATTTAGGACGTAAACATAACAGCGAGACGAGGCTTAACAGCCGCTGCCTACCCCTTCGGGTAGAAAAAGTCGTAAAATTATGTTAAGTTATTAAGAAAAAACGCATAATTTTCAGAGATGCCCAATTTTAACCGACTATGGACAATTTTTGTCTAAATTATGGTAAGAATGCTGTATCATATTTTTATTTATTGTGTAAATTAAAATTAGCAACATTTTCACAATCAACTGTATCAGCACTACACATCCGTATTTACATTTTATTTGTCTACCATTCAACAATTTGTCGAGGACAGAACATGTCGTTGTAGTTTGTTTACTTTAATGCCCATAAAATGATCAACATATAGAGAAACAGGGCAGCGGTATTTGTAGAAGGCAAACCTTCACGGTTGGCATTGAATTATAACAAGATGAACGTCAACCTCTAATCTGCTCTTAATCCCTCTTTTGCCAAATCGTAAGATTTCACCCACTCATCCACACAGGCTGACTTTAATATCTTATCAAATAAAAAAATACCCTCTCGTGTATAAAGCGAATTAGTGTTCAATAAATCTATATACGCTTTGGCAACATCACAAATTGGACACGAGATTTATTGGATGTTTATGTTACATAAGTTAACAAGATTGAAGGTTGGTTCCCCTTGATATTTATTTACTATTGTATTAATTCTCAATGTTTATAATCAGTTTTGGAAGGAATGTTTATTTTCATTGTCACAGGATTGGCTTCTCTCTGCGTAGGTTCAAATACGACCTTTTCTCTATCTACTGAATTGTATAGATCAATAATCATTACAACTGCTGACATTATTTCCTTGCGCATTGATTTATTAAATTCCCGTTGAATGGTTTTATCCTTGATACAAGTCAAACTTTCACTTGTACACTGTCGAAAGTGATGCTGTGTCAGGACCCTGTCTGTACAAGAGTCTCTCCGTCTCGTTACAACCTGGGTTATTACCAACTGGGTTATTATGTAAGCATATTTCTGTGTCATATTTTGAAGACCTTTACCTTTTATTTGTGTGTTGATTATCGTTTTCCTGCAAATGTGATTCTACTCTTAAGATTTTAATCTTCTAAACTACTTTACATTAATTATTTCTCTCTTTTGAATCCTAGTGTCTTGCGATTTAAAACTGAACCGATATTTAGGTAGTTATTGAAAAATCTTGTCATGTTTTTGAACATCATAAAACAGCCAGTACTCAAACATTTAATAATTATCCCAAGTATAAAAGACATAAAATATACAACATTAGGGCTTTACTTTCAGTTCACGAGTTAACACATTTGAATAGAGGTCGTAAATTATATTGAGATTATGTCGTAATACGAAATGATATATTAAAAGCTTGATTGCACGTCTTAAAAGTAGGTAACACCTGAAACAGTTAAAGAAACTTAATCTCCATTATGTGAAGCTGTGTGATGATCAAAGTTTCTATGAGGCGGATAACCGATTAACTCAAATCTCTTCTTAACGAAGAACTGACGCATCATCTTTACATAACAAAGACAATTACTGTCTGAATTATTAATATGAATGTGATATTTATTCACGAAAAGAATTCTATGACGAAATTTTAAAACAAAACTTTTTTTTTTGTATTAGATAACGTTTTGTTTTGGCAACATTCTTTAATATTTTGCATGTTTAGTTCAACTCTGTGTTAGGGTTATCGATTATTATCGATTACGACGCAGCCAGTTTGCCGATTTCGCTACTAACGATGTTACGAAAACATATGAGTAGAGTATTTATGAGTTCCCAATTAATGTTTATTATACCCTTTGCGTATGGTAGTTATATAAAACTGGTTATCAATGCAAACAAAAATACCTTATAACTATCGAAACAATTTCATTACTGCATCGGATTATTGGAGTTTTATTACTTTTTTCATTGTCATTGTAAATTTTTAAGTATTATGTATTATGATTTTTAATTCAACTCTGATCTTTAAATAAGTTGTATGTCAATTTTGATTGGAACACAGTGTTTTGTATACTTTTTATAAGTAATTATTGTTCCAGTATATTTTTAATATAATAAATTAATAATTATGGTTCATAATTTTGTTGAATCTTGACCAAATAATGACAATAATTTTCTTAAGAAAATTACATTTGACATTTCATACACGGGCACTTCAGCTTCTCAAATTATAATTGTACTGTAGTACATCTTGATCTGTTTTATGACTTAAAATATTTACACGTACATATCTACATTTACATGTATATCTAGCAACCATCAAGATCTATTGTTGCAGTGAATTATGGATTCGTCTTATTACCTTTTTTATTTTATCGCCCTAATCCTTTGAAAATAAGCTCTCCTGTCTGTACCTTCCCTTTACATTTTCTATTAAAATTTCAGATCCACGAAGTTCTTACCATTGGCACTTGTAATTACATTGCATGCAACATTGACCATTAAGGTGTCTTCATCTTGGATATTTGTAATATCGTGTTCCTTATTGTTTCACTAATATTGTTGTCATAACAACCACTAATAAACTATAAGTTTATGTTATGTCGGCAATATCAACTGTATAATGTTCTACATCCGAATTCTCTAATGGAACTTTCCAGACTCGTTAGCCATTATATAATGTTGCCATTTTTTATACGATGATGAACTCTATCCGACCGGGGATTAACGTTACGCGATTGTTTAAATGGCAACACAAAAGTGAGATTTCGTTTTTATAACTGCCGTTTTAAACTTCTTGCAATAACAGAGATCAGACGGAAATATTGTACAAAAATACGTTCATTCAATATACAATTAATCGTTAGAGCCACAACCACCTGTGACATGCGTTTTTCTTAAAACAAAGTTTGTGGTCCCTTATCATTAATTTCACATTCGTTTCCTATTAACTTTTCAAGTCGAAGAATATAAATCCTTCTAATCGCGCAACGGTTTTTAAATTATGTTTCTCGATACCATATTTTATCAAATTTGATGCGGTCCCTGTACAAAACACGCGGCTCGTTGGTTGAGCACACGTCAGAACCAAAAGGCGGCAAGCTTTGCCGTCGCTATTCGAAGAAAAAAAAAAACCATTAAAATTCGTCTGCCGATCTAAACGTTTGCGTTCGTCCGGACGCGGCGTCCTTCTTGCCTGCGCTGGAATAGGCGGCCTTCGCCCGGAACGTGCTAAAAATAGCTCCGCGCCCTTGAAGTGTGCTTTGAGCACGATTTATTGACCGCGAGTCTCGGACTCCACTCTCCAGACTGTTTTGAAATAAAATTTTCGTACTTTTTCTCTTCATTTCTGTATTAAAAATGTCTCAATTCGCAAACTGTTATTACACTAGTAAATCAGCATGTTTTATTACAAAACACTCATTATACCGTAGTCATACGAAATATGTCCGACTGAATACACAGAGCGTCGTGGCTCTGTAATGCTTGTTACCAATAATAGGTCGGGTACAAGATTCTGTTCAAGTCTTTTCGTGTTTTATCTGCAGATACGTCATATTTATGGCTGCTGCATACAAAAATGCATTAGTGTTACTTACCAATATTACCAAGAAGGTTATGGTTGTACCATAATAATGATTTTTGTATGAGAAATATTGCCACAGAATAATTATACCTTGGGTTAAAAGTTTTAAAGTTGGTTTTTATTTGAATTTTGTTGGTGTTCATATTCAATATCAGCCACACGTTGCCCATTAGTGTACCCAGATAGTAGATGCGCATCAATAATGCACAGAGTACCCCGAGGCCTGCGCCCGCGCATCACATACCAATGAACTATTTTTATGCGCCAAATATGGACTTTTTTCTTGTCGGCAGCACGTGTGCATGTTTTATTACACTTTTTGGTTGAATTTATTTAAAAATTGGAAAGAAACACTCAAAGTAGACACCTCGTTTGAGTTTGCTATGTGACTTTTCCACATAAATATTACAGTATTAAATTTCAATCAAAGCAAACTAAAAGTGTCTTATTGTATAGATGTTTTGTGATGACACACTTAGTTTTTTATCCTCTCAGCCAAATATACATCCGGTATTATATCAAATTGTAGGCTTAAATTTATTGTGTTGAAACCGGAGTATTATTTACCGAGAATGTATTTATAAGACGATTGACACTCAAGCCGTCATCGCAAGTAGGCCAGCTCATTATAACGGTACCGTAGGCGTTACAATGGCACTTGCATTGCCAGATAGATACCCGTTCAGTTGTGAGATGCACTCTGCTGGTTCGCCCGCTCAAACATTCCTTATGTCGAAATGGAGATACATTGATGATGTCCACTTCAGCATTTATGAAGAAAACATAACATACCATAACTGCACGCCGCTTTTCTACCCGTAGGTGTAGGCAGCGGCTGTTAAGCTTCGACTCGCTGAATCGTTACGTTGTCAGATCCATATTTATCATACAAAACATCCGAAAATAATTTCGAGAAATTATTCGTGTAAGCCCGGAATTGCATGACTGTGATAGCATTTATTGCATTTATAAAGAACTACTTTAAGTTCAAATTGCATCCACACATGATCAGTATTGACCTTAACTAACTTGTAAGGGAATTTGTGAATAATTTATGTTGCATTCTAATGATTTTCATTGGTCTAAAAAGAAAATGAAAATTCAGATTCATTGCTTTTCAAAAACAGTTAAATGCGGTCGACAGGCACGTGGCTTACTAAATAGATGGAACAGGAATATTATTGCTCCATTGATGAATTTCAAGGGGTCCATTGTGGGGAGACAGACCCCTTTGTTTATTGAGATGTGAAATAAAAACATAAGTAGGAAAAGTATCGAAGCGTAAATAGTGCACCACGTGTTCAATGCATAATCCACCCTCGACGTATTGGCGCCCACCGTGGGTCCTGGTTTGTTTAAATATTAATTATTCGTTAATGCACGTGCATACATAACTTAACGCTTTTCTCTGAGGTGTAGGCTGTTAAATTTTGACTCGCCGAATCGTTACGCCCCACTTGGAATAAGTGACGGAACCTATTGTACACCGGGTACAAGATCATTTATATTTATCACACATAAACATCCGAATTCCAAGAAATAATTGGTCTGAACCCGGAATCTATCCCACGAATCCGAAGCGGGAAACTCGACGACTGGATCACAGAGACTAGAACATACTTGTGTTTATTTTAGCGCAAAATTCTATACGAACGTTTTATAATAACGTTTTATACAACACTTTGCCAGCGCAATGCACATCTTCAAAGTTGTGTCCATATTGTTTACCAAACAACAGTAGGGACCGTTATCTAAATACTTTGAACGTTCACTATAACACTAATGTTATGCGTAACGGTCTTTGTTGTTTTACCATAATAAATAGCTGCCGACAACAAGTATTGTAAATATATATAGTAATATCATCGTCGTTACTACCCACACGTAAAAAAAGTATGATAGATCGACAATATAAAATAAAACACCTCTTACAGATGCCGGCTGCGTGCTCTATAATATTGTGCGACAAATGTACATCAATCATTTTGCACAATTAACGATTTGAATATATTAAAAAGCGCTGACAAACGGTTTTGCAATATATTGTTATGTGACAACACACGGTTATATTCTGATGCAAAATAATTGCCGTTTAATTCGGCGTGGGAGGGCAGCGCATAACTTTAGCCCCTGTCGGAAGTGTTTGTCGATTTGAACAATGCCGACGACATCATTTTAATTAAGTGTTCTAATGCCGACCAGTTATATATTATTATAATCTTCAAGTTCAAATGACAATGTTTTATATTTATAGTATATATAAATATAATCATTATTATTCGTTAAGGAGTAAGTCCTGAAGATTCGTTTTCGTTGCCAGCCACTGGCAACGAAAACGAATCTTCAGGAGGGTTAACGTCAGGCAGACGAGTAATCATAAAACCACAGCCAAAACTTTTGACAACGAGGATAGTTGGAAAGGATTACATGTTGTGCTGCTCCCTGATCCCTGGATAAACCACCAAAGAAAATATCCCCAACGCGGTTTAAAGTCAGGCAGGTCATAAAAAACCACGGCCAAAACTTTTCCAAAAAACAACGTGGATAGTTCGAATGGATGACATGTGCCGTCTCCACTTGGAGTGGAATAAGGGCCGGAAAATATTGATGAAGTAATTATTATATTTATACCGGCTTATTAATACTGACTCCGATGAAAACTTTGAGTAAATATTAAATGTGACAAAGTAAGTGGACGGATGGCGTCGCGAAGGTACACAACACATCCACGTATCAGATTCCTAACTGTACCGCTTTACGTTTTACAGTCACAGTGACATAGATACTTGAGTTAAAAACGACTATAAAAATTCATTTCACCTATTCGTAAAGACCTTTTTTTATATATATATAAAAAAAAAACTTTTATCTTATTGCGTAAAAGCTGTCCGGTTATGGTGGCGCCACGTCTTTTGAAATTATCTGGTGGATTGGTCGTCGGTACTGTGGTCGCTTATTAGTTATTAGCATAATTTCGTGATACAAACATACGTCAACAACTTTTCTGGAAAGTTTGTTAATAGTTTTGTCTGTGGATAGTATTGGAGCCAGACAGATTAATGTTAGCAACACGTACATATTTCTCATTGATAACCGCAATATAGAATTTTTAAAAAAATCTTTGATTGACCGACATGTTTTTTCCGGTTTGTTTTTTTCTCGCCTACCCCGTAAAGGTGTGAAATTTGTGTCATCCTATTTCTTTCGAACTATACTGAAATAATACGTAACTGTGATGTAGTTATCTTGCAAAAACCCTGTTCTTGTTAACAAGGCATTACGATTTAATCATAACCAAAAATGAACATTGCCCACGTCCCACGTGGTATATTAAAGTGACATGTCACTAAAAAACTGTTGACGATATCGTCTTTTTAAGTGTGAACTTGTAATCTCAAAGTCACGTTCGCAATCTCTCAGGGGTATTAAGCATTTTTTTTTTCTCTTCAACTTCATTTTTATTCTTTGTGTCATTGTTATAATTTATTAGACGATCAATCATTATTAGACGGATTACTGGCTGTGTGATGTATGTGAACTGTCGTGTACTCGCCGTTTATGTCTCAGGCTTATTAACGATTAGTGATTTGTTAGAGGTAATTTCAGCACTTACTATACAATAGAACGTACAAGTGTCAATGAATCACAATAAAAATCTCCGTTTTTTTTTTAAAACATACTGGAGTTTTTCACACTTACTCACCTCTGAAACGATTTTTGTCGTGCTGTGAGAGCGTTCAAGTTTTCGTAAGTTCAGTTGAATCTTAATGCTTTTTGATTTAATGCTATTAACAGTGGTCCAAAGTTGTTGAAAAATATTTGGCGGATACAATAACGAATCGTGATCAACAAGTCGTGGCTCAGCCACAAACTCGACTGTCGGCGAGTCATTTACATTTCCATCCATTAAATGTTGTTATTCTACCGAAATCGTCTAATTAATGTCTTCCTTGAACAGCACAACATGCCATTTGTATGTTTTTATATATAGATCATTAAAAATATTTAATTGGCTATTTTTTTTGCTGTAATTATACAATATACATATGTTTTATAGTTAATACATTAAAATTCCTCTGTCAAGCAAGACCAATAAATAGCCGTATGTAGGTAGCTATATAGAAAAAAGAACGGACAGTGAACCATTGGATGGAACGCGATCGCTCATCATTTAGCTGCTCATTGTAAAGATCACATAGCGGAAATGCGTGATGAGTAAATTGACCCGGTTTCTACAGATGCAACTGAAGAAAATTGACTTAACCATATATTACAATGAACACAAGCGTATGCTTTTTTACGGATTAGTACGAAATTTTGATGTAAGTGTTAAAATGTTAAAAACTGAATTAATAAACATCAGACTATATGCGAAACGGATATCCAAATTTCATTTTCTTTTTCTTGTGGAACGTGTTTTTGGAAAGATTTCATGAAAAGGAACAGACATCAGTTACAGAAAACTGAGAAACCAATATAAGGCTAGTTTTCTGCCATCGGAAAAGAAAGTTTTGGAAATGTATGTTCGTCTGGCAACGATGTTTTACTTTATATTAATAAGCTTCCCCGAAATCTCTTCTGATACAAATGTACTAAAATGCATGTTGCCGAAAAATGGTTGGTGTTTTTCATATAATGCCTTGTCATCTGAGCGTGTGGCAGATCTGCTTATTGCTCAAAAGAAATGCCATGGCGGTATGGGATCTATCATTGGTCGTAATGTGTTCTTACCATGACCATTTAATACGAATAATTATATAATATACTTAATGGACTCACACATACTCAAGACCTGAGGTCAATTCGACTTCCTTTATATCGACTTTACCAGATTCATATAACAAGTTGTCTATCTGTCACCCAAAGGAAAGAGTAAAACAGATAATATCTGTGACAAGTTTTATTGCATTTAAATAGGGCAATAACTATTTTCGCTGCGATTCTACTATATCAACCACAATCAGAAGTTCCCCTTCGCGTTTACACACAAGTAACAAACAAGACATGAGGAGTGCAGGGTTGATCTAAACGAGGGGTGGATATACGGCTTAATGCAAGAGTCGATGCACTTGCAATGTTTAGACCAAGCTTTTACTCCCAACGTACGTACGTCGCGACAGCTTACTAATATTAGTGTCTGGCGTCTAGACATAAGGGAGAGTTTTATAGGGGGAGGCCCCCTGTTTTACTAGAGTTTTAAATTTAAACAGCTCTTATGACCATTTCTACCATATGAACATTATTTTTGATAAAACATAATCATTTTCGTTGGATATAAATATATACCGAGAGACCGAAACCTCACCAATTGTTTCAGACGTGATGCTCACTCGCTGATGTAACTCATCAACCTTCACATTGATCTTGTAATGTTTACAAGTACTCGCTGGGTGCTCATGGCATGACCGAAAAACTTGGAATAACTTTTTCGTATTATCCATCGTGTCTGTACTTTTATTCACTCTCTTTACTATTCTTTTTACATTTGCTGTACCGGTTCCCAATATATGTTGTAACACTACTTCCGTTACCGACAAAAAGTTTAACCAAATGGTTATTAAAATGCAATAAGAAATCTCTTCCCAACTTCAAAGTCGTGCGTCAGCTAGTCAATTTTATATGTAAATATAGATAACAACTACACAGTTTCAAACAAAGACATCCAACAATCGCAACCGTTGACTAAGCCTCGCAATATTTACAATATGTTCAATAAATACTTTTATGTAGAAATCCTGTCTCCATAAAAATAATATATTGTCGGACCGAGGTGTTTATTGACGAGAGCTGGCTTTGTGTCGAGTCGTAAGTATATATAATACTAGCTTTTACGCGCGGCTTCGCTCGCATTGATAATATATGCAAATTAAAGAAAGAAAGAAGAAAAAGTATCCTATGTTACTTCTAATACCTCCAAGAATATGTGTACAAAGTTTCATGATGATTGGTTCAGTAGTTGTCGCGTGAAATCGTAACAAACTTACATTCTCATTTATATAATAATAGGGATGTGTGTATATATAATGACAATTATATTTTCTTTGACACTTAAATACCACTTTACTATAGGATCTCCACTTTAAAACGCTTCGCTTCAGCTGTCTTATGCTGTGCAGATTAAATCTGCGAATTTCTACTTATCTTGATCTAGAACTACGAGTATATTCAATTGTCATCCGTCCATTGATGTTATATTTTACAAGGTCGAACGTTATTCTAAACTATTTAAAACTAAATTTATCCATTCATTTTTAATTGTATTATGAACGTAACTGATGTTATCGAACACCTTATCGTCTGTAAGTGGTAACCATGACGTGGCGCCAACGACGTGCTGTATCAGCACTAAACAGTAGTACAGCTGTGCCGTGCGCCCCACCCAACAAACGGCTTATTACGAATACATTGACAAAGCTTCCTATTTTCCTGGTAAAAACTTATTACAGATAACGAACGGCTTCCCCGAAATCTTTGACATGCAACTTTTATAAATCGTTAAAAATAATTTTGCTATCTATTTGCCTTGGGTCTCTTCAGGTCTTTGGTCATTTTAGGAATTCAGTGGAGTTCATTGAGTTTGTGAATCACTTTACTGGTCAAGAACAAAGTGGCATAAATCTTTTGCTGACCAATATATCAAGAAGACATCACAATGCAGCACATATCGCTAACAATAGAGAATATTAACAGGTATTAAATGCCTATTGTAGGAGATTGTTGGCAACCTATTTTTCGTCCGTGAACATGAGTAGTGGTAATCATTTGTGAGAATGACTTCACGCAAAATACTATGATTTTATTTGTAGACAATGATGTTAATTTATTTTATGTCATCAGAACTATAGGAGCTAATTAAATATAATACCAAAACCGAACTATTTGGTAATAAAACGCCTGTAAATTTCAAACGAAACGTTACCGAAAAGGCTGTCATGCGGATAATATGATAACCGAAATTGGATTACCAATCCTTAGATCTCGATTTGAGATATTTGGTAACATCTAAACGAAACAAAGGATGAGGAAACAATAATATCGAATGGAGGCAATAAAATAGTATAAGTCTTGAACGAATTGCTAAATGCTGAGCTAAATTGAATAAATTTGCATGGAGATATGGTTTTATCTTTTGTTGGTGCGTAGTTATGGTGTCCGCTGGGGGTATATTAATCTAAAGTTATAGTTTTGTTTTTAAAATTTTCACTTCGGCGTTTAGAAAGAAATGCTTAGAGTTAAGCCTTAAAATGTTTTTAACATAACTTCATACCTTTTTCTACCCGAAGATGTAGTCAGTGGCTGTTAAGCTTCGACTCACCTTTATGTTGGATGGCGAACCTATTGCTATACCGGGCACAAAGTTTTCAGCCCTCGATATTTATCACACATACTTTTCCATATACAAATAATAAGGGTAGACAGTATATAGTCTCTAAAAATCTCTGTGAGCTATGTCATATTACTTCAATATCGTCAGATGTTTGCTAACACTAGTTGCTTAATATCTTTAGTTTAAATTATTTTGCATTCTAAGAGAGGGTATGTTGCAACAATAATTGTGGACCGCATTGTTTTCATGTAAAATGCAATCACAGTCGGCGCCTCGCGGGAGAGTATCATTACTACTATATTTCATTCAAGCACCGCCACTGCTCGTTTTTCCGTGGGAATGCTTGAATACATCGTTTAAACATAATTAGCCACATTATTGTTTGTTATGTCCCTTAATAATGACAATCTAGTGGTTTTTCATGTAGTTTTATTGCGTGCAGAGTGGTTGTTTACTGCACTGGCCGTATGTAAAGCACGCCCATTGAGACGGCTCACGATGGAATTGTTCAGAAAGCGAGCGCAAAACTTTACAGATTTAATTGGCAAAAATAGCCACAGCAACATGTTGAACTCGACTATCTATGTTTTTCATCGTTGTTCTTGTCTCTTCGTTACTTGAGTTTGATACACTCGTTTGAACATGTCGGACCTGTGATTTATCTACAAAATTAAAATGTCTATATGTGTTCATAAAGGTGGAGATTTTTATTCCGTTTTAATTGAACATGTTACATATAATATTATAGCTCCACAAAACTTTGTTAGCGCTATCACTTTTGGCCATCTACCCCACCATATAGGAAGGACATTAGACACAATCATACCGGCTACAAGTTGATATCGGCTGAGTCACAGCATACATACCCTCGGCAGCAACGCCCACTGCCGTACACGGCTATATTACATACATCATACACATATTTAGCCCTTTTAAGTCACATACGTGGGAATAACTAGATTCAATAGTTCCGTGGCGCACTGCCAACATAGCAATCGTGATTGTTATACCCTATAGTTTCATTATAAACCTAGATGATGACAATTTACCAACTGTACCTAGTTTGTTTTCATTAAAGAGCACTGTATTTCAACATTAAAATGTCATAATACATATATATATCGGCTGTGGATGGAGCAACAATGGCAAGCAGGGAGTGAAGGCGATAAATCCGGCACGAGATCGTGGTCCTTCGACGTCGGAGCCGCTGTATTGTTGTGAGTTTTGCAATATTAAAACAGCTTGCACTTTGTTGTGTCTCTGTGACGGTATTGCCAATTGAAAACACTACTACCCTTCACACACACATCACCACCTATAACCAGCCCTGTATGTTTGGTATGGCAAACTGAACTCTACATATTTTAGATTGTCATTCGCTTTGATTTATTGTGGGTTTTCTTCGCAGACTTATTACAAGCATGTTTTTATGCATTAAGCATTATAATAATTTCTAGACTTAAACTGTGTTATTTCCTAAAACTCTCACGGGACCAACAATTAAACGTTTTTTACTTACTCGTACCTTTTAATATTTCATTTATTTTAAGAATTAATTGAATATGGAATGGCGCCTAGTGGTTGATTAAAGTCTAAATAAAGCTCAATAATGATTCTTCAATGAGCGGTGTACAATGCCGCCGCTTTATTACCCACAAATAGCTTTTAACATCACAGATATTTCATAATGGCGCCATTGAGCGCGTTTAACAAATAATTAGTGGCATTAAGTGCGCATGTCGCTTCCCTTAACCGTTTCTCCGGAACTATAAAATTACAGCAGAGGCATGCCGTGCGCTGCCTCCTTGTCCGAGAGCAAAAACACTGGCGAGCTATAAATATGCGTTCAACGACTGATGGACTCTAACAGATTGATGCTGACAGCCGGATCTGATGCGTCAGGATATCGAATGGAACTAATTGTCTTGAGAATTAACATTATTGATGATTTTTTGTTTATTAGAAATATGTTTATGATTTTTCTAATAGTATTGTAATCTTCTATACAGTATGTTAGTCCTGACTGTTAGTAAAGTATCACAAATTACATATATATCTGTGACAGTTCAGTCTTTCATGTAAACGTAATTAACTTTGCCAAGATTTGGTGGATTGCAGCCAACCTTTCGAACCTTTCGAACGGTAATTCCCCGTTGAGAGATTTGCGCAACAAACGGTTTCGAACGTATGAACGCGACCCATTTCGATTAGATCGCTCCTGGAACAATTGTTACCGATCCGATCACGAGCGGTTTCGTAAAGGTGAAAAATAGTTGGTGAATGCCACGGCATGTCATTTTATGATCACGATTTGTATATACCACCCAAATGTCATCTGAATGTGTGGAAACCCGCTTTGTGTGGAGCAGTTGCAACATGTGTTTTAGAAGGTATCATAAACGAACAAGTTTCTTTCTCATTTTTTATTTATAGAGGATCGATCGGCACAGCTGCCGTCAGTTTATTTGCTAAAATCATGACAGCGCAAACGAAAGTCTATTGAAGACTTTTTAGCAAGACTTTACGAATAATTGACAAGTTATTACAATCAATTTAAAACCAGAAGTCATTTGCACTTTCATATCTTTGTACGGTACACATATCATTAGCTTAATAGCTTAATTTCGTCGTTGGCTATGAAACGGCTACGTTATTTCCAGAACCCATAGGTGTTGGCTCAGGATAACGTGTTGTTTTTTTTATACCAACGCACAGGTTACTTATCTGTTATGTGGGTAAAGGGGTAAGTGTGCAAGGTCGTGTTGGCAAGAGATGTCTGGTATTCAGGCCAAAGAGCTACTCTATCCATCATTCCAATTCTTGGAGGGTTGTACGTTTCTTCAAGATAGCTAATTAGCTTTGATAGAAAAAAATCATTGCATATTTTCTCATTATTCGCGTTCCAGTTGTCTTCATTTATAAGAACAAATAAACAAGTGGTTGTGCTGGTTACAGAACGGTGACAGTGTGCAAGAAAGCTTATTCCTCATACACATATACAGAAGTAGAGTTTTTTTTTATGAGATAGGGCAAACGAGCAATCGGGGCACCTGATAGTAAGCTACTAAGCGCGACTAGATAATGATTGCATTGCCGGCATTTAAAATGGGATAGAGAAGGGGTCGTAAGTAGTATGGGAATGGAAGAAGACGGTTTGACTTCCACATACCTCTCTCACTGAACGAAACACGGCATGAACCACTTTACGTCGAGATTCTAAGAGCTCGTGGTAGTAGCTCCATCACTCTACCACTGTGTTCCTTAGAGGCATGTATTGTAGATCCATGTTGACAAACAAAATACGTGCCTACGGACTATTTATACCGAATCCATTCGAACTTGATCTACAAACGGGTTCCCTAAAGGTCGACGTTAAATTTATGTCCGCCATTTGTACGTATTAAGGCGAGACTTAAAGTTTTTAATTAAATTAAAAAAATCACTTTTCCTGTCGTGTGCGCGCAATATTGTTTGTAGTCGATATTTACTGTCATTTAAATTGTACTGATATGTAATTGGTGATATTTATATGTACTAATATTCCAGAAAAGGATGTATGCCAGCTTACATGACCAGTATTTAAATTCACAAGGATATGACGATGGAGTGCATATAATATGCAAAAGTAATATCATTAAATTTCTTTTTTTTTATTATTCCTTTTTCTGCTACTATTTTATGTATCTATAATTAAACACGAAATTGAGAGATACGGCCAGACTAATATTTTATTATTATGTGTGTATATGTATTAGAAATTATCGTGTTGGCTTCTAAATAACTTCAGAAACCGTTTGAAAGTGTAAATTCACTTTGTAAATTTACGTTGTAGAAATATTGTATTACGTATATAATAATAATAATATCTTGGACACAATACACACAGCGCTCTCTAGTTCCAAGCTAAGCAACTAAATGCTTGTGTTATGGATACTAGATAACGGATATTAATACATATATACTTTTCTTTTGTAAATATATACTTATAATACATAGAAAAACACCCAGACACCACACAAATATTCATGTATGTCACAAATATTTGTGCTCGGGTGAATTAGTTATATGAATTCCACTATCAGACACTGCGAATCATGACATCGGCAGTAGATCTCTCGTGAATGTGAGTCAACGAGTTTGAACTTCTCTCATACTATGATAAGGAGACGGAGCCCTTAGCGTACAAATGGGCAACCGACGCCATATGCCAAGCGGAAAACGATCACTCCGTCGTTCTTTTTATGGGTGAGCAGAATCCATAGCAAAAACCAAAAGGAAAAGCAAGTGCCGTTGCTACATCATCATTACATAGTATAAAGCAAAGTCGCTTTCTGTTGTCTGTCCTCTTATATGCTTAGATCTTTAAAACTATTAGACGGATTTTGATGCGGTTTTTTTAATAGATAGATGGTGTCAACGGGGTGGTTTGTATTTATAATTCATGTAGTAAAAACAAAGTGATTATTTTCGACAATTAGCACTTTAATTGTAAAAGCTGTAAAAAATATTTTTGATGCGGAACAAAGTTTGCCGAGTCAGCTAGCATTTAATATTTCTTAAAGCTTGGAGTGGAGTAATTGCTAACATTTAAAAATAAAAACATGCAAATTTTCCGGTAATACTGACAATGTGAACATAACGTGTGGCCTATGCGGTAGGCTCTCTAATTGACATGGACGATCTCGGCAACCACAATCCACCGTGTCGCTTCCTACTCGTTAATGACTTCGTACATTACCTAAAGACATGGGAACAACGTTTAGTGTTCATGCCTTATTATTCACGGTCTGCGCTATTATAACTCCATTAATGAATGACACAGGGGATACTGCCTTTGTTCTCTACGACAATGCTGATTGGGCGTGAAGAATTTGTTAATTAACCAGTCCTTGTAATATATTTTTTGATTTTATTGTAAAATTTTATTGTTTTTATGTGCACTTTCAAAATTGTATATCCAGATTTTTTTTATCTTTTCGGCTAGATGAATAGGCCACATGTTGACTCTATGTATACACCTTATTATAATGTTTATCAAATTAAGGTTTGTATTCAAAAGGCTTACAAACATCAGCGCTTGTTGCTTACCATCAGGTGTCACGTTTGCTCGTTTGGCCCCTTTCCCACAAAACAAAAATATCCGTCACCCGTAATAATGATTACAATACGCTTTTGGTTCACCACGACGGTTACAATAGGATTTAATTTAACTTTACAACAAAATTGATCTCAAATATTGTTAAAATATTAAATGAAAAAAATTGGACAAGTATTGACGACATCTATTTGTAAGCAACCTTTGTTGACAGCGGCCTTAACAAAACACTATTTCAAATTAAAAACTCACTTGGGAACTGAACTTATCATTATATTTTTCGTCATCCGTCCCAATGGCGAATTGGTACTGACAAGTGATTTTCAATTACTTCTTGTTGATAAATAAATAAAAAGAAAATTAAATTTCAAAAGTTGCGAACAAAAAAAAAGAGTTGTTGAAATATTTTCGGTACTTGTAATCTATAAAATTGGTTGCTACCATAAAAAACTCGAAGATCTCGTTTCATAAAAAGTTTTACCGTCTAGCTACAAAAAGTGTTAATGAGTTTCGACATATTATTGTTGCTGGAAATTCAGTTCCGTGATAGAGGAACATGAAAAAAATAAATATTAATTTTTTTAACAAGCCGCAACAGTTTACTATGATTCCAATCATAGACGGAGCGAGATGTGATGAAGTAGATGCCAGATCAATATACCTGCGTTATAGGTGACCAATAAAAGTACTAGATCTGTCAACCCTACTCCCTCTCCCTATCCCTAATTGAGGGATCTATGTAGTCAGAACTGCTAACAAGATCTGAAATATCTTCCTGAAGTGATATATGTAATACTCACCCCGGAGACCTCATGCGAGTCTTATCTAGTTCTCGCCTAGATTTAGCACCTCGTACCTAAAAGTACCTGTAAGCTTAGGTAGCAATTTACGACTACGCTGCTATGCTTCCTTATCAATCCGCAGATTTCATCGTCGGGCAATTTTTTAGTCCAGAATGATTAGAAAGGCTGGATTCTATAATCGCTTACCACCGTCTGATTACAAAAATAAATATTAGACTGTGTGTCTGTTTGTTTCGGCTAATCTCTGAAACGGCAGGACCAATTTTGATGGGAATTTTGCTGGCATATAATACTGATACGCGTACTATATTTTTTAATTAAATAAAAATTAAATTCGCGGGCATGTTTTATTTGTAATATTAATGATGCATCGTATATTTTATGTGTTTTCTTTCATATAAATATATATATATATATATATATATATGTGGTACTGTATTGCATGTGAGCGTATAATTATCGTAAAAATAATTAATTGCCGAGTGTTACGTCAAATGTTATGAGCAAAAGTAAAATATTAATTGTTATATAAGTGGTACTTGTTTTACGAACTAATTAACACAATTAAAAGTTTTCATTGTCAATGACATTTCATCACTAAAACGTGTTAAAAACGTTATTTTATACAAATAAATAATAGCGGTTGTGAAATGTTTTTTTTTTATAATAACTTGGGATCGTAGCTTTTTGCGTAGAACAGTAAGTTGTTGGTATGAGATGCTGAGCCATGGTCGGCGAACTCGATAATTTTCTGTAAGCTAAAACGGGTAATGTAGTTTTGCAACAAATTCCTTAGTACTTGTATATTGTTTTCAGAAAATTATGTGTGATAAATATCGATGACTGAAAACTTTGTGCCCGGCATGGCAATAGGTTCGCCATCTATTCCATTTTGGGACGTAATAAACATAACGGCGAGACGAGGCTTAATACCCGCTGCCTACACCTTCGGGTAACAATGGCGTGAAGTTATGTTATGTTATGTTATGTTACTTGTATGTTTTTGACTAATAAGGGAAATAGTTTTGTCACAATATGACAATACCTAATGCATACCACAGTACCTACTGCCTTCATCGTGGTAATTCCATCAATTCCACAGTCGCCAGTGTGTCTTGCTTCCTATTCATGGACGTGACTAGCTTTTTTTTTCATTGTCTTAACGAAGCTCCCGTGGTGAATCGCTCACCGAAAAAAAAAACCACATTCTTGCAACCGTCGATCATCGGCGAATACATGAATTTGTTTTTTTTTTTTTTCTATCTAATCTATGGTAATTTAGTGTTGCGCCGTATGGTTCGAGTTTGAGTCATTTAAATAAATTGAATTATACGGAATTATTTGCGCTAGAATTTAATTTATAAACAATTTGGTTTAATTTTAATGTAGATTTCAAGACTTCAGAACAAATTGACGGATTCCAGAGTTCACTACCTATTTCAAGAGCCTATTCGACATGTTTAGCAATAGTTTTGGTGTGAGCCAGGATTCGAACCCGCGACCTCTGGATTCATTCCTATGATGTTATTGGTAATTGAATATACTTATATGTAATGAATATATATTTGTACTGGGGAGTAGTGGTTTCTAAATTCGTTTTATTGTCGCAACAGGTATTGCATTCAATTCCAGATGCAAATTTACTTAACTTTATTTTAATGAAAACTTTAACAGTGGTATAGCCAAGCAGTTCGCTGAATGGGCCGGCTCGATCGGTGAAATACCACGACCTCTCAGAAGATCGACGTAGAGTGGCTCATGTCGCATTTCGCTCGGTGAGAGAGGTACCCGAAGGCCCACCCCCTTCCCCATCTTTCCCTATCCCTTAAAGGTCGGCAATGCAACAGTAACACTATATGTGTTGCTGGTGTCCATGGGCGGCGTTGGTTGCTTACCATCAGGTGATACGCCTGCTCGTTTGCCCTCCTATCACATAAAAAAAAACTTAAAAATAATTTATTTTAATAAGGCTAAGACCAGTATCATAATTCATAACCCATATAGAAGGCTAGTTTCTTATAAAAAATCCACATTGAGTATCCAAAGCGGTCCACTTTGAGTATCTTAGTACGAAAACATTTCAAATTAGCAGTGCGGGCCACGGGCAGTTTAGTGCACATCAATGTCTGCCTTGGCTTGGCTGATATGTTCGCACGCTCCAGTTTGTGAATGCATGCATAATTGCATACATTTAAACGCTTTGAAACATAAACGTGGTCATTCAACGCACGTCACAGAGGAACTGAATATATATTAGCTGACTGATTTTAATGTATTTTTAGTTCCAGATACACCTGTCTTTTAATATGCAATCCTAGTCAAAAGCCTGATTTCATGTCAAGACAATATTGAGTATTGCAACATAATTAAACTATACAACTTGACGACAAGCATATCTGAACAGTCCCGTTTTATAATTTACAATAAATAGTGCGTGCGACTGTTTTATCGACATTGCCTACCGCATGCGGCCGCGCATTGTTTTGCTCTCATTTAGCCAGCGATCGTCGATAACACCGGCCGGCACGGGCTAACGATATAAATTTAATTAAACCACCTGTCCGCTACCAGATTATGTTATCTTGCGCGAAATACGCGCGCACACCTTAAAAAATAATGACCACGGTGCATAGATAAAGGAGGATTAATGGGTTATTGTGACCATAGACAGGACGGTGGTGCCCGCCGCGTCACGTTTACATTGTTGCCGCGTCTCAACAACTTTACGAGACATCTATGGTTAATAAAAACCCCTTTAAGAGCCTGTCATGTGCGTTTAAGTCGAGAACATGTTCACTAGAATATGTTCCCTTTCATAGCAATGTAGGTATGAATAAAATATTTTTATGGCCCTTAAATAACATCAACAACAGCAGTTGTACTGAATCCACGTGAAAATGTGAAATTTAATTATAGTTGGTGCAATGGATATAGGTACTGTGTAATTTTTTTTTTAATCTTTTCTTTGGGAGGACTTTTTAGTACATAGAAAAATTTATTATTGTATGTAATTTATGTATGTCTTGTATGTATGTAGTAATTATATGTGCAATTTTGATTGTTCCGTTAAAAGTAGATTATGCAAAATCAACAAACTGCGCGAAGAACTAAATTTATACTAATTATCAAGAATATAACTGTTAACTTCCCATAAACTCTTTACATAAACGACAGAACATGTTTAGTTGGACAATGCTCAATCGTGAACTATACATTATGCGCCTGCGCATTTATTACTATTTGTTGTGCTCGAATTTATTTTCGCCGTTCGCGACATTCCCCCGCCCCGCTCGCCCCACATCCGGCTCCCGTTAATGAGACCCTCTAACCAACAGCGCTCTTTATGTATATTTTAATAGATAAGCTATGTCTTTAGTACAAATTTTGTTCAAAAACGTCACTTAACTTTCTGGTAGTTTCCAGCAGTATCGACAATTTTACTTTATATTGTAAATTTCTTCGTACTAACTGAAATGAAATGAAATGAAATTTATTTTATTAGTTTTCAAAGGTACATACAAAATGGTAAGTTCCCTGTCAGCTGAGCTAGCCGTGGCTGTGTTTCAGCTGACAGTTTCCTCTCCACAAGTGACACAGAACAACTAAACTTAACCTAAAATCCATATATTACAATAATCTAAGAAATGCAGAACAAAAAACATTACATTAAAAACTTTGTCAATTTGTAAAGTCCAGTAAGACAACATCATAAATCAATTGGTGGTTGTTTGTGTTCTGCACTTTTCAGGTCAGAAATAAACAATATGAGACCATCTACAAAGCTGGAACCTTATAATAAAGTATATATCTTATATATACATATATCATACATAGTATATGTGAGATATGTAGATTGTGTACGTAAGTAGTGCATATGTATTGGTAGACACGTTATGTTCTCAATAGTATCACATCCTCCGTCCTTTTGTAGTCGAATTTGTGCAACCATTGAAAGACCACCTTCTTGAATGCATTGTTGTTCAGATCCCTGACTTTACACTCCCTGTCCAACTTGTTGTAAATGTATGGAGCCAAAACCGACCACTGCCTTTGTGCAAATGCTGTTTTCACCCGTGGTATAGGACAGCGCCAATTGCGTTTTACAGAAGGCAGCAAGGCAGGTACTGTTTTTCGGTGAAATTTTTTCAGGATTTCAAAAATATAACACTGTCTTACTGTTAGGACACCAGCTCTTTGATACACGTCAGTAGTGGGGTGTTTAAATGGCAATCTCATAAGCACTTTTAGTATTGCTCTTTGCGCTCTCTCAACAAGAATGAGGTGACTTTTGGCAGCATTTCCCCACACACAAATACAGTATCTAATTAAACACTGACACAAGGCACTATAGGTTTCTATTAGTGTCCTGAAATCAGCTACATCACGTAGTTGCTTAAATATATATATAAGTTTTCTGATCCTTGTTGCCAAAATAGATATCTGCTCAGACCAGTTTAGTTTGTTATCAATCTCTATACCAAGGTACTTAACAGAGGAGACACGAGCCAGTTTATCACAACTACAGTTGGCATCCTTCCTCCTATTGCAGGGATAGGTGTGTATTACGAGGCTAGAATTTTGTGGGTAGGTATGGTGAGATTTGTTAAAACATATGTATTTGGTTTTAGAGGTATTAAGGGAGAGGAGACTATCCTCTAGCCACACTGTGACTTTCGAAAGAGCTACTTGAGCAGTTTCGTGCACCCTATCCCAGGAGCTACCATGGAAAAGGAGGACAGTATCATCTGCAAACATAGTGACATTCATGTTAGGCACACTTATATTGGCTAAATCATTTACGTAGATGAGGAAAAGAGTTGGTCCAAGTGTGCTACCTTGCGGCACACCGAAATTGCAAGTCGCAATGTCACTCTCAAATTCGTTCACCCTAACGACTTGACTCCTGTCAGAGAGGTAGTCCTTAAACCAGTCGAGTACAATCCCTCTAATGCCAATGTTACGCAATCTTGTTAATAAAATTTTTATGGAAACCGTGTCAAAAGCCTTTTGAAGATCTAAAAAAACCCCCAAACATTTATTTCCCTTGTCCAATTGTACAGTCACACTATTTATTAAACTAACAGCTGCGTCTTCAGTTGAAATTCTTTTGCGAAACCCGTATTGATTTATACTAAATATTTTTTTGTCTTCAAGATATGATACAAGTCTTTTATTAACCAGTTTTTCTAGAATCTTGGCCAGCGATGTTAATAATGAGATGGGCCTATAGTTACTAGGTTCATTTTTGTCCCCATTTTTGTAGATGGGACACACTATCGCTCTTTTAAAAATTGACGGAAAAACCCCAGCCTCAATACTTAAATTACACAGATGGGAGATCGGTTGCGCGAGTGACTTTATATTTTGTTTAATTACCTCAGTGCTAATTTTATCCCAACCCGGTGCAGCGTTTGACTTTAGCTCCATAACAATTTTTGCAACCTCAGTAGGATCTGTTGGAAAGAGAGACATGGATCCCATTGGAGAACAGTGTGATTTGGCTTGTTTTGCTAATTCATCCTCACTTGTGCCCATTTTATACAATGTTTGCCTAGCCAATGTATCGCCAACTGATGTAAAATACCTGTTGACCAAATTTAGCGATAGTGAAGGATCATTACACATTTTAAGCAATTCCAAGGGTGGATCTTTGTTATTATTAATGTTGCACAATTCCTTAATGATTTTCCATGTGTTCTTAGAATCTTTTTTATTTTGAGATAGTTTTTGTTGATAATATTGTATTTTTAAGTTCCGAATTATTTTATTACACAGGTTTCTATATTGTAAATATTTTAGTTTTAATGTTATATCAAAAGGCATTCTGTTTGAACTGATAAAATTAAATACAATACAAATATAAATACACAACTTCACATAGGGTTGTAATATAATACATAAAGGCATTAACAAATTTGAAAAAGAAAGTTCTTCAAATCCTTGTCATAAATTAATTTATGGTTTATAAAGCGACTTGATCTGGTTTGCTTAATCAGTAAATGGAAACAAAGCCGAGAGTCTGGTAGTGAACTCGAGCGATTGGAATTGATTAGTTACGCAGCACACTTGGCGCTTTTTGTCTCGATTGTCGAGATGCTTGACCGAACATTTGAAGAGTTCATTTACGTTAGCACATCGAGGTAATGACCGCAAAATTAGTTAACATAATAATATAAAATAGTATCCAAACAGCAAAGTACAAGTACAAACTGTAACAGCGCCTATATACGTTAAATTTCTAGACCCAAATAAACCTAATGAACAAAATATCGCAAACAACTCACTAAAAGTCATTGGTGTGAGCCAGGATTCGCACTCGGGACCTCGGAATCGGAAATTTGGCTGAACCACTAGCTTATTGAGATCTATACGAGAGATGGTCCGATTCAAGGCAAAGCCTCTTGAAACATCCACACAATTGATACGAGCGCTAGCCGAAATAATTTTATATATTTACTAATATGTAATGTTCTTGACAAAATACGATAAGCGACGGTCTTTTTGCTTATCATTTATTTATTTTTTATATTTATATGACACATAACATAACTTCACGCCTTTTGTTACCCGAAGGTGTAGGTAGCGGCTGTTAAGCCTCGTCTCGCCGTTATGTTTACGTCCCAAATGGAATAGGTGGCGAACCTATTGCCATACCGGGCACAAAGTTTTACAGTCATCGATATTTATCATACATAACTTCCGAAAACAATTTCGAAAAGTCATTGGTGTGAGTCAGTGTCTGGAATCGAACCCGGACCCTTGGATCAGAAGCCGTGTGCTGGACCACTGCGCCACCGAGACTATTTATATGGAGAATAAAAATATATAGTTAACGCAACCCATATTTATTTAATTATACTACCTACTGTATTCATAAATATCAGCATGATTATTATAAATAATAATATAATAAGTATGCGGAGATAACATCTGGGTTTTATAATTGGATATTTTATACATTGTAAATTCTATATTATCTATTGTTTTGAAGTAATTTGTATATACAAATTACAGATAAAGATTATCTGTTTATACTTATATTGTATAATTGAAATTTCAAAATAGTGTAGCACGATATCGTTTTAACAGTTCTGCCTTTGTCCACGACATGTGTCGCGTTGCTAGTAGGTTCCGTTCGAATTTTCGCCCAACCTTTGGCCTTTGGCGCCAGTCACGACCAGCGCCAACCTTGGCTGTTGGTTATTGGGAACCAGGTTTCAAATCTGTTGTAGTCTTTCTAATCGTGACTGGTGCACGGCCTTCGGTCGCCGCTCCCCTTTTCAGATTCGCGATACAGATCTGCCGCTTTTATTTATGTTTTATAATTTTATTATCATTTTGTTTTGTGAGAAACGACCTATGAATGAGGTCATGGGATTTATTTAAATTTGTACTTTTGTACCGTCGTGGAATTTCTGGCGACGCTATTTAATTTTATAGTTGAGCTCCTTAGACTATACTCGGTGCATTTAAATGGTAACCTGTAATACCGTTTGCTATTATAGCTTTTTGATAACATCCAAATAAACTTCTTCTTGGCCGTTGGACCCCATATTTAAATTATTTGGAATATCTGTCAAGATTTCAGAATCGTTTTACACTTGAAATTGTTGGCAGCCACAGTCGCAGCCGCAGTTTCGACTCGCCAAATTTGTAAGTCTCTATTAATGTTATAGCTGGCAAAACCTATTGCCATGTATCGGGCATAATTAATAAAGTCGAAGAACATGTGTGTAAGAATCGTGTCTTGTAGGGCCCTCCAGTAAGGGACTTGGCGTGTGAAGTTAAAAGTAATAGACTTGTGAACTCTCTTCTCAGCTTTACTAGAAAATTTCGCAACACTTCAGTTTCACCCATTTTTATATGGAACCGTAACATGATTGAATAAATTTATTGTATATGTCCGAATTCCAACTATTTATTCTACTGACATCTTTTTGTAGTTATTCATTAAGCAAACATTCAACATGGCAACATTGCATTTTAAATAAATCCATTGACATCCGAATTTAAAATTTTAATCGATAAGATAATATATAACATAATTTTTAATGTCTTTAGAGAATATATAAAAAATATCTTTTAAAAAAATCTAAAGCTGTGTAAAATTTGTCGCAAACTTTTGCCGATAAGTAAATATGAGGCCGCAGAACTGTCATAGCAAACATGAGATTGTAAATTCTTATTAAGATTTTCTTACAAAAAAAATGTATGTGGCTAAAAATAAATGGAGGGTCCACAAATTAGTCATTTTTTTTCACAAAAATAAAAGAATATTGTCCGCCATGCCTTAGTTTACTTTACCAAAAAGAATCTCGATCTAGATAATTAAATTAATATGAATTTTATTAATTAATATAAAACCATCCACTGAATTGTAAACATTATTTATAAAATTCGGAAAAAAAACCAGAGAGATACGTTGACCTTGTCTACTATTCGTCGACGACGGTCCCTTCGCGTATCACATTAGTAACGCGTCGAAGCACTTGTAACAAAATAAAAATGTTTTATCTCTTTGAGGTAACCACATTTTAGTATGTGACACAATCCTCACAATTTCAAGAGTTATCTAATATCCTCTATAGACAGGTCGGTAGCTGACATACCGTAATCGGTAGTGCTACTGTACAATATGACGTCTAGTTTTGTACCTAATTTAATCTTGGCAGTTTGTAAAAGGCCTTCCGCGTATATTTAGCGCCGTGTAATTATTCCCATTGTGTGTGCTGTATCTAATTTCAGTATGGGCGTTTAATGGTCCGCTGATTACTGATTTATGCCTACCTACGTAAGTAACTCTCGACGATTCGATCCGGGCCCCCGGAACGCGGACGTAGTTTGTCCGCAAATACGTTTTGACAATAAGGTAGATCTGTCTCACCCGAGACTGTGTCGAACCTTGAACTTTTTTGTTCTTCTTATCCGTTGTGAAATTTAATTATGCTTGATATTAAATATTTTACAAACGGATTGTGTCATTAATGAATTGGTGTCTTGTAGGTTTTTTTTTGGCATGACTCAATATTATTTATAGCAATTTGTTTGTGTGCTATAGATAGCAATAGCAAGCAAAAGATATCCGAACAGCCATTGGTGTCTCTTAAGTATTCTTACCTGGGATCTTTATAACATAAGTAGCACGCTAAACTGTTAGACTATGGATACGACATAGCTTTATGTGAGTTAGTACTTATGATGAATAAGATGCGTCTTGTAGTAACTTTGCCTGCTTATGTTTAGGTACATGTGAAAATCAGGAAATGTTTGGATACGAAACATGAAATTTTATGTATACTTCCCTTGTGTCAGTGGCAGTGTCTTAGTGCAAGTAAGACGGTTCGTTCGTGAGGAGCAACTGTACAACTTCCGCCATATGGTGGACGGTGTAGCGGAGTTAGTTTTACGAGTGGAGCGTGCGTCTCGCGGTCACACTTGTTGGTTTTTATCTAAAAACACCAATGTAACCAGCCGGGACTAGGTACGACTGGACCACACGTAGCACACATGGAAGTTCATTGTATCCTGTCACAGATCACCTGTTTACACCTAACCATGTGTGGTCCGCATCTCAAAGCCGAGGGTTGAACACGAGACACGACTGTCTCTACTACTTTCGACCCTTTTCCTCTCTCACTGTTTGTTTATTTTTTTTTAAACTTGTCTATCCTACTCCATACGTGTTAGCGGATACGTTATAAATAAACTTGGAAATCTGACCGTAACCGGTTTTGAATTACTTCAACATCTAGTAATGCAATTTATCCTTGAGTAATTGATCGTAAACATTTTTTTTTTTCATCTTTCACAGGTAAGGAGTTTTATTGAGCAACATCCAGAGACACAGACACACACACACGACACCTGTTGGAACTCGCGGTCTACTAAGGTAGTGTCAATAAATCGTTTATCCTGAATATGCTATAACAATAACGTCCCCTGTGGAGATAATGCCTATTTGAAATCAAAATTTTACTTGATATTATAATACAAAACCATTAGGCACTTTTTTAATAATAAACTTGCCGCTCTATTACTCGGAACAGTATCTGAATTGGACTTTTATTTATAACCTAAATACAACAATGTAATATTATAATTTATGCGGATTGTTTTTTTTTCTATTCCAAGATTCTATTATAGTCGTACACTGAAACTGGTTTTAATATTCTAGTTCACTAAGACATCATATTTGTGTTTAGATTTGGATCTCACGAGGTATATAAGTTTTTTATTCTTCAAAATCGACCTTGATTATAAAAGGTCATTTTTGTAGAGTGATTTATTGATCGTATCATAAGCAGAACCTGTCGTACATTTGTTTTCGTAATGGCGTCACTAGCCTATTGTCTGTCGTCCTAACCTATTGACTTTTATTATTATCCTACATTACAGCAATGTTTTGATTTAAATAATAATATCTTGGACACATTTATCATATCTTCCACCATAGCATATTTTAAATAACAATGAGAGATTTGAATCATCCTTGACCCAATCTCAGAGCACCTGTCACGTGTCCTTCTTAAATGGACTTGGGCCGTCGCTATCTCGAGAAACAATAGGCCCTAATGCCGCCGATGAGCGAACAATAGACGCTAATTTCGACTGATCATCACCATGCACCCGCACTGGATACATTCATTGTTGCTATAAGAGATGAGTTTAATTACCGTGCTTTTTAAATGAATATAAAGAGAGACCTCTAAACAAAATGCATCAATAATTGAGGTCGCGCAACGGGTATGTGTGGTACAAAAAATCCTCAATCAAGGTTCCTTTTCTTTGCTCATCGAAAACGTTCATCACAAATATGATGAAAATATATACTGATTATACGCTCGTATAATTTACAATAATAAAATGGCCCATATATTCTCCTCGGTGGTAAATATTAAATGATCTTCAAGTTGAACGCTAATAATTACAAGTTCTACCGAATTTCCTGTGCAATATATCCAGCGGACTGTCATTTTCTGATAGCGTAATTGGTAACCGATCATGGTGAAAGCACGAGACGGGCAGTCTGCAGCCGTTGCTCGATCATTTTGCGTCACAATTATTTTGTCCCCCCCACAATCGTGCCATCGGCCGACGTTGCCCGCCAACACCTATTGTCCAAAATGAAATCCAATCCAGTTTTGTGTATTATGCCGGTTGCTAAGCGGGTTAATTGATGTTTATAAATCATCGCAGTCACGCTTGACCAGTTTATAAAAATAAAATTTATTTGTCATAGTTTCGTTTTGAGTATTAAATTGCTCAAATTATCGTTTAAAACATACAAATCTGCACTTTCACGCGATTAAATTATTTTTTCGGAATTAGTTCCAGTTTCCACTTAAAAACGTTTGCTAGGTACCTAATTTTATGTTCCTGCTTGTATTCCCAAGTGAAACTCTGGTATTCCCAAGTCCGATAAAAAAAAAACAGACCTTGTTTTTGATTCTTTTTTGTACGTATACATTTCGTAATGTTATACTTTATCCTTAGCGTCAAGAGTAGATACCGTTACAGTAAAGTTATTTATTTGTCCACGTTGTCTCTCTAAATAAATTTGTTTGTCTGTATGTGCGTGTTATTACCGCTGTACCCGCTGTTCCGGTGACACAGTAACTCGGCCATAAGTCAACTGGTTAATCTGATGCAAATTGCTTTTTTGGCGTTTTTTTTGTTGTGGTTGTTGTCAGGCGATATATCGTTACAAATACATGCAACCTTTATAAGAAGTATTACTTGATAACGGTACATCAGATTGAAATCGAGATCCAGATTTATATACACCGTAGTCCGAAACGTTGTATTATAAGATACACTGATATTACCTTTGATTTTTAACAATTGTACGTTATATTTTACGATAAGATATCTCGGTTCATGAATATATTAATATTACGAATGTTAATACGCAAATATCCGGAATATACAATTGCTAATGTTTCGGGATGACGGTGACAATTGTTAATAATCACACCGAAAGCTGTTTTTTTTTTTTTATTAAAAGCAATATAGCCCTTATTTAATACGACTGATTTTCACCCATGACATGGCTCGCGTCGATTCCTATAAATACCAATAAATAGTTTTGGAATGTCATTAGTTTTCATTTAATTCTCTCACAATTGCAGCTCCGACGTAGGTAATTCAGTAATGTGACATTCAATTTCTCAACGTAACATTACAGTGTTTATTTTTAAAACAGAATAAATTATTCAACAAACTCACAATTACTTTCTAGTACTTTGAGTCAATATTAAACACTCAAATAATAAAACAACTTTTGCATATTTAATACCACTTTTCTTGTCCCCGACGCGCGACGTTTCTGACAGTTTTAGAGTTTAGAAGCCTCCATGGTCACGGGCGGACTCACACGACGTAATCCGCAGTAAAAGTCTTTTATTTATTTGAATATTTCTCTAACATATTTTTATATTTATTTATATCATAAAGGAAAATAATAATTTGGGTGCACTTTCTTTTGCAATTGAATATTTTATTTATATTTTATTTAACAAGTTCGTTTTCGTCAATTTTTAGAGTGACGTTAATATTTACATGCACAGAATAAATTATCTTTTATTTTCTTAATACTTTTACGGCTTTAGGTATAGGCAATGTTTTTTTTGTCTTCTGAATGAGATATTTGGCAGTAATACTGCCAAATATCTCATTCACATCACATCACAATCACATCTAATATGCGGCAGACCTGTTATGAAGGTACAAAAGGATAAGTCATTTATGTGGCCCAGGAATCGAAGAAAGGCCCAAAATGTAACCACTAAACTCTCGTAGAGTTTCGATATTTATTAACTTTTTTCGCTCGATAATTATGTACTCCCATACCATGTTTGAGTTAAACGTGTAAAATACTACATACTAAATGGTCTACTAGTTACATATATTATCTATTAAACAGAAAGCGTAAACAATTTTCTATAAGCGGCCAATAGTTGGATGTAGTTTAGCATAAAATTTACAAGCGCGTAAACTACCATCTGTGTCTGACAAATATTTTTATTATTTGCCCGACTGGCTATTTGTTGAATTCAATCTACTAACCTCGTTAGGGAAACTCGTCGCGCCAATCGTTGCTGCTGTTTTGAATATTTGCTTCGTTAAATGGAACGGAATATTTGTTTAAATGTCATTGTTTTGAATTTCGAAATGTCATTTTGTTGGTTTTTTTTTATGACATCTGTAGTTATGACTTTTGGCCAATAGTTTTGTTATAACTACTTCTTCTCTTCTTCGTTCATTCATTCTTGAACTGTACGGATCCGCTGTTTCGTCATAGACAAAACAGGATGGATGGTATTAGGTCAGTTCTAATATGAGCAATTAAACAGATTTGAGTTGGTCTCATTAGCTCTTGAAGAAATCTTTTGCCATAAATACAAATCTCCCTTACCAGTACCGCACATATTCTCGTCTATCCTCTACCTAGTCTTATAAAGTTTTTTGGTTTATGTTCGATCTATGTGAATTGTCAATAATGTCTAATAATAATGAATATAATATACAAATATTTTGTATAGCTAACTAGCGGTCACCCTATGCATCCAATTAACATTAGTTTACCAACAAATGAACATGAAACTAATGTGTGGAAAATAAACATTGGTCTTGACACACCCAATAAAATTCTTGAGCTAATGGCAACACATTTGCTTACACATCTCTGCTTATCCGTCTGTCCCATATGAGCATTGCAATTCTCTAACTGTCACCAGTTTTATTTGCATGCCACTTTTGACAGCTCGCTGCGTCAAGCTTAAGTTAAAATTCATTCTTTAGCCGAGAGTCCACTCGAGTCGGAGCACCCACGCTTTACGTTCTTTTATAAATACTTGTTTCAAATAGAATATTTATGCAGTCTTAAGAGAATATGGCACTTAGCTTTTCAATCCCAACTAATGAGATAGTAAAATCAATCAAGGTATGGTTTAATTTAAATAAATCTATTGTTATTATTATCACATGGCGTCGACATGCGTTATGGGTCGAATTTCTGTCATATCAATTGTTATCTTTAAATCATTTTCGGAAATTATTATTAGTACGTAAACCTAATTAGTACTGAATTTAATTACACACGTTATGTTTAGTTATTTAAATTTAATATAAAGTTGATTGGATATCAACCTTGAACTATGAAAAAGATCTTCTAGATTTTTTAATTAAAGAATGTTCCGCTTTTTTTGTTATTCTTCATTAAGAAGTGACATTGCATTTCAATGATGTAATATAATGTCAGTGACATACACACAATAATTGGCAATCACGGTCGTTCTTGATGGCGTTTTAAAAAACCAATCAAAATGTAATCATTTAATTAATTATAAACTTATGTATGTACGATTGATGATGAATGTCGTGTGAAGGCTATTTCGTTATTGGTCATTTCAATTGTGGACGTAGCAGTATTTTCAATCTGCCTACCGCATCCAATGAATTCCGTTTTTTTTTGTCAACATATTACTTTTAACTTTTACAGTAAAACACTGCACCGATTAGTAGTAGGTAATATAGTTTTATTCAATAGATCATATTTAAAATTGTCATAGCAGCCAGCTTATAGCATAGAAAATCCAAGGAAGAATTGCGCTTTCAAAATTACATAATGAATTTTTTAATTCTATCTGACACCCGTAACACAGTTTTATCTGCGGGTCAGAGAATTCCATTGCCATTTTGGTTTTCATAATAAATTTGCATTTCATTTTGCTATCCCAATGAGAGATCCAATGATGTCTGGAGAATCTGTGAAAGCATAACTATTTCAAAATTGCACTGTTCTAGAGGCTCTTCGAGTCTTGAAGTATGTAGCAGTAGTGGAATGTATAGTACCTCTAGAGAGAGCGATCACACCTCTCAAGGGCTCTTCGCATTGTCCTGCAGATTCCACCATGCTCTTGTATATCATCAAGTGGACTTGATTTTGTGATCGTTGCGTCATTGAGGGTTGATATGAACCTATCCATAGGTCCTATGCCAATGTTATTATGTATCTTTGTTATTATACTTTAGGTGAAGTTGGAGGATATTTCGAGGATACAGGATAGGTTAGGTTTTGAGTTCACACTCGTTGTAATGTCTCTGAGATCCAGCTTAATATGTCAAGATAAAATCAGACCATAGCCGTCGGCCGGTAGCTCAAGAGATGCAAACTTTAACAAAGTTTTCACTGAACATTATAAAGTAATATTATCAATTTCACTTGTGTGTTTCGTATTTGTATACCCTCAGAATGAAATATTTAACCAAATCGTTTCTCGAAAACAAGGGATAAAATTATTTAAAAAAGAAAACTTATTACTTGTAATTTTAAATAATTCATTAATAAATTTGCACAGGTATTTTTCTCACATATTTGTTTTTTTTTTTACCAACCATATATTTGTACATATAAACAATTTTCCAAGTGTATGACTTAGGTAACACAAAGACAGTGACCTAGTGATGACCTTTATATAATTACAATTTATATTGTGACCCCAAGATCACATTCTACTAATCAAACACAGTCTTATATAATATAAAATATTGTTCTTACACAAATAAATATATACACATTATTGTTATGTTTCAACAGTTTTATTTACTCAAGTTAAATTATCATAGCCATATTATAATATATAACATACTTATAGTAAATAGATGTTATTATACCTAATCAGTGTTATTCCATCACATATTATTATTTTCTAAAAAGTCTCGGTGGCGCAGTGACTAGCACCCCGCTTCTGATTCAAGAAGTACTGGGTTCAAATCCTGACAGACACCAATGACTTTTCGAAATTTTCGGAAGTTACGTGTGATAAATATCGATGACTGACAACTTTTTGCCCGGTATGGCAATAGGTTTGCCACCTATATTCCATTTGGGACGTAGACATAACGAGGCTTAATAGCCGCTGCCCTACACCTTCGGGTAGAAAAAGGCGTGAAGTTATGTATGTTATGTTATGTACTGGAACAAGAAACTAGGGACGTGGTCACTACTAGGGGCTTTACTATTCGTAAAGGAAAAGTATTGTCACAAGGGAAAGATGGCATTTTTGAAAGATTTGTCAAAACATGCACCTCCATGGGGATAAACAAGACTTAAAAAAAATCATCCTCGCTTTACGGGATACTAGATGCTGCCAGTAGTAATATCCAGAACAGATTGATTCCTTTGAAAAATATATTTGCCACTTTGTCAGCGTGAATAATTTAAAATTCAGCCATGTCGAATCAATGATAGGAATGTCTGCTCTAAGTTGCTGAGGACACAGGCAACAGAATCATCCTTCTTGGATCCGGACCTCCGCCAATACCTTTACCGTTACCGATTTTTAATCTTAAAGTTAATCTTTTGAAATTTTATTAAATAATTATTATTATTACAATTATAATTTGAATTGTGGGAAAGACGCATAAATCACAATATCCCGTTGCTTCCCTAAAGACGAGTCGTGCGTTTAAGAGACGATAAAATTGGTCATTGTCATAGTTCGCTGATTGATTTGTGCAACAGCTGTGTACAATCACGGAATCGCACCTAGGGTTGTCAAACGTACCGTCTCATAAATATATTTAACTTGACAGATAATAAAATTTGTGAAAGACCAGTTTCATGTCATTAAGCTATTTATTTAAAAGCATCTTCATGTTCTTTCTGGAGACTTAAGAACTTGATCACACTACTTGACCACGCCGATAGGAGGATTTTCGGGAAATATTTAATCAAAACGGTCTTATAAAAACCGCGTATTCTTTCTAACAGGCAATTGCTTTTTATCCATAAAGATAAAGAAGAATTGCACCTACGTTTTTCATCCAAAATGAGTTTGTTTGCTATAATTTCATTTAAAATAATAATTTTAGACAACCCTACACGCCTAAGTCCTGTTATGTAAAACCGTGGGACGGTCTGACTGCCCGCTGGGCAATATGTGCGGTAATCGTTCGTGAAACAACCTAAAAACATTGGCTTTACTTGGTGTGAAGTTTTTCGCTCACTTATGTGCGTTTAAAAATTATCTTTAGCTTGTTTTGGCTTCGAAGGGTATTGTGGAGGTTACTAAAGGTCATAGAGCACATGGTCTTTCAGTTGTTTCAATCATATTCCGAATTGATATTTGATGTTATTTTATCTCCATTTCTGATCACATTTATTAATAATTATTTTGTCATTATCATTATCGGGACTTAATTTAGGCACATGAAGTGTGTTGCTTTGACAATTTATTTTTAGTTTTTATAACATCCAAATCCTTGCATTCGATTTCTTTAATCATTCAAATCTCAGAAAAAATAGTCTGCCGGTTCAACTAGTAACCTCTAAAAATCATTATATCAAACCGAAGTTAGTACCTTATCTACAAATAAATGAAGATTACATATCAATTGGCCGAGCGGTAAAGCATTGGTATTATTACACTAATATTTTTAATTTACACACACGCACCATACGTTAAAAAGAAATAAAAAAGAATATACTGAATCGATATTTTTATT
Organism: Euproctis similis; assembly: GCA_905147225.2. Classification (NCBI taxonomy): domain Eukaryota; kingdom Metazoa; phylum Arthropoda; class Insecta; order Lepidoptera; family Erebidae; genus Euproctis; species Euproctis similis. The sequence continues at coordinate 2,878,382 of LR990116.1, read as the reverse complement.
TTTAGTCGCTCTACTCGCATTCTGCTTACCAATTATAATTATAAGTTTAAAAGTACGTCGTCTCAATTAACTTGCATTATCATAAAAAAAACTAAGGCCGCTTATAAATATTAAGTGTTGTCCAGAATAGATGTTTTAATTAAGGCATCATTAGCGTTATTTTTATTCGCGAATACACTGACAGCATTCCACGATCTGAGAGGAATATGTTATATAGATCTATCGTGATTATCGACAACATTGTTTTATTGTTTTAATACATCTTGTTTAGCATCTTGTTCTCAGTTTTCTGTCTCCTTCTAAGATTAGGCAATAGCAGTACTGGTTTCTACTATTTCTTTCCCACGGGACAAAAGACATCCTTGATCTTCATAGAAATGTGTAAATATTGGAATTTTCAAACTCATAACAATCGCTGTACCATGTACTAAGATAATATCTATACGTGATAATTGTTACTTCGCTTAGTTTTATGGCATTTTGTGCATTTTGTATGGCAGTTTGTGTATCATTTTAAATACTGTTATGTATAAGCAAGCACTAACACTACATTGTAGGATTACGCCTTAGCAGGAATGCAGTACTACCACATGAGAGAATAATTACTTTTTACATATTACAATCGATGAGGACTCGATCCTTCGATGTTATACCTACGAGTTTTAATTACGTTAAAAATAAAGTGTTTCAACTATGTGTGTCCTTTTTAAAACCATTTCGGAATTTTTTGCTCCACAACTAACAAATTAGAAGCAAAAAATCTAAAGATACATCGTCTGTTATTATTCTTGACATGCTGTTGCATAATAATTGTTGTGTACCTACTCAACAGATTTATCTCACATTAATGGAGATGCTTCAAAATGGATGTGAATCGATGGATGAATATTATCTCAAAGGGATTTGTAATTATATCTTCCGTCCGAAATATATATTTCACTCTATTATGTTTCATCAGAAATAATTGGCGTCCGTCCTGCGGGCTCCGGGTTTAGTGTATCGGCAGTTCGGAGATTTACTGCGTCCGCTCACGCTATCCTCGAATTTACAAATTTCACTCGCAAATTACCGTCGTCGTGAAGCGCGGACGAGCAGTTTAAAATTCACTCAGACCTCGTGATATATTATGTCATAATGGTGTTTATGATGTTGTCATAAGCAGTTCATTTGTAAATTCTGCAATATAGGTACTCCTATATAAAATTAATGGCCTTTATTAGATCATCAACTTCACGCCAAATCATCCCATGCGGGGTAGGCAGAAAGAACAGAGCGCCATAAGGCATGATTCTTACACGCCTCACTCGCTTCGTTGACTTTCATAACTCTTTTCAGGCACCTGCGTCGATTTTTGAGGCTCCTAACATCACCTTCCTCCAGAACACGTTCTATTTGGTCATGGAATGTGTGTCTTGGCCGTCCTCGACTCCTACATCACATCCATCCGCTTTTGCAAAACAAAAATCAAACATAACACTAAAAACTAACAATTTAAGTAAAATTGTATGAAAAAATAAACCATTTAAGCCGCAGTTAAAGAAAAAGATTATCAACATTGATTTTATTAATATAATATTGATTAATAGCTTTTTATAGATATCCAAATTAATAATGCGCTAACAACTCGACAAGTACAGCACATTGTTAAAGGATTTCTGCAACAAATTAGACTTACATCCAAAGGTGCATGCATAAAAGTAATTAAAGATGCATCAAACCCAGCGGGATCCCGTGAACATTGTTGGTGAATTCTCAGAATGTTTACTAATTAATAAACAAGGCAACGGTTTAAGCATTTTCTTTGCTTTTGTAAAAAAAAAACATATTATATTGAAATTACCTTGGTCTATCAGATAACCGGAATAGCTGAGGTTCCTGTCTCGCAAGATTTTGAACCGAAAAAATACATTTTAAATCAGTAGTATACCAGGACCAGTCAATGGATATTGAGAATCTGTAACAAATTGCATCCTCGAGCTTGAACTTGCTTTTGTGCAATAAAAGATATTTGCCAATCTAGAAGCCTCAAATGTCCCACTTATCACACTTATAACGATAAGCGGTCATTTATTGTCAATTCATTCAATCAGCACAGCGCGTTGTGTCTTGCCAATATTGGACCGTGTCGTGGTTTGCTATGGTATTAGTGTTCTTAATATGTACATATTTTTATTAGCAGATACCAATAACAATAAATCCCTACAAAGTGTTCACATCTCGTGCAGTGAACATGCCGGACGACAAAGAATCCATCATGGAGATAAGCGGCCCCTTTGTCCCTGTACTGAACCTGAGCTGGGTGGCTGGGTTTCAGGTGAAATATTAATAAACAAAGTGACCACATGACAAATTATGTATATGTTAGTTTGCTGTCCCATCGACCATATTACCAGATTGAGATACGCAACTTGTGCGGTACAAGTTAAGAGAGATCGGACATACAGAACACCTATGTAGGGGTGAAGTTTCGCTCAAAGGTCTGCTGTCTGACCACTGATGACTGTTTGACATATAAGCAAATAAAAATATACCTTTTGAGCTAGGAAAGTATTCATGATAGAACAATGAAAAAGGTTCGAAAAGTTTTTGCTACAACACGCTAGCTTAATACAACAAGCACAAAATTGGAAAAGCTGATGCTGGTTCTATTCTATGTAATTAGTAGCTCTTTAAGTTTTAAAACAAGCGTGTTTATTCAATTTAAAAAAAAATAATTATATACAAAGCCGAAATAGCTTTTACCGAAACTAAAGATCGCACGCATACACAACTCGCAATGACGGGTGTTTCTGTTTTAAGACAATTGAAAAACAAAAATCTTGCGTAAATCGCTCGCCATTCATCACTCAAGTGCGACGTCAACGTAATATATGCGCGTGCGCCGCCAGACGAACCCCTCGTTTTTGTGAACTCCACGCAGCGTAGGTGAGGAACCTTTTTATTTTCATGTTACCATTCGTAATAGACCCACGGTTACACGGGGACGCCCAAGCAACCCATTGTCTTACGTGCCCGATCATTTTATTTATTTTGGAAAGTTTAATTTTAATGTAGACTGTGTTTTTGTATGTCTGACTGGATACTGCGCAGTAATTAACACAAGAATATTGGGGATGTACCAAAGTCTGTTTTCAGAACGTGATTCTGGTTTTTATTTTGTTCGTTTGCTCTGAATGAAATTTCAGTCCAGATTTGTTTGGAATTCATTCGCGTCGGTCCCGTTCAATAATGATTGCCCTGAAACGGTCCAGAAAGCGTTTCGTTTGGCGTTTTTATAGAGGAATTTAGTTTCAATCAAGATGGAATTGAATTGTGATTTGATTGCCCAATTTATAGGTTAACACGGGTGAAGTTGTTTACAAATCAATTTTTTGCGTTTGACCGCATTTGGATAGCGTTTTCCAGGTAAACAGATAACGGTGTGATTGTACAGAATCTTCTTGGAAAGAATAAAGTCCGTTGCTTTAATATCTAGACACTGTTTCTTAAGGCGTTTCTGAGTGCAATACCTGTATAAAAAAATGTATTGAAAAATAGAAATCGAATAATAATAAATTATACAACAGTGGACATGTAAAAAAGGCCGAGGTTCCCACACAAGAATGGTTTTGGACCATTTTGGAATTTCGCTAGTGCTGGGGCTTACAAAATGCACATTAAAAATTATTTATTTAAAATGTTATGCTTATGATTTTGTCCATTCGGGCACTCTAACCCTTTCAACGAATCAAACTTGCATACGTATATATCTATATAATCTCTCATAATGTTGGTAATGTTATGTCACTGTAGTAATATGTATTTTTAATCTTAATATTAGTACCAGTAAAATAGACTAAGACCAGACATCATCTTGTGAACCACAATTCGAGCTTTACACAACTCATCACACTTTATCATCTATACGCTTTTCAGCACTTTATTCACAGTTTATATTTATCGAGTCGAGTCATATAACCTTATTATTTATTGTGTACATGTAAATCGATTTCTGATGTCTATCGAATATCGATATTTGTCAGAACTTTCTCCTCGATACAACAACGCCTCTCTCGAACACTCCGATATATTTAATATTGTACATTACCGTTCGTGTTTGTTGTCTTTTGAACGTGTCTCTGAATTCATTATCCGGTTGTATGATTGCGCCAACTTATATATCTATATCATGTTTATCTACAATATCAACGATAAAAGCGGTATTGCCAACTAACATATTATCTTATAAATTGGTACATTTTTTGTAGTTTTGTGATTCAACTACACCTTTTGTGGAGTTAACCAAACATTAACTAAATCTGTGTCACAGAGAATCCCAATCAATGGCACACAGTAGGGTGTATAATGTTATCGATATTTCTTCTGAACTGACATTTTTGAAGTGATTTTAATATTCGATATAATTTTATAGTTCAAATTGAATCATATTCAAAAACAGAATGGTCATGGCTATTGGTTTTTTGTTTTGTCTTTAATTCATCCTTTCATATAACTCATCGCTTGTCATCTTTTCTTGTCAGGAGCTTCTTTGAATTACATCTAATTATTTTCCTCATTTTCGGCTTTTCTGCATTTTCTGATCAAAGATATTTTGCTCACTAAACACTAACACTATTCACAATATTAAAATAAAAAAGTATTTCAGATAATAACGATATTATATATGGAACCAATTACTCCCACTAAACTATGAGGTCTTTTTTTATAAAAAAAAGCCTGTCCTCTGCTCACGAGACCTGTTGTGGGTTGCTACGAGAGAAAAAAAAATGAGTAGCATTACATTATCTTGTTAAATGTTCAGGTCACATAACGGTTATTATGTTCATATTTCAAAATTAACGCATACCTAATATGTATAGCGTGTTCCCTTTTCTTATTTGTTTGGTTCTACTTCACTTTTAAAATAATGAGAAAATTCCAATTCTTTTATTATTAACTCGAAAACCGGGCAAGTCATCATTTATCAGTGGAAATTCTAACGGTCGTCCGTATATTTGAGAACCGGTCTCATTAGCATTTTTCGTACGCATTCATTCATTCACACGCCGGTCGGCTCACTTTGTACGATCATGGCCCAGATAAACCGACTTGCGTTTGTCGCCGGTGTATTTTACGATGTGGGAAGAATATGAGTTTTCATTAGTTTTTAATGTAATTTTTGATAATTTAATGTAATTTATTATCCAGATTGGTTTGGTATTTGTCACATTCTTTCGATTTTAAGCTTGGTTTTGAATTTTTTGATGTGAGGCTGTATAACTGTCAACGAATTAAAGACGAAACAAGTTTTATTGGATAATTAACGAAAATAGCTTATATGTTAATTGATATTTAAGTATATTGCAATATATTATGTGAAATGTTATGGAGTAATAAACTCTAAAATTACTGGGTTATTATTAACTTATCCATATTTCAAAACAAAGAACCAGACGTACCGTACTTGGCGATGAAGTGTGCACTCTCATTTTGATGTAGTAAGTATACCTTCCTACTCCATATATTTCAACCGGATAAATATTGCTCGCTTGGATCCAGTTCATCGTCTATGTTGTGAGCGTAGTCATTAATTCCAAGATTAATTGTAATTAACAAGTAAAACATACTTACTGTCATGCATAATTAAATCAACAGGAAAACACTTTATATAGCTGGTTATATGGGGAAATCCGTTGTGTCCAAGAATGCCATCTAAATGTGTGGATTTGCATAGTGCATTTGACGATATATTTATTTCTTTCACTATGTAAATAAAACGCCATTACTACGCCAAACGGCAAGTCAGCAAAGGTGGACCTACCACCATCAATTTAATCCTCGTGGTGCTTTGGTAAAACTACCGACTGCTAAATCGAGGTTGGCGGGTTCGATCTCCGACCCGAGTACAAATATTAGTGTATTGGTCCAAGATATTATATTATTATTTATGTTATGTTAGAGAAATGCCAGGTCAAAGAATATGAAAACGATTATAAGAGAGGAGTAAGCGGAATGAAGAAAGGAAAGGAAAGTGTTTGTCAGGATAACATAGCAAATGAAAAGAGGTAGTCTCTGCTCAGCCCCATGGGGGGAATAAGGCGTTATCTTATGTATGTATAGTTCTTTTCAAAGGTACGTGCATTTTTCTAAGCTCACAGTATTGTTATGCGCGATCACGTACGGATTTTGGTCACGCCGCATCCAAAATGGGTTTATCGTAACATGGACATCGCGTGCTTGTTGTTCGGGGCGGCAATGAACTTGCGACGTGTTTGATATACATGCATGTTGACTATGCGCATGTTGCCCAAACAACATGACACTGATGGCACATAACATGAATGAGTCATAAGGTGGCAAATTGAAGTCTTTCAATATTTGACTAAAAGTTTTTGATTGTTTACGACAAATCGAAAAAAGGGGGTAAATGCATTTCTATTGCATTTTCTATCGGATGTGTAACCTCAGCACCGGCACCGATCTCGCAATTATGTGAGAAGTGTATTTTTTCTCTCCATAGATGAAATAGTCTCGGTATTATATGGTCTCGGTGGCCCAGTGGTCTAGCACACGGCTTCTGATCCAGAGGTCCCGGTTCGATTCCTGACACTGGCTCACACCAATGACTTTTCGAAATTGTTTTCGGAAGTTATGTGTGTATCGATAACTGAAAACTTTGTTGCCCGGTATGGCAGTAGGTTCGCCACCTATTCCATTTGGGACGTAAACATAACGGCGAGACGAGGTTCAACAGCCGCTACCTACACCTTCGGGTAACAAAAGGCGTGAAGTTATGTGTTTATGTAGATGAAATAGGATATCTTTTTAGAATTAACAAGTAGGGTGCTTTTTATTTTTGTAATCTCAAGTCGGCGTAAAGTAGCGTTTATTTTAGAGAACGAATGAAAGACATACCTATAATTTTAATTACATATTTCTGTAAATCCTTAATTCTTCCCGATTATTCTCTGGTTATTCTTAAAATGAGTTTTCAATTTCTACAGTTTTTTTGTCCATCTGTAAATCACCGCGTCTCGCATGTAGTGGATATTAGTTATTGAAATATGAATTTATACTTTATTAGTGCCATAAATCTAAAAACCCCCAAAGGGGACCCGAAATGAATTAGTGACACTGTTAGTGTAAAGATAATTAACTGCTGATTGTTGATTGTTATTTATAACTTTAGTAATAATTTTTTTTTTGACACAATATACACAGCGCCCTCTAGTTCCAAGCTAAGCAATTAAATGCTTGGGTTATGGATACTAGATAACGGATATAAATAAATATATACTTTTTTTTTGTAAATACATACTTATAATACATAGAAAAACACCCAGACACCGCACAAATATTCATGTTTGTCACAAATATTTGTGCTCGGGTGGGAATCGAACGTACCTTATTGCTTCAGCCGGTAGTTTTACCAATGCGCCACGAGGCCCGTCATTATAATAATAATTATAATTGTTAATAATAATTATTAAAAAATTGTAATAGGTATATCAAAAACAGTAATGATATTTTTAAACCAGGAAGTATTTTTTAGTTTAAAATTAATTTTATTGGTCATTGTTAGATACAAAAGAATTGAAAGGTCGAAGTGCAATGCGGTTCTTTTTGGTATGTAATAAAAATTAAATTTAAGTTGAATGCCAAAACGTATTTTTGGTTCCTGAACATTCGCGTCTTAGGCTCTCGTTAAAAATCTACTGCATGAACTGTTTCTTTTGAACTATGTGTTTGTTCAGATGTTCTAGTGAATTTAAATGGTGAATCAATACAGATATTGAATGTTTGTCTATTTCATATTGCTGAACCGCTTACAGTACAACATTGCTATTGTTTGCGAAGCTTCCAATTGACGGTTATATACCTACATGGATTACACAATCAACTGATCTTAAGTGACGCAAATGGCCGAGTGGAGAATTTCTATATTTTTCTGTTTTCCAACTTCAATTTTCCCCAGCTAGAAAGAAATCCAACCAAAAAATTCCATCCGACACAATTGCCGCTGCCCATCTCTACTAATATTGAGAGCGTAAAATTATTAAACCAATATATATGTATTTATTTCAAATTAGATCTCACTTGTTCAGGTAATAAAATGTGGTTCCTAGTCCGAAGCTGTATAGTGAGGTGTTTTATACGATTTATGCACTAGAAATAGACTTGTACACAATGTACATCTTACACGGCGAGTGCTTGTCCGACATTGAAAAAAAAGCTGTATATTTAACTAGATATGTAAAGAAATCGTGCAATGCCAAGAAGCTGAGTAGATTCAAAGTAAAGAGCTATGCTGGTTTCACGTATATATAAACATTTAAATGGTATCTAAACCTTTTACCATTTTTGTTGCTATATTGGTGAAAATACGAATAGTACGATTTTTATAGAACTTATATTCACTAACTACCCTTAGGGAATTCAGTGGCGCATTGTTAGATATTGTGTATGGGACAGGAAAGTAGTTTAGTAAAAGTTGTTTGGTTAATATACTCAATTTTATGACGAAATATTCCAGACATACCAAAACCTGCCCGGTAAGAGGTTGCATGTAATGTGGACATAGTGGAGTTCAATAATTTTCAACACGCTGTCCAAAATGAACTATTCACATTTTAAACAGGAACACTTCGTAGAGGTTGCGTTCGCAAATCCCGTTGGCAGCAAACAAAAAAAGTTAGAAAAAAAAGAAGGTTAAAAACATATGCGTTCAAAAGCACCGTACACCGCAGTTACACGCTCAATAGACATCGAAATCACTGTTCGGTATGAAATTTCATCGTAACAATTTTTTTTCTCTTCTCGTTCTGAAATCATTTCCGCGGTAGAGGGCGTTGACCGCATTGTTGAACGGTTGAACCCGGGGGTTCACGACCGGAGGTGCCGGCGTTCAGACGCGAAAAAATAAGGTTGTAAGTTGGTTTTACACGAAGTGTTTGCATCGATGTCGTCCGCTGTATACACTAAGGTTTACAGTGACTAGTGTTTTAACACATTCATAGAAGTATTGGTCCGCAAATTCGAAAATTGTTTAAATTTTTGGTGTAGCATAAATGTTTAAATATATTTAATAATGTAAGCGGTTTTGACTAATTTGGGATTACCTATTGTGACCTTTTGTCGTCGATCAAATAAATATTTGCCTAGATAATTATTTTCAGTTAAATCAAATACTCGACCTGCATTTTAAATTTTATTTAAATGTAGTCCTAATATACAATCGTGATTTTAGCTCGGCAAAATATTTTGCATAAGTTAATAATTATGCAAAGAGCTGACTAACAGGAAGGATGTTGACTCAGATATACTGAAATCTCTGCCTAAGCCGTGAAAGTGGCCTGAGTCATCCCCCGGGATTGATTCCAGCGTCTGCACATTAATTTTTATGTTACGAATAATTTGTTCCACAAGACGGTTATAAGTCAAAACATCTCTAAATGTTATTGCCAGAAAAAATATTTGATTTATTTATAAGGGAAAAAAAAAACATGTCTGAAACATCCACGGAGTTCTTATTCCAAATTTTTTTCTTCACTGCTAGTAAAATAATATATTATTTTCTTATAATTATTGTAATACAAAAATATAATCCAACCGATGATATTCGATTTCGTGCATTAAAATTCAAAACGACCCAACTCACTAATCAATAACTCCGTTTCAATTTATTTAATGGCTATCGTTCGGAATACTTAGAATTATGAGTGCTTGTAAATAAAAAGTTCTATCTACTACGACCACCTGTGATGCAACAATATTTCCAATTGACATTCCACTGCGTTTTATGTTAGCACTTCCCGAAAGTAAGCTTTATTAACACGAGCGATGTGGTTAGTGACACTGTCTTTATCGTTATTATGGGCTGCGAGTGTAGTGGTATTCAATTGTTTTGGGCTTGACATCTGTCAATAATTTATATTTCGTACGAATTTATTTGAAATATTTATTGCGCGAACGTACGGGGGACCGTTAGTGTAGACGTGACTTAAGATCTGGTGCATTTACTTTTGGAAAAATAAAATAAGTGTTATTTTTGGCACTCATACTGGCCACTCATTTGCCATGGGATACCCCCATAGAGACTAGGTCTTAATTTTTCGACAGTTCTGCCACACATTACTCGCTTCCTTTCCTATCCGCAACTCCGGTCGGTTGGGCATACTCTTAATCTGGTCTTTCTAGAGAAAGAAGAGAAAAGAGAGCTAGCACATCATCGATTTGATCGTGGTAGATCTTGATTTAGCGACGTTGGTTAAGGCACTGCATCATTTCCAAAGCATATTTATCATCGTATATGATGTGATAAGATTATTATCAGGAAGTCAGTGGCGTCCATTGTCACACTCGCGAGATTGTATACAGTTGGCGCCTACTGCACGCAGTAATACAAGCTTAAAAATCTATTAAATGCAGAAAAAAAAAATTACGTCTAGACAACCGTAGAAACCGTTCTCTATCTAGTGTTTGTTTTGCTATTATTTAATTTTCTATTCCAGACTCGCCTCCGCAAATACAATGTATCAAAGTGTGTATCTGTGTACTATAGTTAGTATACTTTTACAATATTCTTATATGCTTTCTCGGTGTTCCAGTCTCGGTGGTCTGGTGGTCCAGCACCCTGCTTCTGAATCAAGAGATCGCGGGTTCAAATCCTGGCTCACACCAATGACTTTTTGAAATTAATTAGTGCCCGGTATGGCAATAGGTTCGCCACCTGTTCCATTTGGGAGGTAAACATAACGGCGAGTCGAGGCTTAACAGGCACTGCCTACACCTTCGGGTAGAAAACGGCGTGTGATCTTAAATTATTTCTCATCAATCCATCTATTGATTAGGATCAACTACAGTAGTGACTCAAGTTTACAGAAGCGTTAGTAATAACTTTTAGAGTTGCTACAAAATATTAAATATATAAAATAAGTGTTATTTTTTGCACTCATACTGGTCACTCATTTTCTATGGGGGTAACCTTAACCGTATAGCTGATTATGTATTTGAGCCTCGTGCACTTTACAAAGATCTTGCAAAGAGGCTGATCGAAGTCTCTCGCGACCAGAGGGCTGGTCTATTCTTCGCACAGAGGATTAGCATTGCCATTCAGCGGGGCAATGCGGCCAGTCTTCTGGGCACGCTGCCAGTAGACCAGAATGCCGAGAAATTTATATCTTCTTATTAATATATGATGTATTTTTATTTTATAAACAAAAAACAAACATTAAACTTATTTGGAACAAAATGCTTGATTGTTCACCCTTAATCTTTAGTAAATAAAATCAACGTGCACACTCTTGATATGATCTAGAAATGAATAAAGCACATTAAATTAATAGCTTTGGGCATAAAATTAATATAATAAATTGGGGTTGGGGGTGCGACCCCTCTTGTTTCCCTCTCGTCAAAAACCCAACAAGTGGTTGTCAAGGGGAGCTTTATAAGTAATAACATTATTCGCAGATGTATATGCGCACTGCAAACCTATTTACTTTTTGTGAGTGGGACTGGTCCACCACCTTGATAAAGTATTACTGGCCTGTGGTGGTTTAAGCGGCGTCATCTAGACACAACCTAAACACCTAAATCCATGTCCATTCATACTTGAATGTTTTTAAGCTGAGTGTTAAATCTTCAACTTCTGTGGTAGCCAGTGCTTCTCGCTACTACTTGGTCCGTTTCTTCCGTCAATTGATTAGTTGATTTCAAATGTAGTGCGGTGCATCCCGCAATTTGGCTGCTTTTTTGCATTATAATATACATTTTATTATTATATTACGTTTTTGTGCTAATGGCTAATATACAATCGCACTATATCATCGCCTCTCAATCTGTCACGTTTGACATGAATAGGAATATGTCACAATTTATCACCGTTAGTATCTTTGTTATAAACATTAATAATGGATAATCTCTGCTACAGCTCACAGAATACTTACAAAGTGTGCTTACATCTATTATATATATTCGTATTGCTAAGCAATAAAGTCCAAACAGCATTATTGCTTAGTGAATGGAACTCTCTCACATAGCTCTTCGCCAAATTACATATGTGTAGTACTGTAAATTTCTTGCTTTATTTTAAAGCGACCTCATTTAATTTCATTTATCATTGACCACTATATGAATACAGAAAATACATGAGACGAATGTTTTGTAAGTGTATTGTTTATATATAGGCGTGAGAACGGGGTCTAACGGACACCGCGTATTGTAGACACGCCGTGTTGACCCCGGGGGACCAGTCACCGGCCACAGTACAACACTAATAATGACTTTGGTACTGTGACATCTAAATGTGAACTATAAAGATAAATCGTTTAAAGTTTGAGAAACTTCACGATTTCATAATAGTTACTCTACCAATAAAACGGCAAAAAAACTTTGTTGATGTTCTTGGTATTGACAATTTTTTCTTCCAATTTTAACGTCAAGGCAATGGGAACGATTGCGACCTTGCGGCGACTAATTTGATCGTAGCTACCTTATCTTCTATTGGTTTACTGTGGATATTTTGTTCATTTATGTAACTCAAACGGCTTGATGGTCTGATTGAAATTAACTGAGATTGACAGATTTTTTCATATTCTGAAATGAAAAATATTGTTTTTTTTTTATTGGCCTAGCCTAGTAGTCTATCTATGATACAATGAGGGCGTTTATATTGTTCAGTTGCTATTATTTTATTGGTACTATATAAGATCATTGCGGTCACGTTATTGTACCACGAGGTGGACGACCTGTGTTCATCAATTCATATTAGATTTGTTTGACCAAACATCGTCTATGGTTTTTATAGTAATCCGTAACGTGGTGATACTCGGCCGCAATAATCTGGTCAGTGTTTTGATCAGGGTTGTCACAAATTTTTTGAAGAAAAACGAATAAAATTGTGGGAATTGGACAAAATGATATCACAGATTGAACTTGATGCTTTGCTAATTTTTAAAATTGTTATCAACCCTATCCTTATTTCTTCGTTTTGACCTAAACTTTCGTTGTGACTATCTTTGTGTTTATGCGTGCCTTTCCTAGTTTACCTGAGCAGCGACTTGACTTAGATTAATTACGTTGACATATTTTTTATCATGACCCTTTACAAATGCATTCAACGAAAAGTGACAACCTTACCGGTGTTTCTAAGGTCCATTGTTGAAATGGCCGGCGTGGTTTCACGTTAAAATTACATTATACAATGTAACATTGGAATTATTTTGGCAAACCATTTTCAATCTGGGATTGATTTTCTTTGTTTCGATTATGCCGATGTTTTTTGTTCGAGCCTTGCGGGCGAGGGGCAGGCGCGCGGACTGTAATTTATTGAATCAAATTATATTTATTCATTGCATACGTTTTCCTATTTACATTTACTTTTGTTGTTTTATTTTAAGAACTTCGCGCTGAGACTTGCCTTTTTCTTTTCAATCTTGTCGCAATTGTCTATTCACTAGGTTTTAAGGTCTCGACTCCTCGGTGGTGTAGTGTAATTCAAACAAAACTGAAGTTTGAGTCCAGATACACAACAAAAGATTTGCCGAAAATCGTATTGTGATATAATTAATGCTACACATATCATCAGATTTATGGAGTAGCTAATCTAATCTAATTTTTAAGTTGTTGAAGTTATCCAATGTGAAACTCCTTTGGAGTAGAGAATATTGTTTCGGATGACTTGATTTCAAATCATGATTTTTATTAATAAATAAATATCAATATGGCAATTTTCATATAAAATTTTAACAACTTATTACCTACCTATATGTTATTGTTTATCCAATATATGAACACAACCTCCAACAATAAACAACAACATTGTTGTATCTCGACTTCCTATTTAATAATGATCAATTACGGACAATCAAGTGGTGTTGACCCTCGCCACGAACGAGGGTCGCAGCTCCGAGAGATGGCTCGAGAGATGATGATGACGATGCAAGATTTGTGCACCAACTGAACTGACTGACGCGGCTTTAAAATGATTCTGATGCTAACAAACACCTTTTCTGATACTACTTACAAGTATGGAAACACAACAGTCCCAACGTAATGTTGAACGATTGGTCGGTAGAACGAAACGGTCTCTAATTAGGGGAAAGCATTTTCACAGGTAGAGGGCGCCATCCTTAGAGAAGCACTCGTTCAAATCCTTATGCGGCAACGTCATTGGCGATTGAGTTAGTTTTACAGTTTGCGATCACAAACTAAGAAACAAACAAAATGCTATCATAATATGAGTATGAAATGAGTGATTACAGCATGTTTTGCCAGTGATTAAATAAAAACACCCACATGTTTTTGTTATATTTACTTAATCCAGCGTATTTTTAAAGCAATTTGTTTCATTATTGTAATATAATATAATCTTGTAACAAAATCGTATGTAAATAATTATTTAAATTTTCTGCTTATTGGTGGTATTATTGTTCATGTAATTGTATAGGATTTCCCGCGCTTAATGTATGAGCAGGGCTGTCAGTATTTTATTAAATATTTTTACTATTAAGTAATTTTGGTCTCGGTGGTCCAGTGGTCGAGCTCACGGCTTCTGATCCAGAGGTCCGGGTTCGAATCCTGACACTGGCTCACACCAATGACTTTTCCAAATTGTTTTCGGAAGTTAAGTGTGATGATTATCGATGACTGAAAACTTTGTGCCCGGTATGGCAATAGGTTCGCCACCTATTCCATTTGGGACGTAAACATAACGGCGAGACGAGGCTTAATAACCGCTGCTCACACCTTCGGGTAACAAAGGCGTGAAGTTATGTTATGTAAATAATAATAATTGAATAAAGACTAGTTATAAAACTTGCAAACTTGCGTAAAGTCGAAATTTCAAAGGTTGATTTTTCGTTTTAACTACTTTTAACTATATATATTTTTTCATTAATATTGTAGCATTGTGTGATGAGATAGGGACTAAAAGAGCGTATGTGACAACCTTATATCAAAAGTTTCGTGAACGATTCATCTTATATGTATCATATATTGTTCTTTAGTTTCCGCGTTTGATTTTCCCACGACCTCAGATGTGCCAGTTTTTAATGGAAATTGTTCAATGGTGCCATACGGTCTCGGATTCTTACACCTTTTTATGTACGACTCTGCGATTGTTTTAACACTTCACTCATTCAAGGCACGCTAAGAAGTTTTACTTAACAAGAACAATTGTAGGCATATCAATATAACTATCCCTCTACAAAGGGTTTTGGAGATGAAAACGTCGAATATGTTCTGAATAATGTTTGCTTGTTTGTTTTGATATTATTTCTATTACTCAGTCAAAGTTAACTTTATGTAAAGAAAATGAATGGTTTACAACAGTCATTAATTCATTGAACGAATTCCTCTGTCATGAATGAAAATAGCAAATAATCGAACATCGATTTATTTATACACGTGACACGATAACTAAAACATTCGCTATCTCTGAATGAACCAATGGGTGAATGAATGAAAGGTATTCTAATGAATGAGGCACACACTATTAATCTTTGGTCGAGTTTTATCTGTTATTTGAAGGCAGGCCCATGTCGGAAGGTTGTTATATTTAAATGATGCTTAGTTATGTGGTGGGTCATACGGCAGCAGTCACCACCAGACATAATGATGTGACTACTGGAATTTGTCATTCCAGTAAAGTAGCAGTAGCTGTTGTTTATAACTTCACACATTTCTTTACTCGAAGAAGTCGACAGTGGCTGCTATTCCCCGACTGAATGATTCAATCTGGGTTATCCCATTAATACTACAGTTTTGAGAGACTCATTAATCTAGTCAATACAACTAATTTACAATATTAGAGATTTTGTGAAGAAAAATTGTGAAAACTAACATATTGAATGTGTTGATTTCAAATTAATTCTAATAAAAAAATTTGAAGACTCCATATACCAAGTATTGTATCAGTTTTCCCATTAGAAATTCCTGAATTCAAATTATTCTGGGTATTCGTGGCACATCACTATGCGGCATGTGGCACCCGTGCGCGTGGGCAGTCTGAATGGACGACGCGTGAATGGGCCTCTCTTACAAGACGCTCCAATGTACCACGGAATAGGTGACCCGACTTCACCCGACGGCCGACCCCATTCACTAGACGCCACCCGGCGAACAGAGTTGACGTTATTTGTATAGACTTTGGAACCATTTATAAACATCTTAAAAGCGTATATAAAATAGAAATTTATTTATCGTCTTTATCCATTGCTATATTTTATCTAGTACATGATGATGCATCAAATACTAGACAACAACCTCTGAATGTTTTTTTTTTCTATTTGATCCTTGAAAACTTTAGTTTTACTTTAGCTTTAGTTCTGAAATGGAATCGTTTATTTACATAATTAAAATTGTATGCTTGGTCAAACAAAGTGTCAGATAAAAATATACATATTGATTAGATATGTTGAACTGTTTCACCTTTTACCTGCCTCTCTAGGTCGTTTCTACAGAAATACATTTTAGCATTGAATTTTTTTAAACTATTGATATCTTTAATTATGTATAAAATAATAAATCCAATAAATCACATCATTGTTCTGCTGTAAACCATCGTTGTAACAATCGCGCTAGGTATAAATATAATAGGTGTCACGTGTGACATTAGCTGCCTTCATCACCTTATAAGACGTTATTGCTATGAATACACTTAATCGGTGCCCACCGGCGCTTACACACGGCCAATTAAATTACCATATCTGTTCGGAAATATTTATATACCGAATATAGAATATCTCAGTGCAGCAGTACTTAAAGCTGACACTTTATAGTTTAATATATTTAAAGAATACTAGTCTTGTATATTGGCGACATCTAGTGTGTAAACTTAGAAAGCAATTTATAAATTACTGGCAGTGAAAGCAACCGTTACTCCTTAATAAATCACCTTTCTACCGGCTGAAAGGGCCATCGACATGTACGTAATTAACTGATTTAAAACAGTCATCTGAAGTCATTTCTTCTACTAGAAATAGTCTAAGTTAGTTGGATTTCAACAAATTCTAACATAGTTTTTGACATTAAGGAAAGGAATAAGTCACACGAAAAGTCATCAAAAATATTTTGAACCCATTAACTTCATGGTTATTATAGAATATAAGTAACACTGAAAATAAACAAAGTCAAGAGCAATAATATTCAAGTTATTGCAGTAGATTTGAGTAGATAATAGTCTAGACACAATATACCATCTCTAGACAGTAACTTGGGTACAGGCTTTGGTAAAATGCTGCCATTGTCTGACTTTGTTGTTGGAACAATTCCATATTACGTATTTTATATCGACTAGCATTAAGAGGCTCTTCATAGCTTTGCCAAATAACGTCCTGCAGAGATTTTTTTCTATTAAGACGATTCATTAATCAATTATTTTTCTTGCGATTCTTCTCGATTTACAAATAGATTTGCTTTTAGATTGAATCTACAAATGAACATCCATAATGATAGATGCATATGTTTCTGTCAAGGTTGAAAAAATAAAAATAATATCTGTTCATCCAATGCGTGAATCGTACCAATAAATATTAAAATAACAAATCACAGTTTTATTGAAGAAAATAGAGATAATCCTACAAATACTACTCCTATTCTTTTCATTTCGTTCACTCACAAAGCTCAAGAACTAGTAAATCTGATAGCTTAGTTTAAATGTTGCTGAAAATTTGGTAAACCAACATTACATCTCATGCAAGTATTGGGCCTGTTAAGTTGTTGACATCCATTATCATTGCATCGTCGCCAGTGTATCTCTTCAATTAGCAATTACTTTATGAGGTTTAATATTTTTATTGGATGATGAAACGGACCCCCCGGCGTAGTTTGTGCAATTATTTACCTTAAAACTATAAAATTCTTGTACGGGCGAGTGTAGTGCCGTGTTCGTTATTCTTATCTCATGTTGATCTCGCGTCTGGCGCCATTTTGTCGTGGATAGGTATTTCTCTTGTTGTTGATGACGAGACGTTTATTATTTCATTATGATTTAGAATACAATTATAATGAATGATATATGCTGCATATTATTCACTGGTGATTACCAGTTTACATAGAGTAATGACGTCTGTTAAATCTTGGATTAATCCATGCGGCAATCCACCTTAGAAATGGTGATATGTCTATAATTTTTGCTCTTCTTGCAAAGTAATTTTGATTTTGGCATTTAAATGATAATTTTTATTTGTTTAAATACTTCACTTTCATTACTCTTACAAAACAGTTTTTAATAAATACAAAAAAATGTTGATTTAAAATTTGCCATTTTTCACTGTCACTGGAAATTGGTACATATTTGTTTTGAAGTTGTGACTTTTTTAAGTCCTTGATAATGCTTTCTTTGTCCATTGTTAACGCCCTGAATTTTTATCTCAAACAATTCATGCATTTCGATGTCGCAATGTTTTTTATGGTAATCAAATTGGACAATATTTCGCCACTATTCCGATTGCAGATCGTAAGTGTGTTCACGTGTGGGCACCTATATGTCTTGCGTGTGTGTGCGTGGGTGCAAGTGTAGTGACCGTTGTGTCCACCCACAAGCTGGTGGCTTGCGACATGTCCCCAACAACCACTGTTTTTAAAACAGAACTATCGACAACACACCGTGTTGATGGCATTATCCAAGAGAAATTTGAGTTTCTATATACTGAACGCAGGGTTCTCGATTCTTCAGTATTCTTACACACCCCATTCGCATCTTTGACTTTCATAACTCTTGTCATACAGGCTTGTTGGTTTTGAAGTCTCCTGATATCACTATGCAAGGATATGCTCAATTCGGCCGGGAATATGACCGTCCTCAAATTATATGCTTCGCGTGTCTACATGTGTCGCGTTTTTTGTTTCTATATCTTACATATTATGATCATCGATTTCCTGCGGTGTAGCCTAATCCTAATTTTCGTTATATTTTGAAATCTATCCAAAACCGGTATACGACCTGATATGTAAGGTTTCAAATAATTTCGGTTAGAGGTGCAGCGGTCGTTATATGAGTCATGTCCTGAGCAGGTTTCGTACCACGCAATTAATAAATTTTTCATTTGCATTTTCAAGTAAGCTACCCTTCAAATTGAGTAGGTGATTATCAATATGATTTGTTTTGTTTATATTATTGAATACACATCTATAAATGGTCAAATTACTTTTTTCAATAGCAGTGGTTTAATATCTGACGTTCTGACGGAAATTACTATTTTATGCCTTATTATACCGAATTAAATATTTAGCTCTATGATAGAGGCGGGTAAAACTATTAGAATATATATTTTCTTATCATTATTATTATTACGTAGTATAAAACAAAGTCGCTTTCTGCTGTCTGTCTCCTTATATGCTTATATGATATGCGATAATGCGAATTATATGCGTATCTTGATTTATTCTAATTCTTGTTACAATTTATTTCTTGAATCTTTTAATTATTCTATTGCGTTCAAAAGTATCAAAAGATTGTGACTTAGACAGTCTCCCAATACAATTAGTTTTACTTTTACGACGACACGTTTTCGCATACAAATCAGGCTTCTAATTAATTAAAGATAAACTTGAATCCTTTCCGCGTTCACGTTCACGAGATCAATATCAATGACAAGTGCTGGGGTACCTACATGTGAATAGAAATAAACACTGACTTTTTACATTACACATAAATATATTATTATTTTATTGCCTTTTTTGAGGTGGTATTTAGCTTAGCGATTCACCAAGTAAACTTTAGCTTCTCGATCTTCTTAGTATGTATATTCTTAGGTAAAGTTAAACATACCTACCTACTATAAGAGATGGCAGGTGGCAGGTTGCAAAACAAGTCCGATTTCGACTCCTGCGCATGTTTATCTGCCGACAAACTTCTAATTTTCATTTTATTTTTTGTTACAGGTGAGTCACGGAACGTTTTCAAAATTTGAATTTCGAATTCACAAGTATGGTGAGTAATGGGTGTACAACTTCCGGGTGCGATACACACACACACACACACACGTGCATTTATTTATTTCAAATGAATATACAAAACAATTCTAAGTTAAATGACAATTAGATGCAAATATCGATATCACCAGCTAGTATTGTACCACAAAGGTCACATCAACGCCATTGCCAGTGTAATTGACTACGCATATATTATCAATATAATATATGCACAAACGTCACACGTGCCGACAATTTATTTTTTACTGAAAAACAATAAATACCATCTTTCACAGATTTTCAACAGTCCAGTTGAGTACTGGAGAATCCGCCATTATCTTTTTTCCTTTGACAAGATGAAAAAAGTTTGGATCAATTATCCAAACTTTTTTCATCTTGTCAAAGGAAACAAATGATATAATTAAAAAAAATAGCGGTTTAATTCACCCCAGAGGTAACGAAAGCAAAATTTGATTATTTCTAAAAAAATATATTTAATTTGACCCTGAGTTCTGGCTGAATCAGCATTAACTCCATGTGGTTGTCAAGCAAAACCAGTTGTATCACAGTACGTCTAAGTAGGTAGATATGTCGCCTACCTAAGCTTAGGACGAGTTTTTTTTTTACCTAAATAGTAATGTTGGCCTCCCGGCTGAGTGACTCACTGTTTGTTGACAACTAGGGTTGTCATCTAAAATCATAACAACAATGATTTTTTTTTATATTATAAGCTTCTTTAATTCTTGCTGGTTTTACGTGTCTTTTTTAATATTTTTTTCAATGAGAACACGTCTTGTTGTTGTTGTACATTAATGAAGCCAAAATAATTGAGATAAAGTAAATTTGGTTGCGAAATTATTATATTTATTTTGCATTTGTATCTGGTTTCAATGTTTAACAAGTATAACTACAGGAAGCCCAGGATACAACCGTTTAGACATTAAGCTTATATTCATATCAATTCAGTAAAAGGATATTTAAATTATCATTGGTAATTACGAAGTAACTACACTTGGACAACCCTAATTCTCTTACTTGTGTGGGTACAACCTCTATGTTTACTTTGCAATTTACATGTGTGGAGGTAAACATCAGAATTTTGCCAACTTCGACAGTTCGTTTGAACAAGTCTCCGTTTTATTTGTTCATAGATTTTGGTCTGTGACCTAGCGTTGTGAGGTCAAAAGCACTACAACGCTAAGTTTGTTTCCTGCTTGTGAAAAATGAAGGTACAAATTTTAGGAAGTAAAGTTAAATATAATATTTGTGTATTTTGCCTTGAAAAGGTGTTGCCATCAAATATGATAAAATAAAGACAGATGTCTAAAGTTCTCCTGTCGCTTTCATTATTACACCCAATTGTCTTCAGATTTGTCTTGACCGAGAGAATTTAAATATTAGTACTTATACACAAATTTCAATTATTCTTTTGAACAAAATCAAGCAAGTCTATTTAGTAAAATGACATACAACATTGATCAGAAGAAAAGTTGCAAAATAATGTTTTTTGTATGTTGCAGTATTTTTTGTAGGTAGTTACAGAAAGTTTACGTTTCGTGCTCAAATGCGTTAGTCTTGTTAGAAACGTTCAACTACTAATGGGACTTCCCGTAAATAACTTGGGAACAATTAAGAGGTTCTTAATGTTACCACTTGTACAATAAATATTGTAGTTTAATGTGCAACATTAAAACGTTGGTCTGTTACAATGTAAGCTGTAATAGAAGATACATATCTATCGGGTTACAGAAACTGCAATTAGTCCTGTTATTTGGATTGAAGTTACAGGACACGACGAACATTACATGTATTTTGTATCTTTTTATATTAAACAGGTCAGCGCCTGATTTCGCTTCACCTGATGGTAAGTGACAATGAGGTCGTAGGTGGAAAAGCGCACAGTCAAGTTAAGAAGCTATTCGCTCTTTTTTAAAGATGCCTACGTTATATTCTTTGGGATACACCGACCGGTATTATATTAGATTTGTTCCATTCATTAACAGTACTATAAAGATAATATCTTATAAAATCGATAGAAGGAATAAAAAGTGGATTAGGTGCCACTGAAGATAAAAAACCTAGCTGGCTTTTGACATGATATCTTTCACCTTCATACTTTAATGTCGTTGATATTTAAACCTTGTGATGTTGGCACAAATAGTTTGAATAGCTTCAAATCCTGTAGGTCGCATTCCATTCGCTCATGTCACATCGAGCGTGAGGCGGCACCTGGAATTCGTCACCAGCGCACAGGCACTGACAGGCACACCGGCACAACGCCGCATGCAATTCTCACTTTCCACATGAAAACCGAGCTTGTTTATACTGGCATAGTTCGACGAACTTAAATCATGTTTATTTAACAAATCATCTCACAGTCCCGCCACTGGACGTCTGGAATGCGCTCCAAGAGCCTGTGTGTACACTCGCCTTAATGAGCTATAAATCTATTCGGCATTATTCGTGTGTATGCTGAAATTAAAACCGCCAGCGGCTGGACGTTGACCGTCGCCCCGGCGGAATCTCATTCACGCGAAGGCCGATCGGGAAATGAACGTGAAAACGCGCCTAATAGCGCCACGACGCGTCCGCTCCGCAACAGCTTCCGTTGTTCTAAAATTAAAATCATACGCCATGTGACGTTTACACAGCGGATTCGCCGACCAGCCAGTACGAAAGTCAACTTTAGACGCGAGAAATTAAGAATAAAATCCCGTCTTGAGTACAGAAAAAGAAATAATAATTTCTCAGCGGGAGTCCATTATAATAATGGATACATCTCGCGAGCTACTATGTTGCGCTTATGATTCATTATATTCAGCATTCGCAGAAGCTGTCAGACTTACTACAGACGCCACTAAAACGTCTTGAAATTTTGCCAACGTCAGTTTCACAAGTGTATTATCGTAAAACTACGGCGCGCTGGCAATGACCCATATAGAGGTAGGTCATAGGAGAAGTCACTAAACTTTTATGTTTACACAGTTCGTATACACTACAATAAACTTACCCTCATTGGTAGAGATTTTAGCAATAGGGCTGCTTATGATCATAAGAACAGAATTAGAATCTGCATTGTGTTATATACGTATAACTCGACCAGACAAATGAATTATTTGGAATACCTCATGAGACTCCATACTGCCTGTACCATATATTTATCATTAAACATAACTCTTGACCTCTTTAACAAAAGTGGGGGAATTTAGCATAACGGCTAGACTGTCGAAACGGCAGATAAATAAATAATTACCCGCGCTCTTGATGTAGACCCGCTCGATGTGGGTGGAATACTGAGCGCTGCTGGGCTCATTGTGTGTATACAGTTAGTAAAGCCCTCCAAGCTCAGTTAATGCGAGTTCCTTGTCCACAATGCGGAAATGATAGCTGCCCGTTACGCGAATGACACGTGTGCACCTCACGCATATTATCATTCGACGCAGCAGCCTGGGGCCCACCCAAAGATGGATCAGACCCGTACCACGTACCACTACGGAGTCAGCATCCAGTCCTGTTAGCTGCACTCTGCTCGACTATAATGGGACAACAACTGTCGTCAATAAATGGATGAATTTATGAAGCAGTACCACAATTGGTGCATATGATACTGTATTAAGATTAGTATTGTTAGTTCATAATAACTACTATGACGATGCAGTCGAACTATATCAACCCTACATATCCCTCAAACGCATTTGAATGAACAGGTAATCAACTTTTGTGAAGGATAGACCTTCATAATGGTACCGATAGTCATCAAATTGCTAATAAGGTTTTGCTAAATGAGATAACGTTTATTTAAAGAACGCTTAAAATAAATCTAATCTATAAAATTCTCATGTTACAGTGTTTGTTGCTAAATACCTGCGAAACGATGTGACCGATTCTTATTAAAAATAAATTAAATGCATATTAAGTCTGAAAATAATTTGTAAACGATACTGCAAACATTTAAGTGATAAAATTGTTTCAATACAATTGAATGTTGCAAGAAACTTGTCTCATTATAATCTTGATAAAACTTTGCTGAAAGTATAGCTGAACTTTAAAATGAGTCAAGCAACTTGTATCAATATAAGTCAAGTTCAGTGTTCACCTTAACATTTTGCCATCAATCATATATCTTTTCTAGTTAAACAGTAGCTAAGAAATAATTGGCCATACACACATTGCCTGAAGCAAGCTGCCCGTTGACGAAATTTTAATTGCTCTGCTTTAGTTAACAATAGGGTTGCCATCTCCTAGTATATGTTTATTGTGCACTCCACTTTATAGTTTTAAATTTTTAAAAACATCACCCACTTAATACACTTCACATAATACAATAGAAATGTAGAAAAAAAAACAGAAAAATGTAAATACTTTTAATTATTTTTTATGCTTTGCACATAAAATTTGTATAGCCAAGGTGAGAGAGGTACCCGGAGGAACAATATGAAAACTGACATGTTACGTTTTAATAAGAACCTAATACTTACTTTATATTAATACTTCTATACTAGCTATTTATCTCGAATTATGTCAATGGCGTGCAAAAAAAACAATAACAGCCGACTGCGCTGATACAACAACGGCTGCGCGTGCGCACACAATAGCTGTGCGACCTTGCGCTCCTTACGATAGCCGGCAGGGGTGCTCCTATAGATCAGATAGATCAGCGCCTGGAGATAGTAAGTAGTATCAAAGTATCTAGGCGAACTAATCTTATTGTTTTAATACCAGTATATATACTATTTTCACATGTCATCGCCTCTAGGTGTTTTGGAACAAGTGATTGATGTTGAGTCGTATGATAGTGACCCCTCAAACCATTTTTCAGCTAAAGATGTTATGGAAGTTATAAATAATATGAGTAGAGGTAAGTCACCTGGGCATGACGGTCTCAGCATCGAACACCTTAGGTATGCAGGAGTACACTTGCCAAGAGTCTTGGCACTATTTTATACTTTGTGTGTTAGGCATTCTTACCTTCCGTTAGATTTAATGCAGACTATAGTCATTCTGCTTGTAAAAAATAAAACTGGTGATGTATCGGATATAAATAATTATAGGCCTATATGTCTCGCGACTGTTATTGCTAAGGTGTTGGACGCCCTGTTAAATAAAGTTCTTGATCAACATCTACACTTACAGGACCAGGACTATCTACAGAAAGTGCGATATTTAGTTTAAAACGGGCCGTTCAATACTACACTGGCAGACGTACGCCGGTATACGCGTGCTTCCTTGACCTTTCCAAAGCTTCTGAAAAGTCATATAAAATACTATGGAACAAGCTCGGGGAGGTAGGCGTGCCTGCTGAGATTATACGCGTCTTTCAGTGCTGGTATTCCAAACAAGTCAATGTAGTCAAATGGGGTAGTACTCACTCTGATCCGTACAGTTTAAAATGCGGGGTAAGACAGGGCGGGTTGACTTCACCTAAGCTTTTTAACTTGTATATAAATGAACTGATAGTTCGACTCAGCAGCATCAGGTTGGGTTGTTGGGTTGACAATGTAGCTGTCAATAACTTGAGCTATGCGGATGACATGGTGCTGTTGGACCCAACTGCCAACTCCATACGAGACATGTTAAAACAATGTGAAAGTTATGCTTGTGACCATGGACTTGTATATAATTGTGACAAAAGTGTTTATATGACCTTTGGGGTCCCCGGGAAAGATATACCCGTTAATTTGAAAATTGAATTGAACGGTCGTCCGATTCAAAAGGTGAATAAGTTTAAATACCTGGGTCACTATTTAACCGAGGACGTTAAAGATCACATTGATATTGAATGTGAGCGTAAGGCTATGGTTGTAAGGAGTAACATGCTGCTACACAGGTTTGCTCGCTGCTGTAGGGACGTCAAGATAACACTATTCAAAGCTTACTGCCAAACTTTTTATACGAGTAGCCTGTGGTCTAGATATTCCCTAAAGGCTCTAGACACTTTGCGCGCTTAGTACAATAATAGCTTCAGGATGCTGTTGGGCTTGCCGCGCTTCTGTAGCGCATCTCATGTTTGCACAGAATCTCACAAACGATTTTTATGCTATTATGAGAAACAGGACCTCATCACTGCTGGAAAGAGTGCGCTCAAGTATCAATAGCATCCTGAGGACGCGGATTCGCGGATAAATTTGATATACCCATGTTTGTACATTTTATGCGAGTGTTAGTGATCCTAGCCTAGCTGTTATTTATGTTTTTCTATATTTTGTTTACTAACATAGTTCATAAGCAAATGTAAACTAACAAGTGGGTCATTGTAGTCAATAAATAAAAACTTATATATTAAGTAAAAATGCACAATATCACCATATGTGAGGATTAAATTAGTAGCATAATTCTACATATGAAAAGGATGAACGGTGAAAGATTTAACTTTTAAATTATCAGGGACAAAATTAACTTGTTAAAAGTACGCAATTAACATATTACTTGTTTGGTTTCCGTAGCAGAAACGAATTGAGGCTTTCTGGGCTTTGGTGGCCGTGTGTGTTGCTTTAACACAAATATGTATCATGAACATTTGAATAAAGTTAACATTTCAATATAAGTTTTCGCTTTCACTTCCGTTTCCAGCAACAATCGATTAATTTTCGCACAGCCCTATATCCAACAAACGTATCAGATCGCGACGCATTTGTAGCAGAATGCAGTAGAAAACGTTACAAGCTCGTGAGGTCAACACATGCATTCGTTCCACCCTACAAAGGTTATCGAGAGAAAGTCCGTGGAGGCACACGAACGCATCTCATTGTCGAGGGAAGAGTCCACAGACGAGCGACACTGCCGCCACGTTCCCGAAACTGACCACTGCCATTTTGTCGCCATATTATTAACAGCAATTTACTTTTTTATACTTACTCATTCAGTAATTTTACAAGTTTAAAAATAGCTGCAGCTGCATCTCATGCCTAACTGGGACGGTAGCTTTGGAACACCGTACCATCGCTTGATATCACCAAGTCATCATTTAGTTGTGATATTTTTACTAAGTTCGTATACTACCTACTTCTTTTGTTCAATTTACAAATCTTCTATTCATCAAATGGTAGTGTGATAGAGGAGCTATACCTGTTGATTCTTACGTTTCCAGGACGAACCCGGAACACGTTAGCGTTAGTCTAGTAAAGCCCCTTTTGTGTGTCGGACCAGTTGCTGGTTGCTGCTGCCTTCGCACGTAAACGGTGAACTTGTCAGGCGAGACTGACGTGTTTGATCATATCGACAGTGGCATTAGTCCAGCAATCTTTCTTTGAGATGGGATTAATGAGGCGGAATTCGTGTGAGTCCAATTAATTGAATCGTCTTAATGACACGCCTGAACTGTGCTCGTCGTATCTTTGAGAAAGTTACGTCGCCATATTTGTGTTGACTGATTTATATTCATGATTTGATTTGGCTATATGCGAGTGTTTGTCTCTAACAAATTTTGATATTTTAATTCAATTTATTTTAAAAGGGTCAGTACCGTTATAACCACAACACATTTTGCTGACGTAAATTGAATTAAAAATACAGTTACACAATATTTAAATATAAATATGTAAATAAAATAATGGACGACGAGTACGAAGACAAATGATATTAAGCGAAGAGTTGAACTTGAGTGTCGATCTTTATTTAGATAAGGCAAGCTCTAGTGATTTGTACATTTGGAAAGAATAAAAAATGAAAGGATTGATAAATATATGCATAGAATCGAGGAAGAACCACCATATAATTTTAGGATCAATCAAATTGACTGTATACAGATACTGGAGAAGTAAAGAGTTATCTATACTAAAGATATGGCATATGTAAAAACCATGCATTATGCCTTAAATACTCTAGGATTTTAAAACTAAACTGCCTACAAACTATACATATCATAGCAGCTATAGTCAGCTTTGCAAGTTAGTTAACTTGTTCCAAGTAGCACAACTTGCGGTACTTGTCAATGAGCAAGTATAATAATCTATTGTTAATAGTTTAAAGTTATGGATGGGTCTCGGTGGCACATTTCCGCGACTATTTGATCTTGTATCATACAATGTGTGTGTTTGCATGTGGGCGATACGATTACTAGTCGGTAACTTTACACAAGTGTATATTGAAAAATGTAATTACTTTATGAATAATTGAACAGTCTTGTGATTTGTTTCGATTTGTTCTTTTTGATTCTTCAAGTCTCTACAATTTCGCTTATTTAGGAAGTCTTCAATTTTGTCAAACCATGAATTGGAATTTAATTACAAAATTTAAGTGTGCGGGTTCATCTGCAAATGATGATAACTAACTAACATAATGGTTGTGTTGGACCGTTCATAGTAGTTAAAGAACATTATCATTTTGTGTGGAGGTTCTCGACTATTAAATAGTTATATTTTAACATCATTTACAAAGTTTATCGCTAGTTATCTTTAGGTATCTGTAATCTTTATAGTGACATTTAATTATAATAGACACATACATAGCTTGTTTTTAATTGAATGTCATCTAAAAGTAACGACAGCACTATCGCATCGAAGGGTAGTAAATAATTTTTGCAATAAAAATGTATATTATATTAAACATTATAATATTGAATCTTATCTTTGATACGTGAGAGAGATATTGTAACGATATCACGATAACTTTAAGTGAACTGATGGATTTCATCAAAACCTCATCCTATCATTCTGAGTAATCATACCAGTATAGTCGTTCAATAACAGTCAATCGCGATCCATATATTTGCAATTACGCAGTTTAGCAAAAATATATTTAATATTAATACTGATAACTTATATTATTATTGCACTGTTTCGCGCAATAAGCAACTACGCGTATACGGCGCCAATTATCACGTCATCTATATAAATTAATGACAACTCCCAAGGACGACTTAATTATGATCAGAATACAATTTGTTTACTTTCCGATTTGGTAAGATCACCGTAGTAGAGTTGTGTGGGTTGTTATATTGGATTGTGTTATTGTAATTAAAATGTTAATTTAGATTATTACTAACGACCGTGCCCCGTCTTTGTGTAGTACATATATACATATTTTATATAACCTGCTATATGTTTATCTAGAAATGAGATCAGAATTATACAAGTACATTAAATACTTTTAATTCGAGCTCCGTTCCTAATATTATTAATATAGATAATATTCATGATCAACTTTTGTGTTATTTATACTAACATAGTATAGATGTCATTATAGTCTTTATTTAGTAAATATTTTAACATTATTTTTATCAGTGATGCAATAACAATGTCATCTGTGATCAAAAAGCTGAAAGCCTCTTAGTTGCGACACTTGGATAAGCATGTTCTGTTAGTAAATCTCTGCATGCAACTGTCAGTTAATATCCGTGGAGATATATCCTCTTTTTTTAGCAAGCTCTTTAGCGAAATAATAATAATAATAGTGCAATTCGTTTTATAACTTTTTTGTCCCCATTATTGTCGTCCCAAGGTTGTAATGACTTCGTTAAAATCTCATTGTTATACCCGATATATAGTATCGAGTTACGCTAATACTTCTCGACCATAAAAAAGATTAGTTATTCCTTTGACAATAGAGAAAATTTGATCTCGGTAAACTAATTAACCGGACCCGGACTGGGGTGGTGATTCATTTGGAGTCGTGCACAATGGTATTGTAGCCATTTTTAATTTAATTTTATTTTTTGATTGCATTTCTTCGTGCGTCATCCTTCACCCCTCACCCTTTGCGTTTTGTAGTCGGATAACAGTGTAGTCATCGTGACTGGGCTGATCCTTATCGCATTGTCGTCTACCTGCGTCTCCCAGGTTAAGAGTTATGTCCACAAAAAAGTACGATTTCGTCATAATGCCGACGTAATTAATAATTATTATAATTAGTCATCAATATTCGCTTCATCTTATCGGCGTTTCCACGAGCGGACGCCTCAAAGTCGTGTCGCCATCCTAATTTCAATGTCGAATTGTTTATGTTCTTCTTTTATAATAATTAATAGATTCGCAAGGTCGTCGCGTTATGTCCATTTCCGTATTTTTGTGTAAACATTCGATTTTCGTTAATCGAGACCAAATCGAACTGTTATCTTGATCTCTGGAATTATCTCAACATCCTCGAGCCATTTCGATGAGCTATCCTTGAGCGACATTGTACTAAATCGCGTATTGATGAAACATTTTAGTATACTTACCAGATGCCGCACAGCTGAGGCTATACGAGGTTGATATTATGTTCTTGGGAATCCGTACAGCCCAAATACTGAATTTTTATACTGTAATTTTTCAGTTTATATGCTAATGCACTTCTTTGGGAATGTGTGGAGGATGTATCAATCGATTAAAGCTATGTAAAAGCTACGAAAGTCAAACTTTCTAAATCCTTGAAATATTAGAATTTTCTTTATCCCAAGTGCAAAATAAAAGAGAATTATTGAAACGTCATACAAATTCTAATGACTGCTCAAGTTTAACTTGCAATAGTGTTTATTATATATACAAGCAGCGAACTTAAACCCTTTATGACATCCGTATCGGCCGAGTCACGACTTTAACTTGGAGCAATGGTGCAATGATGTTCGATATAACGCATTATCTGTGCGATGTGATTAAGAAATAGGCCCGAGATGATGGATAGTGCGGGAGGCGTCCTGTAACGTTACGTTACGTTACGTCGCGAGCGGCGATCGATCGGGCGTGTCGATAGATAGATAGTGATCGGCGCGGGCGTCGATTGTGCAAGCGGTTATGAATAATTACCGACGCGCGAGCAACTCGATTCACTGCCAAGGACGCCTTTTCGCTTTTAGTCGGTCATCGATCTGAACGTTACGCAATGCCGGAGGTTTCGCCTTCGGGCCCGTTGCACCACGCACCACGCTCCGGCGTCGTGTCGTGAGAAGTGCACGCCGCTAATGATAGGCGTTGCACAAGCGACAAGCGGCAACATTCCCGCCCACAGAACGGCTCATAAAGGCCGCTCCTATAAGTGTTTATGGCACTCTCCGGCATGCCGAAAGATCCCATGGCATCCCATCTCGCTGTATATATTATGTGAGGTATGAATAATATGTGTGGCATTCTCACATATTACTTGCAAGGTGCAGTGAAAGAAAACAATGAAGCCATTATTGGAGCTCCACTCAGCGATATAGACGCTGCACTGCTCTAGACTTCAGGTTGATTCTGTTAGTTGGTATTCAAATTTCGCTGTTCCCGGTAAATTATCTCCTATTTTTTTCTTTACTTTATTTCCAGGCATTTCTATTATTATGTAAAATTGGAAAACGACCACCATCCACCTTCGTCTTGCATTTAATTTTGCTACGGTTACATAATATGTACAATGACAAAACTTTCCGCATGTACAAAAATGTTACTTTTATTGCAGTTAAGATTGCGCATAATAAAGGATCTCGATTGAAAGTGAACATATTAAGGTGATTGTGATTTATAGTGTGTCGTAAGAAAGCTCTGTGACGGTTTATATGTGGATAAATGGGAGTTTTATGGGTACAATATTAGCGGCTCGCAAATTCATAAAAGTTGATGGGTTCATGTCGCTCATCATAAGTACGTACAAACTTGATGCATTACAGTATTATACAACTGTTGAGATGTGGTGCAAATTACCTCGACCGGCTCTAGTTACGAGTTGAACGGATTGTTTGCTCTAATATAATTTTATAATCTATATTATGTATCCGGACGACAGAAACTCAAATTTTA
Source organism: Euproctis similis (assembly GCA_905147225.2). Taxonomy (NCBI): domain Eukaryota; kingdom Metazoa; phylum Arthropoda; class Insecta; order Lepidoptera; family Erebidae; genus Euproctis; species Euproctis similis. The sequence continues at coordinate 2,846,799 of LR990116.1, read as the reverse complement.
TTTATTTGTATGGATATTCGCAATCCTTTGCGGGGAAAATAGGCATCGATACTATTGCACAGTACAAAGGTATTTTTATCTTTATCCGAAACATCGCGCCTCAAAAACCTTTGCTTTCAAAACATTAACGCATAACGAACCGTGTTTTAACAAAAAGTAAATTCAGTCTCCGGTCTTTGTTACTAAAGTTTTTGTATGTCCGCCCTGCGCCGCGCACTCCAGCTGTCGTCGGCAGGTGCGAGTGTCTTTTCGCCGAAATTCGTCGGCGGTAACGACTCCGAACTTCTTGCACGTCGCAATCACTGACATGAGCGTCGGTTTTAAATAGGCAAAACCTTTTGAAGGTATTTCAAAGTCGGCTTGCGAGTTTTATTTGTGAATGCCTTCTTGCTTGATACGAATGCAGTGGTTAAGAGTAAGTAAGCAGCTTTACTACAATGTGATTTATGTGCGCGGAGTTGCACGAAGAGTTACCGTATGTTTTACATAAGAATATCGTGGTTTAAAGTTTTCACAATACTCGACTTTAAAGTTTATTTTTCGGTTTACTCGTCTGCTTTTTTGCAAATTATGTCCATTACTAATATCTAACTTATGTCTTTTACAAAAATGATGCTGATTTAAGACAAGCAAATTTGAGCTGAGTCACGAAATAATAAATTCAATAAAACAAGCTATAGTCGGTAAGCCTCCCGGGTTTTATACAACCTATATATACTTATTCTGTGTCAGTAGGGCTGGTGTTATCGATCGAGGCCAGGAACAGAACGAACGCACCCCTCGGCACAATTTCCAACTTGCATGAAGCAGATGTTGATAATAGCATTTATTTAAATATAGCTTATTAAAGGAAATTGATTGCCTGAAACAACTTTATATTTAGAAGCTACAAAGTCTTTTATATAGTAAATATTGGGTAAATACCTGAATTATGAAAGTGGACTTCAGTGGTGAAATCGAAGTTGTTGATATAACATTAGGTGAAAATATTCAGCGAAATTAATAAGAATCGTGTCTTATGGCGCTTAATTATTTCTGCTTACCCCGGAAAAGATATTGCGTAATATTAAGTAAGTAACTGGATAAAAATGTGTTAGTATCAGACAGAATTCACAATATCTGCAAAGTTGAAAATCGATTACAATACGGTTTAGAGCTTCTGGGGAACGCGACCCCGTTCGAGTTCACTGGGTCAGGGGGTGGTTTCCGCCCTCGGTTCGTCCTTAGCTGCCTCTCGTGTGACCTCTAATGACCTCAGTTCACCCCGAAGCGACGGTCCGCGTTCTCCACGTGTCGACATTGGCCTCGATATCCTGAACTCTGTGGCTTACTTTATTTAACCCATGAAAATAATATTACGACATTTAAACAAACAGGTCAGTTATTAATAGATGTTATTCAACAACATATAACATATTGTTTATTTCCAAGAATATAATTTTTAGTGACATTCATAGCGTTATTACAACCTTTTTTATCAGTCACTGAAACTGTGAAAAGTAATTTTAATTATTTATTTATTTATATCTTAGATTTTAAGTTAAAATTATTCTAAAATTTGGCGAATTTCCATTACACAATAGGGCCCCCTTTTCGATGATCGTCTACGTTCCTCAATTATTTATACATTATATATTATATGCGTAAGTTCGTTATTATTTATTCTTTGTGCTGTGATCGTGAATAATAATATTCATCTTAATTTATTTAGAACCGCGTAAAACCGACGCCACGTAATGACACTGTACCACTTTACGTGGGAAATTCTCCATAACTATGAATTCACGTTTCTTATTAAAAATACACGAACTAGGTATAAAAATTCTTGGGTATTTCGCAGTTCTTTTCTACTTAACATAAGTAAGGTAAGTCGACAATGCTCAATCATATATCGTATTAGAACGTTACCTATTTTTCTACTAATTGCGAAGGTAACAACTAAGCCACGGCGCTATCAGTACACGGAGCTACCACAAACGGAGCAATATCTTGTTGAAACGAGTTCGTAGTATACTTATAAATTTTATAATATAGAAGAAGGCAAAAATTCTTGTGGTCAGCAGTCACACTGACATTCGAGACTTATTTTGTGTTATTGCCCGAGAAATGTCCGAAAAGTTATTTGTGTCACAAAAAATACTATTTTGTTTTCATTACTTAAGTTCTACAGTTTATAAATAATACGTACTTGCAAAACTCATTAAATTTCATTGCCATGATTTGTGGCCTTTTTATTTATAATTTATTGCCGATTTATTATACGTAGGCAGATAAGTGTAGTGACAGTATAAATGTTTAATTATACACGTAGCGACACCTAGCGGATGCGGAACGATATATTTTAACGACAGCGCTCTCTATTGAAAATATACGGAAAGATTCACATAACAACTCAGATGCAAGAGTGGCGAATGTCTAAAATGATATTAGCAACTTTGTAAATACATACTTGTAATGTATTAAGTAATAGACAAATCTAACTACGGTACTCTCGTTTATTTCTAGTAAAATCTATCTCGGGCAGGAATCCCGAGACTTCTGCAAATATTAACGAACTATTTGCTATAGTTCGTTAATATTTAACCTTTTAACCTTTTACTCCAAACCAACTTTAAATGTGGTGCACATTGTTTGAAACAATATGTGTGTTCTCAATTACAAACTTCAGCTGGTGTATTGTATATATGTATATGTATTGTAGCTATTAATTCCAGCCACCATACGCACTGCCTTGACGTGTAGGTAGTCACTGTCAAATTCACTCTAAATTCGATTTATCAACGACTAATTCGATTTAGTCAGTCATGAGTAGTCTAGACTAGCTGAAATTAGTCGTTGGAAATAGCAATTCGCTAAGCAGCGTGTAAGCTGGCTGGAATTATGAGCTCATAATAGGCCCCCAGGTGTTCTAAAGGTTTACTTTATTCTCTACAAGAAACATGAAATTTGCACTTGTTGCATACAGAGTATTACAGAGGCAACAAATACATTTAAGATTATAATACGCCATTAAAACGGTGTTACACGGACGAAATTAGTGAGCGCCTTTACGACCACAGTTTAAAATTATTTGCACAGTATTCGTACAATGTTATAACATCATTGTTACCATCCACTCTAGTTTCTGTATCAGATCTGTTTGTGCTGGTCTGTAACGGTAAACTGTGCCCGCATTTAATGACAACCACTGTTATATTCTAGCGAGTTTATTATACTATATGTACTTGTCTAAATTTTGGGTGGATGAGCACTAAGTACTTATTTAGTGGTCGCAATTTCCATTGGTTGTCGATATGGTAACCGTAATTTCACGCCTCACTGCCTCGACATGTCGCGTCGTATTTATATTCTGCTCATAAATGTGTTGTACAATTTCATTAGTAAGTTTCGCCACAAATTTTATGGGACCATAAAAGATTTCGACGTGTCAAAACCTTATTTCCTCTGCCTACATCTACAGATATTAAAAGCGTGACATAAGTGCGGATGCTGCGGACTCTGTTGTTAAAAATATCTCCAAATACCAACACCTTATTATACCAATTCAGGATATGAAACATCTCGGAATAGAGTTAACTGAAACATCGCGAGTAAATCAGCTCTCTTGACTACTTGAATCCTCAAGGATCATAAATATAAATGATATATTTAAACACCCTTGTTTACAAGTCGTACATCGCCGTTATAATATATAGTAAGGACGACATTACGTTATATGGATGCGTAATGTATTACGCATGTACTGAATAGATCACTCGGAATCCCTCCACTAATGTTGGCAACATTGCAAGCGGGCCGTTTCAATCACCTCTGAACGGTAATTACCAGCGTTAATGCCCCGCTAATGGTTGGGCCCTGATATGTTTACGACCAACACTTTGTCTCAATGCGTGACAGGCCAATGAAATCACCACACCGCCGCTATCACGTTGATACCCACATTTGCCTACAAAAGTGATTTAAACAATATATCATAAGGTCTCCCGCTTTCCAATGTGACTTTCGCGCCATTTCACCATTCCGTTCGGTTTGTTTCTCCCTTCGTGTTGCGCAATCGAATGGTATGGTATCACCATAAACCACATTGCATAAGTAAACAGAAACTTCGCGGTTAAAATGTTCGGACTCGACCTGTTGTCTCTACAGATCTAAATTAGAACATTCACCTGTCTCTATCTATATATTGATATTGTCTTAGTGTAACGTAATCGTATGTAGGGATCTAATCACAATATTAACAGCTGACGGATGTTTAATCTCGCGATGAAATGTTTTTTATTTTTTTATTATAAGATTATATATTTGTACGTATTGTTACGTACTTATTCTTGCTTAAAAGTTAAAGAAAAATATCATTTCCTGGACATTGGAGACAGAATTTTCTAATCGGAAATATGTCTCCTGCCAAAAAAGGTACAGAGGGGTGGGTACACACACACAGGTATTTTTGCTCTACATCATTGCTGATTGTTTTATTTTTCCAATTCCAGGGGTAAATTCGCATCAGTCCGCAAGATACGTCACCTGGTGTCAGGCGAGGAGTATGCGGCGAAGTTCATACGCAAACGTCGGCGCGCGGCGGACACAATGCCAGAGATCAGGCACGAGATCGCCGTGCTGGCTCTGTGCGCCGACTGCACACGAGTCGTTAGTCTGCACGAAGTAAGTACTACTCATCCCTGTTACTAAACAAAATGTTCGCCAATCTTATTCTATTTTGCCCTTATGTTCATTTTTCATCGTAGCTACCTTTCACCTCCTATCCTCCACCCTACATAAAATCTTGTCTTGCACTGTTACTATTTTCATAGTTAATATTCAGTACTCCGCCAGGTTTTTTGTTACTTTCCCATCAAAAAATAAACACTTCTAAATTTCTCGTCACACAATAAGTAAACTTTATATTTTCAGGTATACGAAACACGTTCAGAAGTGGCGATTGTCTTAGAATTATGTGCTGGTGGTGAACTGCAGCGTCTATTAGATGAAGAGGACAGGTTATCTGAAGGTTCAGCGAGAAGGGCCCTGCGCCACGTACTAGAAGGTCTGGCACATTTGCACGCGCGGCGAGTGGCGCATCTAGACCTAAAACCACAAAACCTGCTGCTCACCGCCGGCAGTGAGGAGCTACTCATCTGTGACTTTGGCATCAGTCGCGCCATACATCCTGGTGTACATGTTCGCGAGATATTAGGCACAACCGACTATGTTGGTATGTATTACACTTTTAATCACTTATTTATATTCATAGAAAATAAATCTCTATATAAAGTAAATATTAGGTCATCGGGAAATCGTGTCTACGATATGAATAATGTCCGTAGCACACAATATACAGCGCCATTGAGTTCCAAAGTAACCTAACTAGTATATCATTAGAAGATATTGTAATACAAATTCCAGGAGACCTCTTTTTGGACCCATGGGTATCCTCTAAGATTGATCAAGGTACTAATGTTATGGCATTGAAAACAAAAACATGTTGTTTGAGTCAAATCTATTTCCAAGGTTTTGAGTTGAAATCTTGTGGTAACACTCAAGATAGAATGATGTTGTGTTGTTTGTTTACAGCGCCCGAGATTCTCTCGTACGAGCCCTTATCGCTGGCAGCGGACATTTGGTCGGTGGGTGTCCTGGCGTACGTCCTCCTCAGCGGCTACTCGCCGTTCGCGGGCGACACTAAGCAGGAGACGTATCTAAACATAGCACAGTGCCAGCTCACCTTCCCCAAGAACATGTTCAGAGGGGTGTCACATCAAGCCATACAGTTCATCAAAGAAACGCTTGTCGTTGATCCTATGTAAATATCAATATTTACGTTATCTTTATTTCATTTTCATAGGTACTTTCAGTCGGCCCATGACAAACACAAACATGGTCGTTTCTCATCCTCCCGTGCTGTGAAATATCGCGAATACAATTAGAACCCTATTATGTTTATCGGAAAAAAAAATCTGATCATACACATTCAGTTTTTGTTTTCACATTATGTTTGGTTATAAAACATCTTAATCTTTCGAGAAACAGCAAGTACTAAATATAAAATTGTTATTTATCTTTCCAGGGGTCGTCTTACAGTGGAAGAGTGCCTGGAGCACCCCTGGTTGAAAGACGAGGCAGACCTCCCGCGCACCATCGTCGGCCTCGGCTTCGACGAAAGCGAGACAGCACACGACGATGATGACGACGATGATGTCAGCGTCAACGGTGACTCCACTAACGGAGTAAATGGAGTCGGCGGAGTAAATGGAGTAAACGGATTGAGTGGACACAACGGAGTGAACGGCGTTAACGGAATTAATGGCGTTAACGGTGTAACCGCGATTAACGGTGTCGATAGAGTCAACGGAGTTAACGGTGTGAACGGAGTTAGCAGTGTTAACGGAATAAATGGTCGCAACGGCACTAATGGATGCAACGGGACCAATGGAACACACGATGATGAAAAAGGTGAGTTGTTTTTTTCAAGTCTAAGAAAACAAATAATATAATCAATGATCAAATTCCTTCGAAATTAAAAAATAAAGTCTGTTATTGACCGAGTTCTTGTGGCACATATCTTAAAATCGCAGAGACGTATTCAAAATTGAGGCATTTACAGATCAAAATTCTCACTTCTCAGTGTTATAATGACTTCTGGCCACTAGACTAGACCTTTGGGTAGAAAAGGCGGGAAGTTATCTTAGATATGTTTATATTTAGGAAGATACTGAAATTATTTTGTATGTCCCTCTAGAGAGCGGCGAGGGCGAGGGACGCGAGGCGGGCGAGGGGCGCGCGGGCGAGGAGCGCGCTCCGCTGAAGCACGCGCACGCGCGCGACGCGTCCCCCCCGCACCCCGACGCGCCCTCCACCCCCAAGGTGAGGCGCGCCCTCTCACACTGACACTGTCGCCTCTCGCCTTCAGTGAGCACTTAACCTTCATTATTTACTAACACTTCCTCTCCACTGGTGGTGGCTATATTATAAGATATATCACTTGTTACGCTAAAAGACTGTTGACAATTAATCAGCAAATTAGAATTTGAATTGCCTTTGTTAGATAAAAATGTAAGCTAGCTGAAGAGTCATGATGGCGGCGAAAATAGAGCGGAAAATTGTTTTTTTTTTTAATAATCATATCGTATTTTTGCTCTCTTTTTGTAAACAGTCTTTGTAATAACTAGTATTTATGTCATATTTTTGTACTATTAAGATTCATATCAAATAAATGTGTGACATACATTCATACTACAACAAGTTGAATTGGTTGGCTCCATCTGATATATAGCGGGGACTCCAATATCCACTATCAGTCATATCACGATCAGTGGTCCCCATTAAATAAACTCGCAAGATTCGTTTTCCATTAACGATATCAGTGTAATGTTGTGGTGGCAGGTGTCCCGCAAGTCGGCCGCGCCGTCCGTGCTGGCGCTGTGCAAGAAGTTCCAGCCGGACTACGAGCGGCCCGCCCTGCGCCTGCGCGCCGCGCGCCCCGCGCTGCCCCCGCCGGCGCCCGACCGCGCCGTGTACTGCTAGCCCGCTAGCCGGGAGGGGGCGCCACGTGTACATACGTCCTGTAAACTGTACTCCGAACAGTCGCGAGCCTCTACCGCCCACTGACTAGTACTGCTAATTATTTAAAAGACAAATTTCTATGTCGACAGATTGCTGCACTATTTTTGATATCGATTATATTTCGTGTAAAAATGAGAGCGCCTGCTCTGAGTACACTTTATATTTATAGTGTTAAGTGTTCAAATGATTTAGTGAGATCGTTGTGCGTAGTATCGAGTTTATTGCCGATATGTTGTAGTGTTGGGACCAATGTTATCGATAGTGACTGAACGATTCCGTGTCGGTGTGTTGTTTTATCGATATTCAAATTTTATCACCGCGTCCGTCCCGTTCGCGCGACGACGCTTAGATAGGTAAATTGTTTATTGTCGTGAGCTCAAATGTTGGGACTTAATTTTCATTGTAAATGTGATCGTCATTCATTTTCTAGATAATTCATCTCCGTAATGAAAATATTTTTGGTATTACATTATTGTATTATTTTTTAGTCACGATGCATTAATTTTAACGCATGTTATGTTCAACTAAACTCGAGAATCCATTACCTTTGAAAGCTGTTGTGATCAAATTCATTTGTAAAAATAAATTATTGTGATATAAAATTAACTCTTGTACTTTATTTATAAACAATACATACCCTATCATACCTCAGGATGGAGTTAAAATCTCCATTACATTCAACAAATTCTCAAGAGTCTTAAGAGTACTAATCAGTCTCCAGATTTCGTTATTGACATTCTAGAAAAATAACCCCTTGCACCTGCAGCATAACTGGTAATGTCTACTTCTTGAAGCGCAGCATAGAAACACAAGAGACCCAACGTAATATTTTTTTTGAAGTGGAACTTCATATGCGACGTGCAATCATCAACGCCCCTTCACGGGTAAAATAAGTAATATATAACAGTAGAACATAAACTGGTCTATATAAACTAACGAAGAAAATTTGCATAGCGTGATTTAAAATAATATTTTTAGGAACATACGAACAAAGCATTTTTTTGACTATTTCTGAATTTAAACAAAAGATAAGAAAACTTAATAGTGTTATGATTGAGTCGTTGTGCATTTGCCGATAACCGTAATATCCGTAAGGTATTTCTGCGCCGCTGTCATAAATGGTTTTTAAGAACAAGTAGCTATACCCGAAAAGCCTTTACTCAACATCGGGGACCTTGCATAATAAGAAGTATACATACAAGCACAGGAATAACTCAAGTTAACTTATTCAGTATTAGTATAGTAAAACACATTTTGTAATTAATTAGTAAATAAATAATATATGTAGTCATTAAAATACAGTATGTAGCAGGTCAAATAATGGCTTTTTTCATACTACCTTTGTATTTAATTTCATTACAAAAACTAAATTTTGATTTATCTTAATTATTTTTACCTTATTGCAACGATTAGTGTACATGTACAAATGTGCAATGAGGTTACAAATATGTATATGGTATAAAACAAAAATGGGTAAAATAAATAATTTTTAATATGTACTACTTTTTGTGCTATCTGTACTAGTAAACTCTTATATTTTTGTAAATCTGTTGGCCAACTAGTCATTACAAAGCGACTGCTGCACATGCCGGACGTGTGCCGTTCATAGTAAACATAGTAAACGTGGCACCGTACTGATTTGTCTTAATTATTTTTACCTTATTGCAACGATTAGTGTACATGTACAAATGAACAATTAAATTACAAATATGTATATGGTTTAAAAACAAAAATTGGTAAAATAAATGAATTTCCTTCTCATGAAGTTCTTTTTGTGATAACTGTACTAGTAAAATTGTTTTGTTGGCCAACTAGTTACGAAGCAACTGCTGCACATGTCGGACGTGTGCCGTTCATAGTAACCATAGTAAACGTGGCACCGTACTGACTATAACTCATAGATAATACACTAATATATAATATAACTGCTCTATATACAGCGTGTCCCACAATGGGTATATCAAGCCGCGATGGGTGGATACAGGATGGAATTGCCTATCGGATGGCTATATTTAAAATGTGATAAGTCGAAATTTTAGATCTGAAAAAAAAAAAATAATTCCTACTGAGTCCGCAAATAATAATATTTGACATGGTCACCCTACTATAAAGACTTTCATTGATATCACATACACACATACACAAGAAATCGTAACATATGGTACAATTTCTTGTGTACCTACAACACGGATATAAAAATTTAGACCTTATTCTGTAGTAGTAGAGCCGATATTGCTAAGTTATGGTGAGATATAAAATAAAAATTTTGTATTTCATTCTGATTAAATAAAATTCATTCATAGTTTAATACATATCTAACCAGATTTTTCGTTTAAGATTTATGGTGAACACTTACCATTTCTCAGTGTGACTACAAAAAAGGTTCAATGTGCTGTCCTCCTCTCGTAACACACAGGTTTACACGCCGCGATACAGATTGTGTGGCGCGGCTCAGATACTCCGGTGTTAGAGTACCACAAGCTTCCACAATTTTTTGACGCATATCATTCACAGTTTCACACTGCGTAGCATACACCACACTTTTCAAATATCCCCACAAAAAAAAGTCCATTGGCGTTAAATCGGGCGACCGTGGTGGCCATGGAACAGTTCCAGAACGTCCAATCCACGCATGAAAGCGATCGTCCAGATATTCGCGTACAGAACGAGTGTAATGCGCTGGCGCGCCGTCTTGCTGGAAAATCATGTCGCGGTAAACTAACAAAGGAAGGCCTTCAAGTTCTTCCTCCAAGGTGGTCCTCAACATTTCCAAGTAGATTTCACCGTTCAACCGGTCCGGCAAAAATACAGGGCCTATCAATTTGTCACCGATGATACCGGCCCACACATTAATTTTCCACCTGTGCTGAAAATGGCTTTGACGAAAAGCATGTGGATTTTCATGGGACCAGTAGTGCTCGTTGTGGCTATTGGATAGTCCAAAACGAGTAAAGGTAGCCTCATCAGACCATAGAACCCGAGACGAAAACATAGGGTCAGCAGTAACCTGACTACGATACCACTCACAGAATCGCAGTCTCAATAAAAAATCTGCTTCTGTCAGCTGTTGTGTGCGCTGGTAATGGTAAGCATGCTGATTATCTTTTTTTAAAGTTCTCCATACTTTCATTCTAGACACACCTAATACGACAGAGGCTTTTCTAGTACTTCTAGTTGGATCTTCAGCAAAGTGATCCAAAATATTCTGTTCCACACGAGCATCCGCACGGTCACTCGATCGTCCTTCAGAGTTTGGACTGTGGAAAGAACCGTTTGAGTGCAAACGGTTGACCAGCCTCCTGAAGCATGCATAAGAAGGAAGTCTTCGCTGATTCTCCAGCTCTCTTCCATCAATGTGACGTTGTCGATAAAGTTCGCGCGCTGCAGTAAGGATTCCCTCCGATGCACCCACACACATAATCATATCATAGTACTCTGCATTTGAATACTCCGCCATTATAAAATTACGAAATAACGAAAGCACTTTCACTAACTTGACACCGATATATGATACTGACCGATAGAACAAGCGAACAATAATGAAGAGCGTCTAAAAAAATAATCACTAACGAACATTAGTAAGGATGTGAAAAAATAATTGATTATTGAAATAATCGATTAAAAATCAACATCTAAAAGTAAAAAAATCTATTAAATTTAGTAATTATTTTTATATGACTAATCGATTAATAACCGATTATTTTATTAATCATTCAATTACATATTACCGACTTTATTTCATCTGCAACGCCCCGATATTAAGTTTGGCCCGGAACGAAAACTACTAAAGAATACTTTTTCCATAATGTTATTTTTAACGCCATCAATGATCGCATTCCTTCTATACCTTTGAAACAGTTTAGTTATTTATTTATTCCAATATTCACTAGATGGAGTCGATGAATAATTCAATTTTATCAGCCGACATTTGGTTGATATGTTCTCTTTTATTGTATATTTCCAAATTACTAAATATTACATGGATACTTTTTAAAAGTCTCGGTGGCGCAGTGGGCGAGCGCACGGCCTCTGATCCAGAGGTCCGGGGTTCGATTCCAGACACTGGCTCACACCAATGACTTTTCGAAATTGTTTTCGGAAGTTATGTGTGATAAATACCGATGACTGACAAACTTTGTGCCCGGTATGGCAATAGGTTCGCCACCTATTCCATTTGGGACGTAAACATAACGGCGAGACGAGGCTTAACAGCCGCTGCTTACACCTTCGGGTACAAAAGGCGTGAAGTTATGTTATGTTATGTTACATGGATACTCACGCGCTTCGTTGACTTTCATAACTCTTTTCATGCACGCGCGTCGGTTTTTGAGGCTCCTAACATCACCTTCCTCCATAACACGTTCTATTTGGTCATGTAATGTGTGTCTTGGCCGTCCTCGACTCCTACATCCATCCGCTTTTGCATTGTATATCTGGTCAATCGTGTCAAATGCTCGGTCAGTCTTGCATCATCCATCCTTTCTACATGTCCGAACCATCGAACCAACCATGCCCTTTCTTACTTTTACACCGACACTCTCTTTCAAACCAACTTCCTTCCTTACAACCTTGTTTCCTACGCGGTCAGCGAGAGTCACTCCGCAGATTTTGCGCAGTGACCTCATTTCTACCGCGTTTATTCTACTTTCATGCACACTCTACCATACCCAGCTCTCGTTTCCATAAGTTAGCGTTGGGATCAGGACTGCATTGTGGATTGCTAGCTGGGCTTTCTGCTGACGTTTTTTGCGCCCAGGAATCTGGCCAACGCTCCATTTACGCTATTTCCTATCGCCACTCGTCTCATCCGTGGTGTACCTTCCATCCCTGCTAAAAGCGCATCCAAGATATACTATTTCATTCACCTGTTCCAGCACTACATCATCAACCATTATCCTTGCATCTGTTCTGGATTCCTCCCTTTCAAACACCATAACTTTCGTTTTCGTCGCATTCAACTGCAAGCCTTTAATCATGCAATCATCTTTCATAGTAGTGACTAGTATTTGCAGGTCCGACGGCAATTCGGCCAGAAGCACGGCGTCATCTGCGTAAAGCAGGCAGCTCACAACTAGGTCACCCATTTGCATCACTACATCCATCGATCTCACTCTCTGGAGACAACTGTCCAGGTATAGGATGAACAGTCGAGCGGACAGCACGCAACCCTGTTTGACGCCGATATTGACGTCAAACCAGGGGGACAAGCCGCCGTCAGCACGCACACACGCTGTGCAGTCCTCGTAAGTGGACTGCACAGCGCGCAGCAGTGCTCCGCTCACCCCGTAGCCCGGGAGTATATCCCACAGATCCTTTCGTAACACTCTGTCAAACGCTTTTTCCAGATACACAAAACCGCAGAAAACCTTCCGGTTAACAGCCAGTTGTTTCTCCACGATGTCGCGGAGAGAAAAAATCTGATCCATGCACCCTCGTCCGCTTCTAAAACCACCCTGAGCCTCCCACAACACTCCATCAGATATCACCCTCATTCTCCTTTCAATAATTTTCCCATACACTTTTGCTGCTAAACTGATCAAACTGATGGCCCTGTAACTGGCGCACTGCATACGTGATCCCGGCACGTATGCAGTGCGCCTCCAGTCCGTGGGAACCTTACCTGACCTCCAGCACAGATTGCTCAAAGTCAGGAAAGAGTCCCGGGCACAGGTTCCACCGTATTTGATCATTAAGCAGACATCATATCAATTCCAGCTACCTTGCCAGAAACATAGAAACATACCAGGAACATACTCGTACATTTCCCCAAAATACTCACTCCACCTGCCTAATACATCGCTTGGGTTTGCAAGAATGTTACCAGCCTTAGACATAATTTTGTCCATTCTGGATGTTGACGAAGAACCCCGAGACTTTCTAACTTCCCTCCAGAAGAGTTTGTTATTCGCCTCGAAGTTCTCCGTCAACCTCACTTCCTCATTCGCAACTAGTCTTTCACGCTTCGCTTTCACCAAGGCTTTGGTAACATTCCTGCAGCGGCGGTAGCTCTCATACTTTTTCTCTGTCATACTAACATTCTGATTCAAACTTGAGACATAATCCAACCATGCTTTTTTCTTTCTTTCGACGCTGGATTTCACATCCTCGTCCCACCAGGCATCACCTCTCAGAATCCTATGCTTATGCCTCTTTGCACTACCACATACTTCTTTTGCAATATCCACTATACTTTCTTTCATTCTTTCTCAGCATTCTTCAACACCTAAGTCAGAAAGACTCGTCTCATTGAGTCTTTTACTGACTAGGTCTACATACATACGCCGTACACTTTCACCTTCTAATTTCTCACATTTTATCTTTTCAAGCTCTCCGAAATGGGTACGCACTCGCCAGTGTCTCCACTTCTTGAAAGGCCCACGAAACGGCTTACTACCAGGTAGTGGTCCGTATCAAGAGTGGGGCCTCTGTAGGCTCGTGTATCCCTTTAGAGTATTTCGGAGACGACTATCTACCAAAATCATCATGTTCATTCCGTCTCCACGTATACGTGTGAATATCTTTATGACGGAATAATGTGTTAGACACATCGAGGTTCCGTTCCAGGCATACGTCCAAGATGGGCTTACCAGCATCATTGACTCTCTTGTCACCATTCGGAACAAGTACAGCCTCCAGGCCATCTCTCTTGGTTCCGACCCATCCATTAAGATCACCACACAGAATTATCCTTTCATGTCCCTCAGCCAGATTCAGAATATCCCTAACAGATTCCCAAGACTCCTCGAGTTCGCGGGGATCCGCGGAGCTTACGGGAGCATAAGCTGCGACCAGGAAAACTCGCGTGATCCCCAGTTTTATTCGACTCCAAAGATGTCTTGGGCCTACCAACTCATAATCTTTCACTCCGGAAGCAAAGTGGGAGGAGAGAACGACTCCAACACCCCCACTAGGACGGACGTCCTGGTCCACTCCGGACCATAGGGCTACCATGCCACCGGGGAGGTCCTCGGTCTCACTCCCCCTCCGCTTTGTCTCCGTCAAACATAAGGCATCCAGGCATCTCTCATTTATTACATTCATCATCTCATTCATCTTTCTGATCATACTACCTCTAACATTCCACGTGCCTATACGGCACTCCCCTCTCCTCGTCCCACCAGGATTGGCGCTGCGTGAAGGGTGGCGTCCCCCTTCGCCGCATGCGCATGCAGCCGCACCGACGGGGGCTAATCGGTGCCCGTCGCTTCTGGGGCACGCCGGAGCAGCCCGTCCCAGTTTGCTTCGGTCAAGATTGCGTCCCACTGGGACGGCAGGGGTCGCGACGTGCACGCTCTTGACATGACCCCCTAAAACTAATTGTACATATTGCCCAAAAATTTAAAAATCCATTAATTTAAATAAATCGATTATTTTCTTAAATAAATACGATTATTAATTATCGATTTTCATTGTAATAAATTAATCGTTTAATCAAAAATCGTTTTCCGAAGTTTAACGGTACCCTAAGAAATTAAAAATGGCAGAGACACTTTAGGAATGTGACATTAGTCACATTCCTAAATACTAGTGTCTCTGCCATTTTTAATTTCTTAGGGTACCGTTATACCAAAATACGGAACCTTTATACGATAACTTATTTTTTTATAATAACTTTAAAAATACTAGTCGCTGTACTACAGAGTCTACTAGATATTTTAATTTCACTCAAATCTCATCCAAAGCAAATTGGAATAGTATTTTAGAAAATCTCTAAATTTTAAGTAATAATACGCACAATACCGAATACCGGATTTAACATGACATAACTTCACGCCTTACCCGAAGGTGTAGGCAGCGGCCGTTAAGCCCTGTCTCGCCCTTATGTTTACGTCCCAAATGGAATAGGTGGCGAACCTATTGCCATACCGGGCACAAAGTTTTCAAACATCGATATTTATCACACTTAACTTCCGCAAACGATTTTGAAAAGTCATTGGTGTGAGCCAGTGTCAGGATTCGAACCCAGACCTCTGGATCAGAAGCCTTGTGCTCTCCTATTGGACCACCGAGACTCATAGGATTTACCTACGTAATACTTTTTAAGCTTTCACGTGTTATGCAACATAATGATAATAATAATATACTTTATTAATTTGCGTTGGTACATTAAAATTATACGGACCCATAATAAATAATATTAATATTTCAAAATATTTCACTGTAAATTTAGAAATGCCGACAAATTCTTTTTATAAATGCCGCCTGATGAGTTCAAGGTTACCTTGTTCGAGCCGAAAGGCAGGCGGCAATTCTCAAAGGAAGTTTCGGGCGCGTGTAACAGGTCACAGCACGTGTAAGAGGTGCACACATATACACAGCACATATACACATGACTTACAAATGAATCATTAAGTAGGGTTCACAGTTTTTTGTGTAACTTCACGCCTCAAATACATGAGAGTGTAGGCAGCGAATACTATTTACTGATTATGTTTCATGGTAATTTTATATGATTTCTTATTGCGAACCGAATACAGATAGCTTTTTTTGTGTAACTTCACGCCTCAAATACATGAGAGTGTAAGCAGTGAAAACTATTTACTGATTATGTTTCATGGTAATTCCATGTGGTTTCTTAAACAGATCAGAATGTAGTCAGCTTAATATTTTTTTGTAACTTCACGCCCCAAATACATGCGGGTGTAGGCAGCGAAAATTACTTATTGATTATGTTTCATGGTAATTTTATATGATTTCTTATTGCGAACCGAATACAGATAGCTTTTTTTGTGTAACTTCACGCCTCAAATACATGAGAGTGTAAGCAGTGAATACTATTTACTGATTATGTTTCATGGTAATTCCATGTGGTTTCTTAAACAGATCAGAATGTAGTCAGCTTAATATTTTTTTGTAACTTCACGCCCCAAATACATGCGGGTGTAGGCAGCGAAAATTACTTATTGATTATGTTTCATGGTAATTTTATATGATTTCTTATTGCGAACCGAATACAGATAGCTTTTTTGTGGAACTTCACGTCTCAAATACATGAGAGAGTAAGCAGTGAAAACTATTTACTGATTATGTTTCATGGTAATTCCATGTGGTTTCTTAAACAGATCAGAATGTAGTCAGCTTAATATTTTTTTGTAGCTTCACGCCCCAAATACATGCGGGTGTAGGCAGCGAAAATTACTTATTGATTATGTTTCATGGTAATTTTATATGATTTCTTATTGCGAACCGAATACAGATAGCTTTTTTTGTGTAACTTCACGCCTCAAATACATGAGAGTGTAAGCGGTGAAAACTATTTACTGATTATGTTTCATGGTAATTCCATGTGGTTTCTTAAACAGATCAGAATGTAGTCAGCTTAATATTTTTTTGTAACTTCACGCCCCAAATACATGCGGGTGTAGGCAGCGAAAATTACTTATTGATTATGTTTCATGGTAATTTTATATGATTTCTTATTGCGAACCGAATACAGATAGCCTTTTTTTGTGTAACTTCACGCCTCAAATACATGAGTGTGTAGGCAGGGAAAACTATTTACTGATTATGTTTCATGGTAATTCCATATGATTTCTTAAACAGATCAGAATGTAGTCAGCTTAAATTTTTTTGTAACTTCACGCCCCAAATACATGCGGGTGTAGGCAGCGAAAATTACTTATTGATTATGTTTCATAGTAATTTTATAAGATTTCTTAATGCGAACCGAATACAGATAGCTTTTTTGTGTAACTTCACGCCTCAAATACATGAGAGTGTAGACCGGGAAAACTATTTACTGATTATGTTTTATGGTAATTCCATGTGGTTTCTTAAAGAATGATTAGAAAGAAGATCAGAATGTAGTCAGCTTAAATTTTTTTTGTAACTTCACATAATTATTAAAAATTAGAGATGACAACCCTATTGATGATCGAAATGGAAAAATGAATGAAATACTTTAGGCGATCAGTCACAATGAACTCAGTTGTCGTAGGTCATAAGTAGGGTGATCATGGTTCATATTTCTGCGGGATAATTTTTGTAAAAAAAGTAAAAAAAAATTTTTTTTGCCTTTTTTTACTTTCTATAGGATATCTAGATTTCAAAGCATGTCTAGATTCTAGATATAAGTGGTTAGAATAGGGTCTGTGAAGCACCCTGTATATGCTCTAACTGACCTGATTTGTCAAGCAACAGGTCGCTGTTTTTGTTTAAGTTTGTATTGAAGTATTCAAACACATCCGTAAAAAATGAACATCTTGTAAAAATTCTTAAGACAATCAATATTCTTAATTAATATTACAAAGATAATAAACTCGTTATTTTTATTTTGCAATGTATATGTGTAAGTATGTAATAGTAGGCAGAGAGAAGGGCTCTGCTACCCCGCAAGGGATTTGGCGTGAAGTTATGTATGTATATATGTTCTTGAATCTTAGAACTCAATTTAGATTAGATCTTCAACCGATAAAGCTCTCTCGACCTCTCATATAGAGATAGTTTTAAGGCTTTTTGGGGTAATATGGCTATCAAATGACCATCTCATTTAGAGTAACTCGAAAAATAATGATATAAACTCGAAAAATAATGAAATAAAATGAAAGAGCTTTTTGAGAGTAACTTGAAAAATAAAGTGACGTCATTCTAAATCCAATATTTCGGAATAAGATTTTCTAATGTATTTCCACAATATGGGTATCAAACGAAAGGGCTTGTTGATAAAAAAAAACCATTTAAGACGTAAACATAACTGCGAGACAGTTTATTATTGTGTACAATAATATTAGGTCGGGGAAAAAGTCTTTTCGCATAACGTAGGTATAAACTTATTATAAAATTTCTTTGACTGTACTATTTGTGTCTGGCTGGTTTTGGTAACATTAAAAAGGTTACATTATAAAGAAAAGAAAAAAATAAAAAAAAGTTGTTTCCCGCTATTTTTCATTTGTTTTTCTCTCCGTAAAAATGAGTGAATCTAATGAAGAAACTCGATACATTTTAAAATTTTATTATAAAAAAGGCAAAAATGCAACTCAAGGAGTGAAAAAAATTTGTGATGTTTATGGACCTGATGCAGTGTCAGTAAGAGTAGCACAAATTTGGTTCAAACGTTTTCAGTCCGGAAATTTTGATGTTAAAGATGCACCTCGCTCTGGTCGCCCTGTTACGAATAAAATGGACGCCATTTTTGAAAGAGTGGAGCAAGATCGGCATATTAGTAGTTACGATGTAGCTGAAGAACTGGGAATTGACCACAAAACAGTTTTGACCCATTTGAAGAAAGCTGGTTATACAAAAAAGCTCGATATTTGGGTGCCACACGAGCTCACTCAAAGAAACTTAATGAACCGTGTACTCATTTGCGATTCATTATTGAGACGTAATGAAACCGAGCCGTTTTTGAAGAGATTGATAACTGGCGATGAAAAGTGGATCACGTACGACAAGAACGTGCGAAAAAGGTCGTGGTCGAAAGTTGGCCAGGCTTCACAGACTGTGGCCAAACCTGGCCTAACACGAAATAAGGTGATGCTGTGTGTATGGTGGGATTGGAAGGGCATTGTTCATTATGAGCTTTTACCGTCCGGCAAAACCATCGATTCTGATCTTTACTGCCAGCAACTGATGAGATTAAAGGAAGCAGTCGAGAGAAAACGGCCGGAATTGATCAACAGGAAGGGTGTGGTCTTTCATCACGATAACGCTAGACCACACACATCTTTAGCCACTCAGCAAAAATTAAGAGAGTTCGACTGGGAGGTCCTAGTGCATCCACCATATAGTCCTGACCTTGCGCCTTCAGATTTTCACCTGTTTCGGTCTCTTCAGAATTCTTTAGGTTCTGTAAGGTTGACCTCAAGAGAGGACTGCCAAAACTATTTGTCCCGTTTTTTTGATCAGAAGTCCCAAAGTTTCTACAGTAACGGGATAATGTCTCTGCCCACAAAATGGCAGAAAGTTATTCAACAAAACGGTACATATATATTGTAAATAAATGTAAATAAACTTTGAAAAAAATGTCTTGACTTTTCATACAAAAATACGAAAATACTTTTTCCCCAACCTATTACTATGGAAGAGCCTAGACCATTCTAATGCTGTGTATCTATACTTCGTAACTCATATCGTCAAAGGTGACATAAATTCAATACATAAATGTTCTATTGGTCCACATGTAATATCCACAGATGACAGAAACAAAAAAAAAACAACAAAAATATCTTAAATACTGGTTTTTATTCTTTTAATTTACTTAACAGTCTTGCTGTGGAGTTATTTAACTACCTACTTTGTTGGCACTACAGCATTTTTAATTAATCAACATACATTAATGCCAGCCAATTTTTATCATGATCCAACCTAAATCTTATTTATATCACAAGATACATAATTTATTTGAACAACTACATATTTGCTTATTTATTAAGACATTATTAGTGCTTTTCACAACAAAGTCCTTAAAATTATACACAAAAAAAATCCTTGAAAACTCGACTAACCTAAAGAGTATCCAATTATTTGTCAAAGAAAACACTGAGTTATTGTTTTTGGTTCTTCAAGCTTATTTTTTCTATAGTATGTGCATATTTGAATTATTAGTTTTAGAGAAAAAGCTTTCCGCTGTCTGTCCCCTTATATGTTTGAAACTACACAACGGATTATAATGCGGTTTTATTTTTAATAGATACAAGATACATCATGTATGATGTAGTTAAGTGTCAGTTTTTGAGATTTAGCACTTTAATAACAAACACTGTAAAAATACTTTTGATGTGAATGCTTTTGAACGTTTATTTAATACGGGTGAGGTTGGCACCTATTGATGAATACAGCACAGGACCAAGTCTTAAGACAAACAATTAAAAGTAAATTCACTTCCTTTTCAATAATACTGCTGCCGCACTACACTATAGACAGACATATACAGACAGAGAGATCCATTATAAGAACACGATAACGCGTGTTATTGTAATTACAAATTACCAACAATTTATTGCAGAGTAAGAAGAATCGAGGTTTATTAACATAGAGAATCCGTCAGACCAATCTTTGCAATACAACTTATGTTTACGAGCACAGAATAATAAAGTAAAATTAAATAGAAATCACATCACAATTATACTTTTAAAAATTTATCTTCGCCTTATATCACAAACATAAAACACGCACACATAAATATTAGCGACAAAGATTCAATATGAACTTGTGTCAAAATGTTTCAATGTGACTTATAAACTCGATTTGACTCTTCAAATTCAAATAAAAAACCGCACATGACCAAACCGTAGATGACTAGACCGAACCATAGGAACAAACATGTATTGAAAAGTCAATCTTGTTTAAATGTCACTGTAATTTTGATTTGGAAATAATTTCTGTATGCCACATACATCATTTCAAACCGATTCTCTTGGACAGAGAAGAAGTGCCACATGAATCTGTGTGATCTTATATCGACCTAGAATGATATTCTCAATTTGCTTAAAATTAAAAATAATGCTATTTACATTATTCGATCTACATACATGCTGCCATAGCTTGAGCCAAATTTATTTAGTAAAACATGTAAAAATAGTTACTTTACCATAATTTTCACAATGGAGTCCTAAATAAACTATTGTGATGCTTCCTCTAATATAACTTACTTGTTCTGTGTAATCTAACTTAAAGAACTATGGATAATATTACTTCATAATCTTACTCTTTTGTAATATCTACATCTTACACAATCATCTCTTCTTCTGTTATTGTCAGTGGCCGTTGAGAAGGTTAGAAGTGGCCTTCAGTTCCATCAGTTGTTCAGAATACTCCGAGTAGATTCGTTGCCAACGTAACTGTTTTACAAGGAGAGACAGCATCTCTTCCAGAAGATCATGCTTCTTTATATTCTGAAATGTCAATTGATAAATTGAAGAAATTTTAATTATTAAAGTAATACATATTATTTTTAATGTTTAATATGATGTCACTTAAAGTTATTACTCACTAATATCGTCGACTGCCATTTCTTGGGTGTAGAAGTGCAGTGGCTGGGGCCCAGCATCTCGTCTAGTATGGTGCGTAGTTGATTCTCAGTACCTACAAATTTACGTTATAGAAATATTTAAACAGAAATAAATGTTTTTTGCTTGATTCTTGCCAGAGAAAGGCAACCTCGAGAAATTGATCGTGGTGCGCAACGTTGAAGGCAAGGGGTGGGGGCAGATTATCTGTGCCAGATGTAAGCTATATGCTGATCACGGTTCTCGGTGGTTCAGTGGTCGAGCTCGTGCTTTCGAAACAAGAAGTTCTAGGTTCGATTCTGGGTTCACACTAATGTGTTTTCGGAATTATTTTTGGAAGTTATGTGAGATAAATATTGATGACTGACAAACA
This sequence comes from Euproctis similis, assembly GCA_905147225.2. Lineage (NCBI taxonomy): Eukaryota > Metazoa > Arthropoda > Insecta > Lepidoptera > Erebidae > Euproctis > Euproctis similis. The sequence continues at coordinate 2,824,920 of LR990116.1, read as the reverse complement.
CGTGCCCGATGTATGGCTATAAGCTCCGTCATCTATGCGATACGGGACATAAAAAATGAGGTAGAAAAGGCGTGATGTTATAAAAGTGGTAATCTGCGAGTACTGACCGTGGTTGACGAGGTGGTCGAACAGCGCGGTGAGCGCGTGGCGGTAGTCCTGGGCCAGCCCCAGGTGCAGGCTGGCCGCCACCTGCGCCTCCAGCCAGCTGCGCGCCGCGCCCGACACGCAGCTGCTGCACAGAGCACAACGACATGAGGGGAGGCGGGGGAAACACAACATTCTTACACACCTCACTCGCTTCTTTCACTTTTTAAGGCTCCTGACATCACCTTCCTCAAGGACTAATGCAATTTGGCCATGGGAAGTTTGTCGCCGCCGTCCGCGACTCCTACTTCTTTCCGCTTTTGCATTCTATATCAGTTTAGCAATCTTGCATTGTCCATTCTTTCTTTCGAACATGCCCTTTTTTACTTTTACACCGACTTCCTTCTTTACAAACTTGTTTTCTACGCAGTCAACGAGAGTCACTTCGCAAATTGGAATCAGCGTTTCGACCGCATCGATCCTACTTTCATGTACACTCTGCCAAACCTAACTCTCGCTTACATAAATTAGCATTGGTATCAATAGCCTATTGTGAATAGGAATTTATACAGACTTGAATGAACACAAAGACTGATTGTTTTATCCATTTTAAATATTAAAGATAATATGGATACATACTTGGTGTTAATCCCGAGCGGTCTGGTCCGCACGTACTTGTACCGGTGCTGGGCGGAGTGGGGCGCGTGGGGGGCGCGGATGGAGCCCCCGCCGCTGCGCCACACGGGGTCGGTGGCGTCCGTCCACACCACCCTGCACGATATACTCATAAAGTTAACTCATCTAATAATATTAAATTGTGTCATGGTATGCATAATTACTACTTGTAGTCAAACTTAATATAGTATCAGTTACATTTTTCTTACATAATAATACATAATTTTAATTAGATTGGACAATAATTAGAATACAAAATTGGAGTTACATAAACCACACCGAAAAGGAACTCTGTAGAACTAACAGCTAATAATAAATAGGTATCAAATAAAATCAGCGGGCCTATTATGAACTCTTAATTCCAGCCAGCTTACGCGCTGCCTTTTTTTATGGGATAGGAGCGCAAACCAGCAGGCGTGTCACCTAATGGTAAGCATACAACGCCGCCCATGGACCTCAGCACCACGTATAGTGTTGCAGACCTTTAAGGGATAGGGGACGGGATGGGAAAGAGGGGTGGGGCTCCGGGTACTTCTCTCAACGAACGAAACGCGGCATGAGCCACTTTACGTCGATCTTCTGAGAGGTCGTGGCATTTCACCGGTCGAGCCGGCCCATTTATGTAGCGAACTGCTTGGCTCTGCCACTGTTAAGTGCAATGCCTTGCAAATTTGTATTTTCAACGACTAATTTGAGCTACTCGGTGACGAGTAGTCACTGTCAAGTTCACTCTAAATTCATTACAAGGAATAAGGTTCCTCCTCATATAGTTTTCTGACGCGCTAGAGTAACTGCTGAAATCCCCACTTGGGCTCCCCTATTATTAAATTGATGTAATTTATTTTCTTATATAAATCAATACTGAAATGTACGCATTATCTACTATTGAAGTGAAACTTCTTTAGAATCGTTGTGTTTCAAACCGGATGCAACGGAAATACGACAGGTAAGAGACACAAATACAAAAATGTGTAGGATGAAGCCAGGAAAGAATGAGACAGAAATATACATACTATTTTATATTAACGGTCTTCTCCTCTTTGTTTTTTGGAATTTCAGTGTCTACATTGACACACTGCATAGAAACAATTTTTAAAATCACAAAAACATCCAAAGGCTGAACCCAGCCTCGATGTCACTCAATTTAGTGGTTGTCCGAAGCGGCGTATCCACTAGGCTAAGGATAGTTGTTGTTGTAATGATCGTTAATTACCTGTATATATAATAACTAACTACGAAAATTTCGGAACGCGATTTCATTTATTGTATTGCCATCTATGTCCATCAGGTAATACTACTTACTGCACAGATTACCGATGCAGATTTGAACGACTTCCTCAACTTTATCGACATATATAGGGTTAGCGACATCTATGAACTAAATTAATTAACGATTGAACGAGTTGTTTTTAAATATTTGTGTCAGCGTCCTGCGATGAGCTAGTCTTACTTTAGTTCGTTTTATGTGAATAATACAAAAATCGATAAATTTATTACCTGTTACTCAAATACATACGAATATTTTGGTAGGTATGAAATTATGTATAAATATAAAAATTCAAATTTTTATCTTATTTATTACTGGTTTCATTTAATCCTGTTTTAAGTATAGACTAATATTTCAATGTTTTTCAATCAATAAATTTGATTTTTATTTTATACTGATCATGGATTATATATATACAGTGCGACAGAAAAGAGTAGAAAATAAATGAGGGCGCCACCATCGAGCAGATGGTAACACTGATAATTATGATTAAGTAATCATGATACTTGATTTTTTTACGCAATGTTTATGATTGATTAATATATAATATTATCAATTGTTTTAGCTATATACATTTCTTACCTACTGGCACAGATGTACGTATTTAGTAGTAATCATATGAGAAGATAAGACTGACAGGCATGCATTATCACTGCTATGCCGAAAGAGGTAGACAGAGCTACATTTTATACCCGATTTGCATACAAGTAATCTTGTTGGCCCTTTTCCTTTGTTATGTGAACAAGGGAAATGCTATAACCGTAACTGGAATGAAACGACCACAATCACTATTCAAACCAACATTCGAACACGGCAGACAGACAGCATGCACAAAACTATTAAAATAAAGCACAAGAGTCTGAAAAGCTATTGTTTATGGAGCCAACTAACTCGACGATATGCTATACAGATCTCCTTCAGGCAAATAAATAGTTAAAACTAACTAGGAATTAAAAAGCTTATGCATTTATTCATGATCAAATAAAACTAGTCCAACAAATCAAAATCTAAATATTCCACTCCTTCAATGCGATCATCTACATTTTGTTGCGATGAACTAGTACTAGCACCGAAATTTAATATTTCTTGTTTTCCCATTAGCTCGTCACTGCTTTCTGCTTCATTCTCATCATCACTGCTGCTGTCTTCACCGACTTCAATAACCAATTGATCTATGTCACTATAAAGTGTTTTGCCACGATCATAATATTCTTTTTCAATATTTTTTACATGTTTGCAACAATTCATCCAATCCTGTTAGGTAATAGAATGAAATGCTTCTATAGCCAATTCCTTAATATCTTGTGCACCTACATTTTTTGCAGCAATCTTTCGTTTTGCCAAAGCCCAAATCAACTAACTCGATGGGATTCAGATCACAGTGGTACGGTGGCAGCCGTACTACTGTGTGACCGTGTTGCCCCAGAATTTCGTCAATTTCGTAAACTGGCATAGGTTTATGTCTTTTTACTAGCTCTACAAGATCAGGTTTCCTCAAATCTGGATCAAATGATATATTTATTTATTTATTTGACGGGCCTCGTGGCGCATTGGTAAAACTACCGGTTGCAGCAATGAGGTCGGGGGTTCGATTCCCACCCGAGCACAAATATTTGTGACAAACATGAATATTTGTGTGGTGTCTGGGTGTTTTTCTATATTTACAAAAGAAAAGTATATATATGTATTAGGGTGCTTTTTTTTTTGGAACTATTTTTTTTTTTTCGGCCCCATAGTGAAATTTTGTTGGAAGTACCATAAAAAAAATTCCCTGAAAGTTTGAGCCCTTAATATTAATATTAAGTACTAGACCAAGGCGTGTAAAGATTTCCCATATAAAATACACGTAAATCTTGATTTTTTTTCTTTTAAATTTTATAACTCAGAGGCATTTAATGGGATTATCTCGCCCATGAATAGGTCTTTCTCAGAATTGAACGCTCTACAAAAGTCTCCATTACAGTTAAGTCATAACTTTCACCTACGGGGTAGTACGGGCCCCTAAACCTAATTTTTCCATAAAATTTGCGTTTTTTTGGATTTATCTCGTATAAAACACTAGCTACAGAAAAAGTGTAAATTACAAACTTGTAGGAAATTTAATTTCCTACAAAAAAGTCTTTGGCACCAAATCGTGAATATTGATACTTTTTGAGATACAGACATTTTGAGTAGAAGTGGTATGTACGTATGTGTATGTGGTGGTAACTTGAGAATTTTATACCACTTCTACTCAAAATGTCTCACACAAACACAGTCAAACTTGGACACGGCCGAGAAATGTTGATTGAGTAAATCAATGTTGATGTCTTTTGGATTTATGCCTTGTTGACATTTTCCATCCCCTAGAGATCTAAGGAACTTCCAGACTTTCGCCGAGTCTCCATTTTGAACTGACTTGTGGATATGTCGGCGTTGTGCGTCCCTACACACCTTATTGCAGTGATTTCTAATGGCTACATATCTTTTGTTATTTGATTCGTTTGGTTTAATTATTAGCTTTTTATTAGCTTCACCTGTATGTTTGTTTGTAGGTTTGTATGTTTGTTTGTAACCGACTTCTTTTTTAGTTTCCGGTGATTGCCACTAGATGGTGCGATTTGTGAACTATGAAAGTTCTAGACTAGAAAACCGAACTAAAAAATAGAAAATAAATAATAGTTTAAAAAAACTAAAAAACACGCTTTTTATAGAAAACCGAACTAAAAAATAGAAAAATAAAAAAAAATATTTTATTTTAAAAAAAGCGTGGGGTGCATGGTGTCAATAGTTATAAATATTTTATTGACAGATATGAGTAGAGTGATTATCATTTCGTTAATATCTAAAAAGCACCCCACGCTTTTTTTAAAATAAAATATTTTTTTTTATTTTTCTATTTTTTAGTTCGGTTTTCTATAAAAAGCGTGTTTTTTAGTTTTTTAAACTATTATTTATTTTGTAACGATATTTCGCGGCGGCCTTTTGAGTGATAAGGAGTTTAATATCATCGGTGAAAGAAATAAATAATTAACAAATCAACCATGGTGCTGGAGGATGTTTGATTTTGACAGCTTGGTTAGGTACATGTTTATCATACAACTTGATGAGGTTCGAAGTAAAAATGTCCACCTGCTCATCAATTGACTCAGAAGTAAAAAGCAAGCTCCAATCAATAGCCTTAGCGTCCTCATTCAAAATTGCAATATTCATGTCACACATATGTCACAATATAATATTAAACAGTCTTACAATTATATTAATTAGAGATGACATAAACAAGGTTAAAACTAACCTAACCTAACCTTAACCTGAACTGGGGAGCAATTTTTAAAATAACTCAAAATCAAACAATATCAAAATTAATCCAAAAAGGGCATGGACCTTCAGTCTATGGAGAAAGCATAGAGGGCAGGAGACAGGTTTAGCCGGTAAGAGTCCGGCACTACCCAAACTACCTCATACGTGACGTAGTTTGGGTGTCCATGAGGATTCCGACTCCTGCAAAAAACCAAAAAAAAAACCTAAAACCTAACCTAACCTAAACCTAAACTAAACAACTAAATAATCCTAGTAAGCAACAACAAATAACGTGCACGTGCTTTAAAAAAATAACACCGAGCCAACTAAGCCGAACCACTTATTACATTTACTTATTACTAGGGTTAAATTATTAATAATAACCGACAAATGTGATTAATTTATCACTTTAACCTCGGCTTTCAGTAATTATTAATAATAATAGATAATTAAGTAAACAGACAAATATTAAACAATTGTAAATAAACAACAAGCTGTGTTTGTGTTTTGTTAATTTCATCTGCCAGTTGCTGACATAGGTAACAAAATATGACGTAACTATTAAAATACAAAAAAAAACAGTATCCAAAGTAATAATAGAAATCAACCATACGAGCCAAAAGATTGTAATGCTAAGCTACAAGAAATAAATACTGTTGGCTCACTCTGTCTTACGAAGTAACTGCTAGTAACATTTATTAATCTGTGACACCGTGTTATAGAGTGCGTTCCACATAAAGCCCACAAAGACCGCGATCACGACCGCGGAAATTGCCGTTCCACTAACGTAAAAACGCCGCGGGCGTTGTGGGCGATGTTATAAGTGGAACGCAAAACTTGAGCGCCGTGTGCTAGCAATATGGCGGCTCGGAAAATTCATCAAGTTCTGATGACGTATGTCATTTTTTATTGAAAGCCCACCAAGACCTACTAATATTTTGCGGGCGAGGTGGGCGCGATGCGGTCGCGAACAGTGACGTCACCCATGACGTCGAGCGACCGCTCGCAACGACAGCGGGCTTTATGTGGAGCGCTACTGTGGGCGTTACGGTCGTTGTGGTCTTTATGTGGAACGCGGCCATAATGTGCATCAATGTGCATGTCAAAGTAAGAACGACAAACAGAAATGCAAATAGAAATAAAGAGATATATCTATATATATATATATATATATATATATATATATATATATATAAGAGATTTCCACCTATATTTTTTATTTATTTATTTATTTCTCTCTCTATTTATTTATATCTCTGGAACCATAAGGCGTAGCGACTTGAAATTTGGTAGGATTATTCCTTTCGCCGAGTAGAGGTCAGCTAAGAACGGATTTTACGAAATTCCACCCACAAGGGGGGTTGCGGGGGTGTTAATGACTCATCACGATATCTCTGGAACCATAAGGCGGAGCGACTTGAAATTTGGTAGGATTATTCCTTTCGCCGAGTAGAGGTCAGCTAAGAACGGATTTTACGAAATTCCACCCACAGGGGGGGTTGCGGGGGTGTTAACAATGGAAAATTCCCATTTTTAACCTATCGACTTCAAATTTGTCGAAGATATTGCAGTATTAACATAGCGGGGCAGCAGTTATTACTTTTGATGCGAAACAGAGTTCGCCGGGTCAGCAAGTATGTTATAATAAGCATGTGAAATTAAGGTAAATATAAAGTACATCAATAAATAACAGTAACTAGAGTAAGTAATTACAAATAGTAGTCTGCATATATTAAACTACATTTAATACATACATACATACATACATAACTTCACGCCAAATCCCTTGCGGGGTAGGCAGAGAGAACAGAGCGCCATAGGGCACGATTCTTACACACCTCACTCGCTTCGTTGACTTTCATAACTCTTTTCATGCACGCGCGTCGGTTTTTGAGGCTCTTAACATCACCTTCCTCCAGAACACGTTCTATTTGGTCTTGGAATGTGTGTCTTGGCCGTCCTCGACTCCTACATCCGTCCGCTTTTGCATTGTATATCTGCTTAGTCAGTCTTGCGTCAACCATTCTTTCTACATGTCCGAACCATCGGAGCATGCCCTTTCTTACTTTTACACCGACACTCTCTTTCAAACCAACTTCCTTCCTTACAACCTTGTTTTCTACGCGGTCAGCGAGAGTCACTCTGAAATACATTTAATACAGCTGTAAAAAAATTATTAAAGAGAGTTAATAGATTAGAATAAAGTGATATTAAGGTAAATATAAAGTACACCCATAAATAAAAGTAGCTAGAGTAAGCCATGACAAATAGTAGTCTGCAGATATTAAACATATTGGTATTAAAATTGATTTTTTCACTTCCCGCGTGTACTAGAATCCAACGTTTTCCTTTTGATGTATCAGAGGTGACGATATATACACGGTATTAGGGAGACGTTATCCAGAACAAATATAGTATGTGTAACTAAGGGTTGTAAATCAAATGGCATATATTAAAAACACATAACGGAGACTTTTTTATAATAATTTTTTAATTATTTTTTCTAAACACGCAATGTAACGCAAAAAAAAAACATATGCCCGAATCGGTGTACATATGTCGCTCAAGGTGCGTGACGTCACGTCGCGCCACTGACACGCGTGGTGGGGGCGGGGTCGTAAAAGTTGTTATTTACTTAAATTTTTATCCGGGGATTCTGCCGACACCCGTGAAATAAATTGGGGTGGTAACATCTATGACCCAATCTTAATAGGTACAAAAAAAAAACTATTCAAACATTAAAATGCCTACTCTAACAAATACTAAAAATACGAGTACACTATAAATGTACTTATCTAATTGATCATTAAACATCATATGTAGATTACTTTTTAATTTGACTAATAATTCTTTATTACAAATAAAAAAGAAATAAAGAGAACGCGAACGTGTTGTTAATTAATTAAATGCTTTTAACGTAGGCATTATTTCTGAATAGGTGAACTTTCAGAAATAATAGTTAAACTAGTTCAGAAAATGATGACTTACCGATCTAAATGCTCAATGGCCTTATGAGATGCGGCTCAAATTGTGTCCCGTTCATCTCAAGGCAAATTTGGGCTCGACGTCTCGTCTCTTCATGCAAACGTGGTAACATTGTGGGGTCTTCGATACACTTCCTACGAAGTTGGTCAAAAACTTCCACGATTCTTTGCCTCATTTCAATTTCACTGTTGCACTCGCGATCAAATACCCTTTCCTTCACATATCCCCAGAGAAAAAAGTCTAACGGGTTGAGATCTGGTGAGCGAGGTGGCCAAGCTTGTGGTCCTAGTCTGCCGATCCAGCGGTTATCAAACAATTCAGTCAGGCGCTCACGGACGAGTCTTACAACATGTGGAGGTGCACCATCATGCTGAAACCACGTGCGGCTGTACTCAGCTAACGATAGGTCGTCTACAATGTTCACCAAATAATTGTTGATAAAATTTAAATATCGCTGTCCGTCAACTCGCTGTGGTAGAAATACAGGTCCCAAAATGCGATTGTTGAAAAGACCCGCCCATACGTTAACTGACCATCGTGTTTGGTGTCCAGTTCTTCGAACAGCACGCAGGTTTATTTCTGAATACACATGCGTGTTTCTCCGGTTCCACATGCCGTTTCTAGTGAATGTGGACTCGTCCGTCCAAATGACATGCTCAATAAAACCAGGCATACGTTGTTGTTGGTTTAATAACCAATCGCAAAACTCTCGTCGTCGATCGCAATCACCGGGAACTAATGCATGTATTTTGTGAACTTTGTATGGACGTAAACGATTTCGTTTTAAAACTTTATGTACTGTCCAGTAAGACACACTAGTTCCACTCGGACGCCTCAAGAGTTTTGCTATCCTCCGTGTGCCCAGGCTTGGGTTTCGGTGTACGATATCCAAGATTCGCTCTTCAGTGCGTACAGCCAGTTCACCTCCTGGTCCGGTTGCCACTGGAGCAATGGGTCGATTTTCTAACACACGTTGAAACGCTGCCGTTATGACACGCGAGTGTGCTGGATGTCGAGCGGAAGGGAATCTTTCCCTATACATTCTCAAAGCACGCGCGGCATTTCCACGTGCTTCACCAAGACACATTAACATGTTTCCGTATTCACGAGCACTGTATGCGTATGCGTTAGGCATAATTAAAAAACGCAAATTTATAACAAACTAACAAAAACAAACACTAAAACAAAACTCCAAAATAAACACAACTTAAAAAATTATAACAAAACAAAATATTCGTTTGCAACATAAACGCGTATACCACAGAACAGTATGGCCGTCACCGGGGTACTAATTAGAATGCATTAAAAATTTAAGCAACAGGAGTGCACATCCTGAAAAAACAGGGTTGTCTCCTTTAAAAAATAATAGCTGTTGTCCACGGCTTCGTTCGTGTAGAATTTGGAACCACTATGCCATAATTATAAAAAAAAGATTATGTGGTTTTATGAAACCACCGTAAAAGTGAAACTTTTTTTCACATTATAGACATTTAACTAAAAATTTTCGAAATATTATTTTTTTCGAAAATCGAATGTAAGTCACTGTTCACGTATTTTAGTTACCATAAAATATTGGTTACATTTATAAACGATAATAGACGTGAAAGGCGCTCTGACGAGCGCCTTTCCCTTTATCCCTACTCCGCGGCCGACCGTCACGCGACATGCAACACGCAGACGAAAAAGTTTGAGACGATGTAATAAAAGTTTCACTTTAATAATTATTAGAATAAATTAACTATTTTGGGACAACGGCAAAATCTGTTTATTATTAATAGTTTGATATTAATAGTACAGAACAGATTTATCACAAAAGATATTACAAAAACTATTTAAACAGCTGCATGCAGTACGAAGTTTTGCATCGTATAAACAAAGCTAGGTGGCGCATGAGGAGACAAGCGAATGACTTGTGCGTACAATGTAATCGTCACGGGACAGCCCTGAGCCCTCGCGCAAGCAAGTGAAGTGTCACCAATAACGAAAGAAGAAGAAGCGAGTGAAGTGGGTCCCGGCGAGCCGTGCTTTGACGTGTTGCGGCCAGCGGCCGCTGCTCGGCGAGGTAATAATAGCGCGAATATTGACCTCAAAATCAGCTGCTTTTTTTGTTTGTATTACATTGCATGTTTAGTAAAAATAGGTAAATAACAATTGTTTTATTGAAATATTGCCATCACGCAACTTCATGTACGTAATAATGACCAAAAAAATTAAAAAAAAAAATTCAAAAATTATAAAAGAAGTATCTGTTTTGTGTTTTTATTAAATGCCATTTGATTTACAACCATTACTTACACAAAATATATTTGTTTTGGATAACGTCTCCCTAATACGCTGTATATATCGATTTACTGAAGTTTCACTTCTATCGTGTATGAATCGCACACATACCTTTTTTTAATAATAATATTTACATACCAAGCACATAGTTGTTTACTGTAGATGTAACTCTTGCCGTTGCTCAACGATATCATCGGATTGCCGTCGTCGAGTAGTGAACAATTTGTTACCGTTACTGAAATAAATTTGTTTAAAATTAATATACTTATTATTGTCTTTATCGAGTGTAAGATTCGTATTATTTTTACGTGGTACAGCCAAGCAGTTCGCTGCATGAATGGGCCGGCTCGACCGGTGAAATACCACGAGCTCTCAGAAAACCGACGTAAAGTGGCTCATGCCGCGTTTCGTTCGGTGAGAGAGGTACCCGGAGGCCCACCCCCATCCTTTCCTATCCCCGATCCGTTAAAGGTTGACAACGCAACAGTAACACTATATGTGTTGCTGGTGTCCATGGGCGACGTTGGTTACTTACCATCAGGTGACACGCCTGCTCGTTTGCCCTCCTATCCCATAAAAAAAAATTATGGGCTGGTCACATCTGTTGAAGGACCGATGCTAGATAGAGTAAGAAGGTCATAAAGTGAATACCGCGCCTTGTAGGACGCCCACCAGCTCGATGGTCAGACGACCTCAAAAGGCTGCTGGAAAAAACTGAATGCGGAAGGCAGAGAATCGGATGTTGTGGCGCAAATTGGGAGAGGCTTATGTCCAGCAGTGGGCTGCAACAGGCTAATGATAATGATGAAGATTTGTATTAGTTTTTACGTAGTTTCTAGTGGCAGTATTGCAGCAGTCATTGATAACTAATCGTGTCCTCGTGAGGAGTAAGATATATATGTATGGTCACCTCCCGGCGCCAGCAGCGCCCTGAAGCTGAGCGGGCGGATGAGGCACAGCGGGCGGGCCAGGTCCCAGATGGTCAGCTCGGCGCCCGTCGTCACCACGGCCAGCGTGTCGCCGGCCAGCGTGAGGCGCGCCGCCGGGGACTGCAGCGCTGCAGCGGGGAGAGGGGGGTGAGTAGCTGTGTGCCGAGTGTGTGTAGTGTCGCCGGCCAGCGTGAGGCGCGCCGCCGGGGACTGCAGCGCTGCAGCGGGGGGAGGGGGGTGAGTAGCTGTGTGCCGAGTGTGTGTAGTGTCGCCGGCCAGCGTGAGGCGCGCCGCCGGGGACTGCAGCGCTGCAGCGGGGGGAGGGGGGTGAGTAGCTGTGTGCCGAGTGTGTGTAGTGTCGCCGGCCAGCGTGAGGCGCGCCGCCGGGGACTGCAGCGCTGCAGCGGGGGGAGGGGGGTGAGTAGCTGTGTGCCGAGTGTGTGTAGTGTCGCCGGCCAGCGTGAGGCGCGCCGCCGGGGACTGCAGCGCTGCAGCGGGGGGAGGGGGGTGAGTAGCTGTGTGCCGAGTGTGTGTAGTGTCGCCGGCCAGCGTGAGGCGCGCCGCCGGGGACTGCAGCGCTGCAGCGGGGGGAGGGGGGTGAGTAGCTGTGTGCCGAGTGTGTGTAGTGTCGCCGGCCAGCGTGAGGCGCGCCGTCGGGGACTGCAGTGGCTGTGTGCGCCTGTACAGTTACCCAGGGGCGGCAGGGCGCGCGCGGCGTGTCCGTGCTGCAGGCGCCAGGCGTGCAGCGTGCCGTCCGCGCAGCACACGCAGGCCCAGCGCGCGTCGCACGCGATGCACGTGACCGGGGAGCCTGCGGGCACACACGACCATAACGTCACTTTAAGTTCATATTAAACATAACATAACTTCTGTTACCCGAAGGTAACGAGGTAACGAGACGAGGCTTAAGAGCCGCTGCCTACAGCGGCTCTTAAGCCTCGTCTCGACATTATGTTTACGTCCTATGGCGAACCTATTGCCATACCGGGTACAAAGTTTTCAATCATCGATATTTATCACACTTAACTTCCAAAAACATTTTCTAAAAGTCATTGGTGTAAACCAGCGTCAGGATTCGAACCCGGACTTCTGGATCAGAAGCCGTGTGCTCGATTACTAGACCGCCGAGACTATTCAACTCTATATGTACTCATATTAAACTTTGTTATTATTGACGACAATGACTATGCCTTACATTAAACAAGAATTCAAGACATGACAATATTTTAATACCTGTTCAATGTTCGTCGGGCCTCGTGGCGCATTGGTAAAACTACCGGCTGAAGTAATGAGGTTCGATTCCCACCCGATCACAAATATTTGTGACAAACATGAATATTTGTGTGGCGTCTGGGTGTTTTTCTATGCATTATAAGTATGTGTTTACCACAAAAAAGTATATATGTATTAATATCCGTTATCTAGGATCCATAACACAAGCATTTAGTTGCTTAGTTTGGAACTAGAGGGCGCTGTGTGTATTGTGTCCAAGATATTATTATAGACAGTAATTATGACCAATGACCTCACAAAGAGAAAACAAAAATACCGCACTCCATATTACTCTCGCTCACTTCCTTTATTTTCATATCACAACAAACACACTAATCAATTCGTTCCTTAAAAGAACCTTTCCTCAATCATTTCAAATTCATACCCAAATATGTCTCCCAGACAGGGTCGCTGGAGGCAGAGTTATTGGGCAGCAGCTGGAGCCTCGACAGAGTGCCGTACTGCGTGTTGCAAGCTTTGTTCACCACCTGCAGTATCGTACAATAACGGTATATCATATTAAGAAATTCTTACTAAAGATACCATTCGTTATTTTTACAAAATTTGAAGTATCCAACACATATCTACTTACAAACTTACAAGATGAGTGAGTGTGGAAGTTGGATTGGGTAATTTCGGGAAACATGTGGTAAAATATATATGAAAAGCCGGAAAAAGTAAAAATATATCTCAAATTATACTTCCATTTAAAGCATAAAAGCTAAATTTCATATGATACTTGGAATTCGTGTATCTTAGCAATTTGAAAAGATATGTAATTAGAACCTGCAGCCTGTAGAGTCCGGCGGCGCGCACCACGGGGCCGGCCGTGCCCAGCGCGGGCGGGGGCAGTGCGGGGGGCAGTGGGGGGCTGACCCCGGAGACTGCCAGAGCACTGGCGGCACCGTTCACTCCTGCAGTGGGTCCTGCAGACCCCACATCTTCTAGTCGTGGCCCCGGCAACGTCGATGGACCTCGAGGTTTCAACCGCTGGTCGAGCCCACTGACATCATCAGTAAATTTTAAGAAAAGTCTTCAGCGTCACGCCGTGGCAAACATATGTGTTTTCGTAAGGACGTTGTCATTGTTTTTAGCGATTTTAGAACAGCGTGACGTCATTCAAGACTACATTTTCTGATTGCCGTTCACAGTCACGTTACTTAATGCTTATTTCTTAAGATTTTCTTTTAACCTTTACTTATTTTTGCAAAACTGTTATAACTTTTTAAATCTGTACATCTTCTATCTAAAAAGAAAGTCTTCTTCAGAAAGTCTAATCTATCTCATTCATTTTAGTGAAAAGAAGTCTATTGAAACTATAGCACCAAGTACAACAGACCTTAAGTGGCTGATGGTATACTCACTTATCGCTGGTCCTGGAGGAGTTCTGTAACGAGGTGGCGTGGTTGCTGACGTTGGGGTGTATCACAATGTCATCACGAACTTCCACACGGATCCGAGACTTGCTCTGAGAGGAGGTACTGAAGCAGTTCTCTGTGCCACCCGGCTGAGATCCTAGTGATTCACTGGAAAATAATTAACAAAAAGATTTGATTTATTTCTGCCTGTGAGCATATTGTAGCGTTTCTTTAGTATATTGTAAGGAGAAACGTGTTAACAGTTTTTAGGTGCGGTTATAAGATTATTACTAATATGGGCATATGGAATTTCCACACAAAATATTTTATACTAGCTAAACAATAAATAAAAGATTTTTCCTAAAGTAAAGTAGCCAAGTTACTCCTTATTACACCAGCTACCTGCCAATAAAAGTCCCATTAAAATTAGTCCAGCCATATTAAAGATTACCCGGAACAAACAGGCAGACAAACATTGTTAAAAAAGATGTTATTTATGGTTACCATAAAATGTAATTTATACGTTTACAATGTTTATATATTCATATGAACATGGTTGAGAGCAGTAATTTCAATATTACAAACAGACCCTACAATTTTATTTATATGTGTAGATTTTATGCTAGAGTCACATCGGTAATGTCTATTTACACGACTACGTTAGAAGGATGAGTTTTTCAAATTTATGCATGTACTAATATATCTTTTATTATCACATTCTGTAGCTTAAACTGCTGGAGGATTTTTAGCTTAAGAGGTGTCCTCTCTTGTTATGATTCCTTTAAAGCATGAGGGATATGTTAAAATTAAGCGTCAATTTTGAACGTTCATATGAAATCGGTGAATTAAAAATGAGTATACTTGGCGTCCGCGTGCGAGAGCGGGATGAACACGGGCGTGATGCGCCTCTTGCCGTCCGACGTGCGCGTCTCGATCTGGCGGTCGCGCGGCCGCAGCGGGGTCGACACCCCCGACATGGCGCCGGGACTCAACACGCTCCTCGTCTGCACACAATACATAATCTTATATAGTCAAAGTCAAAAGAAGCTTTATTTTCATAGGTCTTCACAGACACTTTAAAATACTCAACAAGTACAATTTAACATATTTAATAGTACTTGTTGACTATTTTTATGTTACATCATCCATGTGTATTATTTATTTATCAGCCGAAGGTGTACCCTGAGAATTATTTTGGTGTCCCGAAATAAGTCTTGACAGTGTTGGAGAGATCATCTGCTTCAAGTCACATACCAAGTTACCTCTTACGGTGGAAAAAAACCGGAATAGCACTATTTTCTAAAGCGGTGCGACAGGACAATTTGATAATAATTATATAATAATTCGATAATAAGTAAATAATTACGATCAGTTTCTCGAAAAATAGTCCAACTGGGATATATGATTCGCCAAATAAAATATAGAGTATCAATAATGAACCGTTAGATTACCCCATAACTTACTTGTGAGTTATCATTTTTAGGAGTAGTCTGCTCTTTAGCTGCCTCTTTCTTAGCTTCCTGCTTTTCCCTTGCCTGGAGAATTTCTGGGCACTCCACCAATAGGTTTCCACCAGTAGATTCGTTGAGCAAGCATTTGCCATAGATCTTCCCGTAAAACGCGTTCTGTAATAAAAAAATCAGTCAGTATTTTTTTTCGGTGTAGTATAATAGGTGGCAGATTCAAATGAAACAAATAATTATCTATATGGTAGACTTACTTTTTCTTCCAAAGTTAAGGGAGTACCGACTTCTTCATTAGTAAACTGCATGCAAGCCACAGTACCATCTGAACTACATGCCAACAAATTCAGTCCTGGAATCAGTAAAGAATACATTGGGTATTTTTTTTTTCAGAAATTGTATCAAATTTTGAACATAGTACATATAGCACCATAAATGTCTTATTATTCTTAGTTATATCAACGCAAGTAATTAGGCATTATAATTACTAACAAGTGTATACTTAATCTGGCCATAAATACTGTTACAACTAAAAATAGTACATTTGAATTTGGAATCTGTCATTTTCATACGATTGTTAATTGTGTTTTCTCGTTTTGGCGCCAATACATTGTACAATATTTTGCGATATTAAAATGGAGTGGGGTGATAAAGAGAACCGAATCGCTGTGATTGCATTACACAAAGTAGGTATGGCGCCAAATGCAATTTTGAAAACTCTCCATACACTTGGTATTAGTCAAATGTTTGTGTACCGGGCTATTAATAGGTACAATGAGACCTCCTCTGTTTGTGACAGAAAAAGACCTGGCCGTCCACGTAGTGTTCGTACGAAAAAGGTGGTCAAAGCAGTAAGGAAAAGAATTCGAAGAAATCCTGTCCGCAAGCAAAAGATTTTATCTCGGGAGATGAAGATAGCACCTAGAACAATGTCGCGTATTTTAAAAGATGACTTAGGTCTTGCAGCCTATAAGAGGCGCACTGGTCATTTATTAACTGATAATTTAAAAAAGAATAGGGTGTTAAAATTTAAACAACTACTGAAGCGGTACGCAAAGGGAGGTCACAGAAAAATATTGTTTACGGATGAAAAAGTGTGATTGATAATTGAGCAACATTTTAACAAACAAAATGACCGTATTTATGCTCAAAGCTCTAAGGACGCTTCCCAATTAGTTGACAGAGTGCAACGTGGGCAATATCCGACAGTGATGGTTTGGTGGGGTGTTAGCTACGAAGGAGTGACTGAGCCATATTTTTGTGAAAAAGGTATCAAAATATCGGCACAAGTGTATCAAGATACCATTCTTGAAAAGGTAGTCAAAGTCAAAGTCAAGCCCCTTAACAACACCATGTTCAATAACGAAGTATGGTCCTTCCAGCAAGACTCGGCACCGGGTCATAAAGCTCGGTCCACGCAATCTTGGTTGGAAGCGAACGTTTCGGACTTCATTAGAGCTGAAGACTGGCCGTCGTCTAGTCCCAATCTTAATCCACTGGATTATGATTTGTGGTCAATTTTAGAGAGTACGGCTTGCTCTAAACGTCATAATAATTTAGAGTCCCTAAAACAATGCATACGATTGGCAGTGAAGAATTTTCCCATGGAAAGAGTGCGTATTTCTATTGATAACTGGCCTCAACGTTTAAAGGCCTGTATTGCAGCCAATGGAGACCACTTCGAATAAACTTTTTAAATTTTATATCGTTTTATATTTATGTATTAAAGTAACACACTGTAAAAGTAATAAATGTTATTTGCAATTAAAAAAAAAATTTTTTCTTTGATACAATATTTATGGCATGACTAAGTATTATTAGGTGTTATTTTTCGGTGCAGTAAAGCAAGTGTATTGTAATGGTCACCGTCTGAGCTCCAGGACATGTCGAGCACGCTGTCGCGGAACATGTGGTGCATCACCACGAGCGGCCGCTTGAGCGACGTGAGCCAGATGCTGAGCGAGCGGTCCCGGGAGCCCACGGCGGCGCAGCAACACTTCTTGCCCTCCTTCACGAAGATGTTGTTGTTGAACCGCTGCAAAGGAACTACGTTTGAGCATTACTCGTCACGAGGATCCGGCTCGAGGGACCAAGAAATACATTGCGATATCAGAGCTTTTGCATGTTGTAAACTAACAAAATAATATTCGAGAAATCGAAGGGATCACGCCGGACACCAGTAACAAATAGTATTTTTGTATGTTTATACTGACAGCACAAATGACAGCTTTCCTGTGTCCAACGAAGTCTTTATCACATCGCCAACCGTCCCGCTCCACGACCTGCGCAGTGGGACCACCACCATTCATAGCGTGAGCAGATACCACGTACTGGCCGTCTGGAGACCACGACAGTCGCAAGACATGTGTCGTACCTGCAATATCACCGTTATGCTATATATAATTTAACATAAAATAACGTAAATTCACGTCTTTTTCTACACGAAGATGGCCTCGACTCGCCATTATGTTTAATGGATGGAATAGGTGGCGACACTATTGCCATACCGGGCACGAAGTTTTTAGTCGTCGATATTTAATCACACATAACTTTCGAAATTAATTTCGAAAAGTCATTGGTGTGAGCCAGGATTCGAACCCGCGACCTCTGGATTCAAAGGCGGGGGCTAGACCACTGGACCTTTATTCTATTATTATAACTTGTTGCTACAATTCAAAGTGTCAAATGATGCTTGCCTCCACACTCCTCAAATGGATCTGTGATGACAGTTTCTGGCGCCCAGTCTGCTGTCTTCCATATTCTTAGGGATTTATCATCAGATTGTGATGCTAAATATTTACCAACCTGGAAACAAAATATTGTAATTTATGAAATTTTGTTGAATTTTATTATATATGTTTGTACTGTAAGTAATAAGTTATTTTAACTACATTTAAATCCAGTTTGTGTCACAATTAAAATGAGTTTACTATAATAAATGTTATTTAGTGTCCCTTTGGAGTATTATATTTACATAAAGTAAATTATTATACTATTTCCTTTCTAGGGATTAAAATATTTCCATTTCCCAATGATTTCCTTATTGATTATGAAATATATAAGTAATTAAAATAAATTTTAATGAATGTCTTACACCACTATATGGCCTGAAGTTACATTAATATAGTACTCTGTTAAAGATAAAATGTAGTCTATTAAAGGTCTAATTGGGATTAAATATATATAAAAAAATTTAATATATAGCTCTGCAGCAATTGCAAGATCTACATAGCTCTCAAAAAGGAATAAAAAAGGAAAAAACAATGATTAACTTTCAAAAATTACTCACAGGATCCCAAGCAACTCCTTTTACCAGCCCAGTGTGCCCATTCAAAACGCATACCATTTCAGGAAATTTCTCAGCATTCCATATAATGATTGTATTATCTACACTGCAGCTGGCCAACCACTTATCAAGAGGTGACCATGCCAAATCCAATACATCACCTTTAAAATGATGTTTAACAATTAGTGAAATTTATAAAGATATGTAAAAATTTTACATAATATGATTCCCTATTTAGTTAAGTAAATAATTTTTTTTTATATTAATATAATAGCATTCATAAATTTTAATAATGTTTTACCTGCATGCCCTCTTAATGTAGCGAGACACCTCCAAATTTCAGTTTTATGTTTACCTGGGGCCCCTGGAGCCACACTGAGACCCCATACCATTACAAGTCTGTCATCACTACCAGAAGCTAAATATTTGCCACCGTTACTCCATCTTACACAGTTCACACATGCTAAAATATAAGTTTGTTTATTAAATTTTTTGAAAGAGATAGTTTACCAGAATACTAATCAAACAAATTTGAAGGGCACAGTAGCATTCATGTAATTATAGAACTCTACTATATTGCAGCTAATAGCAGTTTATTGGTGCCGCCAGCATTCAGATGTTTTTAAAGGGAAACATTTATCAAACTTTTTTTAAACTTAGTAAGCAAATTTGTTAGAATATTACTAAAATTTATATTTTTTATTTATTAGAATAATACTTCGGTTATATACTTTATTAATACAGTCCGGAAATTAGTAAAGCTAACCTAAATGATTGTCCATTTGACACAACAGTTTAGGAACATTGGGGTCTAATTCAACAGTCTCATACAAAACTGGGTTTAAGTTCCAAACTGCAACTCGACCCCCGTTTCCCACTCCTTGTCCGCCGGTCGCAAACCTCTTCCCCGTAGGGTGAATATCAACCGAGAAAATTGGTCTATCTGAAAAATATTAAAATATTAAACATAAACAACATGCAATTATGGAACAGAAATCCATTTGATAACAACATACCATCATGGTTCACCCAACTGGGTTTTAGCACCTTCATTTAGGCAATATTGCAGTGGAATTTAATTGAAAACAAGAGGTTTTAAACAACTTATTAAAGTTTCCACTTTATTTTTAATTCGCCGTATGACAACAATGACATTGACAGACTTATACAGCATCAACTTCAAAAGTTCAAACTTCAAACTCAAAGTTATGTACCGTCAAATGGGGTGACTTGGAATCAAAGGATGAATAGAGATGATACTTTGCCATCTGTTTAAAATAAAAAGTATAACGTTTTTGTTTCGACTGCAAAAGGCAACTTGTTTGCAGTTTAAGCAAAAAAGTATAAGTTATACTGATTGCTAAGAAATTGTGGTGAAAATTTTTATCTCTATTATCCCTTTGATCCCAAGTAGTTACCGAGAATGTACCTACTCCAGTTTCCACGAAGTTTAAGTAGGTTAGGTAGGTAAATTTTCAGTAAATTCAATTTCAAATCATGTTCTTCAGTTAGCTATCTTAATAAGCTGACAAGAGAAGAATTTGGGAATCAACGGAATCAATTCCCATTACTATACTGAGGTAGTAACATTTTTTTTTATAGGATAGCAGGGCAAACGAGCAGGAGTGTCACCTGATGTAAGTGACCAGCGCCACCCATGGACACCTACAAACATAGTATTAAAGTTGCGTTGCCGACCTTTGAGAGAGTAGGATGGGGAAGGGGGGTGGGCCTCCGGGTACCTCTCTCTTACCGAACCAAACGCGCCATGAGCCACTTTACGTCGATCTTCTGGGAGGTCATGGTATTTCACCAGCCGAGCCGGCCCATTTATGCAGTGAACTGCTTGGCTCTACCACTGTGAAGTAATTTAACTACTGTAGAAAATTAATTTATTATGATTAATTTATTATAATTCCCTATGAATTAAGCTGAGTCGCATCTATATCTAACTACCTACCTATATCAAACTACATCTACTTTAATTATTATGTCGAAATAAACAATAATGTAGCAATATTATTTCCATTGAAGAGATGCCACGGTGACTTTCTTCTCTTTGCCAAAATAGAGGTTTATGATTAATATCTGGATGACCGAGCTTTGCTCGGTATTTTCTTTTTTTTTATAAACAACGCCATCTGCTGGAATAGCTTTAGTGTTGTTGTCGTTAAAGCAAGTTAGTTGCTCACAATTTAAAATAATTATAGCATTCGCCAATAGATGTCAGGAATTCCAAAAAGTAAGTTGATGTTTAAGTTGATTATCGATAAAACACGATAAAATGAAATTTTCTAAAAATGATTCCTAGCTAGATCGATTTATCGCCCCCGAAACCCCCTATATACTAAATTTCATGAAAATCGTTGGAGCCGATTCCGAGTTCCAATTAATATACATATATATATACATATATATATATATACAAGAATTGCTCGTTTAAAGATATAAGATAGAGATTCATTTACTTTTTTTATTTCAATATGCCATCTATTTAGCCTGTCCATAAAATAGTAATTGAAAAAAAAAATGATTGAAGTGATTGATTGAACCGGACGTGGAAAAAAGGCGGGAATCGTTCGAAAAGAAAGGCGCACTTTTCGAATATTTTATTTTAATTTATTAAAAATTCTTTAATTTTCTTTGCGAGAACAGTCACATAAGCATATTTATTAATAGTTAAAATCGTTATTATATTTCTACTTCCCCATAAACATGGGGAAGTTTAAAAAACGCAAAATATTGCCTAACACTCCTGATGAGTTGCCGATATCAGATACCACTGATTCTGACACTGATTCGGTTTACGAAGAGGATAAATATAAAATTTATAAAGTCGCAGGCTATACCCGAAAATATCAAGAAAGCTGTCAGAAGTCAGAGTATATTGTGTTCCTGAATCATGGAGATGGGTCGAAGCATTTCACCAACAATGATCGTCTTGAAATCTCAAAGGGTCTTCGCAAATATTGTGTTGCAGGTGTACAGCATCTGAAGACTATTAACAAACATAAAGTCGGTATCATCTTTGACTTATTTAATAATGCTAATATGTTCATTCAAAATAAGAAATTTTTAAGTGAGCTGGGTCTAGTGGCCTCTATCCCCGCTTCAGACACAGAGGTGACTGGGGTATTAACTTCGGTCCCAACAGAACTCTCAAACAAGAAAATCTTTACATTAATAGGTAGTTCTAGGAATGTAATTCAAGTACGTAGATTTATGCGCCGTGTACGTAATGAGAGTGGTGTCATCTCTTATGCACCTACTCAAACTGTAGCAGTCACTTTTGCTTCAACACAATTACCAGAATATGTATATCTAGACCACTGGCGTCATGAGGTAAAAATATATATACCACCATTAAAACAATGTTTGCAATGCCTTAAATTTGGTCACATAGCCAAATTTTGTAAAAATAATATAGTGTGCTCTATATGTACTGAAAACCATAATTTTAAAACTTGTAGTGTAAGTAATGATAATGCTAAATGTGCCAATTGTGGTGGCAATCATGTAGCAATATCCTCATCTTGCCCCATTAAAAAGAGAAAACTAGAAGAAAATAAAATTAAGTCACATGCAGCTCAATATTCAGAGGTCATAAATGAAAAAAATGTTCCTCTCCTAAATACAAAATCAATTTATAACCAAATCAATAACCTAACCAAATCTGATATTTTTATGAACCTGGTAGTTGAAACAATATTAAAAGTAATCTCCAATAAAAGTAATATACCTATTAACTCTAGTTCTATTAAAGAAATGTTACATACTACACTTAAGACACAAACTTCCACTAATCTTTAATGGATACTCTAAATATTCTTCAATGGAATGCTCAGAGTATCGTAAGCAATAAGTATATTCTCACCAAATTTCTTTATGACAAAGATATACATATTGCAATAGTCTCTGAAACTTGGTTAAAAAAATCACAAATCTTTCAGATATCAAGATATAATATTGTACAGAAAAATCCTGGTAATAATCACAATGGTGTTGCTATCTTAATTCGCGATTATATTGATTATACTATAATACCAACACATTCTGATGCTTCTCTTCAGAATGTATGTGTTCAAATAAGAGTAAATAACACTGAAATAACTGTGATTAGTTTTTATAGTCCTCTTAATTGCAATCCCACATTTGATAAAAATAAATTAGACTCACTAATTAAATCCGTACCAAGTCCTCTGATTTTAGCTGGTGACTTTAATTCACATCACACTTCCTGGGGATGCAATTCTAATTCACCCCGTGGTAATGATGTTTTAGATGTTATTGATGATAATAGTTTGGTCCTATTAAATGATGGAAATGTAACAACATTAGGGACGCTATCATGGCGTCCAAATGCATTGGATTTAACCATAGTTTCACCTTTAGTGGCTCTCTACACTGAATGGTCTGTCCTTGATAATCCATTAGGCTCAAGCTATCATCTACCTGTTATGATTAAAATATCAATGCACAATAATAATAATTTCAATAGTAACAATAATTGCAATAATGTTCATCTCCCAATATATCCAAAATTTAAACTAGTAAATTGGGAAAAGTATTCAGAAATAGTACAATATTTGTTACAGGATTTTGATATGACTAGTTGTTCAGTTTTAGAAACTTACCTTATGTTTTGTAATGTCATAAAAGCAGCTGTAAATCAGTCTATTGTTTCGAAAAGTAAAAAAACACCAAATAATAATTATGATTGTACTAAAAAGAGACATAATAAACCATCGTTGCCATGGTGGAATCAATTTTGTAACGAAGCAGTTTATAATGTTAAACAAGCATATGTGAAATTCAAACATAACCCCACTGAGGAAAACTATATTGAATTTAAAAGATTAAGAGCTCTTAAAAAACGCATTATTAGTAGAGAAAGGAAAAATAGCTGGATTAGATTATGTACTAATTTTAATCGCTGTACGCCTCTATCATTAATTTGGAAAAACATGCGTAAATTCAATAAGTCGTATTCGTATAATAATCTCTATAATGACGATAGCTGGGTTACAGATTTCTTACAAAAATACACCCCTGACTTCACTCAAGATAATATATCATCTAACATGCCACAATCAAACTCTAACGACAGATACTCGTATTTACTGGAACCCTTTACATTACAAGAATTATTGTCAGCTATAAAATCAAGGAGAGACACAGCTTTTGGACTCGATGGGTTGCCATATATTATGTTTAAAAAAATGAATAATAGTAGCTTAATTTGTTTTCTTAAAATAATAAATCTGCTCTGGATACATAATATCATACCTGAAGACTGGAAAAAGGACTGTCTAATACCAATCCTTAAACCAAATAAACAGAAGGGTCATGTAGATTCATATCGACCAATAGCACTCACCTCGTGTGTTAGTAAGATTTTTGAACAGCTCATAAAACAGCGATTAGAATACTACATTGAACATAATGGCTTATTACCTAATAATCAATTTGGTTTCCGTAGAGGTCATTCCTCCAGAGAGAGTATTTGTCAACTTCATCTTGAAATTCAAAGTAGTTTATCAAACAACAAGACTCTCATGGCGGTATTTTTTGATATCGCCTCTGCTTTCAATAATGTAAACCTTAGTGTCCTTGCCGGTGAATTAAATTTATTAGGAATCCCTCATAAAATAATTTCATGGATCTTTAATTTTTTAAACGATAGGAAAGTATATGTTAAGTATAATAATCATTTATATGGCCCTAGATCTTCATTTAAAGGCGTTTGTCAGGGAGGAATACTCTCACCGATATTGTTCATATTATACATACATAGAATAAACATGGTTCTGGGAACAAACATCGCAAATTTACAATTTGCTGATGACTTGGTTATATATGCATCTGGTACAAATCCAAAGTCAGTTGCTGAAACTATAACTGGCGCTTTAGATAATTTAAAAGGATATTTAAACTTTCTCAATCTTGAAGTAAACTGTTCCAAAACTAAGGTAATGGTTTTTGGTAAGGGACGCACTACACAATCTTTAGAAATTTTCTATGATAATAGAAAATTGTCAGTTGCAACAGATGTAAAATTTTTAGGTGTATTATTTTCGCGTAATCTTTCTTGGAATCCCTATATTGATAAAATCGTAGAGAAAGCCAATAAAGCTGTAAATATTTTAAAATCATTAACTGCCACATACTGGGGAGCTGACCCTAAAATACTTTTAATGCTTTATAAATCCCTAGTTCGTAGTCATTTCGAATACGGATGTTTCTGTTTTGCTCACAACGATAGAGTTTTAGAAAAACTAAATAAAATACAGAACAAATGCATGCGTATAATAACTGGTGCCTTCAAAACGAGCCCAATCGGGGCTCTTCAAATTGAATGTAATTTGCCTCCATTAAAAATTCGATTCAATTACTTAAAAGAAAGATTTATTCTTAAATTATACAGTAATCCTCATAATAATTTACTAAAACATCTTTCTAAAAACTTAGTCACTATACCACATAAGTCGTTTTATTTGCTTGAAAATTATTCTAAATTACTTGATCATTTAAACACCCTTAATATATATAAATCTAACAAAATCCTATCTTGTTTTGAAGATACATATGCCAGTAAATATCCTGCTATAAACATAGAAATAAATCATAACTTTAAACATAAAGAAGAAATATATTCGAAATTGTCACAATGGATTGACTTTGAATTTCTATACACAGATGCATCTAAAATTCATTCTGCAGTCTCGTTTGCAATATTTCAAAGCAGTAAAAGATCAGGTACGGGACATCGATTGAATAAAAACTTTAGCATTTTTTCAGCAGAGGCCATTGCAATATTATGCGCCCTGAAACATATCCAAAAGTGCAATTATCAGGATTCAAAATGGGTCATAATTAGTGACAGTATGAGTGTTCTGAAAAACATAAAACACAATAAGATAAAAGCTAACACTAATTATATTATTCACGCCATCAAGCAATTATGGGTTCAATTATCGCAATCGAATATTCGTGTCGATTTTTTGTGGGTTCCAGCCCATATAGGAGTTGTAGGTAACGAAATGGCAGATAAATTATCCAAAACAATAGTCCATTACTCTGATTTAAATATACTTTCCGAAAATAAATGTCTTGACATCCCATTACCTTATTCTGATATTGTTTTGCTATTGAAGTTACGCATGTTTGATGTGTGGGGAAAAATCTGGAACAACTACATCCAAAATGAAAACAAAGGTCGCTGGTACGCCTCTTTAGATATTAAAGTCAATAGTCAACCTTGGTTCTCTAAAAGTTCACGTTTTGTTAATCGGAAATTCTACTCCGTTATATGTCGATTGCGTCTAGGCCACTCTAAGCTAAATCATCATCTCTATAGGATGAAAATTATTGATACACCCTCTTGCAATTTCTGTAACATCGCTGATCAGACAATAGATCATTTAATATATAAATGTCCATTCTTTGGCATCCAGCGCCTTGTGTTGATGGATGGACTGCTAGAAATCTATAAACAAACAAATTTGGTCCCGCTTTCCGTTCTCGAATTACTTAAGAATCCATGCACCTATTCTTATATATATAATTTCATCAATAACACTTTAAAAGAAATCTAATATTGTAAATAATTACAATTTCTTTTTGAAAATGTTACACGTCCTTTAATGAGTTAAATGTAATTTTCTTTAGATAAGTACCTTCATTTTTGTATTTAGTTGTAAGATGTTGTAATATACTTTGTAAGTAGTAGGATAAGCTAAAACATATTGTAAAATGGTTAAATTTTAGATTAAATATGTATAAAAAATAGATATAAAATACAGGAAAAATTCTATAAAACTTGAAAATAAGCAAGAAAAGAAGAGAAAGAAAACGGAAATACGAAACAAAGTAATAATTTACAAAAACAGAAAAACACGACATAAGGAAAAATGTGCTAACATAATACCTGGAAAGAGGAAATAAGCATGAACGAATGAGAAGAGAAAAAAATGACTAAAGAAACAATTTTATTGACTCACTGAAGACATATACACAAATTTTACGGAAAAGACAAAAAAAAAATACTGATGAAATATGAATAATGATACTTTATGGACAAAAATTGAGTTATGCACTACAGACAAGGCAGTATGGCTCCTATGCTTTAGCCTGCCCAAATGGGCGAATTAAAAAAAAAAAAAAAAAATGAACCGGACGTGGCGGACGTTCAATTTGGGCGCTATTCTTGATTCTTGAGTGTTTGAATTTCTCCTGAATTTTGCGATTTACATAATTTTCTAAATCCATAAGCGTTATGAGAGGTGCAGATACTTTAATTCCAGCTAGATTTTTAACGTTAACGTGTCACCTATGCGTGATGATAACGTTATTATGGGAGAACCAGCAGACTCTTCGCCAATGCTTACCGATTCAGTTCCAGAAGACTTATTTCGACGGTTTTCACAACCGGTAAGTCTTGTTTTAATATTCCTTCATATATTTTCAAAGTTTATAATTTTTAGACAGACTCATAATTAAAATTTTGTTAACATAATTTTGTTTAGCTGATTGTGAATATAGGTTTGTTGCAATCAAGCCCATTGCATGGCAGAACGCCAACACGTATTTGGAATGGTCCTAAATTCATTATCTTTTTGATTTGTCATTCTTGTGTTCATTATTAACAATAATTATTGTTTGATTACTTAATTAAAAACATTAAAGTTTATCTGGAATAGAATACATTTAATAGATAAATTAATCTATTTTTCCTCTTGAACTTCCATTCATTTGAAATTTCATAAAATTTCAGACAGCTTCATCATTTCATACAACTGATATTTTAATATAGATTAATTTTGTATTTGCTTACATATTTTATAGATGCTAGACTGTTATAAATTCAATCCAAGTTCAACCAAAGTTGTTTCATGCTTTTGCAATACAGTTAGTTCATCCATATTGCTCATACCTGTATCATTATAATTATTCATTCTTAAAAACTTGTAGAAATTATAAAAAAAATTCACGCATACATATGGATAATTTATTGAAATGGCCATTTTTTATACCCCTCAATAATTTAAGGTTCTGGTCCAGGAGAAGCGAATATTTCTGTTTAGTTTTTTAATTAATATTCATTTTCCTTTTTATTTAGACTGGTAACAGGTTACTTTTGTATAAAATTTTTAATTATGAAACATTGCATTTAATTAATATTTTTTTATTTAAATCAGAGTTACCAGGAATGAGCATATTTAATCATTGATTGTACCAAGTCTTTTTTTTTAGTTGCACAAAAGTCTTCCCTTGCTACTGTAGCACCATAAACAATGAAGATGAAACAAAATATTTAAATGTCAACACGAGAATTCCTATCTATATTCCTTCTATCTACACTATTGTTACTTATTATAACTGGACTTTGTGATCAGATTTGAAGCTGAAACTTCACCAAGAATTGTTTGGTATTAAAAGTACAAATATTTGTAACAAGCATTAATGTTTGTATGGCATATGGGAGTTTTTCTATGAATTATAAGTATGAATTTACAAAATTTGTATTAATATCCATTTTTGGAACTTGGCTTGGAACTAGAGGGCGCTGTATGTATTGTGTCCAAGATATTATTATTATTAGTTAAAATAAAGAACTTCTCGAAGATACCACAACCTTCCAGAATATAGTCGTAAAGTGGCTCATGCCCCATTTCGTTCGGTGGGAGGTATTCGGAGCCCCGACCGCTTCCCCTCTTTCCTCTCCATCCGAATTCTGACCCATTCCCTATTCTATTTTAAAGGCGGGCAACGAAACTGTAACACCATCTGTCTTGCAGGTGTCCATGGACGGCGATAGTTGGTTACAATCAGGTGATACGTCTACTTGTTAGACCCTAACAAAAAAAATCGATTCTAATGTCACAGTAACCATTGGTTTCACTATTAGTTCATATCTTTGCTAGATGCAGCAATTGTTTGAAAAAAAAGCAGATATCAATATTTCTAATTTATCATTTCTTACTCAATAGTAAATTTAATAGTAACATAATATTTAATTTAATGATAAAGTAAATAAGCGAGAGTTGGAATGGCTGAGGGTGCATAAAAGTAAGCTAAATGTGGTCGTAAATGAGAGGTCTCTGCGCGAAATTTACGCAGGGACGCAAGCTGACCGCGTCGATAACAAGGTTGTAAAAGTTAAGTTGAACTGCAAGAGAGTGTCGGTGTAAATGTTAGGAAAGCCGAGCTCCGATCGTTCGGACGTGTAAAAAGATGGATGATGCTAAATTGATGAAACAGATATACAGTGCAAAAGCGGAAGGATGCAGGAGTCTAGGACGGCCACGACAAACTCCCCATGACCAAATTGAACGAGTGCTCATGGAAGGTGATGCCAGGATTCTTAAAAACCGACGAGCGTGTAAGACAAGAGTTATTAAAGTCAAAAGTGTGAGTGAAGTGTGTCTGAATCGTGCCTTATGGAGCTATGTTCTCTCTGCCTACCCCGCAAGGGACTTGCCGTTAGGTCAAATATGTATGTAATAATAATGTAAGGTAGCTATTTCGATTATGTTACCATGCCTACAAGTGTCAACAGTGCACTTTAATAATAACATATTTCCTATTACATACTTATAAAAACGTTGTCCCTTTTGCTCGGTACCAAATTTCATTATCCAAAGTACATATCAGTTTACGAGTGTCGTATTCGTTTCACTACTGGTTATTTATGAATAGAAGATCCACCATCTTGACAATCAATCATTTTAAAGGAACAACCGGAAGAGATAGCTATAGTTAAAAATAACGCCTACTTTGGAGCTATTTTTTTCGATATAGGTATCAGCCTTCAAATTCAAAATTCGATAGACGACTCAAAGCACTTTTATTAGAATCTTCATGCAACTAAATTACTTATGTCAATCTGAAATTCTTAAAATCTATCTTATATACGCGGAGCTTAGATTCCCTTTTACCATCCTGTATTGAATGTGAAAGGGAATCAAGTGCCAGTTCTGGCGTCAGGACTTCTTGAGAAGAACTGGCGAGAAACTCAAGGCAGACTTTTCTTTTCAATTCCTAGTTTAACAATAATCAAGTCTTCTAATCTTATATTTTTACTTACTAAAACACTATTAGAACAGATATTTAAATGAATCTTTCGAAATTGGGTTAGTAGTTTCCGAGCCTATCGCGTTCAAACAAACAATTATAAAGTTGTGAGTATGTATTATTTAACACTATTCAACGTAATAAATAAGTTGGTAACTTGGTACAGTTATGCGAGTTCAAGGCTCTGTACTGTGCGGTATCGGGTAAACTGTATAGGTATACATATATACAGGTTCTTAGATATACAATATATATATACATAGCATCATTTATGTCTCGGCTCCTTCGTGCGGTGCATGTGGTGTGCGCATAACCATCGCTATGTGTCAGAAAAGTGGTGAAAAGGTTAGATTTTTAACATGCTTTTAATATTATTGACAAATTAATATATTATACTTATGATGAAACAGAGACCGGCATTGACTTCAAAAAGGGGTTGTTAAATTGTTGAGTTCCGATCGAACTATATGTATAAGTGGCTGTGTTGTTTTTTTAAATCTATTTACATAAAGTATTGAATGTTAATTTCAATTGTGTAAAACTTGTAAAAGTGATTAATAAATATTAACATCTTGTTTGTTAGTAAATTATTAGAGGCAATATTTTAACCGATTGCGATCACGGAGGTGTTTTTGATTCTGGAAAAGTACAAGCTGCTAAATTAAAGAAAACAAACTTGCTATTATGAACTAGTTATGTTAAACGAACCGATAAATATAATAAGTATTTTAAGTAAAATAATAGTGACTTGTATAAGCGAATTTAAATATTATTCCATAGATATATCAGTTAATATGTCTTACCATTAAACGGAAATTAATTAGATACGGTCATTTTACTTAGGTTTGTATTATTATTTTTATGTAAAAATTTGTAATGAGGGACTCATTACAACATGAATATATTTTTAAACATTTTTAACATAACAACACATTTAAAACAATTACAGGCACTTTACTGTATACGAATATTGTTTATTTAGTTTGTACGTATTATTGATTATGTATCAAACAATTTTAGAAATAAAATACGAAATTTAATACGAAATCCGCAGAAAATAATGTGTTATTTTCACACTGGAATAATAATCCTAAGATAATAGTGAATATTCAGCAAGATTCTGCTTGTTAGTAATTATTTTTACATACACTACAAGTCTACAACTTAGAGCGTAGGACCGGGTTCTGTAGGACAATATGACAGTTAAATTATTCACGTAGTAAATAATTTAATTTTAAAAAAATCAGCCGTTAAGTAATCATTTTTCATGACCTTGTTTTCAATACATGTTGAAAGAAAGGGAGCTCTTTTATCAAACCATGAAATTTGTAGATTAAATATTTTCTTTAATAAGTTGTACAATTATCTCGAAAATTACACCCTCGGTTAGTAATGAGTTTTTGAGAATCATCAAATAAACATATTTGGTCGCGGCTACCTCTGTTAGCTACCATAATTGAAAATTTCGCATAAGCACATTGTTGGGCGAAGCGAAGCTATTTACGAAGATTCAGCTAATGATAGTAATCACTTGAAAAAAATGTTCTACTGTCTCTGTATTAGGTAACATAGTTACTTAAAAGTGACGAGTCGGCAAACTTGTTATAAACATACCATATTAGAGGAAATTAGTATAAGTCCCTTCTAATATGTATTTTAAATGCGATTGTAGACACAACATCATTCTCAAAGGTATTTATTTAATACGATATATTTTATATTGGATAGGAATTATACCAAATTCGCCACATTTTAGCCTAAGTTTATTTTTCAATATTAATGTTAATTAGTGGTGCATGTACTGAACTCTGGGGCTATACCTGATTCATATTTCAGTGTCGTTAATCACGACGTATTTTTCTGTATTACAGTGTTTCTCAAAGTTGATAAGAAAACTTGAAATTTTCTTCCAATAGAACGTTACATTAATTATTATTCAAACATGCACAATATTGTTGTCTGTTAAACGTTGGTATAGAAGTGGATTCATCTCTATGTGATTTTCGTTATCTAATTATCATTTTTTACTTTCAGTAATCTCTAGTTTTAAATACACTTAAAAGACATTAAATGGCAATGAATTAAAAATTAAATTCATTCTGATTCATTCAAAATTGTCTATCCCTTTTTTCATAACTACCACACGACTATGCGGAGATTCCCATCATAAATACTATCTTATGTCTTTTGAAGACCGAGACTCAAATTTTTTTTATTTATTTACATGGCAGCGGCTTTGAATGCGGACGTGTGTGTTTAAGCCCGCCGTAAACAAAATACAGCAAAATTGGAGAAAAGTATCATTGCAGCGATAGGAAACTTTATTATAATACTAGCGGACCTAGCGAACTTTGTTCCGTATCAAAAGTATTTTTAACAGCGTTTACAATTAAAGTGCAAAATTTCGAAAATTATCACTTTTCTATACTGTGAATTATAGATAAAAACCACTCCGTTGACACCCTCCACCATCTATTAAAAAAAAACTGCATCAAAATTCATTGCTTAGTTTCAAAGACCTAAGCATATAAAGGGAAAGACAACGAAAAGCGACTTTATGTTATACTATGTAATGATTATGTATATGTTGTTCACATTCATGATTTAGACAAAAGCTGAAAACCCTGTTTTTGGGGATTATGAATTCGGAATGGGCCACTGAGTTGCAGTCTTTCGAAGCTTTTCGATCTTTAAAATTATGCTTCGTCAATGATGACAGTGATATATTTAGACGACACAGAAGTGAGCTTATAATCATAAAATTCCAACAGGTGAACAGATTTTCCTGATGACCAGAGAGAACACTCTTTAAAAAAACGGACGAAGTAGAAAAAGCAACTACGACGACGATATACTACAGGGTGCCAGAATACCCTAAATCACTGCAGTGCACTTTTCCCTCGTTGGTGCCCGTTTCGGCCCGAGGTGCCCGTTCACAGATTCTATTCCGGCGCCTCGAAACCGCTACAGTCCTAAATTAACCACAGACAAATGCATAAACTGATATTTAATATGATGTATTTGGAACATATAAAATCCTTTTTAGAGAAGTAGTAAGCGACGTCATTCCCGATATGGAAAAATTCCAATAGACCATAAATAAACTTGGATATGTACGTAGGTACCGCTCCTTCACTTTATAGTTCAGTCAACCAATGACTTATAGAGGAGACACGTGACTAACGGTAGCATTTGTAATATTATCTAATGGTTTAATAAAGAATCGTTGTGTTAATATTTAATGAATTAAATTTAATTTATACAAGTTGGTTTCTATTTGTATATGATTTGTGTGTAATAGTTTAGTTCAAATAAGTTTACCTATATCATTCGGTGCGCGTCATGAGCCATTACGGTTACCGAGTGCGTTTATATCTGCAGTCCTTTAAGAACCAAGGATAAGTTTGTAAAAGTTCTCATTTTCAAAATATAACTTCAAATTAATATAAATAAAAGAAATTTCCGATTTATTTTAAATTATTGAGGTCGGGCCAATATCCTTATGACAGTGGAGTGCCGGTTACAAGTTAATACACATATTGCACGCTAAGTACTCGAATGACCTAACTCAAAAAACATGTCGGAAGCGAAGTCGGAAAAACGAAGAATAATATTAAAATAACTTAGTTAAGAAGTATGATATCATCAAAACTCTACTGAATCTATATTTATGAATATATCACTTTAGACTTAAATCGTAATAGGTCAATTTATGACTAAGTGGCTATATGTCCGACTGGATTCAGCACTTCGTCTGGCGTATTATGAACTCTTAATTCCAGCCAGCTTGCGCGCTGCCTTGCGAATTCGTATTTTCAACCACTAATTTCAGCTGGTCGGTGACGAGTTGTCACTGTCAAATTCACTCTAAATTAGATTTATCAACGACTAATTCCATATAATCAATCATGAGTAGTCTAGACTAGCTGAAATTAGTCGTTGGAAATACGAATTCGCTAGGCAGCGAGCAAGCTGGCTGGAATTAAGAGTTCATTCATAATATGCCCCCCCGCACTCCATAATAAATAGGCGAGTCTGTGTTACCCTTTGCAGGATGGTGGTCGGCTTCAGTTCATCTCTAGCTCTAATCATTGTCGAGTTCATCACATTCCTGTCTGGACTAACAATGTTCTCTCCATCCGTCTGTCTTATATGTATCCTTTACTAACTGTATATATGTAATACTGTTTCTCTAACTATCGTTATAATGTATGTGTTAATATCATTCAATATATTCAGTGATAAGAAATCAGCGATCGTTCATTGATCGAAGGCGTTACGAGGGATTTTTTTTCAGTTGTTAACAACATTTTTCCGTATATATTCTAGATTATATGTTTATTTTTGTATTTACTAGCTAGACTAGATTACATAGACTTGCAGTTTCTTGGAATTGCCGCGTTTCAGTAAATCCCGAAGTCCCTTCAGTGGCTCCCCTACCGATCAACACTTTACTGTCTCTAGTTACTGAGCTATAGGCGTGTTTGTTTGTCAACGATTATTTTTAATTCATATTTAAGTTGAAATATTAGCAAACGGTTGCCACAAACGGGACGTAAACCTATGATCAAGATCATACCGAACATTGGGCGAACGGTTATTTAAGTAACCATGCGAAGACGCCACGGTTGTTGATATGCAAAAATAATGGTTTATTTTGGTATAAATAATTATACCAACAGTCTCGGTGGCCCAGTGGTCGAGCACACGGTTTCTGAATCCAGAGGTCGTGGTTCGAA
This sequence comes from Euproctis similis, assembly GCA_905147225.2. Taxonomy (NCBI): domain Eukaryota; kingdom Metazoa; phylum Arthropoda; class Insecta; order Lepidoptera; family Erebidae; genus Euproctis; species Euproctis similis. The sequence continues at coordinate 2,790,230 of LR990116.1, read as the reverse complement.
TCCTGACACTGGGTCACACCAATGACTTTTCGAAATATTACATGTGATAAATATCGATGACTGAAAACTTTGTGCCCGGTATGGCAATAGGTTCGCCGGCTTAACAGCCGCTGCCTACACCTTCGGGTAACAATGGCGTAAAGTTATGTAATTATACCAAAATAATGAAAAATAATTTAGATTAAGGAATAATAAGGCCTCGAAAAAGTACCTAATGACTTCAAATTGATCAGATCAATTCCAGTTAAAACGAAGATTTGGAAGTTTGAAAATGTTGGTATTATTTGACTTAGTTTGCGGAAGATCTGTTTAGCAGTTTCTTTCATTGTCTCTAGATAAAGAGGCGTGGCGTACTAAATTTTCGTACTTGTTGTGCCGTAATAATGGATTTATTTCACACCAGCCACCTATCAAGTCCTGTCAAGATCTGATTTAAATGTAAATACCCAGGTGCCGTGTAGAAAGACATTCCTCCAACTTTATTTATACGTCTTTAGTGTTCTTTAGATAATGTATTTTTGTCTACTGGTATTAGAATTTGTTTTTTCATATTTGTGATATTTCCTTAACAAGTCTTGTACAGCGACTGCATGCCATGGTAGCGCTTCAATAGTACTCACATACTTTGTGCTGGACGGTTGGCTCTGCGACTGGTATTGGCCGATATTCGCTTTCTGCAGTGTTTTACCATCTCTTGTGGATGTGGCCAAGGCGTTCGTAACACTCTGCAGTATTATGTGCTAATTATTTATCAATTAAGTGTTATTTTTTTGCAAACCTCAAGTATGATTATCAAGAGACTTCTTAATTTTGTAAGTGGCTTTCAATATTACCGCGGTGAATTGGTACTTAATGCTTTTTTTCCGGTGATCTAATTGTCTAATAAAGATAATTAGATCACTAAAATAAGTAGATAGTTTAAATAGTTTTAGTGAAATTTTGCTCGTAGGATCTGCTTTGACAATAAAGTTGTTATATAGGTATAATTCAGGTATATTTATAATATATATTAGGTATATTTTATATAATTGTCTAGTAAATTATTTGACCGTATTAACCTCGAATATTGTTTTATTGTATTATTTGCTTGCAAACATGTTCTATTAAATTAAAAAGTGGATATAATCTTCATTATTCCACGATCACAAACAACGTAAACGTAACTTCACCCCTTTTTCTACACGAAGGTGTAGGAAGCGTCTGTTAAAGCCTCGACTCGAGGCGAATCTATTGCCACACACTGGGCTCAAAGTTGTCAGTCATCGATATTTATCAAACTTAACTTCCGAAAAGGATTTCTAGAAATTATTTTGTGAGTCCGGATTCGAACCCACGACCCGTGAATTATTTGTTTGTCTTAGAATGGTACCGAACTCCCGACCTTTTAAGACGTACGCAGATCGATAGGGCTATTACGTAACAGTGACCAATTTGCGAATAGTGAGCAGGCTGCTGATTGATTGCTATCAATTTTTGCTAAGACGTTAGTTCTTCCAATTTATTGTATAGGATACAAAAATAGAAATTTCCTGTGTACGTACGTCACACAAATGTTTGTTTAGGGGGGAATCGAACGCCCTACCTCTGTGTGTACATTGTGTACGAGGTTAAGTTCATCAACCTTCCCAAAATACATTAATTGCTAATTAAATATGTATGCCATATTTATAAAAGTAAGTATTTAGTTAAATAAGTAGCGCCTGACAACACAAATATTAGCATACAGCTGAATATAGCATTATTTGCGCACTGTTGCTGGCATTGGATTTTTGACTTAAAGATGTTTGTTTTATTTTATAGTAGAAATAACTGGGTGTTGATTATATCTATTTGTACATATTTGTTTTTTTTTATGTGATAGGAGGGCAAACGAGCAGGCGTGTCACCTGATGGTAAGCAACCAACGCCGCCCATGGACACCAGCAACACATATAGTGTTACTGTTGCGTTGCCGACCTTTAAAGGATAGGGGATAGGAAAGGACGGGGAAGAGTGGTGGGCCTCCGGGTACCTCTCTCACCGAATGAAACGCGGCATGAGCCACTTTACGTCGGTCTTCTGAGAGGTGCCGGCCCATTCATGCAGCGAACTGCTTGGCTCTACCACTGTTAGATGTAGGTAAGTAAGAAATTAAATGAATGTGAAATAAAATACATAGAAACTTATTAACAATAAGTTGATGGTTACTTAGAGATTCCTATTGCCATGACGTATCCGTAATAAGCTTTCATGAATTAATATAAATATACAAATGATTGTTTTTTTTTTTAATTTCGAGTATATGTAATTTTTTTATGGCCAGTCGCGATTTGAGTTTAGTCGATGAAAAATAATATAATAAAGTATATAGTAAAGTTTTTGATCTATAGTACTTTCCATCCAGGTGCTTTACGAAATTCCTTCGGTATTATTTATGTGTTATTTTTACACGTCCCTTGCAGATTACCGGTGAACATCAGCAGCTAACAAATACATACCACTACAATGGGGGATGGTCGCTTTATTTAATTCTTGCCGGCATAGTAACGACTTTGGCTTCTTCGTTGCCTGTGGGTTACAATATTGGAGTTGTGAATACTCCCGCTCGGGTAAGTAACTTTGTCATTATATATGTAATAATTAGCAATCCGCCAAGGTGTAGGTGGCGGCATTTATTTAAGCATTGATGGCGGAACATATAGCCATATTTATTTATCGTCCGTAACTTCAGAATAGATTTGCAAGAAGTAGGTATTAATTATCACCGGCCGACAAATGAAAATTTTTTGAACGTTGTTTGTATTTGAGCCACAAATATCATTAATTTATACTATTTTAAACACGAAAACACCTACATATTTGCCCCATCACATCAGATTTTTTTAAAAGAAGGAAAAAGCATTTTTTTTTTAAATTTTAAGAAAAAATCAATAATCATATTACAAAAACATATATTTAAACATTTACAAAGAAAATATTGAGTCTAAACAATGCTACAGGACTATTTAGAGTGACATCTTTTACGTTTCGCGACAAAATTACGTCTGGGTGTAGTTTTTTTGTGAGAATCTTCAGTTATATCACGTGTCAGTGACCAGCAGTAATCAGCCATCATATTCACATTCCATCGACCTTGGTACCTTGTTTCCATAGTTTTTATATCCTGGTGAAACCTTTCTCCTTGCTCTTCACTGTAATCACCAAGATTATCAGGAAAAAAGTCCAGATGGGAATCTAGAAAGTGGAGTTTTATGCTCATATTACACCCCAATTTCTGATACTGATTTAATAAGTTTGCAACCTTATTTTTATAGTCGGGGTGTTTATTATTTCCTAAAAAATTGTTGACAACATCTTTGAACGCCAGCCAAGCATCTAATTCAGTATTATTCATCGTAGCATCAAATTTTTCATCAGCCATCAAAGATCTGATTTGCGGTCCATCGAACACTCCTTCTTTAATTTTTGGATCCGATAAATTTTCCGATTTTTTAAAAACCTGATGTGATACGATAAAATGAGGTGTAATTTCGTGATCAGCACTACCAAATTAGTAGAAAAAAATTATCAGAACTTGAACAAGGAAAATGATGTCGGCCGGTGTTATAATTGATGTGTCCTCTGATACGAAGTCAGAAGTAACTCAAGATATTAAAAGTATTAATCCTTTTTTGTTGAGAAAATAAAACATTCCAACACAATGAACAGTACATATTTATCAATAACATCGAACAACGCTTATTTGCGTGATAGAAACCAGTATATGTATTTGGAAAAAAATGTTATTAAATTCGTATATTTGAAGATATTCTTTCTTGAATTTCAGATTATCACTCAATTTTGTAAAGAGAGTTTCTTCAGCCGATACAATTTGGTTCTCACAGACGCATGGCTGAACGTGCTGTGGTCGTTTGTGGTGTCGATCTTCATTATCGGCGGATGTACAGGGTCTATACTTGGATCTGTGCTAGCAAATTCATTAGGAAGGTACCTAAGTACATTGACTAGAAATTTACTAGTGATAAGTTATTGCGAACTATGTCGATATTTGGTATCAGATGTTTATTTAGAAACAGGTATCTAATTACCGATTCTAATAAGATTTTTTTTTTTATTTTTTTTATTTCTGTCCGCTTGTTTCGCTTCTGTGCTGATTTAGGTACTACAGGATTAAAAACTACGTTCGTAGGCGCACTTAAAAACTTACAAGCTATGTAGGCAATATTTCTTGCTTAACATACACATAACATAACTTCACGCCTTTTTCTACCCGAAGGTGTAGGCAGCGGCTGTTAAGCCTCGTCTCGCCGTTATGTTTACGTCCCAAATGGAATAGGTGGCGAACCCATTCCCATACCATGCTCAAAGTTATCAGTCATCGATATTTTTCACACATCACTTCCGAACAGAACTTCGAAAAGTCATTGGTTTGCGCCAGTGTGAGGATTCGAACTCGCGACCTTTAGATTCAAACCGTGTGCTCGATCACTGGACCACCGACACAAAACTGCATTTGTAGGTGCACTTAAAAACTTAGAAGCTATTGTAGGCAATATTTCTTGTTTAAAGAGCAATAAACCCTATTGATTACTTTATTTTTCAGAGAAAAATAGGCATTAATTAAAATAAAATTATGTATTAATTTTAGGAAAATAGCAATAGTGGTTACAAACATTGTAGCAACAGTAGGTGGTGTGCTGTTTCTAGTCTGCAGGTATTTCAACTCTGTTGAGATGCTCATTTTGGGAAGACTACTAGTTGGGTTGTCTGCTGGTAAGTAATATTTATAAATTTTTTTTAGCGGGATTCGAGACCAAACGAGCAAGTAGGTAATCTGATAGTAAGTGACTTCTCACCGCCTATGAACTCAATGGTGCGGGGTATTTTAGGGGAAATGGCACCGGACTTCCGGATAGCTCTTAGTGAATGAAAACGAGGCACGATCCACTTCGTTGTGGTCTTTTAGCGGTCGAGCCGGCCCTATCATGCAGCGAACTGCAAGACTACCACTTAATTACACTTGAATCAATGATTAATTGTTTTTTCTGGGTTGGTCTGAGTTAGGTAAAATAAACAGATCATAGAATAGATTAATACAGATGTTTTGAGTTTGACACCACTAGGAAAATGGTTCAGGTTAGTTTTATGCATCTTTTTAGAGTTTCTTTAGTTTGGTTATTGACCTTAACTCAGCAACCATGAAAAATAAGCTGATTTATGAAAACGTGATCTTGAAACTCAATACTATTTTAATATTAATTTGAAACGATAATCCTGCTATATTGTTTACAGGCCTAACTACTAGTATAGTTCCTATGTATTTAACGGAGTTAGCGCCTTCCAAGCTAACAGGCGCCATGGGTGTAGTATGTCCCATGGGCGTCAACGTTGGAGTTTTAGTAGGCCAAATTATGGGATTAGATTTTTTACTTGGTGAGTGAAATAACTTTCCATTGGTATTTTATTCGTTTTGCTTGCACTTAATATATTAATAGGATTAAAACTAATTACCTTAATATGTGAATTTAATTTGTTCACAGGTCTTCCTGAATATTGGCCCTACCTTCTATCCGCCTTTGCCTTGCTAGTCATTATTACTTTACCAGTGTTATGTATATTGCCAGAAAGTCCAAAATACTTATTTGTAGTTAAGAGGTACGAAGAAAAAGCTTTAAGAGGTAAGCATGCTATTAATAATTGCCAAAAGGTATTGGGAACATTTAAATATAAACATATATTAAATGTCTGCAACAGACTACAATTTTTATACTAAAAATAGTTCAAGTATGCTACCTTGTGGCACACCGGGTCCGAAGTAACGAATCCTAACTAGGCCGGGCCACAAAGTAAGCTTCTTATATACATACTACACATAATTAGTCAAACAAATCAAAACAGTTGATCGTTGTTGACTTCGCATCATAGAAATTTCTGAATTTGTTATGAGTCATGAAGTCGTATGCTTCATTCGGGTCATCATAAATAGAATAAGATTTTGTACTGTTATTTTTTTTTGTATGTCTTTTTCATTTTTATTAAAGGGGACTTGTTATATATGTTGTAGAGTTATCCCGTCTGCGTGGCGTGGCAAGTAGCGTCCTAACTGATGACATCGAGCTATTACGTGAGGAGGTTCAGAGCAGTCAGACTGCGGCTTCCAGCGGAGGCAGCCATTGGTCCATGGTTCGAGTGATGCTCGACAAGCGGTTGCGACTACCGCTACTACTGGCTTGTAGCATGCAAGCGGGACAGCAGACCAGCGGCATTAATGCGGTCAGTTATGTTTTATATTTCATAATTCGGCGCCTTTTATTGATGAAAATCTATTTTGGCCTGATGTAATGACATCAGGGGAATGCCCCTTGAATAGAGCCTGAGTATCTATGAAATGAGATTTGCTGACGGATGCCGACATCTCTCTCAGCTTAAATTATCTTCAAATTAGGTCGCATATTAATCAGCTGTGAGAGGTTAACTATCATGTTGTGGTTGACAGGTGTTCTACTACTCCCAAACGATCTTCATGCAAGCTGGTTTGACGGCGAAGAATGCCCAGTACGCTACCATAGGCTGCGGGTTCATTAACGTGTGTACTGCCGTCCTGATGCTGCAGCTGCTGCCCCGGTGCGGCAGGAGGCCGCTGCTGCTGGGCTCCATCGGGGCCGCCACCGTGCTGCTGGCTGCGTTGGCTGTCTGCATGATGTTCATGGTAATGATGATGCACTGCACTCACCATAAGGGAACGTACTCATAGTACGCGCACAGTTAAGTGGGGGAGGGGGTGAAAATCTTCAAAATACTGTGGCTGGTCACGCGAGTACTTTGTTTACGTATTTGAACAAAATAATACTTTGTGAAAGTAACAGGGATCCTTATCCTAATACATATGTCCAGGGCAAAATAATATAGAAGAACCTGCGTGAAACAACATGAAATTAATTATTTGGGCTCTTGTATTTCAGTAGTATAATATTTTATTTATTTATTTTACTTTGTGTCCGGTATGGCAATAACTTCGCTACCTATTCCAGTTGGGATGTAAACATAACGGCGAGACGAGGCTTAACAGTCACTGCCTACACCTTGGGGTAGAAAAAGTCGTGAAGTTATGTTTATGTTTTGTATTTCAGGATGTTCTTTCGTGGATGCCCTACGTGTGCATGGTGGCTGTGTTGTCGTATGTCCTGGTGTACGGGTTCGGTCTGGGACCAATACCTTACTTCATAGCCTCTGGTGAGTCACGCTTTATAGTTCTAGAGACTAGGTGTTATACAAAAGACTAGACTTAGTTAAAAAGATAAATTTCACATACCGTGAAGTTCAGGTAGAAAATTAATTAATAAAACAATATAATAAATAATGGTAATAATGAATAATTTACAAAAAGTTCGGTGGTCTAGTGGTCAAGCACACGGCTTCTGATCCAGAAGTCGCGGGTTCGAATCCTGACAATGGCTCACACCAATGACTTTTCAAAATTGTTTTCCGAAGTGATATGTGATAAACGTCGATGACTGAAAACTTTGTGCCCGGTATGGCAATAGGTTCGCTACCTATTCCATTTGGGACGTAAACATAAGCGCGAGACGAGGCTTAACAGCCGCTGCCTACACCTTCGGGTAACAAAGGCGTGTGACGTTATGTTATGTTACAAAAAGTTAAATGAAAACTTTAGGGTTCAATAGTTTCAACTACTATAACTTTAAAAGTGGTAGAGCCCCGCGGTCCGCTGCATAAATGGACCGGCTCGACCGGTGTAATACTACGAGCTCTCGGAATATCGGCGTGAAGGGGCTCGTGCCGAGTTTCGTTTGGTGACAAAGATAACCGGAGGCCTGATCTCCTTTCCCCTCCTACTCCCTTAAAAGACAGCAACACCCCACGGTGTTCATGGGCGGTGATAAATTACTTACCATCAGGTGACCCACTTGCTCGTTTGCCCTCCTATATCATAAAAAAACTAGCTGCTGATATTTATTTTATGTTCATATTATCTGCATTGACACTTAAGTATTTGTTAACAGAACTGTTCGAAGTTGGTCCTCGACCGGCGGGCATGGCGTGGGGCTCCCTCTCCAACTGGGCGGGCAACTTCCTCGTGGGGATGTCGTTCCCTTCGATGAGGCAGGCGATAGGGGCTTACTCCTTCTTAATATTCTCTGGTATCACCGCAGCACTATTCATCTTCCAAAAGTAAGTACATTATTTCTCTTACTAATTTATAGTGTAGAAAAAACGAATTGTGGCATTATATAGTATCGCTACATGCAACAACTAGTTTCGCAAATTAAAATCTTAAACGGATGTTGATGTCGCATCCAACCAGTCCCTCGGCACTCAATACACAGACGAATTTAATATTTTTCCTTACGCGGGAACCTCATTGTATGATTGCAATATGTATTTTTAAACAGAAAGAACAAAGTGCCTTAAGACACTATTCGTAATTGTCTCTCGCTTTCAATTTTCATATCTTACATAATTAATTGCGAATGAAATTTTAAAGCCTCTAAAGCAATAAATGAGCAAAATTTATCTCTATTTTGCTATCCAGCCATTTCACAAATTAGTCGGAACAGACAGACAGACAGACAAAAAATTTACTACTGTATATTTGTAAATACGACTATTTTAATATTACAAACAGACACTATTATTTTATTTATCAGTATAGATGTTTGAATTCCTAAATATTTTGCTTTTATCCAAAGTTTTCGTTTATGTACATAGCTAAAATATGTTGTTTCATTATTTATTATATAGACTAGAAACTCAATCAGAAATGAAAGTTATGTTACTTGTATTAATATGACGTTTTTAAATTTCAAGGTTGTACTTCCCCGAGACCCGCGGCCGGACCCCAGCGCAGGTGGCCCAGGGGCTCAGCGCGCGGCGCTGACCTCGCCACACGACACGCGCCTCCCCACACACATCGGGCTTCCACACTATGTCATGGGGCTTGCAGAAAATCCCTATCGTTACACTAACTTACTTTAATTTTATGGGCGTATACAATGGCGGGTTTGCTCTTCACCAGAAAATGGAGTTTGGGTATTTTTCTACGTAGTATAAGTATTTACTCAATTTGTGTATTAGTATTAATTAACTAGTTCCACGATACAAGTGTTACTTGCTTAACTTTCAAATTATATGTTCCTGGGTGATTGAAAGAATGCCCACAGCGTTCTTCTCTTGTGACATCCTCATTCTTACATACAGCTGCGTTTATAACTCAAAATTAAAATACCTGCGCCTGAGCGGGTGTTGAACCCGCAACTTCTGTGCAGAGTTATAGCTACTAGGTCTCATGGCCATAGTTTTTTGTGTGTGTATCTTCAAGCCTGTGTATTATTAGTGTGTACATAAAAAAGCATAAAATTATTTTAAAACTTTTAAATCTCAATCAAAATCGTTAAAAAACAATTATTTTTATTCCCGTAAAATGTCTTTTGTTATTTAGTATAAAATAGTGTATACTTATTTCGCGCAAAATACTCTGTGTATTTTCTGTTCTGGTATTTCTTTTAAATGTTGCAACACCAAGACTAATTGTTTAATATATCAAACTAGTATGTATAAAAGTAAGTCTCTTGAAGGTAAAGCAACGTCGTTACTGACTGATCTAATGATAGGTACAATGCACATAGTTATAATATAGAGTATCAATGTCTAAGACAAGTACCTCTTTTCCTATGAGGGTGTATGAATTGTCAAAATATCATTTGCATATATTTTTTTTGTATTTTGCTCCAAATGTGCATTTGCTCAAATGTCTTTTATTTTTATTTTTTTTAATTTATTATAACTTATCGAAGTGTTTTAATTAGGTTTTGGTCCAAAACAAAATCCCCAGTAACTCAAAAAATAGGCTGTTCTTTTCGCTCAATTTTTAAGAAATCTTAATAGCTACATTCGAAATGTTTACTGATTGGTTTAGGTGTTAAGATAATAAGTTTCTGTAGAATTTAATAAGACTAAGTTATTTCTCCATTAGATTTGATTTGCCAAATATTTTTAACCAACAGTGTCAGAAGGAGGTTATGTTTTGCAGATATCTTTTAGTGTATACAATGTTTGTACTTTTTTGTTGTCTAAGCGTTGTTGTTTGGAACCTATTATTTTTCGTTACTGCTGTTTCTTGCAAAGTCGGTTAGTTATATTTGTAAATAAATATTTTGATTATCAGCTACTTATTTAAATTCGTGCATTTTATATGGCGAAATAGCTAACTACTTGCCCTATTTAACTTGCCAGATTAATATTTGTCTATATTGTACTTATAATGCAGAGTTTGTTAGTTTAAATTACGCACAGGATATATTTTGTGTGTTAGCAAAAGCCTTTAATTTTTTTATTATAGGATAGATAGGATATAAGACCTATAAATATCCTCCTCCTCCTCGCGTCGTATTCCTCATTACTGAGGGTCGTGATACCCTCCATGTTGATAAATCACACGTTTGACTGTTTTTTGCCATTTCGAGCGGTCTTTGGCATCGTGAAGTGCATCGTGCAGCTTGGTGTTCAACGATGAGCGGATTTGGTCAGACCATCTCAGCGGGCACCGACCCCTTGAACGTCTACCGTCGACCTTTCCAGTGAGTATCAGCTGTTCTAAGTTGTGTCCGTCCCTTCTGGCGATGTGACCGAAAAATTCCAATATCCTTTGCAAACACGTGGTGGAAAGTCGTGTCCTGATGTTTAACTCGCAAAGGATGGACTCGTTAGTGCGAAATGCAGTCCAAGGAATTTGCAGCATTTTTCTCCAACACCACATTTCAAATGCATCGACACGGTTCCGGTCCGCCTTCTTTAAAGTCCATGTTTCAGCCCCGTAAGTGAATATGGAGAACACGAGCGTACTGACCAGCTTAATTTTAGTTTTGCGCGATATGTTACGGTCCTTCCATATTCTCTGAAGCCGAGTCATAGCATTTTTGGCTATCCCTATCCGTCTCCTGACTTCCTTTTCACACGCGCCAGTGTTGCTGATATTAGCTCCAAGATATATAAAGTCCTTCACCGTTTCGAGACCAAGAGCTCCGGTGAGTTGGAGTTTATTAGCACGGTCTACTACCATCAGCTTGGTTTTAGCGTGGTTTATATTTAATCCTAATTCCATGCTAATTACCTCCATTTTCCGTAAGAGGGTTGTCATTTCAGCTTCACTGGTTGCCAGGAGTGTCGTGTCGTCTGCATATCGAAGATTTGTGATTCTGGTGCCACCTATCACAACTCCGCCCTCCCACTCATCGAGTACCCGCCGGATTATATATTCACCATATGCATTGTAAAGAATTGGTGACAGTATACAGCCCTGTCGCACACCCCTCCCAAAACTGAATGGAATGAATGAATAAATATACCTACCTATAATATACTTAAAAAGAAAATGAGTGCATTAAAAAAAATCGAATGGCATAAGAGCTAATTTAGTAAGTGAATGAAACAAAATATATCTTAACTTTTCCGTCAGCTGCATCACTAACATAATTTATTTTATAATTAATCAATTCATTCTGTCTGCCCCGCAAGAGATTTGGCGTAAAATTATGTATGCTCGAACTATTTACTCTTTTAAAAGAGGACTGTTTCTAAGGTATTATTAATATTATTATCTCTATGGCGTCCATTATGTATAGAATAAATTTGGATAACGTAATTCTTAGTGTAGCTAACAGTTTTTCATTTATACATAAGCTTGTTTATAAAAAAGTAAAAATCAATCTCCACTAATAGGTCCTCTCAAAATATTACTAAGCATAAAATGTTTTGTTAGCGACTTCAAAAAAATTAAAAAATTATCAGCTCCACTGTATGTATTTTTTGTTTCCTATATTTTTATATAACTCCAATAAGATGTATGTTATAATTTTTATTAATTAATATCAGTGGGTTCAATATTGTTTTTGAATTTGTTTCGATATGAATGTACCGAATAACGATTTTACGTGCTGTGTCGGTGCGCTCAATAAAGCTTTTGGTTTTTTTTACAATATTACGACTTTTAATACCCTTTTAATGTGAAGTGTGAATTCGAGGAATATTTGACGCGAATGAATTATGCGGCGCATATGATGGGCACGGCCTGTTTGTCTGGCCTTATGATCTGTGTTCGTGCATGAGTGTGAATGGGTGAGTGAACATTTGTGTGTGACTGAGCGTATATAGCTGTATATTATGTTAGTCCATTGAAATGTTACAATTTTAGGAGTGAATATTGCATTTCTTAGAAGACGCAATTTTAAATTGTGGGACATGTGGGGTCAATAGAAGCTTAACTTGAATTTTGTGGGGTCCGTGTCATCCGGCCGCCATTTTTTTTATGGGATGGATGGCAAACGAGCAGGCGTGTCACCTGATGATAAGCAACCAACGCCGCCCAGGGACACCAGCAACACATATAGTGTTACTGTTGCGTTGCCGACCTTTAAGGGATAGGAGAAAGGGGGGTGGGCCTCCGGGTACCTCTCTCACCGAACGAAACGCGGCATGAGCCACTTTACATCGATCTTCTGAGAGGTCGTGGTATTTCACCGGTCGAGCCGGCCCATTCATGCAGCGAACTGCTTGCCTCTACCATCGTTCTTTGTTGCCATCCTGAAGAAAGGGGTGAAAAGTGAAAACACTTGTAGATATCTCAGAAACTATGAATTTCAAACTTTCAATTACGACGAATTTATGATTTTCAATTTATGGCAAAAGTTATATGAACTTTGTAGGGAAGATAATTTGCTACAAATTATATCCGATCAATTTTTTTTAAGACGTAGCGTAGTTTCTGAGATATCGCGAAAAAAGTGTTTTAGCCCCTTTTTCAAGATGGCGACCGGATGGCAACGGTGGCGACCCCAAAGACTTCAAGTTAAGCTTCTATTGACTGCCCCCACATGTTCCCAAAATAAAATTGCTTCTTCTAAGAATTGCAAAGCTCATGTAATATTTCAATGGACTATGTGTACCTACTGTGTTGGAAATGACGTTGGAAGAACAGTATATTCAGTATTAATGTTAATTCGATTTGGTTTTAGAAACGATTAATTCAACCCTAAACTTTTTTAACGATGTACGGTGCATTTAACATCGGAAGTCTTTTTCGTCGCCCTGATCTGAATGATCTGCAACACCAAAAGTGGCGCAGTTGCGTAGCCTGCCTTTAATATGAAATAGGTAGGGGAACGTGGTGGGCCTCCAGAACGCCGGCAAGAGTCACTTTACGCCCATTTTCTGACAATTTTTTAAAATAATTGACGTGTAAGTTCAGGCATATTATTGTCTCTGCATATTAAAGGCTGGAGGCATTAAATATATGACAATTGTGAAGACATCTACTTATAAGTAACATTGCATTGTTTTGTCATAATTAAAACAAAGAAAGAAATGTAGTTTTATAACTAACTGAAATAGGCACCTACTAGTTCGTTACTAGAATTTACATTGGTCGATTAAATAATATGTAGGTGCAAAGGATAAACAGGCAGACAAACTTATCGTGGCCCTAGTTTTAGCGTCAGAGATAAAAACATGTTTTAATTAGCAATTTCTAGGAGTTGTTCACGAAACATATTCAGTGTGACGCGTATCGTGTGTACAAAATGAATAGTGCCTCTAGAAATTTAGCACTCGTAAGAATTATTTTTTTAAGCACAACATAACTTAAATTCATGCCTTTTCTACCCAAATGTGTAGACAGTGGTTGTTAAGCCTCGACTCGCCGTTATCGATTTTTATCACACACAACTTTCGAAATTATTTAATTTCGAAAAGTCATTGGTGTGTGCCAGCATTCGAACCCGCGACCTCTGGATTCAGAAACCGTGTGCTGGACCACCGATTACTTTTATACTATTCAAATAATTTGATCTATCTCATTGTAATTTTCTGTATTTTGTTATTATAAATTAAACATACAACAGGCATGTATGTATGTTTAATTTGGACCTAATTAAATTAAGTATGACATATTATATCGACGACAGACAATTTCTTACCAAGGTATAGCGGTAGACTATTAGTATTCATTAGCCAAATAGTTCTAATATAATAGTCGCTACCCTATAGCCTCGGTGTGAAAAGCCACGATGTTGTTTTTCTCAATATAGTTAGATTTCTCTTGTGAAAGCATTAGTTAATCCAAGATAATTTATTTCAGATTTAGTGACACTTAAAACCTAGTCTAATCCAAGGTAGCTAACCTTGGATTAGACTAGGTTAACTTATAGCTATTATTTTTTTCTTTATCCCGAATATCTCCGTAGGTGACTAGAGCACCTCAGCACAGGATCCAAACACCTAAGCACAGGATTCAAACACCTCAGCGCAGGATCCAAACACCTCAGTATAAAGAGGGATGGACATTTCATCTAGTCCTGGCTGCGATAGCGCTCCCGGGAATATTTCTTCCCGTGGGATACAACTTCGGAGTAACGAATATACCTGCTAAGGTTAGTCAACTCTGAATTTGATAATCGGTTGTTGTTTTTCACAACTAATGAAGAGTTATTGAGATAGTTGATCCTCACATTGAGAAATCGTCTGGACAAGTTTCACATAGGTACGTACTTTCCTACATGGAAACAATTTGGTAGGTTCTCATAACACTGTAAATAATCTATATATAGGGTCCTGATATACCCTAGCTGTAGGACACGGCCAATTTAATCATAATCATTATCGTCCTATACTTTCTGTCTACCCCGTAAGGGTGCCAAGTTCAATGGATGGAATATTTACGATATAGTAATATCAATGGAATATTTTAGTTTTGTGGCTCTAATCACAGCGATTCCATATTCCAGACCATGACAATATTTTGCAATGAAAGTGTCGTAATAAATTACGGCGTGGTCCTTGAAGAACGATGGCTCAGGATACTGTGGTCATTTGTGGTATCCGTGTATATACTTGGCATGTGTATCGGCTCCATGATTGGGTCCAAATATGGCAACACCTTGGGAAGGTAAAGTAGTATTCATTATTCCTACCAACATATATCAAATATACCTACACGCTTGATATTATAAGTATAGCATAGTTTAGCTTTCTTTAACGTATAGTAAGTTAGGCGAAAATAATTTGCTAATCAAATTGGTGGTTTTATTTTTGAGATACGTGGCGCTCAAACAACCACATCATTCATCTATCCATGTTCAGAACTTTGATGGCTTTTGTTTCAGGAAGATGTTATCAGTAATTGCAAAACTCATATTAATAGCAGGGGGAGTTCTGTTTTTCTACTCTAAACCAGCCAACTCCGTGGAAATGCTTATTTTAGGAAGATTATTAGTTGGCACGTCTGGTGGTAATTACCCAAAGGATTATCTTGATATTTTTTACGTCTCAAATGGCGGCGATAGTGGAGGCACCTATTAATTGTAAAGGCACAATGTTGTCGGTAATCGATATTTATCCCAGAACATATTTTCGAAAGGAGTTCCCAGAAGTCATGGGTGTGAGCTCGGATTCAATCCCACGACTTCTTGATTCAGAAGCAGGGTGCTCGACTTCCAGACCACCGCGACATATTCCAGTCTTTTTATGTCATTTTAAAAGATTGTCTCTTTGCATAACTTTTCATAAAACTTTAAATCTATTCAAGAATGAAGGCGTCTTCAATCATTACATAGTTTCAAACAAAATCACTTTCCGCTGTCTGTCCTCTTATATGCGCATATCCTTAAAACTACGCAACGGATTTTGATGCGGTTTTTTTTAATAGTTAGAGGGTGTTAACGGGATGGTTTTGATCTATAATTCATGTATAGTGTAGTAAAAAAAGTGATAATTTTCAAGATTTAGAACTTTAATCGCAAACGCTGCCTGAACCCTAAGTGACAAATCAAAATAACATACTACATTATTGTACTCCTTTAAAAGGTCTACAAAAAAGTCCGCAAGGGCATATGTCTATCTCTTAGGGATAACCCACAAGGACCATTTTTATTTTTTTTATTTTTACGAGAAATAATAGCCTATTTACGAAGCAATTTTAAACATTACAGCATTAATTTTCATCCAATTAAGTGTTTTTAATAGATTGTACATGCAATATAGATGATCTTGGCCCTTTACAGTATGCAATTTAAACAAATATTTTCGAAGATATTGCAGTATTAACATAGCGGGACAGCAGTTATTACTTTTGATGCGGATCAAAGTTCGCCGCGTCAGCTAGTTATAATATATAAGTAAATTCTGGGCTTATTACTTTTTCTTAACTACACCATACATGAATTATACATACAAACGATCCCGTTGACACCCTCTATCTATTATAAAACCGCATTAAAATACGTTCCCTAGTTTCAAAGATATAAGCATTTAAGTGGACAGACAGCGGAAAGTACAGGCTTACAGTAATACTTTGTGTATTTTCAGGATTGAGCATGAGCATCATTCCAACTTACATAACAGAGCTAGCTCCACCAAGTTTCTCTGGCACTATGAATGTATTTTGCATTATCAATTCAAGTATTGGAATGCTGCTGGCACAAGTTATGGGATTAGATTGTTTACTGGGCAAGTATTAAAAAATCATTATAACACTTCTATCAGTTAGAATAGATACTCTGATGCAAGCATGGTAACAAACGGTTGCCATTAGGCACAATTGGAACTTTAACTCAAGTGCAAACAATCTTCAGTCCTTCTCAATATTTAATTCTACAATCCCATTATATTCACCGTCTTATAAGGAACCGAAACTCAGTGTATGATAAAATTACTTTAAAAAAAGTTAAATCGATTTCAAGAACACAAACGACAAAAAAGTATCTACTTACGTAACTAAAAAGCAATAAATAACGCAAATAAGTCTCGGTGGTCTGGTGGTCGAGAACACGGTTTCTGAATCCAAAGGTCGTGATTCGAACCTATTCCATTTGGGACGTAAAAACACATTGACCTATATGATATAGACTTGTAGTAACCTTCTCAAAGTGTGACCACTGGCCATAAGCCTACAGGCTTATGCGAAGCTTATGTCAATTCAGTCATCTGTCAGACGCGAACCGAATAACAATAGGTACAAAATGGGTAAATGCGTAGTAAAAGAGTGCGATTCAAGATCGGAAACCCATAAGAAATTAACCGGAATTACTTTCCACACGTAAGATTAATGTTTACATTAATATTAAAATATAGTAAAATAGATAAAATGTTGAATTTCCATAATTAGCTTCAGTGATACCACTAAAAACTTAGTTTTAGTTTCCCACATTTGTGGAAGAGTTATTAATTTATGGAAAAGGAGATTTTAAATATTTTTTGTTATAATAATAACGCTGCAGGGTGCCTAAAGATGCAGCACGCCGTGACAAGTGGGTGAAAATTATCCGATTGCTGAGAAAAGAAACTGACTGGCTACCTGCACCCGGGAGATCATTTATCGTCAATTCAAGTTGATCATTCGCTTTTATTAATAAATGCCATAATTAATAAATCCTTAAAAATAAGATTGTCACGAAAGCAAATTATTCACTCAGACTTATAAAAAAGAGACTAAAAGGCAATTTTATACAAAACTTATGTTACACAGCGGTGTATGATCAATTATTCATCTGCCTAGCTTTTTCCCAATTATTATTCCAGTCTAACCGGGTACAGCCGAGTACTAGTGTTTTACAAGGAGCGACTGCCTATCTGACCTCCACAACCCAGTTGCGTGGGCAACACAATCCCCCTTGGTAAGTCTGGTTGTTAGATTTTCTGGCTTCTGACTATCCGTAACGACTACCAAAGATGTTCAAATGACAGCCGGGACCCACCAATTTAACGTGCCTTCCGAAACAGCGAGGAACTCGTCTTGCTAAGATGGTCACCCATCCACGGACCGACCGCGCCAAGCGTTGCTTAACTTTAGGGACCGTACCCATACTATGTGACCCGTTTAGGGGGGGGGGGGAGCGGAGTCTTTAAAATACTACGGTTAGTCACAGGAGCAGGCGGGTGGCTCAGGTTTTTGTCACGTAGTCGATTTTAATGAGAGAAATCTCGTATTTTTTCGACCTAGATGAATATTAATGTGATTAAACAGAAAATAATTGTTGTGTTCGTAAATTAAGTTACATACTGTACAGCAATATGTTTTCACAATTAAAGTTGTTCTTTTTCATAATACATAATTCACTAGTAATTTAAGTATGCATGCAGTCTTATCCAATAAAGACGAGTATGAGCCAAATTATTTTTTTTTTCGATTTTTGCCTGTGAACGTGAAAATTAAAGGGGGAGGGGGGGGGGGTCTTGGCATATACCACGAGTGGTCACCGATGGGAGGGAGGGGTCGAAAAATCTTAAAAAATAGGTCACGTAGTATGGGTATGTTCCCTTATGATCGATCGACCCGTGCGGCTGTTAGGCCCTGTCCACGTTAAATACAATAATTCCCTTTCAATATAATGAATGTAAGTACATTATTTTACTACTCAAGCGTTTTCACTATTTTGTGTATCTGTACCTAATTGTGTACACCTTACCTACAGCGTTTTAAATCGCTGCTCTAAGGCAGGTGTACACAATTAGGTACAGATGAGTGTGATCCAATTTTTTTCGGAACAGCCGATCTAGTACGGAGTACACAGAGATCGTTGATCCATTCATTATTTCAGTTATCTTGTAATACATCTGATAAGAAATTAATAAGTAATAGTAAAATATTGAATTTATATTTATTAAATATTTTTACGAGTACATGGCTTGAAAAGTTGGGTAAAATTTTGCATGGGCTGGCCACCCCACACCGCCATTGCAAATTTATATTGCCATCTTTGTCTAATCAAAGTGACGGCAATGTCTTTGCGATTTGTGTGACTGAGATAGATATATGTTTAATTTTAAATGTCTAGTGGTTTCAAAGCTACGTCATTGCATCTAAAAAGTGGACACACATTTTTTGACGCATTTGTATGAGGTTTGCTCCTCTTGTATATTGAACTCAGTGTAAAAACATAACGGCGAGACGAGTTAAGTTATAATTATATAAGTTATAATTTATCTACTTAATACAATATATAAAACGTAATACTTTAACAAAGTCATCACACATAACATAACTTCACGCCTTTTGTTACCCGAAGGTGTAGGCAGCGGCTGTTAAGCCTCGTCTCGCCGTTATGTTTACGTCCCAAATGGAATAGGTGCGAACCTATTGCCATACCGGGCACAAAGTTTTCAGTCATCGATATTTATCACACATAACTTCCGAAAACAATTTCTAAAAGTCATTGGTATGAGCCAGTATCAGGAATGAACCCGGACCTCTGGATCAGAGGCCCTGTACTCGACCACTGCGCCACCGCCACAAAGTCATCTTTAACTATAAATATATTTGCAATTGTGAATTATTATTGGAGTCTTAAGTAGTCTAAGTAGATAAATTATTTGCGTTATTAATTGCTTTTTAGATGGGATAGGAGGGCAAACGAGCAGGCGTGTCACCTGATGGTAAGCAACCACAGAAATAAATCAAGATAGAACGGCGAATAGGCGTGGCAAGCGTGCCAAAACCCTGCACTATATTGCATGCTTTTCGAAACTCGCTCTCATTACGCAACGAGCGTTCCTGCCTTGCGTTCAGGACGTAAAAAAATAGATAAAACGTCACATAATAATATATGCCTTATTATGCTGTGAAAAATTGTAAAAACAAAAGTAGTGAATCAAATATGAAAAAAGGAAATATTTCGTATGATCAGTAAGTACAAAAAATCAGTAGAAAGTATTTTTTTGAGATTATAAATTATTGTTTTACTTTTACTATGTTCAATAATTACGATCACAAGTTGTATATTTTTTCGTTATGATAAATATCCATTGCTGTCCGCATTCAACGCTCGTATACAAAAACATTGCGCGTATAAATTATACGCGTAATGTACGTCGAATCGAACGAAATACACAATACACCTGCCAGTTGATCGCTGTGTCTGTTAATCGCTGTGATTCGAATGTTAGAGATGGGCACTCCATGTATCGTTGAGTCTTAGGACTTATCGATAAATTAATTCAATAATAATTTAAGTATCAGCTCATATCTTGCTTTGTCCCTACTTTATTCTAACACCACAAATTTCAACCAAAGTGCTTCGTAATTACATTGGTAGCAGTTTATTTGACAGTATAAGTTTTCACCAATTTGACCAATCGCCGATGGAAAATCATCTCGTTCTTCTCAAACGGGCAGTAACCGAGGTATATGTCGATGTTCGGCTTCGTTATTTAACCAGGACTGTGAGGCCAACCCTTACAAAAAGGCAAATATTTAATAAATATGTATAGTTCCAAGGACAGTAAAATATTTATAATTAAATTTTATATGCTGTTGGAAAAAATATGTTTTAGGTATTAATATGTCGGATTAAAGTATTTAACATGTTTTACTTTCTATGATTATCGTTACACAAAATCAATAAAGTTGGTACGATATAAAAATAATAAATTTAACACATGTTGCAGATATTAACATCGATAATCGAATGAGTGTGTCTCCTAACTAGTCGCCTCGCTCACAATGAAAATGACGTCACGCTGTGGGCGTGGTTTTACAAAAAAGTGACACGCTCGAAATGTATGGAAATATGATATCGCGGCCGTTCTATCTTGATCTATTTCTGTGTAAGCAACCAACGCCGCCTAGGGAAGGCGAAGTTTACGGCGTATTAATTTAAAAATATTATTTTTTTACTCATTAAATAAATAAAATCATTATTATAAACTACATTTCCTAATTATTATTGTTGGCAGGAGGTCCCGAGGACTGGCGGGATCTATTTTCTGTCGGTACTCTAATAGTATTTTTGACATTACCTATATTACTGCTGATTCCAGACAGTCCTAGATACTTTTTTGTGGTTAAGAAAGACAGAGAGAGCGCTATAAGAGGTAAAAAAATACTTTTCACTTTTCAAACGCCTTTGCTCCACGTGGCGATAAAGGCCAATCCAAAATTGTTCTTCAAATTTTGAATTATGTTTCATTATTGATTTCTTGCTTTATAGTTTGTAGCCCATGATAAATTCAAAGTTTGGACAAAATATTTGAAATCCATCTCCTTGCGGCCATACCTATTTATTCCAGAACTATGTCGTGTAAGGGGCGCCACTAGAGACATGTTGAGGGACGAAATCAACTTGTTACAAGAGGAACTGCTATGTAGTGAGCGAGCTGCTTCCAACGGAGATAGCTGGTCAATGTTGCGAGTTCTAAAGGACAAGCGTTTGAGACTGCCACTGTGGTTGGTGTGCAGTATGCAAGTGGGACAGCAGACTACTGGAATAAATGCTGTGAGTTGCCTTATTAAGCAGCATTCAATTATACACGAACAGGTAGAAATGTATATCAGATAGTTATGTGGAGTTTAGTATAGGATAGCTTGTCGGCATTAATAATGATTAACGAGGGCATTATACAAGTATAGGTCCCGACATGATCAGCCTATGCAAACCAAAGTCACAGCTAATTCTCACGTATGGACATGGTAACTACTGTTAATATGCATCTTGAATCTAGTTTTGTCCATAGGAAATACTTCACCCCATGCTATGCCTTTGATTCAATGTTACAAGTTAGGACTTCCTTCACAGGTACTGTTATACTCCCAAACCATCTTTATAAGGATCGGCTTATCCGATCACAGCGCCCAATACGCAACGATTGGATGCGGTTTCCTCAATACGGTAGCTGCCCTGTTGACAGTCAAGTTGATGTCCAGGTTCGGCAGACGACCCCTGCTGCTAGTGTCTGCCGGTGCAGATGCTTTGTTACTGGCTGTGTTCTTTGGCTGTTCGTTATTTATAGTAAGTGTTTAGTGACCGAATCATTGCTTTTTTATGTATATGATGACCAAAAGAACTGGACAAAAATCCAAAGAAGTCATAAACTCTTTTGTTCTATGAGATATCCAGTTTAAAGAAAAGTAAAATTGTTTTATACCAAACGCAGTAAGGCGCCAAAACTCAAACAATAGCTCTCATATAGTCTTCCTTACCTTATGTTTCCAGGACTCGTTCTGGTGGGTTGCTTACGTGAGTGTGGTGGTTATATTATTATTTGTACTCGCATTCGGCATAGGACTAGGACCTAAAGCTTATTTGATCTGTTCCGGTAAGTTATTTGCATCTTAAACCTCGCCTTTACTTTTTAACAAAGCATTCTTTGGAATGGAAGTTAGAAAGTCTCGGGGTTCTTCGTCATCATCCAGAATGGACAAAATTATGTCTAAGTTTGGTGACATTCTTGCAAACCCAAGCGATGTATTGGGCAGGTGGAGTGAGTATTTTGGGGAAATGTACGAGTATGTTCCGGATGTGGGCGCCGCGAGTGAGCCTACGGCTGACACCGCTGCGCCAACATCTGATGAGGACATTACTATGGAAGAGATTGAATGGTCGATACGAAGTATGAAAAATGGTAAGGCAGCTGGAATTGATATGATGTCTGCTGAAATGATCAAACACGGTGGATCCTGTGTCCGGGACGCTTTCCTGACCTTGAGCAATCTGTGCTGGAGGTCGGGTAAGGTTCCCATGGACTGGAGGCGCGCTGTCATCGTGCCCTTGTATAAAGGTAAGGGATCACGTATGCAGTGCGCCAGTTACAGGGCCATCAGTTTGATCAGTTTAGCAGCAAAAGTGTATGGGAAAATTATTGAAAGGAGAATGAGGGTGATATCTGATGGAGTGTTGTGGGAGGCTCAGGGTGGTTTCAGAAGCGGACGAGGGTGCATGGATCAGATTTTTTCTCTCCGCAACATCGTGGAGAAACAACTGGCTGTTAACCGGAAGGTTTTCTGCGGTTTTGTGGATCTGGAAAAAGCGTTTGACAGAGTGTTACGAAAGGATCTGTGGGATATACTCCCGGGCTACGGGGTGAGCGGAGCACTGCTGCGCGCTGTGCAGTCCACTTATGAGGGCTGCACAGCGTGTGTGCGTCTTGACGGCGGCTTGTCCCCCTGGTTTGACGTCAATATCGGCGTCAGACAGGGTTGCGTGCTGTCCGCTCGACTGTTCATCCTGTACCTGGACAGTTGTCTCCAGAGAATGAGATCGATGGATGTAGGGATGCGAATGGGTGACTTAGTTGTGAGCTGCCTGCTTTACGCAGATGACGCCGTGCTTCTAGCCGAATCGCCGTCGGACCTGCAAACACTAGTCACTACTATGAAAGATGATTGCATGATTAAAGGCTTGCAGTTGAATGCGACGAAAACGAAAGTAATGGTGTTTGAAAGGGAGGAATCCAGAACAGATGCAAGGATAATGGTTGATGATGTAGTGCTGGAACAGGTGAATGAAATTGTATATCTTGGATGCGCTTTTAGCAGAGATGGAAGGTACACCGCGGATGTAGAAAGACGAGTGGCGATAGGAAATAGCGTAAACGGAGTGTTGGGCAGATTCCTGGGCGCAAAAAATATTAGCAGAAAGGCCCAGTTAGCAATCCACAATGCAGTCCTGATCCCAACACTAACTTATGGAAGCGAGAGCTGGGTATGGCAGAGTGTGCATGAAAGTAGAATAAACGCGGTAGAAATGAGGGCACTACGCAAAATCTGCGGAGTGACTCTCGCTGACCGCGTAGAAAACAAGGTTGTAAGGAAGGAAGTTGGTTTGAAAGAGAGTGTCGGTGTAAAAGTAAGAAAGGGCATGCTCCGATGGTTCGGACATGTAGAAAGAATGGTTGACGCAAGACTGACTAAGCAGATATACAATGCAAAAGCGGACGGATGTAGGAGTCGAGGACGGCCAAGACACACATTCCAAGACCAAATAGAACGTGTTCTGGAGGAAGGTGATGTTAAGAGCCTCAAAAACCGACGCGCGTGCATGAAAAGAGTTATGAAAGTCAACGAAGCGAGTGAGGTGTGTAAGAATCGTGCCCTATGGCGCTCTGTTCTCTCTGCCTACCCCGCAAGGGATTTGGCGTGAAGTTATGTATGTATTCTTTTTGAAAAGTCCCTAATACGAATCCATAAGAAAGCTATGACTTTTCTGACGTTTGGGGTACTTATCGTCCACAATCTCTCAGCCGTTTAAATGAAAATGTTAATAGCCTTTTAGTAATAATCATATTCTCATTCCAGAGCTTTTCGAGGGAGGTCCTCGTTCAGCCGTCATGGCGTGGAGTACGCTCACCAACTCTGTGACCGCCTTCGTCGTGACCATGACGTTTACATCAATACAGGATGCAATAGGCCCATATACTTTCCTCGTGTTCCTGGGATGTACGATTGCGTTATTTGTGTTTCAGAAGTAAGTTTATCAGGGACATTTATAACTAAGTCTTCTGGGTGGCCTTATAAATTCGGAGGTTGAGAAATCTGCTTCTAATGCAGATTCCGTCGTGTTCGAAGGCTGGTCTACATCAATGTCTCACCAGTGTCATAAATATTTCTGACAGACAAAATTATACCGAATAAATGGGAATAGATTCGGTAGGCCTCCCTGTTTGAGTCGAAAAAATTCAAGGCATAATTGTTTACATAAATTATTTTATGACGCTCTGTTCTTTCTGCTGGAACAGAAAAGACTTAGCATGAGAAATTATCTATGGAGATTTTTTTTGCCTAAGATATTATGTAGGTAATATTCATATTGAAAAATGTTTACTTCTTCACAGTACATATTTACCAGAGACTCGAGGTCGTACTGCTGTACAGGTGTCGCGCTTGTGCAGTCGAGGTTTCAAATCCCGGCCTTTGGACCAAATTCAACCACGGGAACTAGTCACTCTCTCGTCAGAAAAATGATTGGAAATTGATAGTGTCCGACCGAAGGTCTATTTTTGGCTGAAGCCGAAGCCGATCAATCAGCAATCTCCACAACCTTCGGCCGAAGCCGAAGGTCTATAAACTATTAGTAATTTAATAATTTTCTTCAATAGGTATCATCCACAGCTAAAGAAGAATATCGGCGTAAAGTGGCTCATACTGCTTTTCTCTTGGTGATATAGGTATCCGCACTGAACTAAGTGCAGTGCGGTCCGTCAGTCACTCACTCGTTCGTAACAGTTCATTTAATTCCGACTGTTATAGGACCTTCGGCTTCGGCCCAGAATCCGTTCGAAACCGAAGATCTCACCGAAGATGGATTTTTGGCCGATGGTGGCCGAAGCCGAAACTTCTGTTGGACACTAAAATTGATTTGATTGGAAATAGGTATCAACGTAGGTAAAGCATATCTTGAAAGATTTAACATGATATCTTGAAAGATTTACAGAAGAATGAAAACTTACTCAATAAGAAGACCGAAAGATATAAAAAATAATTTTATTTGACTTATATTTAAGAATAACAATAACATAAAATTAATCACATCACAACAATAAATATATTGAAAACTTGTAATTAGTCACAAATATAATGTAAAACTTATATAGGTACTTATTCTTATATTACTATACTTTACACAGTAATTTTCACGTTTTGCAAAAAAAAAATGTTTTTACAATTGACAATAGATGCTTACTTCTATAGTCTAGGGCACTCTAGGGGTCGAGCACCCCGCTTCTGACTCCAGAAATCTCGAGTTCCAGTACCTCATGAGTCATAACATTGTCTTTTCGAATTTCTTCTCAGAAGTCATAGGTTACACTTATCCATGACCAACAGAGTTGTGATTTTTAAATTGATCTTTATAAGCATTACCGATGCCTACACCTTCTAAATATTAAAAGGCGTTATGATATAACAAAAAATAATCTCTTTAATCACAATCTATATATGAACATTGTCAGTTTCCTTTTAAATTCGGGGCCATTCAATAAAGACGTGATCTTTTTTAAAGCATTTACAAAACAAAATTACCATGACGTGCTTGGACGTGAAAATTCGGCTAGTCGAGGCTTGATAGCCGCCGCCTACATTTTCGGGTAGAAAGAGGCGTAAAGTTATTATCTATAAATACATAAATAATCTTAGTTTATTGTGAAATTATGAAAACAATATACAAGCAATCGCTTACAAACCCCCTTCACCCGTGATATTTCGTGATTTTTGATATCACCTACTCGTTATTATTTACTAATATAACTTACATAATTATAACTTTTTTTACATATTGTAAATTCGGAATTAATTAACTAAAAATGCATTTAGCTAACATTAACTTTTTATAAGTACCTACTTAAATACTGTCGTATAAAATTTACATAACATATATTATGTTGTCAACATAGGCAAATCATTTTCTTAGATAATCTTCTAGAGCTTTGAGTTGATCCCAGCAGACTAGCAGCAGTACAGTGTGTGGACCCAATCTTAAATAATTGGCACCAACTCCCTTGTATAAGGACCTGGCACCTTCCTGTTTCACCATCTTTATGAAACAGTCCAGCATACCGCTGTACAGCTTCCCTCGATTTTGTGCATCGACAGCTGCAAAAGAAAAACGAGTGTCCTCAACCTCTGCACCCAGAATCACAACATCATTTATTATTTTTTAAATATAGAGACTTACGTTGATTACATAGTCTAGTCGCAACCACATCAAAGGGATTTAGGCACAGAGTCATGACAAGACCACCAAGGTTTGCACCTACGAAGGACATCATCAGAGGACTATTGACGAACATGTTGCGCTCACGAAGCCAATCCTTAGCATAAGTGAAACTTAGTATTTGTGAGGCAGAACCAGCCATGCCCCTCGGTATCTGTGGATACACACCACGGAAAAGGCCTGGAAAATTATAAGTTTTAATAAAACAGAATAGAAGAATGTTCATATAAGTGTGATACGTATCCATTGCCTTTGGGCTACCTACCTCTGAAACCTTCTTTAGAGAATATGTCTATCAACGCGTTCAGAGATCCAGAGTGAGCGTGTTGATGTCCTACTGCGATCGCCTGAGCCGATTGAGACTGCAATCTGGTCTTCACTAAGAAAAAGGGAGTACCGGCTATGGAGCCCAATGCTCCCCCGATTCCCGCCACAGCAGCCCCTTTCACGATAGAAGTGTGGCCATTCTGATCTTTTAGGATACCACGTCGTTCTGCAATTCGGAAGGATCCCAATCTAAAATAAGGAATCACCGACTGATTTCCCATCCAAATAATAACCGGAATAAGTAATTGTATCTTAAACAGGCCCATTTCTTGACCTTTTATATCCAAAAACCAAGTACTCTCGAAAGAGAACGAACACAAGTTTATCCTTCTTTAAAAACTGCCCTTATTATCTTGAACAAAGTTAAAGCTTGGTATGTTAAAATTGTGGTCAAGATAAAAGTGTCGATATTCATTTTTTATGAAGTACACGATAGAATTTATATTTATAAACATACCTAAAAATGTTCAAGAAAAATTGAAATCCAAGCATAGCTGGTAGTCCATTTTGCAATGCCACAAACCCCTCAGTGCTGGCAATAACGTACAGCGCGTGGGGCACATTCTTATAAAATACAGCATGTTTTCCTTTGGCTTTTAATTCCCCTTGTAACTGCAGCCTGGTCTTTACAACCTCTATGGGGTTAGTGAATAATGTAGCGAACATAGCAGACACACCGCCCATGCCCAAGTCAGTCAGGTCACGAGCTATGCCATGGTTTGGTTTGTTAATGGATTTGTGCGCCATTGTAACCTGTTGAGAATTTAAATAAATTTTAGGTACCTATGTGATGTAAGCTTTAACGTATAACACCCCTCTTTTTGGCAAACAATGTAGGGGAGGTTATTCTTAGGCGTCCTTACTCTATATACCACAGAAATAGATCAAGATAGAACGGCCGCGATGGCATATTTCCATACATTTCGAGCGGGTCACTTTTTTGAAAAACCACGCCCTCAGCGTGACGTCATTTTCATTGTGAGCGAGACGACTAGTTAGGAGACACCACAGAAATATATCAAGATAGAACGGCGAATAGGCGTGGCAAGCGTGCCAAAACCCTGCACTATATTGCATGCTTTTCGAAACTCGCTCTCAGTACGCAACGAGCGTTCCTGCCCTGCGTTCAGGACGTAAAAAAATAGATAAAACGTCACATATATGCCTTATTGTGCTGTGGCAAATTGTAAAAACAAAAGTAGTGAAGCAAATATGAATAAAGGAAATATTTCATATCATCAGTAAGTATTGAAATTCAGTAGAAAGTATTTTTTTGAGATTCTAAATAATTGTTTTACTTTTACCATGTTAATTAATTACGATAATAAGTTGTATATTTTTTCATTATGATAAATATCCATTGCTGTCCACATTCAACGCTTGTATACAAAAACATTGCGCGCATATATTGTACGCGCAATGTACACAATACACTGCACCAGTAACAACTTAGAGGTCATATGTCATTGAATCGCTGTGATTGGTCTTTGTGCTTGCAACGAGAGATTTAGAGATGCGACGCTCCGTGTATCGTTGAGTCTTGTCGATGAATTAATTCAATATTAATTCGAGTATCAGCTCATGTCTTGATTTGTTCCTACCTTTATTCCAACAACATTAATAAGCGTGTTGCGTAAAGTTTTTAATAAAACTAAAAAAATATTTACATATATATATAAGTGAATTGTCAATCAGTCAATTTGTTATTATACCAAAATTAATTAAGAAAATAAGATAAATAACTAATAATTAACAATAACAACTGTTACCTATTAAATCATACAACAAAGGATCTTTACAAACAAAAATTTTCCTTTAGGAAATATATCTTATAAATAAATATTATTTTTTTTTGTTTCATGGTCTTATATGGGTTACCAATAGCAAAAATCATATTGTTAACATCAACTTTTTGATTTTTATTTCCAAAAAGTGGGTACTCTCTGTATCAATGAAAATAGCTTTTGAACGACTACCATCGTTTTGTTCATCACTCGTGAAAATGATCTCCGTAAAGAGTTCGTAACGTCGGGAAATTAATAAAATTGGTAATAAATAAACGCGATAAAATCCTAAAGTTTGTTTTAATGTCATGAACGTGATTCGCGAAAGTCTTAGAGATAAAAAAATCTGGTTGCCTGTAAAGTCGGTTTTACGGGCGAAGATTTTACGTGACAACGTCTTTTTCTCGGTAGAATATTTATTGATATGAATATAATTAAATTGCACAATAGGAACAAGGAATTGAATGAAAATAAGAATTGCACAAATTTTAACTATAGAAATATATTTTGTTTACTAAAACATTGTACTTCGGCGGGCCTCTCTCTCGTTCGGTGACTCATCGTAACGTTACCGAGCGTTACACTTTTTCATAAGTGACTCCCAGCCGCAACCTAATTTAAGACGTTGTCACGTCAAAATATGTATTGTTTCAAGGACAATAAAATATTTATTAATAAAGTTTATATACTATTGGGAAAACAGGATACTCAGCTTGAATTTTGAATTGTGAATTACATACTTATGTGATATTAAAGATGTCTGACTAAAGTATTTAACAAGTTTTATTTTCTATGATTATCGTTACACAAAATCAATAAAGTTTAACACATGTTTCAGATATCGATATCGATAATCTAATGAGTGTGTCTTCTCACTAGTCGCCACGCTCACAATGAAAATGACGTCACGCTGTGGGCGTGGTTTTTCAAAAAAGTGACACGCTCGAAATGTATGAAAATATGACATCGCGGCCGTTCTATCTTGATCTATTTCTGTGGGAGACACTCACATTAGATTATCGATGTTAATATCGGCAAAGTGTGTTAATTTTATTATTTTTATATTTTACTAACTTTATTGATTTTCTGTAACGATAATCATAGAAAGTAAAACATGTTAAATACTTCAATCCGACATATTAAAACCTAAAACATATTTTTCCAACAGTATATAAAATTTTATTATAAATATTTTACTGTCCTTGAAACTATACATATTTATTAAATACATATTTGCCTTTTTTGTAAGGGTTGGCCTCACAGTCCTGGTTAAATAACGAAGCCGAACATCTACATATACCTCGGTTACTGCCCGTTTGAGAACAACGAGATGATTTTCCATCGGCGATTGGTCAAATTGGTGAAAACTTATACTGTCAAATAAACTGCTGCCAATGTAATTACGAAACACTTTGGTTGAAATTTGTGGTGTTAGAATAAAGTAGTGACAAAGCAAGATATGAGCTGATACTCAAATTATTATTATACATAAATTTAAATTTGATGTACATAGGCGAGCTTAACTCATAATTAACATAATAAGAACAAGTAAATTAATTACATTATTTACAATATATCTTAAATTCGTGAAGTTATGTTATGTTAATATATAAATGTTTTATTACTTCATTACCTTATTGAAAATTATGAAAATTATTATTGAATTAATTTATCGATAAGTCCTAAGACTCAACGATACATGGAGTGCCCATCTCTAACATTCGAATCACAGCGATTAACAGACACAACGATCAACTGGCAGGTGTATTGTGTATTTCGTTCGATTCGACGTACATTACGCGTATAATTTATACGCGCAATGTTTTTGTATACAAGCGTTGAATGCGGACAGCAATGGATATTTATCATAACGAAAAAATATACAACTTGTGATCGTAATTATTGAACATAGTAAAAGTAAAACAATAATTTATAATCTCAAAAAAATACTTTCTACTGATTTTCTGTACTTACTGATCATACGAAATATTTCCTTTTTCATATTTGATTCACTACTTTTGTTTTTACAATTTTTCACTGCATAATAAGGCATATATGGGACGTTTTATCTATTTTTTTACGTCCTGAACGCATGGCAGGAACGCTCGTTGCGTAATGAGAGCGAGTTTCGAAAAGCATGCAATATAGTGCAGGGTTTTGGCACGCTTGCCACGCCTATTCGCCGTTCTATCTTGATCTATTTCTGTGCTATATACAAATGTGTATCAAAACCTGGTTATAGTACAATATTTATTATATTGGTGTGACTGTTACTCAAGACGATGAAGAATTTTTAAAATTTGTAATTATACTAGCTGACCCGGCGAACTTTGTTCCGCATCAAAAGTAATAACTGCTGTCCCGCTATGTTAATACTGCAATATCTTCGAAAATATTGATTTAAATTGCATGCTGTAAAGGGCCAGGATCATCTATATTACATGCATAATCTATTTAAGACACTTAATTGGATGAAAATTAATGCTGTAATGTTTAAAATCTTTTCGTAAATAGGCCATTATTACCCGTAAAAAGTAAAAAAATGGTCATTGTGGGTTATCCCTAAGAGATAGACATATGCTCTCGCGGACTTTTTTGTAGACCGTTTAAAGGTGTGTAATAAAGTAGTACGTTGTTTTGATTTATCACTTAGGGTTTAGGCAGCGTTTGCCATTAAAGTTCTAAATCTTGAAAATTACCACTTTTTTTTACTATACTATACATGAATCAAAACCACCCCGTTGACACCCTCTAACTATTAAAAAAACTGCATCAAAATCCGTTGCGTAGTTTTAAAGATATACGCATACAAGGGAACAGACAGCGGAAAGTGACTTTGTTTTATACTATGTAATAATAATGAAAAACTAAATTCCGAATACTCAGAAATTATTTTTTACTTTTACTTGAGGTAAGTTTCAAACGTGAATTCGTTTTAAGTACATATACCTATAGTTTTAACAGGGGAAATATTAATAAAAAGCTATGAATGTAAAACCAACAAAGTTTATTTTAAGCAATAAATAACAAAAAACAGTTAAATCATTTCTAAAATAATTAAGTATTATTTGATTTATTAAAAACAATAATTAGTTATCTAGATAAAATGCTATTATCTCAAAATATAAGTAATAATATATTAATAATTTAGTGTTCTCGGTTCTAAGCGGATTTTTTTTCATTACTGGTCCTTCTCGAGCCGAATACGATCCAGCAGCCTCTCAACAATAATGTCGTTGTTATGATAAGATTTTTAATGGATTTCTTATACATGTTTAAGTTATAATTTCACATAATACCTACACACACTACACATACAAAATTTGTACCCTAGCCTACCACCAAACACTATTGGCTAGTTTAAATAACTAATATAAATATAGTATTACAGCCCAATAATTTCTATCATCTACAAAAGATGAATATATATTAAAAACAAATTTAGTGGCCGTCCATTAATCAAGTGATCTTTTTTAAGCATTTTTAACCCCCGCTCCCCCTTGGTGACGTGAGACTTAAAACTACAAGAACCAAAGTATAACAATGGTATTCGGGTTTATTCTTAGCATTGTGTATTTTTGTTAAATACACAATTTAAAATATTGATTACTTATTTTTAAAAAGGACTCCAGCAAACGCTTGACTCGATAC
Organism: Euproctis similis; assembly: GCA_905147225.2. Taxonomy (NCBI): domain Eukaryota; kingdom Metazoa; phylum Arthropoda; class Insecta; order Lepidoptera; family Erebidae; genus Euproctis; species Euproctis similis. The sequence goes on along the minus strand of LR990116.1, from coordinate 2,757,997 downwards.
AATAAAAATGAAGAATGTTAACAAGTGACGTCACTTATCAGATCAACACATTCTTGGCTTCTGAGAGAATTATAATTATTGGAACACTATTGATGTGATAATGCTTTACTTATTATATTGACGCTTCATTTACGTCAATAAAATTAATAATACTGGATGTGGCTCTCAGGTACTATGTCATAGAATTAATGGGTAGTCAATTGAATATTAATAAAATTTGTCATCACTGTGTTATCATCAACTCTTACCACCTCACTATTGATGCATTATGTCGGATGAGTTTAATCTTAAGTCACAGGTCCAGCGTAAATTCTGTGGCAAATGTCGAGTTTCTGTAAAAAGATCTTTAGATGTCTAGGCATGTACTAGAGGAGATGTTTCGTACAATACAACTTAATTTGTAGCTTATCTTTAAATATACTGCATAGGTTTCGCCGGTTTAGCTTAGCTACCGCCATAAAAACGTTCCATTTATTTTTATTCCACTATTAAGTACTTAATGAGTGACAGAATTAAAAAGAAAACTATTTTCCCGGCGTAAAGCGTGCGTCCATAAGTTGGCAACACTCTACATCGGTTTTCGCGGGCATAAGCTTTAAATACGTAACAGGTGTTATATTTAAATTTGAATTCGTGTTATAAATAATAGATACGATTTAATTACAAGATTTGTTTAACTTACTTAGGTTAAACAAATCTTCTAATTTTATGCATTTTTTATAAGTAGGTTGCCAAATGATACAATTATAATACATATTCTGGAGATTGTGTGCGATTTTGAATAATATAATTTTAGGTGTAAATTAAATAGTAACTAAATGTTACTCAAGGTCACACAAATTTGATCTATCATATCGTTACGTTTTTTTATTTATTCAACAATGGCGCGTAATACTATAAACTAAATAATTTTATTTGTACTAAAGGCACAGGTTTCCACATTTTGAGATAATTTATCAGAATTTTTTTTTAATCTTACTAGCATAACATAATAGTACTACCTAATAGATAGATAAATAGATAGATTTAATTTCTATCACAGTTTATAAAACTCAAACTGTATGGTTATTAGACAAAGAAATAGGTTAATAAAAATAGATCTATAATTGATGCAGTTTTTGACGCAAAAGTATGATATCATATCAACCAATAAATATTATTTTTGTTAAGTATTCTAGGAATTGTTAGCAATATAAACATCAAATAAAATTCCAACAAGCAACATAACAGACAGCAAAATCATTTAAATCACTGAGCACCTAGCCACACAGATAAAAAAATAAACTAATGTAACTCTAAAAATACTGTGCATATTTCCTTCCTTTTTAGGCAACATTTCTTATTTCATTGCGTCTTTGAATCAATTGCTTTCTGTAAATCTTTCAGCATATCCCAGAACACTAAAAGAAGAACCGTGTGGGGCGCTTGCCTCAAGTATGACGGTCCAATCCCTTTGTAAAAAGCGAGAAGACCCTCTGTCTTAGTTATCTTCCGTGCGCAATCCACTATTCCTGTATATAACAGACCTCGACCTTCGGCGTCAACAGCTGAAAAATAAATGAATTACTGTTATATTTCTTACGATTTTTTAGTGATAAAACCACATTATCTTAAATTTATATATACAGTCAATAATCGTCTAGATCATCAGATCAAAGAAAATTTAATAGCTTAAAATCACCTTGGTTGTAAAGCCTTGTCATGATGACATCCATCGGTGTCAGCCAAATGGTCTTTATCAAAGCTCCTATATTACTTGCTATGAATGCAGGAAGGTATTTAGATTGCTGAAACATATTGTTGTTTTCCATCCATTCTTTGGATCTGTGAATGAAAAAATAATATTGTATTTGGCTACCTATAATAACCTTAATTTGTCGTATAGGTATTTGTGAAATCAAGGGATATGTTTCTGATAAAAAAATATGTTTGGAGATGGAACAAAATTACTTCTTTTCATTCCTATATTTTAAACAAAAACGTTTACAATGAATTTATAGCTAATACTATACGTGTAAAATATTTTTAATTAATTTCTCTGTTTTCAAAAGACCCACAAGAACTAAATTATACATCAACAATTAAACATAAACATAACATCACGCCTTTTATTACCCGAAGGTGTAGGCAGCGGCTGTTAAGCCTCGTCTCGCTGTTATGTTAACGTCTCAAATGGAATAGGTGGCGAACCTATTGGCATACTGGGCACAAAGTTTTTAGTCATCGATATTTATCACACATAACTTCCGAAAACAATTTCGAAAAGTCATTGGTGTGAGCCAGCGCAGTCTTTTCGGACCTTTGGATCAGAAGCCGTGTGCTCGACCACTGGGCCACCGAGACATCAACAATTAATTCAAGAAAATAAGTCATTAAAAGCATAAATATATTTACACAGCAAAGGATGCAATCTGTGAAGCAGATCCTATGGAGTTCCTGAGCATCATTCCATGAGTTCCTCTCCACAGTCCATAAAACCCATTTTTCCTGTATATCTTTTGTAATGCATAGATCATCCCTGTATGTGCATGTTGGGTTCCAACAGCAATTTTATGAGATGAGTAGGACATTAATTGAGTCTTCACCAACTGCAAAGGGCTTCCAAACATAGCACCACACATGCCCGATACAGCGCCAACAACTAAGCTATTTAGGAATTTTGTGTTATTGTCTTCATCTCTTAGAAATCCAAAATTATCTGCTTGCTGGTAGATTCCCAACCTAAAATATAACACCACCTATAAAAAATCTTCTCTCAACTCATATAGAATATATTGTTGAATTGATTAGCAATTATAAGTTGCTATTTGACTTAGACCCTTTTACCATCAGCTGATAATTTAATTAAAAGCATAATTATGTAAAAAATATTATTACATAATTACTAAATGACTTACCTTACCCCATTAACAACAAGTTGGAAGCATAGAGCAGGCACAAGTCCTTTTTGCAGAGCAGTAACACCATCATGTTTCACTATGGCGTACATAGCATGTGGAATATTCTTATAGTGGACAGCATGCTGACCCTTTGCCCGCAATTCTCCTTGAAGCTGCATTCGAGTTTTGACAACATCAAATGGGTTGCTGAAGAATCCAGCACCAACACCAGCAATACCACCCACCACAAAGTCCATTGTGTAATGACTCTGGCATCTAAACCAGCAGCCAGCAGGTATCGGTTTGACTGAGTGATTGAGAGTATAAATAAATGTAGGACAATATTATAAGCATGTAATTAATCCCAAACAAAATAATAAGCTTAGTGGTGCATGCAAATCAATAATAAAATGTAACCATAAACACAATGCATATACACCACACAACACAGGAGTTACATTTAAACCAAAAATCTGTGGCACGGGCAAAGCAAGTTTTCATATATTTTCTCTATCTAAGATCAAATATATTCACGTTGATACTTAAATAAGATCAAGGTTGTGTCAATATATGGTTTTCAACTGTAGGAGAAATTATTTTAATGGTGTGTATAACATTAATTAATTAAATGAATAACTATTTCTATGGTATAGAATAGAATACAATATTTTAGTTATTTAGATATATTCTATTGTTTGAATTGATTTAAGAAGTGTTTCATAAATCGTATGGAAAAGCTATTACATAAGCAGTGCCTTCACAATTAAGTATTAATAAACAAAGTCATAGCTTTATTGACCTTAGCCTATATTAGATCTTTAGAATGTGTTATTGATTATGAAATTATTAATTTAATACATGATTTAATATTTCATCATATTGTTACTTAATAGATATTTTTTTTAGAAAATCCCTTATTATTAGAAAATCCCCCTAGTTAAAAACTATGTTCCTCTATATGGTTTTATTTTAAACGCATTTAAGCTTAGGGCGCATGTTATAAATCTATAGTATCTCTCCTTTATGGAAAATCCGAAAGTACTTACCTTTTAATAATAAATTAGAAAATGTCACATTATAAACTAAAATTAATATTATAAATAAATTCATTCAATTAATTTTGTTTCAGACTTACCATGGTTCACAATAATAAATTCTTTACAATATTTTTATAACACTTCAGGAATTAATTACGCACCACAAAATACCACACAAAAACAAAATTAGAGGTTAAATACAGGATTAGGTGCAGATTATTTCATATTTAACGAATTTAATTTACAAGTTCTTGAATGGAAAAATAATAATGATGTAATAACATTTTAAAAAATAAACACTACGAGTCTCGTTTTAAAAACAATAAATGCATTAAAATTTATAAACAATTAACCTCACTAATAATATGATTAGCTTACCCAGTTACAGTTTAGAATATTTCACAAACATAACATATTATATGGTTTAAATATAATCCATTGTCTGGAACTTAGTGGTCTTTCCATTAGTACTATAATGGAACTTTTTAAAATGTTACTATATTTTAGAGGATTTCGTAACATTTAGGTTGTCTGTCAAAAACAGCTGTCAAATGTCATCATTATGGCAACTACTTGCTGCCTGCGACTTCATACATATATATATGAATTAAAAGGTGGTATATTCTTCTAAGCCATAAATTATGGTAAGTGCCCTCCGATTTATTCTGTACTCCTGATATTATCATTACTTTCGCTTGATCTCGCTTAATTACATCAGCTATAAACTAAATAATGATCAATCATTCACAAGCCTGCCTGTTGCGGATCTTACCCTAATAATCAAAAATTCACAAAGTAGACGGAAATAAATTTCCTCAGATAAATCGGGTAAATTTGGAGTATCTAATTTAAAATGGTTGATTGCCTAGCTACCAATGTACCAGAGTCATTATGTGTTATCTTAGTGTAACGGATGACGTTACTGGTGATTATTCCACTGGATGATGGTATATCGTGAGTGGTGCTTCTTCCATGATGGTGGTTGAGCGGCCGGTAAATGAAAGACGTATTATAGATCTTGTCATTTATTTGTGTCAGCAACAACTGCCTGTCGCTGCACACCGACCACTACAGCATACTGTGCGTACCGTTGTTAAATACTATTGATGGCACGTACATGTACGTGCCATGAGGTGTAGTATCCCTTACACCATTCCCCCCTTAGTTGAAAAAAAAATCCTTAAAATTGATCACAAAAGTAAAAAAAATTCCTATAGTTACACAGTACAGTACATAATATCTTTACATGTTCATGTTAATAAACAAGATTAATACAATATTAACATATATTGCTTAATTGGCAAAAACGTGATTTTACAATAAATATTTGTCAATATATCGGTAATTAGAAAAACTAGTTCTCAATGTCAATGTTAATATGATGCCTACATTGCAAAATAGTGACGACGTGATTTAACAACGATTAGTCGTCAACATGCTTTGCGGAAATTGCGTGACATTGTCACAGTCACTATAACATACACAATATCTTATGATTACGTGTTTTTAACAATTATACAATCCGGTATAGTAGCCGCGTTTTATCGTCTAAACTCTCTACAATGACGTATTTCCCAATTTTTAGGTACAACGTGTAGATCTATCTATCATAGACTTCTTGACGGCCTACGTATCCCTAATTCCTGGATAGCAGCGGATTTTGTTTAAACACAAATAAATTGCTCGGGCGGTAAACGTTTGGCGCGCGGAGATATCCGGCTCTGCTACATGTATACCGCCACACCTAGTTTTCCTGCAGCCTTCTTCCGGCTCAGGGTAGCACGCATCTATAAGCATATTTCTTACGTGACACTGACATACCTAATCTTGGCTTTTGTAGTTCTGGAGTGTACGCGTGTGGCTGCGTTGTTGCGAGTTGGAACGTGAGCGGCGGTGGCTAAACCTTCTGTCGCGACCGGCCGCGTTGCGCTCGTTCCGTGTCTTCATTACGGGAACTCGGCTACCTTATTATTCCTTCTGTATTTGGCGCCTCTGTGATTCCTCGTCTCGTCTCGCATCTTAAACGTTTCTTACACATCATATCGTATCGGTTCTTTGTCTTGGAATTTGGTCTCTCGTTGCTGTGCTTCTGTGGAGTGCGTACTTTTGACTTCGTCTTACTTCTTCTGCCCTTGTAAACCATACGCGAGGCTGGTCCGTCCAAATGTTTCGGAATTTGCGAATCGAAGGAAATGCTGTCGCGTTATAGGTTTCAGAATTCGAGTCATTCTTCGATGGACCTTGCGTAGGCGACGGCATTGTGCTGGAGCATGGAGTTTGTGGATTAATTTTTGTGTATCAATTTCTTGGAAGTTGGATTTCTTTGAGGCGTCGGGATTCACACGTCAGAGTTTCTTCATTGCGTGTTCGTCGGGGTTTCTTCATTGCGTGTTCGTCGGGGTCACCAATGTAACGGTAACTTGTTACAGGTGATAATTCCACTGTATGATGGTGTTCGTCATCAGAAGGTTGCGTGTTCAGATCACGTCGGGGGTCACCAGTGTAACGGATGACGTTACTGGTGATTATTCCACTGGATGATGGTATATCGTGAGTGGTGCTTCTTCCATGATGGTGGTTGAGCGGCCGGTAAATGAAAGACGTATTATAGATCTTGTCATTTATTTGTGTCAGCAACAACTGCCTGTCGCTGCACACCGACCACTACAGCATACTGTGCGTACCGTTGTTATATACTATTGATGGCACGTACATGTACGTGCCATGAGGTGTAGTAACGTGTAACGGTAGTTGTTACTTATGGATTCCTTTTATAGGTGATGCTGCGATCCGGTAGTTCCTCGACGATGGTGAATGAGTGGTCGTTAATAAAAGACAACTGTAGTCTTATTATATTTATTTGTGCCAATGACAAATCTTTATCATTACACGCCGACCACTGCCGCATACTGTGCTTGCAGTGGTTATATACTATTGATGGCACGTACATGTACGTGCCATGAGGTGTAGTATCCCTTACATTAGCTATCTAGGAAGGTTTCGCCTTCAGGTACCTGCGTGATTAAAATAGTCATCGGTTTTTTAAAGGTATGTACATACATACATTACTTGACGCCAAATCCCTTGCAGGGTAGGCAGAGGGAACGGAGCGCCATAAGGCACGATTCTTACACACCTCACTCGCTTCGTTGACTTTCATAACTCTTTACATCATCTTCCTCCAGAACACGTTGTATTTGGTCATGGAATGTGTGTCTTCGCCGTCCTCGACTCCTACATTCATCCGCTTTTGCATTGTATATCTGCTTAGTCAATCTTGCATCATCCATCCTTTCTGGATGTCCGAATCATTGGAGCATGCCATTTCATAATTTTACACCGACACTCTCTTTCAATCCGACTTCCTTTTTTATAACCTTGTTTTCGACGCGGTTGGCGAGGGTCACTCCGCTGATTTTGCGTAATGCCCTCATTTCATGTAGGTATGTGTCCGTGTTATATAATATTCGTATCAAAGATTCGTATACGAGTAAATACTGTGACCATAGTATCAATTAGAGTTTTTTTTTTAATTACAATTCATGGCTACTTCAACGGATTTTTGACGGATTAGAAGAAAATTTATTTGTCAAAATTTAATTCAGAAGCAAGACAAAATTTTCAGTTTAAAAATTTGTTGTTTACAATGTATTTAATTAAATTTTAGATAATAACAGTAGATTAAAAAAATGTAAAATGGCTGTAACAAGTGGTATGTTTCTGTTTGAAGTGGTAGTAGAAAAAGTAAACAGTCTGGTGTCAAGCCGTTTTTTAGTCATAAAAAGTGATTTTGCTGATGTGTTTTCCTTAGAGTTAAAAGATCCCAAACAAATGCATATAGTCATGCCTGAACCACCTCCCTTACCTCCTGAACCAGCGGGTAAAAAAGGCAAAAAGAAACCAAAGCCAAAAGGAAAAAAGGGTAAAAAGGGTGCAGTTGAATTGCCACCACCAGAACCAACAATACAATCGGGACAATCAGTCTTATTTTCTAGCACTGCCGAATTCCTAATACAAAACATGAAAAAGTTTCCTTTGGAACTTTCTCTGTGGAATAAGGAAGAGAATCTTATATTTATTGGTTCCGTTCAAATACCATGGGATCCTATGTTCCAATTATATTTGAATAAGGTCTGTGCATATGAGAATCCTCCACCTCCAACTTTAAGGGATGAATACAACATTTTTGAAGAAGACACTGCTAAGATGATGGCCAAAATTTCAATACAAATTAAATTGTCCTATTTAACTGAAAAGGTGACAACTTCATTTAGAACACTATCAGAAGATCCCAACGTAAGAAAATTTCTTTACACGGGTATTAATTCCAAAACAACATCATATATGTGTACAATGAAGACTACAGATGAAGATTTCGAAGAAAACTGCAACAAGATTGAAAATCAATTTGTTGTTGATAAACCTAAGCCGAATAAAATAGCATATGCAGATTACAAAAATGCTCCAGGAGCAAACCTCACCTTTTTCAACGAAGGTGATTACTGTTGTATGGATCATGCTGACAAACCTCCCAAGTCAATATACAAATCTCCAGAAACCTGTCCCGATATTGATCATATTATTGATTACGTAAGAAAAATTATTGTATCTTGTAATGATAACATGAGAATGCTAACACCAAGACCTACGATAACGCCCAGAATTAAAGCTACAGATATAGATAGATTATGCTACTGTAAAGAGACAAAATGGCCCAAGGGCGACATCTCTGAGAGATTTAAAAAGGAAGTGCAAAGTGAGCCGTGCCCCATTTGCATTAATTCAGGAAAAAAACCTGTTGGTTCTCGAGGCGCTACGTTTGACATAGCTAATATAAGAGGTCCATGTGGTAGAAACGATTGTAAAATTGCTAGAGATATAAGGGCTTACATTGAAAACTTAGTGGACGAAGATAATATAGAATTTGATATGAATAATCTAATTGGACCTTGTGGAAGTAAAGATTGCACGTTGGCTGAAAAAATACAAGACTTTTTATGTCATGAAGGTGCGTTCACGCAAGGTAATACAGTGGAAGGCTTATCCACCCAATGTGCTTGTTTGCAAAAAATGAAAAATGAACTTACTAAAAGAGATTCGTGTGTCTCGGTTTGTACTAAAGATTGCAAGGATGATGAAAGTGACGCTAGTACATGTGGAGGTCCTTCATGCCCTAACGATAAAAATAACAATAAAGAACGAGTTTATGATGTCTACTACTTTACTGTGGAATACAATTTTGATAAAAGCCCTAAGTCTGCATCAAATTCTCCTTCATCGACTAAAGGAGCTGTTTCTGATCGTACAGAATCTGACCAGACTTCTAAATATAAATACTGTCCATCAACTTGTCCTAGCATTAGAGCATCCGAGAAAACATTTTGCTCTAAAACAACTTGCTCTGTTAGTATTGATAACAAAAATCTCACAGAGGATTCACCGTGTGTAGCGCCAGTGTGCCCAGATAAAGGAGAGTTTCCTCCTAGTCCTGCAGATAGTAATGTTGTCTTAGATTTTTATGAAATTAATAACCCATGTTGTGTAAAATCGTGTGATATTGCTGACAGAGTAAAAGAGTTCATCGCAAGTAATGTTGTGAAAAATGAAAGTAAAATGAAGAGTAGGGAAATGGAAGACGCAAACGATCCCTGCTACTGCGATTGTGTTTGTACATTTAAATTTTCTAATAAAACCACTTATTGTGCGGTTTGTGGGGGTTATGAGTGTATCGGCGATGATACGAGAGATTTACCGGAGTATTTAAAACCGCACCCATGTCCTGTATATCATAAATTATATAATAAAAGTCACATAAAAGTGAAAAGTCCGTGGCCCGATAACGAAGAAGAAGGTCAAAAGAAAGACGTCCCAAGTGTTAAAAATTCTAAGACTATGTCGAAAGCCGTAGAAAAGATTGCTACACCAACCAAGGGTTCAAAAGGTGGTATAGCTGAGAAAGAGGCTTCAGTAAAAGAGGTTAATCAAGAAAAAACTAAAAAAATAAACCAAGAAAAAAAGAAAGTTGGAAAGTTTACGGCTAATATTGTAGAACAACGTGCGTATCATATTTATAGTTCATAGATTTGTACTTAATATTTTCGTAGGCATTAGCCTAGGGTCTACTGATATACATACATACATAACTTCACGCCAAATCCCTTGCGGGGTAGGCAGAGAGAACGGAGCGCCATACGGCACGATTCTTACACACATCACTCGCTTCGTTGACTTTCATAACTCTTTACATACACGCACGTCGATTTTTGAACATCACCTTCCTCCAGAACACGTTCTATTTGGTCATGGAATGTGTGTCTAGGCCGTCCTCGACTCCTACATCCATCCGCTTTTGCATTGTATATCTGCTTAGTCAATCTTGGACCATCCATCCTTTCTACATGTCCGAACCATCGGAGCATGCCCTTTCTTACTTTTACACCGACACTCTCTTTCAATCCGACTTCCTTCCTTATAACCTTGTTTTCCACGCGGTCAGCGAGGGTCTACTGCTATGCGCTAACATAAATAGTTACATTCCAGCGGTACAACCGCCCGTGGAAAAGAAACCCGAACCTAAGTATCCATACCCACCTGTGCCGAAAAACATGGGATGGAATTGGAATGCTGAAGATATTCCAGGAATGAAGGTAAGTAAAATCAGGTCAGATGTTTGAATAGTGCAGTCAATGTTTGTTTAGAATATGTGAACATACTACCTACATATTTTTATTCACAATATAAAAAGTGATTTTAGATATTGGTTAATAGGTTTTCTATTGTTATTATATCTTTTTAAGTCAATGGCGTAGGAGCAACGAAGGAAATTTTTTGATCTGGAACATCTCTCGTATGATTTTGTATGAATTTTCTCTCGAAGACTTAGTGTTTAGACGGCGGGGTAGACCGGAGCAGAGCACTAAAGACAGGTTTCTTATACACTTCAACTTTCTTAACTCTTGTTATACACGCTTGTCGATTTTCAATGCTTCTAACATGGTCTTCCCTTGAGACATTGAATTTGGTCTTGTATCTTATGTCGTGGCCCTTCCCCACTAAAAAAATATTTCCATCTATGAAATTATTTGGACCTACTAAAATATATCAATTTTGAGGAATAATTGATCCAAATATCTTCGGATATTCTGATAATCGAAGAAATTACAGAAGGTTTTCCACATTAAAGATATATGAAAACATTAAAGATATATGAAATGTCTACATGTTTCACTAAAATCTTACTTAATAATTAAAGTCAAGGGATGTTTTTTTAATAAAGAGCTAATTTATCTTATTTAATTTAAAATATAAGTATATTTAATAATATATATCATACTATACTCCGTCCATTATATTATTGTATTTTAGATTGTAAATTAGTAATACCTGGTATATTATTGTAAGAAGATAATAGTGATTGCAAGAGAATTTAAAACATCGATAACTTACTAAATCCTTGACTTAAAAAGTCATGAGTCGATAAATTAAAATATGGGTATCGTGAGGGTACACCGAATTATCTATGTAGAAGTACATATTAATAAATCCGTACGTAGGTATTTGGAATAAAGATATATATTTACGTACACGTAAGCAAGACAGAGACGGGTGGGGCGGAAATTGTAGCGTATTATTTTGTAAGTCAAAGATTGTAAAAATATAAATGTTTATTGTTACAATATATATAAATGTTTATTGTTCACTAATCATCACCCGTCTGTAATACTCTTCATTCGGTAACGTATCTTTGCTGACAAGGATACTGAGAGTTTGTTCAAGCATATTATTAAAAGCCGTTACCAGACGATTGACTAACCATATCCCAAAACATCGCAGTGACCTTTTTAATGAAATATGACGTTTTGGAGCCAAATTTAGGTTCATGTTTTAGGTTATGACACTAGAACAAAGTTATAGCAACGAGTATTCGTGAGCTGTCTAAAATAAATAAATTTAATGGACGGAGTTTAATTACTATTACCATCCTATTTTACATTTTAAACTGTTTTAGACGTTCTGCAAAGGTAAAACACTTTATTATTTATATTGCATAAAAATTCAGACATATATATGCTGCACCTTAATGAACTGTCTAATAAGTTAATACTGATCTCTTAATTTCAGCCTCGTCCTAAATGGCGGCCAGGAGCAAGTAACAAAATATTAGTAAGAAGATATAGAGCGTTAAGAGAGGGTACGGATACAATAGCTAAAAAAAAACGAGCCATGATGCAACGGAAAAAGAAAATTGAAATGAAACCAACGTTAGTAGTAACCAAAAAAGATGGAGAATACACGGTACAAATGGAAGTATTTAAGAAGTATTCGAAAGAACGACTTTTATATCAATACCCTTACGATGAAAAACCGCCCCTTGTTTACACAGTGGGTAAAACTGAAGCAGAAAGAATTAAGCTACAGAAACAACGAGACCGAAGATTACGCAGAGAAACGAGAAGAAAATGTAGACTCTTGCAGTCCACTTTTAGAGATAAATGTCAAGAAATTTGTGTAAAAGCTTACAACCAAGCAATAGGTGTCCTACCTTTGCCAAACCCTAACGATCCAGAATGTCCTTGTAACACCAAAACTCCTGACATGAGCCCGACTATAGACTCATGTTCCTGTTCGAATGAAGGTACTATATCCAGTAGCGATACCGACAATGATGAATGGGTTATAGAATTCACCCCACCAGTAGCACGATGGGATATGAAAGCCAAGCACCCTCCAGTTGTGGTAGAGAATGAAGCTCAATATAACTATTTGGATTATAAAGTAAAACTCTTTGACAAAAGTGGTAATCCTGTACCCAGATTTTTCAAATCACACGAAGGTAAACGGGAATGCAGTGACTTAGGCGGTTTTTGGGGTCCAGATAAGGTGTGGTTAGAGATAAACAAAGATGGATACATAGGACCTGATGAACGTTGGGTCCCAATGAATTTTGTGGGTCCCGATGGAATGTTCTATTCTGCTGAAGAAGGCTCATTCACAGATGCTACAGGTCAGCTAATAAAAATTGGTATTGACGGATATGTAGACAAAGACCTGAAGTGGGTTTGGTACCCAAGACGAAAAGGGCCTAAAAGTAATGTCTCACATGCCAGCGCGGTCTCTAGTGTAGATCCGAAGAAAGCGTCAAGATCCCCTACTGAAATACAAACAAAAAACAAAGTTGTTGTTAACTCTAAAAAAAATACTTCACCAGTGATGTCACCTCCGCCGCAATCCCCGGCAAAGTCGGGAGCCACTACATCAGCAGACAAACGGAAAAAAGTTACTATGAAAGTTATGAACTTTTCTGTTGATTACCAAAGAAGAAATTTACCTCAATTGATTACTGAGCGGAAGACTGACGTGGATCGTAAAAGAATTGCAAAGTATCAAGAAATTTTAGAGGGCCTTCAAATGTACGGAGATATAGGCGATTTGAAACCTCCAGGAAAGACCAATAGGGCATCAAACACGCCTAGAAAAAAACTATATACTAATACGGGTAAAATGAAAGGATCCTCGGTCGATATGACATGTGATTTACAAACTTTGGTGTAAAATTAGTGGAACATGTAAAATCAATGGAATTAAATCTATTTAAAAAAATATGTGGATGTTCGCTCCAATTGGTATTTTCTTTTTTCTTGCTATTGCTATTATAAATATTTAACTAATGTCAAGTAGTTTTTCTGTTAGTTTTTTTTGTTATAATGTCACATCCTGTTATAACTATATTGTATTTAGGCACTGTGTCTCGATATAGCTAGATATTTTTTTTGTCGGGCTGAATTTGTTAGTCAGTTAATTATTACACATAAATTCTGAAAGAATACTTTCATTGCGTTCATCGTATTAATACTCAGGTGTAATGAATCCTTTCGAATATAGTCAAGTCAAGTCAAAATAACTTTATTTTATAGGTCTTCACAGACACTTAAAAATAGTCAACAAGTACTGATATACATATTATTTAAAATTAAATACAAACACGAGCTCTTGTGGAAAGTGCCTCCGTGGAACAAAAAAAGACACGGACGCAATCGCCACGAGTGGCCCGATTCCGAGTGTAGGGGCTATCATGAGAAGAATCGGGCAAGAAACTCATGTGCCCAATACTCTTTTCAAACCATTTGAAATAAATAACAATATTATTATACTTAACTACTGAAAACAAATCAGTAGGTTGGTGAATAAAAGGTGTAGCAAACAGAATACTCGACAATCACAATTAAGATCCAACCAAATTAAAATCAACGTCCTACATGTTAACTAACAAATTCTATGCGATCACAGTAGTCGAGCACATCTGACGCGACATCTTTTAATTAGAGTGTGTAAATTCGTTGTGTAACAATTGTGGCGAATAATAAAATTTACTTATTTTATTGAACACAACATCAAGGCAAATTTAAAATTAAAAATCACTCCGAAAAAGTTAACAAATTCCAATACACAAACTACAAAATCCGGGTTGAGCAAGCAATTTGACGGTCCCACTCCGGCTTGTCAGTCATGAAGTCTTTGATGGTGTAGTATGCACCACCAATGAGACGACCCTTCACAGCCCGCCTAAAGCAAGCAAGATACAAGTCTGAGAGTGAAACCTTCCTTTCCTGCTCACCATCAGGTGCTTCACTTCACTTCTCGTCGCTTGCTTCTTTCCCATAAAAAAATCCTCGTTTTAGTACAACAAAGAAGGCAGTATCGAAGAAACGAGTTTCCTTACTTGAGAGGCAAACCTCTTTAAAAATATGTAACGTTTTGACCGTTTGACATTAGAAAAAAATAAATTGTTTTTCAAAATGACTTCATCGTTTTTGGCAATCAGTTAAATTTAAAGTAGATAATTATTTTTTCTCGAATTATTTATTAAGTTTTAGTGTACCTACGTGAAATAGTGATATTTTTTTCGTTGTAATATTTGAGGTGAAAATATGGCTTTTTCGGATTCAATGTTCCTGGTCGAACTTATAGTCGAAGATCTCAAAAGTCTCGTAGCGTGTAAAGAATTCGTGATTAAAAGTCAGTTCGCTGATGTTTTTTCAATTATTATGAAAGATGAAAAAACAGCGTGTTTTAAACTTCCAATGAAGAATAAAAGAAAAAAAAATACAAGGAGACCTAAACCGCAAATTATGCCGTTAACTGAATCCAGGATACAAAGAGGTGAATCTATCTTATACGTAGATAATATTGAAAAACTGATAACACTCATGAAAGACTATCCGATGGAAGTGTCATTGTGGAGTAATTTTTTTCCAGGACGTAAAATAGCTTCTACTAATGTTTCCTGGAGTATAAGTTTTATTGATTATTTAAGAAACATTTATATGTATAAAGATCCGCAGTCTGTTTCTGTTTCTGTGAAGAAGGATTACAATATATTTGACGAGATAACATCTAGACGAATGGCAGTTATGAAACTCGTCATTAAATTGAGTTATTTATCAGATAGTATAAGAAGAGATTTGAAAACGTTTTCCGAAGAATATACTCATGTGGATTTCGATAATATTGAGCCCAAAACAATCTTAAGTGTCTCTCCGAAGACATTCTGTAATTTTCCTCAGGAGACCGGCATAATAAAAACTATATATAGCCGAGGCAAAAAAAAATATAATAACAATAAAGAGAAGCCATTACCAAAAACATATAATCAGAATACAGCTATTGCGAAGGAAAAGTATACAAGGGACGATTTTCGCAAAGTAGAAGAAATTAAAAGAGAACAAAAAGTGAATGCGAGCCTTGTCAGCTTAGTAAAAAGTGCCACGTACTTGGACAAGAGTACTCGTATTGATTTAATTAAATCTAAATCATGCTCCTCTATAAACAAGGACTATGTAAACATACTTAATTATATTTTCAGTGACGACACCGGCCCTTATTTTAACAAAGTTTATTGTGTAAACTATTTTACAGTAGAAAATGACAATAAATCTCCTAAAAGCTCTCCTAAATCAGGCTCTCAAGTAGCATCTAATACAGAGTCCGACAAATACGCTAAAACTTCTGGAAAGTCAAGTACAGAGGATAAAATTAAATTAATGTTGTGTGAGAAAGATAAAGGAAGTAGTTCCTGCAACCTCAGTGTATTTTCGCTAGACATACCAAACGATACAGAACTAACTAAATGTAAGCAAGTAACTTGTGAACGCAAAACATTCAGAAAATTGCCAACTCCACCAGACGACAGGATTTTAATAGACACGTCTCATCTTGCTGGTGAGTGTTGTGTTGAAAGCGCGGAAGAGATTAAAAATAAAGGTACCGAGAAAACAGATGATAAAAGGCAGATAGTACAAAAGGTAGAAGAGGTTATGGGTGGAGTTCAAGCCAAATTAAAAATTGGAGAAATTCCCTGTTATTGTGAGTGCGAGTGTAGGTTCGGTTTCGTTAAGAAGACAACTTATTGTAATGTTTGTGGAGGATTTGAAGCATTAGGCGATGATTTATTAACAGAGAAGCGGCATTATGAGATGCCTGTTCCTTGTCCAGTTTATCATAAATTAATGGATAAAACGAAAACAAAACCAAGTGCAAGTGGTAGCGACACCAGGAAACTTACGAAGAAGAAAAGTGCATCAGGAAAAAGTATTGAATCCGAAAAGGACTCAAAAAAAGGGAAGAAGAAGAGAAACGACAAATTTAAGTTCAATTACGGTTACACAGGTATACGTATGTATTTTCTTAGATTTTTTTTTTATATTTAGCGTTACGTATTAATTTTACTACGTTGTACATTTTGAAACTAATTTTTGATTATGTGATAATTTCTTGCTAGCTCCACACATTGGACATAGTCGTTGCGCAATCCCGTGTACTGGAACTTTGAATCAAGTACCAAAAACTATGGGTTGGCTTTGGACTGCAGATAATGTGCCAGGAATTAAGGTACGTAATAAAATTAAAATTACTATAGTTCTCTTATTTTTTATACATTTGTTTTAATTTTTATCTTATCTCAGTTTCGGCCACTGTGGAAACCAGGTGCTGTGAATAAACATGTATTGAGGTTGCTTAAAATTGCTAAAAATCCCGAGGAAGCATTCGCTAAAAAGAAGAGGAAGAAAGACACCGGTAAAACAAAAAGACCTTTGAAGCGGCCATTACTCATCGTCCATAAAAAGGATGGTGAATTTACTGTAACTATGGAAACCATGAAATCATATAGCAAACCGAGAACTATTAATCAAATTCCATATGAGGATAAAGATGCTCTTACTTATACGATAGGAAGAACTGAGGAAGAGAATCGTGAACGACGTAAAAGAAAAGAACGCGCACAGAGACGGTTGGAACGCTGTCAGCGTAAATTTATCCAAAGTGCTTTTCAGGATGTATGTGAAGAAATTTGCTTAAAAACTTATCAACAGGCGCTGGGAATATTGCCTGATGCTGAAAAACCAGACTGTACTTGTTACCCGGCTGAACCTGGTCCAGACAGAGCTGATTTTGATTATTCTTGTTCATGTTCTGAAGATTCAAAACTTGTAAGCTCTGATACTGACTCAGATGAATGGTATGTTGAGTTCACACCGCCTACGGCTAAGTTTGATCAAAGCTATAAGTGTAAGAAAGTACAATATTCAGACAGTTCTACACAATACACATACCTAGATTATAGAGTAAAACTGCTTGATCGTTTTGGGAATCCTGTAGTAAGATTTTTTAAAGGTCCAGATGGTAGAGAACAGTGCAGTGATTTAGGTGGTTTTTGGGGACCAGATCATCAGTGGTTGGATATTAATGTTGATGGTTTTATAGCACCTGATGGAAGATGGGCTCCCAGTACTTTTTATGGCCCTAACGGTGAACACGTCGATGGCGAATCCGGAAAGTTTCAAGCTATGGACGGAACCTGGTTAGTGATTGGAATCGACGGATACGTAGATTCTCAAAATAAATGGCGATTTTATGCCAAAACGAGAGGTAAACGTAGCCCCAAAAAACGGAGTTCTCCTACAACTGCAAAACAAGGAGCTGGTGATAGAAAGGAAGTTAAGCTCTCGAAAAAAATATCCGAAGGAACTTGGAGTTGTTTTGGTGATGCAAGCCCGAGGGATTTGTCTAAAATGGGTATTATGGGACATGGGCATGATAGAAAACTATTACTAGATACTTTAAAAAAATTAATAGCACAAGGGGAAGATGTGAAAATTCCACAACCTTCGATAATGCCTTGGTCCCAATCGAGAAAGAGAAAGGGAAATCGTTCAAAAGTATCTCAAAATCTTTTCAGTCACCAACAGAAATGTAGTCATGCTACACCATCAGATAAAGGTATAGTGGCTGTAGACGCTCGAGGGAATAAGACTTATTTTAGGTTAAAGGATTATAAAAACAAAAGACCTACAGATAGAATCGCTACACTCACTAATCAAGGTATTAGTCTGAGCTCTTTTCACGTGCCATGTTTTAATTCTTTCATTAACAGTGAAATTATAAAAAAGCAGCAATACGACCGACTAACTGCTCTTGCCAATGAAGATCAATATGATGCAAAAGTGTGATTATCATCAGTCGAATCGTTATTATCGTAATGAATGTTCATGTGTGTGGAAAGGCCGCAGACAAAGTTTACTAATTGTTTATTTTTGGATATCTAATACAACAGTTAATGCAGTGTTTGGTTGACTATGTGATAAGTAAAATTTTGTAACGTTATTGTAATTTAAGTTAATAAATTATAGACAAGTTATGTTCTGTTGAGATTTTTACTCGTACCTTACATTAGTATAAATCATAGTCATTTTTCTTTTCTAGAATTACACTTTCCTTCAGAATCTCAGCTCGGATACCAATTGTGTTTATAGCAAAGAACCAATGTTTAATTAGATAAGTTGTATGATTCACATACACGACACATGTTGCTGTGATTTCATCGAATCATTATCATCATCATAAAGTCAACAATTGGTGTTATACTTACCTACTGACACGTACCGTCCGCAGGATAGTCATTTTTTATTCGTCCTCTCACCAGAATTCCTGATGAATTATAGTTTGATAAGTGTCACTAAGTTTCACAACAGATCACGTTGTTGCACGTAGTCCGTTGAGTCTGTCAATAGTGTTAGTTTTATATACCACTTAACCGTATACTTGATACGGTTAAGTTTTAATTGAATGTAAACTTTAATCACCCAATTCTTCTACATCATTTTATTAAAGTTGTCGTGATGAGCAAATAAAACATAAGTTCGCTACATGAATGGGCCGGCTCGACCGGTGAAATACCACCACCTCTCAGAAGATCGACGTAAAGTGGCTCATGCCGCGTTTAGTTCGGTGAGAGAGGTACCCGGAGGCCCATCCCCCTTCCCCATCCCTTCTTATCCTACTCCTTTAAAGGTTGGCAACGCAACTGTAACACTATATGTGTTGCAGGTGTCCATGGGCGGCGTTGGTCACCACAAAAAAAAAAACTCAATGTTACTTTTTTACGGTATACAAATTTTCTCACATCTGAGGTTCTGACTTAATTGCTCCAAAATATACTGGCGTCCAGAGATGCAACCAATTAAAAAAATACAGTTAAAGTAAGCATTTTTTTTTTGTTATTTTGTATTTTTTTCTATTTTTCAATTATGATGTACAAATGTATCTAAAAATAAAAATTAAATTATCAACATACGACTTTTAAAATTGCAGGTAGCACGTGGCTGGAAGCCGGGAGCAATATCAAAACGTCTGTTACGCCAACTGAACAAAGCCAAAAAATCTACGTTACCTTTGAGCACTGTGAAGGTTTTAAAGAAAACTAAGAAGCGGATAACTGATAAGCCTACATTAATCGTCTGCAAAATGAACGGAGAATATCACATAGAGATGAAAGCCACTCCTGAAAATGCCGCAAATGATGCAGATCAATGTAGTCCTTTAATTTATAAAGTTAAAACTGAAGATAGTGAAAGGAGGGCTGAGAAACTATTACGGAAACGACAGCGTTTAGTCAATGAAGAGGTAAGAAAAGTTTGGAAGGATCCTTTTCATCCTGATGTATGTCAGAAAACCTGCCTTGTAGCATATAATCAGGCTATTGGCAAATTGCCGTATGACCCAAATAAACCGGAATGCACTTGCTGTGGCAATGAGGAAATTGAAAAATCGCCTAGTTTCTCTAGTTACGAGTCTGATACAGATTCTGATGGAAGTTCAATGGATCTGCAATGGGAAATTCATTTTTCGCCACCTATAGCTTCTCAAACCTGTAAAGGGATTGTTATTGAATGAGATGATTTGAATATGTATTAAAAAGAAGTTTGTAATGTCAACTATTTTTATTTGATAATAGTAAATTATTTAGCATATCCCAGATGACTAGCGAGAGTGTTGTGTGCGGAGCTATCCTGAGATACAATGGTCCAATCCCTTTGTACAGTCCGTATATACCCTCAGTTTTGTATATCTTTGTCAAGCAATCTACTACTCCATTATAGAGAACTTTGCCATGCTTTGCATCACCTGAAAACACGTTAAATTTTATATAACACTTTTATATTAGAAATATGTAGTCAATAGTTTAAATTTGATACATCGCACATAAAACTAACGACGATTCCATCGACATATTCCTCAATTTTCATAAGTGAGTATGATATTTTCAATAATATTAGCCATGATTATATTGATCCAACATTTGTGATGTGGTATAGTGTTACATACAATAGCAGACTGAGAGCGTTGTTTTTCTAATTGCGTTAATTAATTCGGACACGATTTTGTATGTTATAAAAATGCGCTTTATAAACAGCATGATTGTCGATAGATTAAAAGGATGAATGGGATTAGATAAATAAAGTCTAGAATGTTTCATTTGAACATTTTGTACCTTTACAATTATTAGGTTAGGATTTGTTTTTGAGGTACACAAAACACTTAGTGAGAGATTTATTTGGATTTTTTTTATGGGATAGGTGGGCAAACGCGCAAGCGTGTCACCTGATGGTAAGCAACCTGCGTCGCCCATGGACACCAGGAACACATATAGTGTTACCGTTGCGTTGCCGAACTTGGGAGTAGGATAGTTTGGATTCTTTAGGGAGTTTGGATTCTTTTTCTTTCTTTCTGAAGGTGAAGCCGAGGCCGAGGCTACCCGCTTAATTGGTGGCTACCCGTCTTTGGTGTTATATAATTAAATGAACTCTGGATTACAAATTAAGTACGATTTGTAGGTAAGTCAATGCAGATGACAGTGTTAGTAGGTTTCTTACGCCATTATGAACAAGCTTATTGCTCTTCACATTGTCCCAAGTAATTAGGCACTGAATCGCAATGAATTAGTATTAAATATGGTAATAAATGAGGCAGGCACAATCTGATTACGTCCATAGACTACGTAACCAAGGACCAAAAAAATATATAATGATAGTTTGCGAAATAAGAAATTTCAAGTTATACCCAAAAAGTTATGATATGTCGTGAAAGCAAGTATAGAAATTGCCAATTGAACATTACCCTGATTATAGAGTCGAGTATTTACTACGTCGAGGGGTGTTTCAATAAATACAACGATCACGCCACAAAGAACGCTCGCCGTGAACGACAATAATACCGGCGAATTGTCAAAATACCCTCGACTTTGAAGGTACTCTTTGAACCTGAAAAGAAGCTCTACCTATAGAATTGTCTGTACGAACCCTGATTGTATAGACGGACGGTAGTGACGTCGAAAGGGCATATGATTACGGCTACCATCACACCGCTAATTGCGCTTGCGCAGAATGCCAAGCCTAACGGTGATGTGTGGCAAATGCCGTGCGATAGCAGCGCTTCCTTTGTTCTGAAGTGGAAATATTCGTTAATAATAAAACATCTAAGTAAATAAATTGTTGTTCTTTACATTTAAGATACTAGAGACCAGTAATGCTAATAGTTTCACAGTGGTAGAGCAACGCAGTTCGCTACATTAATAGGACGGCTCGACCTGTGAAATACCATGACCCCTCAAAATATCGGCGTAAAGTGGCTCATGTTGCGTTACGCTCGGTGAGTGAGGTATCGGAGGCTCAACTCCTTCCCTTCTTCCCACCCCATCCCACTTCCGAACCCTTTCCTGTCTTTAAAGGCCGGAAACGCAAGTTTAAACTATCTGTAATAATAGTAATTACAGTATTTACTAAAACAACAGAAGCCAAATGGACAGAAAATAAGATTTTTATCACCGTCATAGTCAAATGATTTTAAATCCAAGAACAGTCAGACAATCGCTTTCAAATTAAATTAGTAAAATATGTTCTAAGTCTATATTATCTTACTTTGAGAAGGTAGTTAGTTGTGCCGCGCTGCCGATGGCTAGTCTTGTGCAAGTTGCTGATACTCCAGCGAAGAAGCCCCTCATACCTTCAGTCGTGTATATTTTGATAACCCCATCAAACATACCTGAAAATATCTGAAGCTTCATCAAAAGTATTAGGTCGGGGAAAAAGTCTTTTCGCATAACGTAGGTATAAACTTATTATAAAATTTCTTTGACTGTACTATTTGTGTCTGGCTGGTTTTGGTAACATTAAAAAGGTTACATTATAAAGAAAAGAAAAAAATAAAAAAAAGTTGTTTCCCGCTATTTTTCATTTGTTTTTCTCTCCGTAAAAATGAGTGAATCTAATGAAGAAATTCGATACATTTTAAAATTTTATTATAAAAAAGGCAAAAATGCAACTCAAGCAGTGAAAAAAATTTGTGATGTTTATGGACCTGATGCAGTGTCAGTAAGAGTAGCACAAATTTGGTTCAAACGTTTTCAGTCCGGAAATTTTGATGTTAAAGATGCACCTCGCTCTGGTCGCCCTGTTATGAATAAAATGGGCGCCATTTTTGAAAGAGTGGAGCAAGATCGGCATATTAGTAGTTACGATGTAGCTGAAGAACTGGGAATTGACCACAAAACAGTTTTGACCCATTTGAAGAAAGCTGGTTATACAAAAAAGCTCGATATTTGGGTGCCACACGAGCTCACTCAAAGAAACTTAATGAACCGTGTACTCATTTGCGATTCATTATTGAGACGTAATGAAACCGAGCCGTTTTTGAAGAGATTGATAACTGGCGATGAAAAGTGGATCACGTACGACAAGAACGTGCGAAAAAGGTCGTGGTCGAAAGTTGGCCAGGCTTCACAGACTGTGGCCAAACCTGGCCTAACACGAAATAAGGTGATGCTGTGTGTATGGTGGGATTGGAAGGGCATTGTTCATTATGAGCTTTTACCGTCCGGCAAAACCATCGATTCTGATCTTTACTGCCAGCAACTGATGAGATTAAAGGAAGCAGTCGAGAGAAAACGGCCGGAATTGATCAACAGGAAGGGTGTGGTCTTTCATCACGATAACGCTAGACCACACACATCTTTAGCCACTCAGCAAAAATTAAGAGAGTTCGACTGGGAGGTCCTAGTGCATCCACCATATAGCCCTGACCTTGCGCCTTCAGATTTTCACCTGTTTCGGTCTCTTCAGAGTTCTTTAGGTTCTGTAAGGTTGACCTCAAGAGAGGACTGCCAAAACTATTTGTCCCGTTTTTTTGATCAGAAGTCCCAAAGTTTCTACAGTAACGGGATAATGTCTCTGCCCACAAAATGGCAGAAAGTTATTCAACAAAACGGTACATATATATTGTAAATAAATGTAAATAAACTTTGAAAAAAATGTCTTGACTTTTCATACAAAAATACGAAAATACTTTTTCCCCAACCTATTATAACGGTAATAAATGCTTTCATTTAGCTGATTTAGCAACTGCAAAAGGACTGAAGTCATGTTCCCAGAATGAACAAATCACCTTTGTATCTATGTTGCCGCCCCACGGCAATACTTGGGTGTGCAGCTGCCTGTATTCTGGTTTTGACAACTGACGCAGGATTACCAGTAATGGCGCTCATGATGCCGCTCGCGCTTGCCCAAAATATAGCCTTATATATACTCGTATCCCCGTTTTTCGATTTGGTCCAGCCATTGACTTCTGCTATGTGATAGGTGCCCAGTCTGAAACAAACTAAAGTATTAATAGTCATTACAGATCATTCTGATTGATTGATTCTAGATAAATGTAAATAATTGTTTGAACAAGGATTATTCTCTAAACATAACTTCACGCCTTTTTACCCGAAGGTGCGGCTGTTAAGCCTTGTCTCGCCGTCATGTTTACGTCCCAAATGGAATAGGTGGCAAACCTTACCGGGCACAAACTTTTTAGTCATCGATATTTATCAAACGTAACTTCCGAAAATGTCGAAAAGTCATTGGCGTGTGCCAGTGTGAGGATTCGAACCCGCGACCTCTAGATTCAGAAGCGGGGTGCTCGACCACTGGACCACCAAGACCACCAGATCATTCTCTAAAATGTGTTTTAACCAAGGTCTCCAAGCCCATATCTAGTAAGGGGGCATCCATAAATTACGTGAGATGATTTAGGGGGGGGGATGGGGTTGAGTGAAATCTCATATAATCTCACGTTAGGGAGAGGGAGGGTCTCGACAGATATCCCGCAATTTTTGTTCTGATTGAAACAAAAAAAATACTATTTTAGTCCATACAATCAAAATTGTTCAAAATGCGACCATCACGGATTGTTACAAGACGAGCTAATGAGTTACTGTGCGCAAGCGCCAACGGCTTGGAGTGGCTAGATCAGAACGAAGTCGAAGGATCAGATGATTTTACTGAAAATTATATGACATGTTGGTTCCAATAGTTCCTCTTGAGACCGCGTATAATTCTCCATTGACTGAATTAGAGTAGATATTCTTTTTTTTTTATCACAGTAGTCATGATTTAAGTATTCTATTGTTAAATTTTGATTACATTTATAACTCTCAGCAATGTTGATTACTAGTCTTAACTAGTCGTAAATAAAAGCACTAAGCAAATTGTTTTTCTTTCTTTCTACAATAACAACCCAACGTGTTTACGTAAAAAACCTATATTCTGAAAAATCTCACGTGAGATTCGGGGTTGGGGCAGGGGGTTGAACAAAATCTCACAACATCTCACCAACGGGGGAGGGAGGGACAGAAAATTTAAATAAACACCTCACGTAATTTATGGACGCCCCCTAATGTAATTTGTTAAGTTTACACATAATACTAGTTGTGTCCCCGTCTTCGTCTGCGTGGAATTCAGTTAAAAATATCTAAAGTAAGTACCAACCGCCGGCCGTACCGAGATTTTGAAGGCTGATTCTCGGGATGAGGATGAGGTGGTGAAAAATATGCAACATGCGCTAATTTAATAACACTAGCGGTAGTAGACGCACCTGACTGAATTCATAGTAAAACCAAGCACCATGGCCGGTGCTAAACCCTTCTGCAACGCTAACAGACCATCATTCCTGGCGATCACATAAAGCGCCTGAAAGATGCCCCTGTATCGTGTAGTCGTTTCTGATCTCGAGCGAAGTTCTCCTTGCAACTGAAGGCGGGTTTTCACCACGTCCATAGGATTTGTGAATATTGTGGCGCCAGCCCCGGCAAGGCCGCCTATTAGAAAGTCCATTTTAAGAGCTGAAAAAAAAAATTGTGTGGTTTTATGAAACCACCGTAAAAGTGAAACTTTTTTAAAACAGTTACTTCACAGCAATTTTTTTAAAAGTTTGCTTTGGCTTCGTTTAACTTTAAGTTAAAGATTTAAATCAATTAATTCGATAATCTCATCATTTTCAAGTTCTTTGGAAGTTAACGACTGAAGATTAAGAATTCCTAGATGGCGCTACTAGGTTGCTACTATTGATGATTCTGCCGTAATATCGTATTATATCGATAGATGTCGCCCGAATCGACAAGTATTCCAGCTTCGGCACTAGGGATAACGCGACACCTATTAAACGTTAACAACATTACAACAAAGGATCTTTACAAAACAAAACGATATTTTTTCCTCCAGTAAATATGATATTTTGATTTATTATGAAAATGTGACAAATACATATATAAAGAGCACTATCTTATCGCTAATAAATTGACGAACATAACTGTGTCACATATATGTAGTTCCGGTGGTCCAGTGGTCGAGCACACGGCTTCCGAATCGCATAGGTCGCGTGTTCGAATCCTGGCACACTTTTTGGAATTGGAAACTTAAGTAAAGTAAGAAAGGCGTCAGTCTGCTTCCTCCACTAATTCGTTAGTTACAAGTCAGTGGCAGTTTTGCAAAGAGAGAGAAAACTAGTTTAATTTGAAATCGAACCGGACGTCACCGGCTTTCAGGGGATTGTGCGATAAGGGCTATTTTAATTTACTTGCCATCTTGTATTTGTTAATAGGGTTTAATAAATGTTTTTTATTTTACGTGGTCACGACAATAATTCCTAGATGGCGCTACTAGGTTGCTACTATTGATGATTCTGCCGTAATATCGTATTATATCGATAGATGTCGCCCGAATCGACAAGTATTCCAGCTACGGCACTAGGGATAACGCGACACCTATTAAACGTTAACAACATTACAACAAAGGATCTTTACAAAACAAAACGATATTTTTTCCTCCAGTAAATATGATATTTCGATTTATTATGAAAATGTGACAAATACATATATAAAGAGCACTATCTTATCTTATATCTTTAAACGAGCAATTCTTGTATATATATATATATAAAATTGGAATCTGGGAATCGGCTCCAACGATTTTCATGAAATTTCTATTCCAGCAGATGGCGTTGTTAACTAACACGAAGTCAATGTGTGTTTGCTTTGCTTTTATTACAGTTTATCACTTCAAAAAATTAAGTATATGTTTCTAATATAATATGTTAGTACATAGTATATATTAGTATATATTTATTATTCTGTCGGTAAGATCGAAAAATATTATTGATATTTCATTATTTTATTAGTATGTAATTCGTACTTAAATATAATTTTCAAAAAACACAATTTATAAAAAAAAAGAAAATACCGAGCAAAGCTCGGTCATCCAGATATTCACTACTAAATTGACGAACATAACTGTGTCACATATATGTAGTTCACTTTTTGGAATTGGAAACTTAAAAGCCGCCGCCTACGCCTCCGTCGTTTACAATACATACGAATTTATTATATTCCCTTTTATCGTGTCATTTGTTATATTAATAATATAATTTTTTTTTTTCTCCGCCTGCAATACGTACGTACGTATATGTATGTATGTAAAAAACAAACAAACAAACAAACCCGATCCTAGAAAATGTGTCGAAATTGGTAAAGAGGACGGTAATTAGACGATTATACATACGGCCCTCGTGGTGCATCGGTAAACCGCACTACCGATAACACAAGGTCGGGGCGGGTTCGATCCCTCGTCTGGGGGTGTTTTTCTACATGTTTTTACGGTATTTATTTACAAAAATAAAGTGTATATTTGGGTAATTAATTAATAATAAATAAATAAATAAACGATAATAGACGTGAAAGGCGCTCTGACGAGCGCCTTTCACTTTATCCCTACTCCGCGGCCGACCGTCACGCGACATGCAACACGCAGACGAAAAAGTTTGAGACGATGTAATAAAAGTTTCACTTTAAAAATACATTCACAAAACTCTTTTATTGAAAGTATTTTTATGGTGAATGAATGGATTTCTTTCTTTTCATGAATTATTTGCACATTGTCTGATTTACATAATAACTTTACGCCCTTTTCTACCCGAAGGTAGCGGCTGTTAAGCCTCGACTCGCCGTCATGTTTACGTCCCACATGGAATAGGTGGCGAACAATACACTGGGCATAAAGTTTTCAACTATCGATATTTATCACGTAAAGACTTTCAAGAAGTCATTGGTGTGAGCCAGGATTCGAACCCACGACTTCTCGATTTAGAAGTTGATGTATTTAAATTCGACAGAATTGCCGCAATGTTCTACACCACGAATGAACATATGAAGTTACATTTTCGCATAAATTAGTAATCGTTTAAGTATGTAATTCAAAAAAGACTTTCATATTAATTAACTATTAGATAAATATAATATACAGGGAGTAAAGAATAAAATAATATATCTACATTTATCTCTCCTAAAAACTTACAACTAGATGAATTATATTTAAAAAGGAAGTGTACATATTTATTTTATCGTTATCAATGGAATAAAGGTTATAACAGAAACATACCTTAGCGCTACCAAACTTGTTTTGTACACAGGCACTTGCAAAAATATTTTCTAATACAATACTGAAATAACAATATCATAACCAAAATGTTTCAACTCCAATAAATATAAAAATCATTATTTCTATACAAAATATTGCTACGAATTTATTACTGGATCACGTGATATTGACTTTGCAAACACTTGTCACTGATCATGAACATGAATAGTACAAAGAATTAAGAACTTTATGTCGTTTGTCGATAAAGTCTAAATTTTTAAACCAGTTATCGTATCACGTATTCATGACGTTCTATTTTGCCTCGTAATAGGAAGTATGAGTGATGTAACTCATTCGAATATCGAGCGCACACTAACCGTGTAATCCAAAATGGCGGATATTTACCAGCTGATTTTTTATCTTGACCTCGAGTGACAAATCTCATTTGATAGCAGTTGCTCGCGTGAATCACGCGAGCAACTGGCGTGATTAAATTTTGTGACCCAGCAACAAGATTGGGCTAATGGGGAAGCCCTTCTCTACGATGTAATATATTTTTTGCCTACTTAGAATACGTACAAAGTTGTGAAGTAATTGTATTAATTAAATGTGTAGTTGTGTATTTAGCTTGTGACGTTCTGTCGTTTTAATAATGAATGAAACCATGTTGTACCATTCTTAATTATTTAGGTATTGAATTGGCATTTTCAAATAGAGCCTATTATTTATTTCAATAAAACATCTATATATATTATAAATCTACTAGCTGACCCGGTGAACTTTGTTCCGCATCAAAAGAAATAAATAAGTAAAATTTGGACATACTTCTATGTCCCGCTATGTTAATACTGTAATATCTTCGTAAATATTCGTTTAAATTACCTACTGTAAAGGGCAATATTAATCTATATTAAATGCACAATCTATTTAATACACTTATCTGGACGAAAATTAATGCTGTTATGTTTAAAATCGCTTCGTAAATGAGCCCTTATTTCTCGTAAAAAGTAAAAAAATAAAAAGGGTCATTGTGGGTTGTTCCTAAGAGATAGACATATGCCCTCGCGGATTTTTTGTAGACCTTCTGGAGGTCTTTAATAATGCAGAACATTGTTTTTATCTATCACTTAGGGTTCAATCAGCGTTTGCGATTAAAGTTCTAAATCTTGAAAATTATCACTTTTTTTCACTATACTATACATGAATTATAGATCAAAACCACCCCGTAGACACCCTCTAACTATTAAAAAAAACCGCATCAAATCCGTCGCATATAAGGGGACAGACAGCGGAAAGCGACTTTGTTTTATACTATGTAATGATTATTTAATATATAGTAGGCTCGAGGTTCGATGTGACGAAATCTCAAGTATAGCGTGTTATATGGCAATGGTAACACTTTTGTTTTTAAGAACTAATATTTATTTCTAATACTAAAATTTCAATTTAGAAATGAAATAGAAATATAATGATACAATTTAACTTAGAAGATACTGTGGTTATGAATTGACTTACTAGACTAACTGTGAAATGGCACAACATCATCTTAAATATACTATTGGTTTTGGAGAGGGGAACACATTAAGGGATACAAGTGCGTGGGGATAGGGTAAGTGGTTACAAGGTCTGTGTGCCTGTTTATATTTATTAGTGTTTAACAATATTATCTAATGTATATAATTAGGAAGTTGACTTTATATTTATTAATGTTTAACAATATTATCTACTGTATATAATTAGGAAGTTGAATACTATTACATAGTGTAAATATATGGTTAAGTTATAATCTAACAATTACATAGAGTTATATAATCTAACAAGCGTGTTACAAGTAAGCCCATTATGGCACTGATAAGATAAAACATATGAAATTGCAAGAAGTTATCGGGATCGGACAAGGAATTTCATTCTTATCACTTCCTAGTTTACTATTAGCCATCTCGCGTCGTTTTCCTCATTACTGAGGTTCGTGATGCTCCAAAGATGCTGGGTAACTATCTCAGTGCCTACTTCATCCCTCTTTCCCGTCCTAGAGTCATTGGTATTTAAAATATCACAGATTCTTAAAATACCATTCGCTTCCGGCACTTCTAAAGTTATAATCGTTCAAGGCAGGTGAAAATTTACTTATAAAAAATATAATAAACAACAACACTTGACCAACTGTCCTTGAATATAAACACTCGACCCTAGGCTCGACCTTTGACTTGTATGAATGACCCACGCTGACCTTCGCGTGGTAACCTATGACGTGTCTTAGTGATTCCCCCATTATTTCTAAGAATTATGCACATCAGGCAGCAGTTCAGAGTTAATGCTCATGATGAAACTAATGGTAGGTGATGTAGAAAGAATGGATTTTTTTATGGGACAGGAGGGCAAACGAACAAGTGGGTCACCTGATGTTAAGCAACTACTCGCCGACCATGAACACCGTGGTACGTTGCTGTCCTTTATGGGAGGAAGAGGGGAAAGGGGATCGGGCCTCCGGATACCTCACTTTCTATGTCAAAATTGAATAAGTTCTTGCGGAAGCGCCGTCTAGAGCTTTCAAAACCAAAGGACTTGTATGACAAGAGTTGTAAAAGTCAAAGATGTTAATTTTGCATCGCTACCCTAGCCTACCATATATTTAAACTGTACACCCTAACAATTATTTTTATATGAATGTATAAAATAAAATTCCTTTATTTTATAGTCACTAGTCACTATTATGAAAGATGATTGTTTGATGAAAGGTTTACAATTGAATGTGATGAAAACGAAAGTTATGGTGTTTGAAAGGGAGGAATCCAGAACGGATGCAAGGATAATGGTTGCCGATGTAGTGCTGGAACAGGTGAATGAAATTGTATATCTTGTATGCTCTTTTAGCAGGGATGAAAGGTACACCGCGATGTTGAAAGAAGAGTGGCGTTAGGAAATAAAGTGAATGGGGCGTTGGATTCCTGGAAGATATTAGCAGAAAAGCAAATCTAGCAATTCACAATGCAATACTGATCCTAATGCTAACTTATGGAAGCGAGAGCTGGGTATGGCAGAGCGTGCATGAAAGTAGGATTAACGCGGTCGAAATGAGGTCATTGCGCAAAATCTGCGGAGTGACCCTCGCTGACCGCGTGGAAAACAAAGTTATAAGGGAGGAGTTGGGATTGAAAGAGAGTGTCGGTGTAAAAGTAAGAAAGGGCATGCTTCGATGGTTCGGACATGTAGAGAGGATGGATGATGCAAGATTGACTAAGCAGATATACAATGCAAAAGCGGGTGGATGTAGGAGTCGAGGACGGCCTAGACACACATTCAATGACCAAATAGAACGTGTTCTGGAGGAAGGTCATGTTAGGAGCCTCAAAAATCGACGCGCGTACAGCGACGAAGCGAGTGAGGTGTGTAAGAATCGTGCTTTATGGCGCTCTGTTCTCTCTGCCTACCCCGCAAGGGATTTAGCGTGAAGTTATGATGTATGTACGTGTATTTTCTCATGGAATATTTAGTTCCATTTAGTTCCTGTCATAATCTATACTATTGTGCATATATTTGTACGAAATAATTTCGATGCTTCACATCTGATGGATTGGATATTTTGTTATATTTCGAGAGCCTGTACCTCGCTACTTTAGAAAGTGGAAAGATATGTAGACACAAGTATGCTCTACGCTCTACTATAAGTGTGCTCTACCACTGGACCACTGAGTCCAGTGGTAGAGCACACGGCTTCTGATCCAGAGGTCCGGGTCCGAATCCTGACACTGGTTCAGACCAATGACTTTTCAAAAGTTATGTGTGAAAAATGTCGA
Source organism: Euproctis similis (assembly GCA_905147225.2). Classification (NCBI taxonomy): domain Eukaryota; kingdom Metazoa; phylum Arthropoda; class Insecta; order Lepidoptera; family Erebidae; genus Euproctis; species Euproctis similis. The sequence continues at coordinate 2,726,219 of LR990116.1, read as the reverse complement.
TGTCTGAAAATTTTGTGCCCGGTATGACAATAGGTTCGCCACCTATTCCATTTGGGACGTAAACATAAAGGCTAGACGAGGCTTACAGACATCATAAAACGTGTACATTTCCGGATCAATAATTGTCAATCGAAGTAAAACGCGTTGCGTATCAATATAAAATTATCATGGTTGGACTTGTGGCGAACAACTACTGTATCACTGAAGGTCAGCAGCGGATCGATTGTTATGAGGATGGTCATTAAACCTTGACTGTAGTTTGTGACTATTACAGTCTTTACTTTCCTATAGGCGTCCCTATGCAGGGAGAGAGGTAGTTAGTTTACCTGTGCGCAACAAAGTAGCATTGTAAGTAGGTACCTATTGTGTAAGTCACTTTAGAGGGACAAATCGGTGACTTGTACAGCAAATTACTATCACAGACAATAAGTCTCTTCCCCCCATCCAGGTCTCCTACTCATTGAAAAACTTAATTCAACCCAAATACCATTTTGGTCAATTTGCCAAGTTGGAAATGAAGTTCTATGGGTGATATGATATGGGTATGATAGGTACATCAGTTTGATGTTTTCAAACTAAATGCCAGCTTTCGAGATGTTTGTATTTATTTATGATATATATTAATAGACAAAATATTATTACAAGGACTTGATGTCCTCCGATCGGCGCAACACGCTTTCTATCTGTTGATCGGATTAGGATGAAGTTTATCAGCTATATAAGTTTCTAAACCCCCTGCCGGAGTTTGACTATAAAATATACGACTCGAAATATTTTTCTTATAGAAAGAAACAATCATTGAACATTATAAAAATTTTGAGTCTATGATTAATCTATGAACATACCAATGAACTAAGTGGCCAGTATTGATTAACAATAACTGTGCATATGTACCTAAACAATTCGATAAATAATTTGTTTTCCTACGTTTCGGATAAACTTTTGCCAATGCGATTTTCAATAAATCATTCCATACAGCTATATCGAAGAATTAAGCGAGTAAATTAGTAAACTTTATTACTGCTTCGATTCCATTGATACTGGCACAAAACTTCATTAGTTAATAGGTATTAAATATAAATTATGTCAATGTCAACATTAAATATGGCTTTACTTGGGCTTTACACAAAATGTTTTTCTCTTCCGAGTGCCTGTTAGAAGAGTAAACAAAGTACCAATACCTAACAATTTTGTTGATAGTTCTATGTGGACGTTGGGCAGGTGAGGGGTTGTTCGATAGGCGGGGAGGTGCCGCCCAAGGTCAGTAACGGCTGTCGGCGGCCAGCTGAGCGAGCCTCCACACGCTCCATGCTGCCCGGCACACTCGCGCCTTTGGACCCGCACAAAACGCGCGCGCTAACAACAATATATGCGCCGCGAAAGTTCAATACGAGAAAAAATAGAACTGCACAGTCCAGGATGTTACAAAACGATATTCCCATTAAACCGACATTATCTCCGTTCCATCCCTTGCCGGCGATCGGACAAAAATTGGAAAGATCTAAAACTAAAGTAATCGTTTTTGATTTGAACAAGAATCAAAGTGCATTAGATAGTAATATCAAGGTACATGAAGTGTTGAAACCGTTGACACCTCTGCGGATACATGGATTTGCGAGAAAAAGTTCACTGGACCACATAGAAACCAAACCGCAGCAGTTACTCAGAGAAAACACTTATGATGTCTTAGAGCCTGTTTACGTTAACGCTGCGAATGCTAGAGCAACAAAACAGATTACATCAGAGAAGTCACCAACAGGGTTAAAGATGAGCAGTAGCAAAAAGGTAGACATAAAGCCGAAAGTTTCAGCCAAGACACGATTTAAGGAAGCTGCATTACAGGTGGCTAAGTTATCGTCCATGCCAGAGACAGGGAAATTGTTGTGCTTGAGAGAACGGACGACTTGCAATGTGATTCGTAGTGATGATGGTGACAAATGCATATGGAAACTTCAGGAGTTGCCGCAGACTCCTCCACAAAAATTAGAGGAGCTTTCAGAGATATTCCAAACACTAGAGTTGAAGGGACGGCATAGAGATAAAATGAAGAAAGAGAATAGTTGGTTTTAATAATAATGTTAGAGTAAGGGAGTGCAGTCTTTTTTATTAAAAATGTGATAGTTGAAAAACCTATACGATTGAGAATATATACATATATAGGTCTCGTAAGTGTTAATTAAAAATAAGAGTTCTATTTATTTTTGTTAATCTTAAATGTGTATTGATATTGCTCAAAGTTCTGGTGTTGTATTATCTTGATCTTCGATTAAAATGTGTGAGGTTTCACTTCATATTATCTACTAATTTCCTTTGAGATATACTGCAGTAAAAATGATCGTTTTCTTTTCAGAAAACTAAATGGCTTCTTGGAACGACATTGGATTTAAGCTTTCTTATAACAGATATTTAGGTACATATTGATAGATATTTATTGCATATACCTTCCGAGAATCCGTCTTGATTAAGCGTTTCACATATTCTGGACGTAATTTGAATAAAGTGCGGAATTTGTGAAGTTGTGACTTTAGATTCAGGGTGTGTAGAGTTTAGCGGTTCGGCTCTACTTGAGGACTGCCAAAAAGAGTTACTTTTTGATAGACGGCTTCTATGTCGTCATAAGTAATATTTTCTAACATAACTTCACGCTTTTTGTTACCCGAAGGTGTAGGCAGCGGCTGTTAAGCCTCGTCTCGCTGTTATGTTTACGTCCCAAATGGAATAGGTGGCGAACCTATTGCCATACCGGGCAGAAAGTTTTCAGTCATCGATATTTATCACACATATCTTCCGAAAACAATTTCGAAAAGTCATTGGTGTGAGCCAGAGTCTGGAATCGAACCCGGACCTTTGGATCAGAAGCCTTGTGCTCGACCACTGCGCCACCGAGACTGTTATATTTTCTATGTCGTCTTATAAATATTTTTCTTATATAAATACGTAGATAAATTTTATTGAGGGTTTTTTTACGGAACGTTTAATTATGTGTGAGGGAAAACCTAAGTACGTATTTAAATTTTTAAAAGAAGCCTAACTTCGATAAATTTTCAGAATTCTTTACAGTAAGGACTAAAACAGTTAGAAAAAAAAACAGTTAGAAAACAAATGTTGAATATAAATCCCAAAGAAGTTAAAAATTAGATAAAATTTCTATAATAACTTCCGAAAAGAATTGCGATAAATTATGAGTTTGAGCCCGGAATCGAACCCATGACTTCTCAATCATAAGCGGGGAGCTCAACCACTGGACCACCGAGACTTTTAATTTAAAATTTAGGGCAAAAAGTTGTATGAACATATTTTAGACAAAGAGATTTTTTACAAATTACGTTTTCACGATTGTATAAAGCATAGATACCTAGGCTAGATGGCTATGGATAGGCTAGGCCAATGTAGCATGTTTGTAATTAACTTGATAACAATTTTCATGTCAATAGGAGAGGTTTCCACGCGAATGCTGCCGATACGCCATTTGCATAACCTAGTTTCGCTGTTTACAATATCAACACAATGTTACGTTGTACAAAAACACCATGTTTTGATCATTGTTTGAGTTCAATGCTCTAAGTTTTTGTTAATTTTTGCGCAGTGTCCCAGCTTGTAATAAAAAAAGTATAAATAACTATTCAAAGGGGTATTCTTCCCTGCCGTTACAACCAAATCAATATTAGAAGTACGTGTATTAGTTTTTAATAAGCTGAAGACTTTGATAAACCTGATACTACTTATTTATATTTGGTATTTAGTATGAAATTTGTAGTTGAACAGCAAAAGAGAGCGCTGTCTCATTTTCCAATCCAGTACGGCTTTTCTTAATGTGTTTCATAATTGGCCCAGAATTATTACACATTTTATAAAAAAAACTCAAATTCGTCGACTTACGATACAATATGTACGGAAACAATACACAACGCCCTCATGTTTTCCAAGCTAACCAACTAAATACTTGTGTTATGAAAACTAGATATCGGATATTAATAACTTTGCTTTTGTAAATATATACTTAAAAAATGTCGAAAAACACCCAGACGCCATACAAACAGTCATCTCATAAATATTTGTACTCGTACCCACCGACCTCGATTCTAAAGATTCAAGATATTATATTATTATTTTTTATGGGATCGCAGGGCAAACGAGCAGGCGTGTGCAGCTCTTAATGGTAAGTGACCAGCGCCGCCCATGGACACCTGGAGCACATATAGTGTTAGAGTTGCGATGCCGACCGAAGGATGGGGAAAGGAGGTGTGCCTCCGGGTACCTCTCCAAACGAGAAACCAAACGAAACGCGGCATGAGCCACTTCACGTTGATCTTCTGAGAGGTCGTGGTATTTCACCGATCGAGCCGGCCCATTCATGCAGGAAACTGCTTGACTCTACCACTGTGCTTCATTTTTCAATCTTATAGACACATACTTACCACCCACTCATTCGCTTCAGACAAGGTCAGAAAGTTCAAGAGTCATGCGTGGGCAAATGCTTTCAGATGACTAACTCGCCCTAAGCGTCACTTATCGGTACGTGGATCATTAATCAGCACAACTTGGCTACAGGAAACCACCCAACGAAAAACTCATTCAGCGGTCTATGAAATCAACCAGGTAAGCCCAGGTTGTGCGTAGTAACCCAAGCGGCAGCATGATTAGCCCATGGTTTAAAAGGTATTGCAGTCATTACATTACCAGTTAAGTGTAGATATTCACTAGTTAACTACTAGTTAATAATTCCGCTCATGCCATCCGCCTGCTACTAATCTTAAGAACTATTAATTCGTTTTGAAAAACATTTTAAGTTTTAGATAGCTCGTTTATCGAGCAAGGCTATCAATTAAATATAATCACTCTACGACCGATAGGATTGGAGTACAGACTTTTTAGTGATACAAATATATCTATCTACCCTACTAAATATGGTGGTATTGATGGTAAGAAAGTTCGCTGGGTTAACTAGTCTGTCCATAAATTGCATGATATGAGCTCGCTGACATATGGATCAATACAAAGTAACGAGTATAAAACTGTAAGCATCCATTATATAATTACTTATATCTGTATTTTTATGACGTATATCGAAGGCAATAGCGGCCAGTCATGGTCAAATAAGTACTTCGGTACTTGGAAGGAACACTTCATTAGCGACGACCGTGAATTTGCACCTGGGTAACAAGGAAAAAAAACGACAGAAGGTCAACATCCCCATGTTCATGGATTATCATTAATACATATATATTAGTAGTAGTATAGTATAAAACAAACTCGCTTACCGCTGTCTGTCGCCATAAATCTTTGAAACTTTGATCTCAATGGAATTTGATGTGATTTTTTAAACAGATAGTGAGTGCCAACGGGGTGGTTTGTATCTAAATTATTTTGTATGTAAATCATCAATCATCACAAATATTTGTGACAAACATGAATATTTGTGTGGCGTCTGGGTGTTTTTCTATTTATTATAAGTATGTATTTAAAAAGAAAAGTATATACTTATGTATTAATATCCGTTATCTAGTATCCATAACACAAGCATTTAGTTGCTTAGCTTGGAACTAGAGGGCGCTGTGTGTATTGTGTCCAAGATATTAATGTTTGTTAGTTAGGATAGTTTTTAAATTTATTAATAACTTTCATAGAAAATCATAGCAGAGTCGCCGTTTTGTCTGGAATTATGCACCTATAGGTTACTTATTAGCTATGTTTTAAATGATTTTTTCATATTGAAAACAAAAGTACTTCGTAAATAATGAAATATACACTCAGTATTAGGTAGCTGGTTCTTAAAAGTACATAAGCTATTGATTTTGAACTAATGATCCTATCACACCACGCAATTACTTTCCAACTTCTATTGTATGAAAATAATAATTTTAAAACCATAGATAAGGTCTATTGCTGTACTAGGACATGCATATTCATAATTGCTGTGATTTTGTCCCATGGTTATATTAAACAAATGTATTGCGGTTATGTGAGTCACGCTAATGGTAAGAATCATTAAGTGATTTAATTAAAATCCTTGTTTTAGATACAGGTAGGAAGGAAGGCAGTAAAGAGAACGACGTCGTCAAGTGCTGATTAAGGAAATTCAGTACAACGGGAATAATTAACTGACTCTGAAGCTCTATTTTGAATGGATCCTAGATAACTTCTTGAATTCAATATGTTAGATTTTAGGTTAGAGTTTTTTTATGGAATGGCCTGGCGTGCCATCTGATGGTAAGCAACCATAGGTGCCCATGAACATCTTCAACAGTGTAACAGTTGCGTTGCCAGCCTTTAAAATGGCATAGGGAAGGTTTCGGAAGTAGGAGAGGAGAGGGGAAGAGGTTGGGCCTTCGGATGCCTATATCACCGAGCGAAACGCGGCATGAGCCACTTTGCCATATTCTGAGGGATCTAGGTATTTCACCGGTGCAGCGAACTGCGTGCCTCTACCACACTTGACTGAATGCTTTACGAGATGGCGTAAGTAGTTCCAATATCAGATAACATTTAACATTTAAATTCATGATAGAACACCATAGGCGACAGTTAACCAATACTTTTATTGATTTAAGGAAATAATGACTGGGGATGTATCCTATAGAATGATACATTGACATACTAGTCTATTGGGTGGAATTAATGGCAGATAGATGTCAATGAAAAAACATTTTACTACAAAACCATAACTTTAATTAGTCTCACTTAAAGATAAACATTTTATACTAATTTATTGTTCACATAAATACATACATTTTTTTAGAGAACCACAGTCATTGTTACGACAGTAACACATAATATATACAGATCATGGATTCACACATTCACAATTTATAAGTGTATTTATACAGTCTTGTTAAGGCATAAATAAGTCCTAATATATCCTACGCACTTGTTAACATAGCACCACTAGAACTGTTTTGTATCTTGGCAATTTCATCCTTGAACTTTGATATGGTCTCCTTGGCTAAGTGGAGCTTATCTTTTAACTCTGATATCTCATTTCTTACTTTCGACTGTGACGCCACTATTCTCTGTAATGTTTTCTCTTTCTTTTCTTCAACTGAAAAACAAAAACAACTTCTGCACAAATGCTAACAGAATTCTGAACTTTTTTTTTATGAAATTTTTAATATTAATAATATCTTGGACACTATACCCACATTACCCTCTAGTACCAAGCTGAACAACCAAATGCTTGTGTTGTGGAAACTAGATAACGGATATAAATACATATGTATATACATTTCTTGGTAAATACATAAAAAACCCAGACTCCATACAAAAATTCATGCTTGTCACAAATAGCTGTACTCAGGTGGGAATCAAAGCCGCTAAACTCAATTCTGCAGTCGGTAGTTTTACCAATGCACCACAAGGCCCGTTGAATTAATGTACATAACATACATATGCACATACATATATAAAATAAACAAAAAATGGTTACCACATGGTAATAATTTTTTGTTTTATTTAAATTATATAGTTAAAATAAATAAGTACATACAATCAGTATCATGATTCCATGGCCCATTAGTGATTTGTTTAACACTATTGAGCAGATGTTGCATCAGTTGTGTTGGCTCTTGAAAGACTACCTCTTCATAGGATTCACTGACTAAAGCTCGGCCAACTATTGGTGGAGCACCCTCTGTTACAGGCGACTGGAAGAGCTTCAATATATGGTATAGAGTTACCTGGAATATATTTTACGTTTTTTGCTAATCATGTACTTAGTCTCGCCATAAATACTGTTACAACTAAAAATAAAAAAATATTACATTTGAATTTGGAATCTGTCATTTTTATATGATTGTTCATTGTGTTTTCTCGTTTTGGCGCCAATACATTGTACAATATTTTGCGATATTAAAATGCAGTGGGGTGATAAAGAGAACCGAATTGCTGTGATTGCATTACACAAAGTAGGTATGGAGCCTAGTGCAATTTTTAAAACTCTCCATACACTTGGTATTAGTCAAATGTTTGTGTGTGTAAATGTGTGTGAGTAAATAGATATTTTTTGCCAAAGGCACATCTTTGGCAACCTAATTGATTTTGTCTAATCAGAAATTGACATTAGGTGCAGGAATATGATTATTCAAATGGGATATTAAGGATATATAAATGTAAAATTTAATGTTTCATTAACATGACTGGCTGGACATGGCTTAAGCACAATATCTATAACAGACAGAGCCATTGGTTTTAACCAATACAGGAATTACAGAATGTAATATAATATAACAGCGAGATGAGGCTTAACAGCCACTGCCTATACCTTCGGGTAAAAAAGGCGTGAAGTTATGTTTATGGAATGTATACCACTACTCTATTTATTATATTCGTACACAATACTCACAGGCCTCTCATTTGGATCATGAAAATATAATTTGATAACAATTTCAAATTCTCCCCATCCTGTTTCGGTTAACTCATAAGGCGGCTTTGTAACTATCCTGTTGGGGTTAGCGTAGCTTTCGTGTAGTTTGAAATGAACCTTTTTAATATACGCCGACATGTCCTCGTTGGCGTAAGGTTTTACGTATACCGTCCATTGATGAGTATGGCCATCTTCCTCGCGTTTCTTGCCGAAGTAACGGGCTATATTACCATACACTATCGGTTTTACTATTACCAAACCCTGAAAAAGTATAAAATGCTAGTGAAATTCTCGTTTGATTTTGTTAGGTTGGGTTAGGATCCTTTATGTTTTCATACCTTGACTCTGCCACCAGAGTCGGGCCCAAAGTCTGTAGACAGACTCATATCCAAGTCTATTTTGGCCGACAGCTTGAAGTATTTTCTAAAGTCTACCTACTTGTAAGAGCAGTAAGTAAACACAATAATAACCCCACTTTTTGATTATTTACATAAAATGTCACACTGATGTCATTATTTTCTTCAAGCACCCAATTTGGACAGGCCAAAACTCAGAAGCCATATTTCCTTTTCTGTAGAAATGGCATAGTGCCTAAAAAAAGCTTCTAAGTTTTAAAAATAAAATATTTCTATAGTTAGAATAAAAGACTGTCTGACCAAGTCTGCTCACAGATACATCTTTAAATCTTAAGGTGTCGAGGGGTGATTATAATATTCTTCTGGGGGACCAAACGGGCTGACCAATGTTCATTACCAATCTTAATTAAATTTTAGTTTGTGCAAACCTGACCATCTGTACTGATGAGTGGAAACTCAGCTCAACCGATTTTACTGGAAATTTAGGTTCATTTTGGGTTTCTAGCCCTAAATCTTAGGGGGATAAACCACTTATTTATTTATTTTTTGCAAAACAACATTCTCTGTCTTCACAAACAATCTGAATGATTAAACTCTTATTTTTTTTTTCAAATTGATCTTTCAGAGCAATTGCAGACTGACTATCCCCAATTGAAAAATTTAAAAAGCCAGCTTGTATGACATGAAAATCTTCCAATCTCACCAAAGTTAGATTGTTGAAGTTGGCAAAGTTGGAAGTGTGAACATGAACCTATTATAGATTCACATTCATAGTTGCCATTAACCAATAAAGAACTGAACTGAATGGGTAAAGTAAAATACAAATTATTTAATAAGTCCTTATTTAATATTAGAAGGCAAGTGAACAATGGTCCAACAAGCTCTTTTCATAATTGCATTATCATAATTGATTAACATTAAACTAACTAGGTAGGTACATAATTGCGTTACAGCTCTATTTTATATAATGAGCACATTATAAATAAATAATATATCATACAGAATTCACTTGTTCCCGTGTCACGACGCATGGTAAGTACCGTACATTTGTATTTTAGGCCGATTGTCAACAACTCCTGCTTTTAATTTTAACAATTGTATAATGTCGATTAGAGTACTGCGAAAGTTTAGTTTGACAGTAAATTACGCGTTCAAAACTTATTAAACCCCTCAGATGAAACGAGAACGTTCCGTATGGTATTAGTCATCACAACAGTAACAAATACTTGATATAGGGATCACAGAGATCAGATATTGATCACAGTCAATCTTAGTGTTTCCTCAACATTTGGGACTATATTTTCAAAGCTACAAGGCATCCATATATTTAGTACCATTATTTGTCTAAAACTTGTGTTCAACTCGAGTTGGTTCTGCATCTGCGAGTAGAGGGTCATTCTCTTCATCGAATCTTGAAGAATTTGAACCTAGTCTCGACGCTGATACTCTTTGGGTTAAAGTAAGAAGATTGGGCACGAGCGAGCCGCATGGTGTGGCAGGTGCCGAACGAGAAGTTGTTCGAGAATTCGCTCGCCCTCCTGGGCATCCTCTTGAACTTCTAGCTTGGTACGCTGTTGAAAGTGGCACATATAAGCTCGATTTTCTCGCTCGTCGAATAATCTTGGTTGAGTTATCCCGACGAGGTAATCTAATCTCTCGTCTCAAAGTTGATTCCCTGGATTGAGTGGGACTAGTCGGTTGCGGGGGTGACTCACAAGCTCCCGTGACTTCTGGGGAAGGCGAGAAAAGTGGATGTCTTAGCATGAATTCCTCACGATCATACCCTGTGTCTTCCACATTTGAGAGTGAACGATGTACTGGAGGAGAAGAACCAAGTCTGGGCTTACAACCTCTGTCGTAAAACAACTCGCAGTCAATAAGTTCCAGGTCAAAATCAAACGTTGAATCCTAGAAAAAATAAAAAATATTGAACCAAAACTTTGTCTGTAGAGGTCATCTTTTAGGGATGATTACGATGATTTGGTTTTAACGCGAACAGCATATTTTAATAAATAAATAGATGTGATGTGAAAGAATAGATGTGTTGTAAAATAGCTACCAAACATGTGGATATATATACAAAACATATATATATATATATATTAAAGCGTAATAAGGGTTCCAAAATTTGGTGTTAATGGCAAAATTCATGACTAGTTAAGCAATGAAATAATCTAACCAAAAACTTAGGTCGTATAATGACAAAACTGGTATGAGACAACTCAAATGTCCTCAAAAGCACAGTACTGAGAGCTAAAAATGTCTCCATTCCATTTCTTCAACTATTAAGGGCAAGCTATGTAGGTATGTGCTGAGTGTATTAAATTATTTCAGTATTGATATCACAGTCTAGATTGACTTACAAGTGACTGTACGGGCGAAGTGATGAGGTTGTCTCTGAAGGATTGGGGGGTGACCCTCTGCCTGGGCGGGAGGTCGGCGGCGGGGGCGGGGGCGGCGGGCGGCGCGGGGGGCGCGCGCTCCGTCAGCGAGGAGAGCGAGCGTAGCAGCGGCGCGCACCCCACCGCGCACTCGCTGTAGTTACTCGCGCACGAGTACGGCGGTGGAATGATTGAATTTGCCTGACGACATAACTAGGTGTCATAACTACCTTGCAAGTCCTTAGGATAGGGTCTCTAAAATTTAGAATCATCTAAACTGCACTGCATGAAAGTTCCGGTGGCTCATGCCACGTTTCACTCGGTGAGAGAGGTATCCGGAGCCGTTCCCTCCACCCTTCCCTTCCCACTTCCGACCCTCCCCCATAACCCATAAGGGGCGGCAACGCAACTGTAACACTTTCTGTGTTTAGGTGTCCACGGGCGGCGTTTGCTGCTCACCATCAGATGACACGCCTGCTCGTTTGCCCCCCGATACCATAAGAAAAAAAACTTATTCTTAGATCGTGATATTACGAGTTTATAGACCAATCAAGCCGTCACTAGACTAAAAGTTCCATCGCTACTTGATGTTGGATACTTTTAGTAGTCTCCGTGGTCCAGTAGTCGAGCTCTTCGCTTCTCAATCAAGAAATCGTGGGATGAATTCCGGGACCCATACCACAGAATACCACTGACTTCTTGGAAGTTACCTACGTGTGATAAATATCGATGACTGATTATGCCCGATGCATGGCAATAGATTCTGCCAAATCTCAAATGAAAGAAAGGCGCGAAATTATAAATGCAAGTGTATGTAAAAGTTAACAAACAGATGTACCTCATTTGTAGCGTTGCATATGAAACTGGAGCTGAGAGATTCTGCAGTACTCGTCGCTGATAAAGAACCTGAAGCCAACGAAAACTGTTTTAGTAACTGATAAATAGAAAAATGGGAAGTTTCGAAATGTACGCGATTAGGTATAGCATAAATAAACAGTTATGGGACTCGCCGTTAGCTATTTAAAATATGAAATAATTAATAACAAAAATCTTTAAATCTACAAAATGTATGTCAAATACATTTTAAATGAACATTAATCATTGTCATAAATTTCCAAGCGTAAAGTCCTACTCATGTTTTTTATGTTATATTTATAATTCGACATATTAAAGCGTCATTTATTTTTACAGCATGTTGTAAAATATTAATTTTAACATAACTCACAGTGGTGATGTTAGTTTTGGCCAGCCTCAGACCTCCTTCATGTTTTTTAAATGCATTTAACACCGGATTTCCCATTTTTCCAGTAAAAACAAACAAGTGGATGTGACTCTGAACGACGACTGTTTTCAATACAACGCAGTAAAGCTAATTGAATTAGGAAAAGTCAGTATTTTTCTGTCCCATGGCTATAATCTTTCAAGCCGATTAAATCAATATTGAGCGCCACTTATTTTATACTTATTGAATCAATATATTTATCATTAATAAATGCGTTTTAGTCGTCATATTTATTTTCACAATTACGTTTAGGTATTGTTATATTCTATACAAACTTTCACCTTTTACGCCTTCCCTTAACAACAAAAAATACAGTTTGCTGCATGAAACGAGACGGTAAAATACCGTCTCAGAGTTCTAGACGTAAAGTGGCTATAAGTGAGTGAGGTTTTTGGAGGCCCATCCTCCTTCCCCATCATTTCCTATCCTAGTCCCTTACAGGTCGGTAACGCAACGAACTATGTATGTTGCAGATGTCCACGGGTGGTGCTTCTCGCTTATGATCCGGATTCAATACGCCAGGATTCAATACTTTCGAAGTATTTAGAAAAAAATAAATTGTCATTACCTGGAGCCCGAATCACGTAGTTTCTGAAGTAGTGAACCATGAGGTAGTTTCCTGCCTTGCCCTCACCCTCCCCACAAGTGATCACCAGTGGATATAAATCAGGCTTAGACGCCACCTGTGACCACAAACAATAGAACATTTAGTAGAGCAATCATTGGAATCATAATGGGGATAGTCTCGGTGGCGCAGCGGTCGAGCATACGGCTTCTGGTCCAGAGGTCCGGTTTAGATTCCAGGCAGTGGCTCACACCAATGACTTTTCGAAATTGTTTTCGGAAGTTATGTGTGATAAATATCGATGACTGAAAAACTTTGTGCCCGGTATGGCAATAGGTTCGCCACCTATTCCATTTGGGACGTAAACATAACGGCGACACGACGCTTAACAGCCGCTGCCTACACCTTCGGGTAACAAAAGGCGTGAAGTTATGTATGTTATGTTATGTATAATGGGGACTACTCGTCAAAGACAGGCAAGGAATGAATGCATAGATGATAAGAGGACATGAACCTTTTTAGCTTACTTAATCATGAAAAGCTTGCAAGTTCATATTTATTTCAGCATGATTACAGATGATCAATTTACTTCAATCAACTCATTACAATCAGGTCTTACCCAAGTGCAGTTAATGACATTATTAAATTTTGAAAACGGAAGAAATTAAGAAAACAATTTGGAAGAATCAACAAAGAAAAAGGTTTCAATAAACATGAATTAGCATAATAAAAAAACTGAATTGGTTTCTTAATAAAATATCACTTCAGTATAGGGTGGTGGTGCCTGATGGAAGGATCCACAGCGGCTGTACCGCGGCGGCGGATACACTGATCCGGCCGAGTCATGGTTCGAAGTCGGTCGACGGACGCAACACGCGAATGAGCACATGTAGACCCCGTGCTCTGAAGATCTTCTGAAGAAAAGACACCATACACAACAAAGCAGAATACCGCCCAGGGTTCCCAGAAGAAATAGAACAGACCTGTAACATTAATTAAATTACCCTATTGATATAATGTCTAACAACACTATATTCAATTTAAATTGATTTCTTTCAAACTCATCATCATCATCTTCCTGTCCTATTCCTATTATTTGGGGTTCAAGTTCTCCTTTTCCACGCTTCCCTATCATTGGCTTCTCCCAAATCATTCATCATATCATCTTTCACAAAATCCATCCATATTTTCTTAGATCTTCCTCATCTCTTGCCATTGTTTGTTCATCATTGACGTTATTCAAAACCAAGGACAGGTTTTTTTTATGAGATTGGAGGACAAACGAGCGGGCGTGTCACCTGATGGTAAGTGACTAACGTCGCCCATGGACACCTGCAACACATATAGTGTTACAGTTGCGTTGCCGGCCTTTATGAGAGTAAGGTGGGAAGAGATGAGTAAAGGAGGTGGGCCTCCGGATACTTCTCTCACCGAACGAAACGCGGCATGAGCCACTTTACGTCGATCTCCTGAGAGGTCGTGATATTTCACCGGTCGAACCGCCCCATTCATGCAGCGAACTACTTGGCTCTTCCACTGTTAAAACTTATCAAGAATACATATAAGTTTTTAAATTATCACAAGGAATTTTGGAATTACAATATTTATATGGGGCTAATACAGATACGAGTCAAACTGCCTCCCTTTTTGGGTAAAAACTAAAAAAGATAAAATTAATTCTCCAGATGGGGTTAAAGGTATGCTATTGGACTGTCGTGGCAGTGTGTAAAAAAATTCCTCCGAGTCCGCTAAACACGGTAAGCATGACGAAAAAAAGTTTGATTTAAAGCAATGATGGTTAGTAAAATTATGAGGGCTTACATCACCACAAATAATGTGAAAACCAATCGATGGTATAAGACTTACCACTGAGCATACCAAGGATAACTGTAATTATGTTCCTTGTGTTGGTCGTCTGGTGGATCCCGTCTCGAGGGTGCTGTGCTGGGATCACAGCAGCCCTGCTCGCAGCACAACCACTGAGCTGAACACATCAGGCCGTTCACACATTGCTCGTCACCTGTACACTGGAACATTACAAGATGTTGACTGATTAAAGCCAATGATATAAAAAATGGTTTAGGGGTTCACATTGCGTTGTTACGTTTAGGTCTCGGTGGTCCAGTGGTCGAGCACACGAGAGGTCTGAGTTGGAACCCTGACACTGGCTCACACCAATGACTTTTCGGAAGTTAAGTGTGATATACTCTCGAGAGCAATGAATCCGGGTCACTTAAAGAATGTTAAAAATCTCGGAAACTAAAAATGATAGGTTAATGCAATAAATTGTATTTAATAGACAATGTAATACTCCTTAAATGAAAGTAAAAAAAAAAGAGTCACCATACATTTTATTAACACAAAATTACATAAAGAAAAAATCTGCTGATCTCTCCTTAAAACAAAAATAGGAAACATGAAATTTTTGAACTTTATTACGATTTTCTTGAATTTTAATACTTCGTATTGCCTCCTCGTGCTTCCATTACTGCGTTCACGCGGTTTGGCATGCTGTACACCAAGTTCCTTATACGATTTTGGGGAATATTCTCCCATTCCTCTGTGAGAGCAATTTTGAGCTCACGAAGCGTGATTGGGGGAGGGTTTCGTTGTTTTACGCATCTGCCTAGCTCGTCCCAAGCATGCTCGATCGGGTTGATATCCGGGCTGCGCGCTGGCCACTCCATACGAGTAATGTTCATCTCTTGAAGGTAGTCATTCACAATCCTACCTGTATGAGGTCGGGCATTGTCATGCATAAATATAGCATCCTCACCTAAATTGACCATAAATGGACCAACGTGATCATTGAGGATTTCTTCCACTTAACTTACGCTAGTTAAAGAGCCGTTTTCTATGATCACCAGCTCTGTGCGACTTTCAGAAGAAATTCCGGCCCACACAAGTACAGACCCACCACCGTAGGCTACTTTTTCCTCGATGCATGCTTGCTTGAATCTTTCCCCTGGTCTTCGATACACTCTGTGTCTTCCATCGTGCTTGTAGAGCATAAATTTTGATTCGTCGGAGAACATAACTTTTGACCAATCTTCAATACTCCAATTTACGTGGCTCTGGGCATATCTTAGTCTTGAAATACGATGCCCACGCTCCAGTTTAGGACCGTTTGCAGGTCTAAGGGGTTTTAAGTTAGATTCAGCAAGCCGACGTCTTACTGTCCATGCACTTGGGTTACTTCCTCCGAGGCGTCGAAACTGATTGGTGAGTTCAGTTCCTGTGAGAAAGCGATTTCGAAGCATGGTGTTCACCAAGTATCGGTCTTCTCGTGCTGTGGTATACCTGGTTCTGCCCGTTCCTGGTCTGCGTAGGTTAGAACCAGTTTCTTCGTAACGTCGGAGAACTCTTTGTACTGTTGACAGCGACACACCAACAGTCCTGGCTGTATCGCGCTGACTCCGGCCGGTTTCCAGCATTGTAAGTATTCTGGTGCATTCTTCAGGCGTAAGCGACATAATTTCAGCTTGAATAATGAATATAGAGCACTATCAACATGGTTTATGTACCCACATAAATGACAGATTACAAACAAAAGCAAAACCAAATGCTGTAATTTCGTAGTTCCATCTTCGAAAGTGGCCCTTTTTCAAATTTGATTTTTTTATGATATAACTTTACAATAACTAAGAAGTTTTAATACCTTCATTTAAGGAGTATTACATTGTCTATTAAATACAATTTATTGCATTAACCTAGCATTTTTAGTTTCCGAGATTTTTAGGATTCTTTAAGTGACCCGGATTCATTGCTCTCGAGTGTATATCGATAACTGAAAACTTAGTGCCCGGTATGGCAATAGGTTCGCCACCTATTCCATTTGGGACGTAAACATAACGGCGACACGACGCTTAACAGCCGCTGCCTACACCTTCGGGTAACTAAGGCGTGAAGTTATGTTATCATATTATACTCGAATCAGCTGGGCTATTAAGTATCTTTAAGCAATCAGCCTTTAGCGATTGTGAACCGATCGCTTTATGGCACTTATTTTTCTCATCTATACATAAATAAATTATTAGTATTATTACGCATTAGAATACTTAAAGAAATGGCCATAAGAATGTCATAATAATAAATGATAGTTTTGAAATGCGTTACGAAGACGAGTATCATCATCCATAGCATCCATTACTATAAACCGTGCTAAATTCAATCAAATATTCACACACTTATAATAATAAGAAACTCAAAGATACTAAAGATCTTTCTGTCGCAGTACGAAAAACCTTTTATAGACAGAAACTATAATATAGCGATGAACATACCTATTCATGTTCCTAAAAGCGAGCACTAAATAGTACTTAGAATTGCCACAAAAAGACATAATACTACCTTCTCAGAAATTCATTGAAACTGTTTCTCTTTCCATCTGTTTGTGTCTGTCAGTATTCATATCAAAAGAGGTCTTACATTTGAAACTCTATTCATTAAACTCTATATTTTTGCTTGAAGCATCCCCAGCTCATATTAAAACGGTCATAAAAGACTTCAAAATGTTCATGTATATTTATTAAAAAAGTGCATGTTATTTTTGTATGTTTGAATAGGCCAAGAAAGTGATAGGTTTATTTTTATTAAAATTAGTTTTTAATTGTATGTATCATGCAAGTCAACAGTCATACCATAAGACCTCCACACTTCGGGTGCTTTTGCCTAGAGCTTCTCCGCACCAAACAAATCATTCAAAAGACTATTATAACTTGATAAACAAGTAATTACTTTTGGAGGTAGAAAATAGGTAATATATAAGAAATTAATTGATTGTAATTGACCATGGATTATGAAATCAATTTGAAGTAGCCTTATTTAAATTTCGAACTCTATGATTCAAAAACAATTTAAAAATATATATTAATAAATTATTCATTGTTTTCTCACTTTACTTTAGAGGAATAAAATTATTTAAGTCCTATCGAATTAGTTATAATTTCCGATTGTACTTATTTATTCATGGAAACATAAAAATAGCAAAATCACATTTTCGCGGGAAACTGGGCGTCCGACTGCATCGCGCATGATTTTCTAACGATCGATACTGCTGTCAAACCGGGCGCAGGCATCAGAAATAAAAGTCCTCAGTATAACCTGATTACCTAGATATTTTACTAAATTAGAAATAGTAACACAGATTTTCATTCTGCTAATTAATAAATTAATTATATTTCCACCAATGAAACATCTTTGAGGAATATTAATAGTCAATTGAAATAATATGTTTATTCATTTGAAATTATTACATTCACTCATTTTATTAAGCAATATGAAAACAATCACTGATTTTTACTAGACTAATAAATTAATTTAGTTTAGGGGGAAATAAACTTACTGAATCTGGTTTAGTAATTAAAATCCCAAGAATGGAAATAGCGAAAAAGGCGAAAATCATTGTAGTAATGAGCAGCGTCGTCTGGCAAATCATGAATACAATCACATATTGTAGTGGTTATGAATTTCCTATTTTTATTGCAAAGTACATGCACACCTACGTCACGACCGGTGTTATAGTCTGTGGGCGGTTTTTACGCGCCATCTGTGTGCGTCGAGAGCCCGCGTGGCACTGACTGACTACGGATAGATTCAGCACACAGCCAGGCACTGCTGGTACTGCCGACGCCAACATCGTCGGGGTAAAATACCCCACCTCTTCATAAGGGGCCGTCCATTAACCACGTGAGGTTAGAAAGGGGGGGAGGGATCTAACAAAAATCACGTAATATCACGAGGGGGGAGGGGCGTGTAGTAAGATATCACGTGTATTTTTTTTCCCACCTTATTATTAGAATAAAATAGATTGAGCCCAGAATCGATCCCACGACTTTCTGATTCAGAAGCAGGCCGCTCGAGTACTCGACCAGCGAGATTGGTGATGAATTAAAAAATAATACTCTAAAATCTTTAAGATTCTTTGTATGTACTAAAAATACACGTGATGTGATGAGACATGGTGACATTTAAAACTAACCCCTATCCAGGGTTAGTTTTAAATGTCACCATGTCTCACCATGGGGGTGGGGGGGGGAGGTCAAAATATTATGACAAAAACATCACGTGATTAATGGACGGCCCCTGATGAAAAAAGTACTTGTCTGTTTGTTATTTATTATTATATTTAGTCTTTTAATCAAAATTCAGTATGTTACAATATTTAAAGAGTCATCTAACTATTTTGACTTTGAAATTTGTTATAGAATCGGTGAAAACGCAAGGACTTTCTAGCTCCTCTGTAGATATTGTCCCACTAAGGAATATGTTGAATTGAACAAAGACGACAATATGGAGAAAAGTTGTGTATTTGTAGACCAACATAGGACATTGTTTCTACGCCGCCACCGTGCCGGACACTCTGTTTCTCATGTAAACATCACATATCCGTGTCTAGAAGGACCACAAATTTTTATTCTTAACTAGCTGACCCCGCAAACTTTGTTCCGCATAAAAAGTAGTTTTCAGCGTTTAAAATTAAGTGCTAAATCTTGAAATTTATCACTTTTTCTTTACTACATTATACGTGAATTATAGATACAAACCACCCATTTGACACCCTCTATCTATTAAAAAAACCGCATCAAATCCGTTGCGTAGCTTCAAAGATCTAAGCATACAAGGGGACAGACAGCGGAAAGCGACTTTGTTATAAACTATGTAATGATGTTCATTAGTATAATTGTATTGATATAGGTACTCGGTAAATTTATTTTTAAACACTTTTTAATATTCTTGAAAATATCTATATGTAAGTACAAATCTATCTATGTACATACGGACAAATCTAAATTTAGGTTCAGGTAGGTATTTTATAGCAAGACGGATCCCTAGGTATACATAAATAAGGTGGCTTATATATTATGTATGTGTATCAGTATTACGCCAACTAAGAATTGAATTTTATTGGCTATAAATATTGTTGGTAGATGGAGGGTAAGTGCACACGTTTTTGGCTTGCTCTCAGGGTCATTGGATTATAGGTATATTAACCTAAATTGGTACTTTACAAAAGTTTGGATTATGTAAGATAAAAAATGTCTTTCAAATAAATAGGAATACATAGAACAGTAGTAGAGCCAAGCAGTTCGCTGCATGAATGGGCCGGCTCAACCGGTGAAATATCACGACCTCTCAGAAGACCGACGTAAAGTGGCTCATGCCGCGTTTCGTTCGGTGAGAGAGGTACCCGGAGGCCCACCCCCCTTCCCCATCCTTTCCTATCCCCTATCCCTTAAAGGTCGGCAACGCAACAGTAACACTATATGTGTTGCTGGCGTCCATGGGCGGCGTTGGAGGCTTACCATCATGTGACACGCCTGCTCGTTTGCCCTCCTACCCCATAAGAAAAAGAAGCATTACATAAATAATAGTTTAAAAAAACTAAAAAACACGCTTTTTATTGAAAACCGAACTAAAAAATAGAAAAATAAAAAAAAATACTTTATTTTAAAAAAAGCGTGGGGTGCTTTTTAAGATATTATCGAAATGATAATCACTCTACTCATATCTGTCAATAAAATATTTATAACTATTGACACCATGCACCCCACGCTTTTTTTAAAATAAAGTATTTTTTTTTTATTTTTCTATTTTTTAGTTCGGTTTTCAATAAAAAGCGTGTTTTTTAGTTTTTTTAAACTATTATTTATTTTAAATTTTTTAGTTCGGTTTTGTATGACAGCGCGTTTCTTAGTTTCGAATTTGAGGAATAGCGCCATCTGTGACTTATATAAGGAACTCGTTTCAAGTTGATAACGTAAACTTTCCGCTGATTGCCACTAGATGGTGCGATTTGTGAACTTTCATAGTTCACAAATCGCACCATCTATCGTTCAAAAAAGCGTGGGGTGCATGGTGTCAATAGTTATAAATATTTTATTGACAGATATGAGTAGAGTGATTATCATTTCGATAATATCTTAAAAAGCACCCCACGCTTTTTTAATTTATATTCATTGAAATTTTTAACACTATTTTCTTAATTTAAATTCATTAAAATTTATTTTCTATTTTTTAGTTCGGTTTTCTAGTCTAGAACTTTCATAGTTCACAAATCGCACCATCTAGTGGCAATCAGCGGAAACTAAAAAAGAAGTCGGTTACAAACAAACCTACAAACCTACAAACCTACAAACATACAAACATACAAACATACAAACATACATACAGGTGAAGCTAATAAAAAGCTAATAATAAAGCAACGATGAAAATAAAGCAATACATAAAGCACAACATAGCTAAGAATTTCTATTTAATTATGAAGATAGTCTTTTTTAAATATTTATTTCTTAGATTTTCGCAAATCACATTCTTAACATTAAAACAACTTTTGTGGATTATATCGCGTTTATTTAAAGCTTATTTTTATTTATCTCCCGACATTTCGAACTCTTTACA
Source organism: Euproctis similis (assembly GCA_905147225.2). Classification (NCBI taxonomy): domain Eukaryota; kingdom Metazoa; phylum Arthropoda; class Insecta; order Lepidoptera; family Erebidae; genus Euproctis; species Euproctis similis. The sequence continues at coordinate 2,704,876 of LR990116.1, read as the reverse complement.
GAGATTCAGAAGCTGTTTTCATTGATACAGAGAGTGCCCACTTTTTGGAAACAAAAATCAAATAGTTGAAGTTAAAAATATGATTTTTACTGTTGGGTCATGTCAAGAGCGTGCACGTCGCGACCCCTGCCGTCCCAGTGGGACGCAATCTTGACCGAAGCAAACTCAGCCGGACGGGCTGCTAGGGCGTGCCCCGAAAGCGACGGGCACCGATTAGCCTCCGTCGGTGCGGCTGCACATGCGGCGAAGGGGGCCGCCACCCTTCACGCAGCGCCAATCCTGGCGGGACGAGGAGAGGGGAGTGCCGTATAGGCACGTGGAATGTCAGAGGTAGTATGACAAGAAAGATGAATGAGATGATGGATGTAATAAATGAGAGATGCCTGGATGCCTTATGTTTGACGGAGACAAAGCGGAAGGGGAGTGAGACCGAGGACCACCCCGGTGGCATGGTAGGCCTATGGTCCGGAGTGGACCCGGACGTCCGTGGGGGTGTTGGAGTCGTTCTCTCCTCCCGATTTGCTTCCGAAGTGAAAGATTATGACTTGGTAGGCCCGAGACATCTTTGGGTTCGTATAAAACTGGGGATCACGCGAGTTTTCCTGGTTGCAGCTTATGCTCCCGTCAGCTCCGCGGATCCCCGCGAACTCGAGGAGTTTTGGGAAACTGTTAGGGATATTCTGGATCTGGTTGAGGGAAATGAAAGGATAATTCTGTATGGTGATCTTAATGGATGGGTCGGAACCAAGAGAGATGGCCTGAAGGCTGTCCTTGATCCGAATGGTGACAAGAGAGTGAATGATGCTGGTAAGCCGATATTGGACGTATGCCTGGAACGGAACCTCCTTGTGTCTAACACATTATTCCGTCATAAAGATATTCACACGTATACGTGGAGACGGAATGAACAAAAGAGTATGATTGATTTGATTTTGGTAGATAGTCGTCTCCAAAATACTCTAAGGGATACAAGAGCCTAAAGAGTCCCCACTCTTGATACGGACCACTTCCTGGTGGTAAGCCGTTTCGTGGGCCTTTTCAAGAAGTGGAGACACTGGCGAGTGCGTACCCGTTTCGGAGAGCTTGAAAGGATAAAATGCGAGAAATTAGAAGATGGAAGTGTACGGAGTATGTATGTAGACCTGGTCAGTAAAAGACTCAGTGAGACGAGTCTTTCTGACCTAGGTGTTGAAGAATGCTGGGAAAGAATGAAAGATAGTATAGTGTATAGTGCAAAAGAAGTATGTGGTAGTGCAAAGAGGCATAAGATTCTGAGAGGTGATGCCTGGTAGGACGCGGATGTGAAATCCAGCGTCGAAAGAAAGAAAAAAGCATGGTTGGATTATGTCTCAAGTTTGAATCAGAATGATAGTATGACAGAGAAAAGTATGAGAGCTACCGCCGCTGCAGGAATGTTACCGAAGCCTTAGTGAAAGAGAAGCGTGAAAGACTAGTTGCGAATGAGGAAGTGAGCTTGACGGAGAACTTCGAGGCGAATAACAAACTCTTCTGGAGGGAAGTTAGAAAGTCACGGGGTTCTTCGTCAACATCTAGAATGGACAAAATTATGTCTAAGACTGGTGACATTCTTGCAAACCCAAGCGATGTATTGGGCAGGTGGAGTGAGTATTTTGGGGAAATGTACGAGTATGTTCCGGATGTGGGCGCCACGAGTGAGCCTGCGGCTGACACTGCTGCGCCAGCATCTGACGAGGACATTACTATGGAAGAGATTGAATGGTCGATACGAAGTATGAAAAATGGTAAGGCAGCTGGAATTGATATGATGTCTGCTGAAATGATCAAACACGGTGGAACTTGTGTCCGGGACGCTTTCCTGACCTTGAGCAATCTATGCTGGAGGTCGGGTAGGGTTCCCATGGACTGGAGGCGCGCTGTCATTGTGCCCTTGTATAAAGGTAAGGGATCACGTATAGGCAATTAGTTATCTCCTATAATTTATATTTATCGGTTGAGAATTAAATGACACAACTATGTATGTTATAAAGATAGTTATATAATTTCTTATTTCACAAGTTTGTCACAGATTAAGTCTATAATGTATTAACAGTCTAATGTTCTGAACGATATTGAGTATTATTTACACTGCACTGAACTACGAATATCATGAGTCTTTGTATATGATTTGTTTACATTGAGAGTGGCGAGAAATTTATTATAAATACGTATGAACGGTCTTCTAGTAGGTGTGCGACTGTTTGTGACTTGATCGGATGAATGAGTGCATTGTTTTGTATGATTGTATTATTTGGTGGTAGTTACTGCATCATGAGGTAAATGAGAAATATTGATCTTAAATATAATTATATAAAATATGTTGAACTTCCACATCACTCCCCTGCCGAGACCGGTTCACGGTCGATAGTAATCTGGAAATCTTACTCTTCTACCACTTCGTGTCTTTTTTTCAATTTCTGTGGAAGGTGGTGGTTCTGGTAGTATTTCTGTTGGTTTAGCGGTTGGTGTCTGATTTGTGCTCTCTTCGAAGGCGCTGTAGGCTGGTTTTAAGCGGTCAATGGTCACCGTTTCCTCTTTATCTTGCACTTTTATTTTAAAAACTTTAGAGTTTCTTTCTAACACTTTGTATGGGCCTGTATATGGTGATTGAAATGAGCGTTTTTCGGGACCTCGACGTAGGTATACATATTCGGTTTGCCATAAGTCTTTAGGTATATAGAAATATCTGTTGCTCTGGTGGTTTGTTGCAGGTGTTGGTGTTAAATGTGCGAATTGTTTTCGAAGACGTTCTACAAAGTTGGCTGCATCGAGTGTATGTGTGAATGTTGGCGCGAAGAACTCTCCAGGCAACCTCAGTGGTTCACCGTAGACTAGTTCTGCTGCTGATGATTTGAGGTCTTCTTTCCAGGCTGCTCATATGCCGAGTAAAACTATGGGTAACGTCTCTGTCCATTCATTTGAGTTGTGGCAGAGTATGGCTGCCTTTAGTTGCCGATGTAGTCGCTCCACCATTCCATTACATTGTGGATGGTACGATGTGGTGTTGCGATGTTCAGCACCGATGAGTGATGTTAGGCTATTAAATAGTTGTGATTGGAATTGTTGTCCTCTGTCTGTGGTGATTGTTGCGGGACATCCAAATCGTGATATCCAACCAGATACGAAGGCTCGTGCGCAGGTTTCGGCTGTGATGTCTGCTATAGGAAAGACTTCCGGCCAGCGTGTGAAGCGATCGATTGCAGTCAGACAGTATCTGTAACCATTAGAGTATGGCAAGGGGCCTATTATGTCAATGTGGACTTGTGAAAAACGTTGGGAAGGAATAGGGAATGTAGATAAAGGAGAATAAGTATGACGGGTAACTTTGGATATTTGGCAATCTGTGCATTCTTTTGTCCATCTCTTGCAGTCTTTTTGAACTCCTGGCCAAACAAATCTTTCGGCCACTAGTTTAGCGGTTGCTGCTGATCCTGGGTGGCTTAACTCATGCATCTTGGAGAAGATTTGTTTACGAAATTTTGGTGTAATATATGGACGAATTCTGTCTGTCGATACGTCACAGTAGACTCTGCCATGCTTTCTTAAGGTAAGTGCTGTTTCTTTTCTTAACAATTCTTGCAATTCAGGATCTTGTTCCTGATCTGTTGCAAGATCTGCGTAGTTAATGGCTTCTGTGACTTCGTCAATTCTCGACGGTGTATCCGCTACCACGTTGTCACTTCCCTGTATGTATCTGATGTCTGTAGTATATTGGGTTATTAGATCTAGATAACGGAATTGTCGTGGTGAGCAATTGTCTCGTTTCGTGGAAAATGCGAAAGTAAGTGGCTTATGATCGGTGTAAATTGTGAAATTTCTTGCTTCTAACATGTGCTTGAAATGTTTGATAGCCTCGTAAATTGCTAGTAACTCTCTGTCGTGCGGGCTATATTTGATTTGACTTGGTGAGAGTTTGCGTGAGAAGAATGCTAGAGGCTTCCATACGTCTGAAACTTTTTGTTGTAGAACAGCACCGATAGATTGGTCAGAAGCGTCTGTAAAAAGGGCTAGTTCTGCCTGAATGTCTGGATGTACAAGTAAAGTGGCTTCTGCAAGGCTCTGCTTGCACAGTTCAAAGGCCTTCAGCATCTCTTCTGACATTTTTATTGGGGTTGCACCTTTGTTGTTGTTCGTGAGGGCTTCATTTAGTGGAGCTTGCAGTTTGGCGGCGTGTGGAATGAATCTTCGGTAGTAGTTTATCATTCCTAAAAATCTTCTTAATAGTTTGGCTGTTGCTGGTGGCTTCAAGTTTCGTATGACTTCTATTTTGTCTTCCAGCGGTCTGGTACCTTCTGCTGTTATATGATAGCCTAGGAAACTAACTTCTGAGACGCCGAAAATAGATTTGGAAGAATTTATTAATATTCCGTATTTAGATAATCTTTGAAAAAGTTGTTCCAGGTTTTCCAGGTGTTCGGCTTCTGTTTTTGAGTAGACTAAAATATCATCAGACTAATTGTATACATTGTTCATTCCTTGCAACACTTCGTCCATAAACGCTGAAAAGTTTGCGCTGCATTCCTAAGGCCAAAGGTCATGAATGGGAATTCGTAAAGGCCAAACGGAGTTGTTATGGCGGTTTTGGGTATATCTTCTTCAAAAACAGGAATCTGGTTATAAGCTTTTATTAAATCTACCTTCGAGAATATGGTAGCTCCTGCCAGGTCATACGAAGAATCGTTGATGTGACGCATTGGGTAACAATCTGGTACGGTTCTTACGTTTAAGGCGCGGTAATCACCACACGGTCTCCACCCATCGTCTTTCTTCTTAGCTAGATGTAGTGGTGATGACCATGAGCTCTCGGATCTTCGTGCCGTTCCGTTGTGTAACATTTCGTCAAATTCTTTCTTCGCGATTATCAGGCGGTCTGGGGCTAAACGACGTGGACGTGCGTTCACAGGTGGTCCAGGTGTCGTCCGTATGTGGTGTTTTGTGCTGTGTTTAGGTTCTACTGGTGTACCAGCGGGTCTCGTGATGCTTGGATACTTCTTGAGAAGTTGGTGATATATTGAGTCACCCGTGACAGCTTTGATGGTAATTGTATCTGTTTTTGTATTGGAATGTGGCACGCTTACTGACAAGCTAGTTAAGTTATCAACGAGACGATGATGACGGCAGTCGACTAGTAAGTTGTAATGGCTTAAAAAATCGACGCCTATTATAGGTTTCTTCACGTCAGCTACAACAAATCTCCATACAAAATCACGACGTAAACCGAAGTCTAAATGTAGTTGTATGTATCCATAAGTAGAAATTTTAGTGTTGTTCGCGGCATACAGTTCAAATTCTGTTTTATTACGGTGTCCTCGGGTCACTGTTTTAGGGAATACACATAAGTCAGAGCCTGTGTCGATGAGGAACTCTAACTTAGTCTTCTTATCGGTGACAAAGAGGCGGCCGTTACATTCGTGGCAGTCATTAGCCGCCGTTACTGACTGCCGCTGGCATTTCCCTGATAACTGCAGGGTCGTGTGCACTTTACGGCTTTATTGCCGAATTTATTGTGATAATAACACTGACCGTTATTCCTCCTTTGTGATTGGGATTGTGATCTTGATCTTTGCTGGTAAGATTCTCTGTAACGCCACTGTGGACGTGACTGGAGTGCTCTAAGAACTGCAACTTGCTTGGTTAGCGCTGTAATCTGCTTCGCCATGGCTTCCATTGCTACATTTAGCGACGGGACCGGAGTATGTTGTGCCATTATTAAATTTATTTTCACTGTATTTTTCACGGGGTCACCAGTTTTTAGGAGATTGTTATCTCCTATAATTTATGTTTATTGATTGAGATTTAAATGACACAACTATGTATGTTATAAAGATAGTTATATAATTTCTTATTTCACAAATTAAGTTTATAAGTCTAATGTTCTGAACGATATTGAGTATTATTTACACTGCACTGAACTACGAATATAATGAGTTTTTGTATATGGTTTGTTTACATTGAGAGTGGCGAGAAATTTATTATAAATACGTATGAACGGTCTTCTAGTAGGTGTGCGACTGTTTGTGACTTGATCGGATGAATGAGTTCATTGTATGTGCATTATTGTATACTTTGGTGGTTGTAACTGCATCATGAGGTAAATGATAAATATTGAACTTAAATATAATTATATAAATTATGGAAATATTGTTTTGGTGGAAGTTCTCCACACACGTATGCAGTGCGCCAGTTACAGGGCCATCAGTTTGATCAGTTTAGCAGCAAAAGTGTATGGGAAAATTATTGAAAGGAGAATGAGGGTGATATCTGATGGAGTGTTGTGGGAGGCTCAGGGTGGTTTTAGAAGCGGACGAGGGTGCATGGATCAGATTTTTTCTCTCCGCAACATCGTGGAGAAACAACTGGCTGTTAACCGGAAGGTTTTCTGCGGTTTTGTGGATCTGGAAAAAGCGTTTGACAGAGTGTTACGAAAGGATCTGTGGGGCATACTCCCGGGCTACGGGGTGAGCGGGGCACTGCTGCGCGCTGTGCAGTCCACTTATGAGGTCTGCACAGCGTGTGTGCGTGTTGATGGCGGCTTGTCCCCCTGGTTTGACGTCAATATCGGCGTCAGACAGGGAACGGTTGCGTGCTGTCCGCTCGACTGTTCATCCTGTACCTAGACAGTTGCCTCCAGAGAGTGAGATCGATGGATGTAGGGATGCGAATGGGTGACCTAGTTGTGAGCTGCCTGCTTTACGCAGATGACGCCGTGCTTCTAGCCGAATCGCCGTCGGACCTGCAAACACTAGTCACTACTATGAAAGATGATTGCATGATTAAAGGCTTGCAGTTGAATGCGACGAAAACAAAAGTTATGGTGTTTGAAAGGGAGGAATCCAGAACTGATGCAAGGATAATGGTTGATGATGTAGTGCTGGAATGTAGTAGATGTAGTGAATGAAATTGTATATCTTGGATGCGCTTTTAGCAGAGATGGAAGGTACACCGCGGATGTAGAAAGACGAGTGGCGATAGGAAATAGCGTAAATGGAGCGTTGGGCAGATTCCTGGGCGCAAAAAACATTAGCAGAAAAGCCCAGCTAGCAATCCACAATGCAGTCCTGATCCCAACGCTAACTTATGGAAGCGAGAGCTGGGTATGGCAGAGTGTGCATAAAAGTAGAATAAACGCGGTGGAAATAAGGGCACTACGCAAAATCTGCGGAGTGACTCTCGCTGACCGCGTAGAAAACAAGGTTGTACGGAAGGAAGTTGGTTTGAAAGAAAGTGTCGGTGTAAAAGTAAGAAAGGGCATGCTCCGATGATTCGGACATGTAGAAAGAATGGTAGATGCAAGACTAGATAAGCAGATATACAATGCAAAAGCGAATGGATGTAGGAGTCGAGGACGGCCAAGACAAACATTCCATGACCAAATAGAACGTGTTCTGGAGGAAGGTGATGTTAAGAGCTCAAAAACCCACGCGCGTGCATGAAAAGAGTCATGGATGTCAACGAAGCGAGTGAGGCGTGTAAGAATCGTGCCCTATGGCGCTCTGTTCTCTCTGCCTACCCCGCAAGGGATTTGGCGTGAAGTTGTGTATGTGTGTGTGTGTGTGTATGTAACCCACATCAGACCATGAAACAAAAATTAAATATTTATATATAAAATATATTTATTATAGAAAAATTTTGTTTGTAAAGATCCTTTGTTGTATGATTTAATAGGTAACAGTTGTTATTTTATAAGCTTTTATTTACCTTGCACTGTATGTATGTATGTATGTATGTAAGTATGTATGTTCGGTGGAATCTTGTAACTCAATTTTGAAGTAGATACCTTCAACCGATTGAGCTGAAATTTTGTATACACGTTTACTTTGGATGACAATGCATGATATAATGTATGACATCATTCTATATCCAATATGGCGGACGACCCAAGATGGCGGAATGGATATTTTGAATGCATTTCTGCAATATGGGTATCAAATGAAAGGGTTTATTGAGTGTAACTCAAAATATAATATGACGTCATTCTAAATCTAATATGGTGGAATATCCAAGATAAAGGAATATATATTTTAAGCTTTCGTACAATATGGGTATCAAATGAAAGGGCTCATTGGGACCAACTAAAAAAATAATGTGACGTCATTCTAAATCCAATATGGCGGATCATCCAAAATAGAGGAACAGTTTTTTTTAATGCATTTCTACAATATGGGTATCAAATGAATGGGCTTGTTGATAGTAGCTCGAAAAATAATGTGACGTCATTCTAAATCCAATATGGTGGAATAAATATTTGTGTTTCTACTATATGGGTATCAAATGGCCCTTTCATTAAAGAGTTATATTAGAACTTCAAAATATATGTCTCGGTGGTTCTGTAAACTAGTCCGCTTCTGAATCAGGAAGTCTTGGGTGCGAATTTGGCCTCACACCAATGTCTTTCGAAATTCCTCTCGAAAGTCATGTGTGATAAATATTTTTGACTGACCACTTTGTGCTCGCTGTATGGCAACAGTGGTAGAGCCCAGCAATTCACTGTATGAATGGGCTGGCTCGATCGGTGAAATACCACAACCAGCTCACGCCGGGTTTCTTTGGGTGAGAGAGGTACCCGGAGGCCCACCCCCCTTCCCCATCCCTTCCTACTCCCATATCCTACATCCTACTCCCTTAAAGATCGTTGAGACGTAAACATAGTGGCGAGTTGAGGCTTGACAGATGCTGCCTACACCTTCGGGTAGAAAAAGGAGTCGAGCTATGTTATGTTATTAATTAATGTTATAAACAAATTAGAATGTGTATGAATATTATATATATCATAAGGTTTTCAATATGAGCGGCTAGATGTTAGTGGCCTGCTTGTTTGGCCGGTGTCAGTCAATCTGTTGTTTACTATTCAGTCACTGATGCCAAATCACCATGTCAAGATACAGGGTTAAGCGGCGCGTCCAAATTTATAATCAAAATGAGTTAGTGCTAACATTGAGAACCTTACGACCACTTTACGGCTGAGGCGGTAGTCCATCACAGTCGACGGCTTTCCGTTGACCTATGTTTTAATAGTTAACAGTGTTTTAATTGTGGTCAGCCACGCAATCTGCTGCATGAATGGGCCGGTTCGACCGGTGTAATGCCATGCCCTTTCAGGATACCGACGTAAATTGGACAGGATTTAATAACTTTAACATGATTGCTACACTAACGGATTTTAATGGTGTTATAGGTATTATTAGAATTAAACACAGTGGATGGTGGGAACGAACTATAACTTTTATTACAACTCACTCCTATGTTACACTCAGGTCAGCAAGTATAAAGTACTGATTAAAACAACAGATGGCGTCACACATCACAAGTAGTTAAACATATTTTGTTATTAAACAACAGTCCCACATAACAAAATTAAGTTGCAAAATCAACAAATAAGTAACAAAAAAATTTGTTTACTTAGGCTCGAAACTCTTTGCTGCTGGTCAAGCATACGCGGCCTTAAGTAGAGAAGACTTTAGGAGGTCTCCTCATTGAAGAGTTGGACTGTTCGAAATTAACTGGCAAATGACCTTGTAACAATGATGCTTTGAATGAGATGAAGAGACTGAGAAACTTACCCATCGATAACTAAAAACTTGAAAATAATTTAAAGAAAAAAACTTTTTTAAAGAAGCTTTTATTTAAACGCTCTAAAAAGAATAAAATAATTTTAACCTTATACATTTTAACTATCAACTTATAACCTTATTATATACAATTTATGTGATAATAAAAGCTTGTCGCTATGTTCAACCCAACCCTTCCCCCCTCCTCTTCCCATCCCAATTCCGACCCCTTCCATTTTCCATGGAAAGGGCCGGCAACGGAACTGTACCACTATATGTGTTCGGGTGTCCATATATATGTTATAAACCAAAAAAATATATTTGGATAATGCGATCCGTCACAGTAATCATTAAATCTAAAAAAATATTTCTAGATGGTTATGGATAGCCACTGATAGGTAATTAAACATAGCGACAAGCTTTTATTATCACATAAATTGTATATAATAAGGTTATAAGTTGATAGTTAAAATGTATAAGGTTAAAATTATTTTATTCTTTTTAGAGCGTTTAAATAAAAGCTTCTTTAAAAAAGTTTTTTTCTTTAAATTATTTAATTATTAGATAATTGTCTTATTTTTCTAAGTTACTTGAAATCGAATACGAAGTAGCCCTCCAATAGAGGAACTCTATAGAACTTATTTATGTTATATTTCCTTGGGATATAAAAAACCTAGTAGTTGGGAGAAAAGAATATGTCTCTATTTGAATAACATATCAAATTAGTTATACCTCGGCTAGAGTGGGTCACTATCTGTTTTATTCATGCGAATTAGTAGATGATAAACCCACAGCTCCAAAGAAATGCCACATCTGTAGGTAGGTACTTAAAAATAAAATTGGAGTGACTATTTGTATAATTGAAATAAGCTTAGAAGCTTAAAAAGTATTCAGTCATAGATATTTATCATCACACATAACTTTCGAAAAGTCATTGGTGTTAGCCAAACATTCGCATAATTTCCCCAAATTATGCGAATGTTTGGCGAATGTAAAAAAAAATATATATAAAATGATAATACGAAAACTAAGATTTAGATATATTTGTTTGGTAGTTCAGTAGTTTTTTATACATTTGTATAAAAAAAAGTATTATATTATGGATCCGCCTAATTTAAGTTGGGTAACTAGACGAGAAATACATACATACAGAAATAGCTGCACGTCAAGTTCCTTGCGGGCTAGGCAGAAAGAACGGAGCGCCATAATGGACGATTCATACACGCCTTCGAGTCAGTACTCATAGTTCTTGTCATACACGCTCGTCGACTTTTAAGGTTTTTAAGAGTTAGTTCTATTTAGTCATGGATAGTGTGTCGTCGGGACTCCTACATCCTTCTGCTTTTGCATTGTATATCTGCTTAGTCAATCTTAGATCATCCATTCTTTCTTGTCTTTTTTGGGATAGGAGGGCAATGAGTAGGCGTGTCACCTGGATGGGGAAGGGGGGTGGGCCTCCGGGTACCTCTCTCACCGAACGAAACGCGGCTTGAGCCACTTAACGTCGATCTTCTGAGAGGTCGTGGTATTTCACCGGTCGAGCCGGCCCGTTCAAGCAGCGAACTGCTTGGCTCTACCACTGTTAAAATTCTATACGTGCGAATCATCGGAGCATGCCTCTTCCTACTTTTACATCGACACTCTTTCAATCCAACTTCCTACGTCACAACTTTGTTTTCGACGTGGTCAGCGACAGTCACTCCGAAGATTTTGTGCAGTACCCTCATTTCGACGGCCATTCTCCTTTCGTGCAAAACTCTGCCATACCCAACTCTCGCTTCCATAAGTTAAATCTGCCCAGTGTTCCATAGATTTACGCTGTTTCCTAACGCCACTCTTCTTTCGACAGTCGCGGTGTACTTACCATTCCTGTTAAAAGCGCATACAAGATATACAATTATTACATCTACCTTCTCCAGCTCAACATCATCAACCATTATCCTTCTATCCGTTCTAGATTCTTCCCTTTCAAACACCATAACTTCCGATTTCCGTAGTGTGTGAACAACATATGTTGACCGGAACGGGACGGAGACAAGGAAAGAGGTGACGTTCGGGGTTCCGCAGGGGTCTGTGCTACGGACCAGTTGCTTCTCAACGATGTCGAGTGAAAAAATCTGGTCCATGCTGAGTTTGAGCGCCAGGATCCCACCCTGAGCCTCCCACAACACTCCGTCAGATATCACACTCGTTCTCCTTTCAATAATTTTTCCAGACACTTTCGCTGCTTAGCTGATCAAATGCTGCTTAAATGATCCATTACATTTATACAAGGGCACAATGACAGCACGCCTCCAGAGCATAGATTGCAAAAGGTCAGGAAAGCGTCCCGGATACAGGTTCCACCGTGTTTGATCATTTCAGCAGACATAATAATTCCAGCTGCCTTAACATTTATCATACTTCGTATCGAACATTCAATATCTTCAATAGTAATGTCCTCGTCAGAATTTAAAAATTAAACTTGAAAAAATGTTATTAATATGTATAAACTACGTGTCACGTTGTTTTCCCGCGATGGACTCCCCAATTTCTAAATCGATTTGAATCAAGTTTACACACCGTATGCAGTTTGATCCAACTTAAAAGATAGGATAGCTAATTTTTTTTTGTAAAACTCCAACCGCAAGACATCAATTTACATCAAGAAAAAGACACCTTTTTAAGTATAAAACTTTGTCATAATCTTCTTCCTGGCATCTTATTTACCTATCACTAAAAAACGGAACCGATTGACTTGACCGATTTTGATGAAATTTTGTGTACAATCTAGGTCGGAGAATAGTTTGCACGCGTTTTTGGAGGCTCAAAAGAAATATTCGCATTCGCGAATGTCCAAAATCTAACATTCGTAACATCACTAATATATACACCAAAATAATATTAGTTACAAGTTTTGTTTGTCTGGCCAGTTGGTTCCGGTTAATCTTTGAAATGGCTCGACCAATTTTCAAAGGATACGGACTATCTTAGTCTACTTTTAATGTAAAAAAAAATCATTTAATTACACAGTTATTGCTTCTGAGGCGAAATAAAGTTTGCCGGGTCGGCTAGGATCACAGAAAATCGAAGTAACTGGCCTAATACGTTCGGTAAAAAAGAAATCCGGCAACACGATCATGACCATCTCGGTGTTGCAGTGTTGCTAATCGCTTACCATCAGGAGACTCGTCTGCTTGATAACTATATTCTCTTTAAATAGCAGTGGTAGAGCCAAGCAATTCGCTGCATGACTGGGCCGGCTCGACCAGTGAAATACCACGACCTCTTAGAAGATCGACGTAAAGTGGCTCATGCCGCGTTTCGTTCGGTGAGAGAGGTACCCGGAGGCCCACCACCCTTCCCCATCCTACTTCCTTAAAGATCGGCAACGCAATTGTAACACTATATGTGTTGCAGGTGTCCATGGGTGGCACTGGTTACTTACCATCAGGTGACACGCATACTCATTTGCCCTCCCATCCCATAAAAAAAACTATGCAATAAAAATGAGGTACCCAGGTGTACCATAAGTAAACCTACCGTGTATTTTATTTCATATTTTGATTAAATTATTATTGGTTAAGTTTCCATAACCCACTTTATGTGTGGTTGGCACAACATGTCATCATGTCGAACTATCGCATGTTGTCAAAAGTTGTAGGTATGTCAAAGACTGTGGTTGTACAAAATTGAATCGATGCAAATAAAAGTTTCACTTGAAAAAATACATACATAACTACACGTCAAACAAATCCCTTGCGGGTAGGCAGAGAGAACGGAGCGCTTATGGCATGATTCTCACTCGTTTCGTTTACTTTCTTAACTCTTTTAGTGCACGCGCGTCGATTTATGAGGCTCCTATCATCACCTTTTTCCAGAACAATTTGAAAAAATAAACAACATAAATATTATTAAATTTTTAATACTCATAAATAAATAACTCAACTACACAGTGATTCAAATAAATACAATTGTCTTATAAAACTATTTTATTTTCTAAATTAATATAGACTAGATTGATTACATAGACAATTAATATTTAATCATGATCTAAGATCTAACATATATATATATATATTTTAAATATCCAAGACTGTATAAACGTCGCAGACTGTCCGCATGATGGTAAGAGGTTAGTGCAGCCTATGCAGCCCTCCAGAAAAGACACGTATATTTCCGTCTTTTCAGAAACCGGCTCATCCACACCTTTGGAAAGAGTTATATGTAGGGCTTTTAGAAGATTTATCAAGTGTAAAGTAATCTACGGTGCAAGAAGAGAACCTTCAAACCCTTACATCTGAAAAGTTTATACATTCTAATCCAGCTACTACAAACATCGAGAATAAAGAAAAGAGACACGCTTCACTTTCAATCAGTTTGATATGAAACCTTTGCGTGTCGATTGAACCTTATTACTTTTAAACTAATTGCATTTGTCTATTCTAAGTGCGACTTTTAAATTAATGCATTTGACTTAAGCTTACATAACTAATACACAGATCTTAAGTTTCACATATAAATGTCACAAAATAATTTGAATTTTCATTTATAATGAAATAATGATAAATATAGACCATATATATTTTTTATGAATAATATATCCAATTAAATAAAAGTATATATAATAGCGGGTAGATGATATGATGAGTGAAACAAATCTACACATCATCATCAGCACAGTCGTGTTGCCACATGTCCTTGATCCTCTGTATCCTGTCCTGCACTTGCTTGATGTGATCCTCCAGTTGCTGGGACACTTCGTGCAGCCGATTTAACTGCATGCTCATTATAAATTGTTCTGGATTTTTCTTGCCGTCTGTACACAAAGTTATGATATTCATTTTTGATGCACTTTTAAGTTAGTTGCAGGTAGAAATTAACCTGAACCTGACCTCAAAGAAATAATACAATAACCTTGACTTACGACTACATGGAAGAGGAAGCGTCACGAAATTCGCTGACCTCTAAGTAAATCGACGTCAAACTGCATATGACGCGTTTCGTTCGGTGAGAGAGGTACCTATACATAAATAAAGGATGCACCCTGGTGAACAATTACCGTCGCCCATGGAACCACTCTTGTTACCGATAATTTGAAAAAATATTAATTATACTTTGAAAAGGATATCAAGAATTCGCTATATCAACAATTTTAACTAAAGTCTAGATTGAGTTATATTACTAAAGTATAGAGGAGACATTGTGAACAAAATTTGTGCGCCGTGCACTGTGGTGAATGCACCACAGTAGGACTGTTGATATTTTTAAAAATATCGGATTTTCGATATATCGATATTTTTAAAAATATCAATATCGGGGTATGATATATCGAAAAAAAATATCGATATTTCGATATATCGATATTTTGAAGTGAAACTTCTTAAACGACATGCAAACGTTAAACGCCCCGTTTGCTGCCGTTTTAAATTAATCGTATTACAATGCTTTAAAATATTGTTTGTGAACAATTTTACCCAAATAAAAACAGTTACTCATCCAAGTGTTTACCACGCCCAACGTAGCTTAACTTTGTGATCGGTGAAGACCAGCAAGTCCAATATACTATGGGCGTTGGTTATAGAGGCAGTAAATTAACCAGTCAATATATTAACCATTTATTCTAACGTATCGCCATCTATGTCCATAAGCTAAAACTACTCTAAAGATTACCGATGTAGAATTCATCTCTACTCTCTCAACATCTATGGACGAAAGGTAGTAAATTAAGATCGTAAAAAACTATTTATTAAGATATCTTCTCTTTCATATATACTACTGGAAAAAATTAAGGGATCAAAAAAAAATTCCATATTTTTCGGTAGTTTTCAACAGGCCGTAACTTTGAGAGAAATGGTCGTACAGGAAATAAAAAAAAAGGAAATTGTAGCTCCAAGTGTCTAGTTTTTGAATTAGAACTTCAAAATTTTGTAGCCTCCGCGGTTTCTGAGTAATCGTAGAAAAACCAGCAGCAAAAAAATTATCAAAATTTTTTTAGTTTTTTTTTTGGTCTACGGGCGTGGAAAAAAATTTTTTAGCTTAACCACCATAAGGATCGGATACTTTGTTCAGTTAGCTTTAATTTCTTTTTTTAAACACCCTGATACGTCCACTCCTCGCTGAGATATCGGTCTTCAAATGGAAAAGGATCTTTTTGTCTTTGATTATCGATATCTCAGCAACCAATGATCGCACAGAAAGTTAGAGGTGTTTTTCAAGAACTTAAATAAATTTCCCTTAACAGCTGTCCATTGTTTTTTCGAAAAAAAAATTTTTTCGTTCTGTCACATGAATTTGAAAATGCAACAAAAAAAGGGCTTTTGGTGGTTTTTTGGAAAATCAAGTGCTGGATCGAAAATATTGAGGAAACCGCTAATGTTAAGTGTGCCTTTTACAGTTCAATATGTCCACAAAAACCCTACAAAGAATCAAATTAATCCAGCCAGCCGTTTTTTTGTTTCACTTGATCGAATTTTTGAAAAAATTAAAGGATCACGTTTTTTGCTCTGAAAAGCTCATAATTTTTAAAAATGAGAAAAAACAATTGTTTTTTTCGAGCTTTTTTCACATTATCGTTTCAGATGGTGCTTTTTCGAAAAAACAATGGACAGCTGTTAAGGGAAATTCATTTAAGTTCTTGAAACCCACCACTTTCTGTGCGATCATTGGTTGCTGAGATATCGATAATCAAAGACAAAAAGATCCTTTTCCATTTGAAGACCGATATCTCAGCGAGGAGTGGACGTATCAGGGTGTTTAAAAAAAGAAATTAAAGCTAACTGAACAAAGTATCCGATCCTTATGGTGGTTAAGCTAAAAAAAATTTTTCCACGCCCGTAGACCAAAAAAAAACTAAAATAATTTTGAGAATTTTTATGCTGCTGGTTTTTCTACGATTACTCAGAAACCGCGGAGGCTACAAAATTTTGAAGTTCTAATCCAAAAACTAGACACTTGGAGCTACAATTTCCTTTTTTTTTATTTCCTGTACGACCATTTCTCTCAAAGTTACGGCCTGTTGAAAACTACCGAAAAATTTGGAATTTGTTTTGATCCCTTAATTTTTTCCAGTAGTGTACTATGTATTTAGTTTTCGGTATCGTTGTCAGTAAGGTCAGTATTTGATTTTGGTGGTAGTAACTATACGACTGACTCATTATGATAGTTTCCTTCTGCATTTTCGTGATTATTTTCTTAGTATTTATACTTACTCTGATAGATAGTTTTGCAAATGCATGATGGATTTCCTTTTCAAATGGGTTGCTAAATTTGTTGCATTTCCACATCTTTGATAACTTTTCACGACAAAGTGCAAAAAACACTACTTGAATATAATTTCTTAAAATACATGCATATAATAGATTTTTTTTTTGCCGCAGCTGCGTCCAGCAAACATATAAACGTAAATATTAACGTAAATTATATCGTTGTGATAGTTAACAGTGGCTTAACACATCCATTGACAATTGTTTCACTATGTATTTATGACATAACATAAGATAATTTAGGGAAATTAAAATTATAGATACTAATTAATTATGTAGGTACATATAAAAATACATACTTCTAAAAATGCATGTACAGAAAATTCATATGTTACGTATTAATAGAAAGAGGGTGTTGTTCAAAGAGTTTTCCATAAGCCCTGCGGGCCCCTGTGAAAGTGTCTTTAAGCAAAATGAAACCACCGTAAAAGTGAAACTTTTTTTCACATTATAGACATTTAACTAAAAATTTTCGAAATATTATTTTTTTCGAAAATCGAATGTAAGTCACTGTTCACGTATTTTAGTTACCATAAAATATTGGTTACATTTATAAACGATAATAGACGTGAAAGGCGCTCTGACGAGCGCCTTTCACTTTATCCCTACTCCGCGGCCGACCGTCACGCGACATGCAACACGCAGACGAAAAAGTTTGAGACGATGTAATAAAAGTTTCACTTTAAAAAAAACAATACGCGATACCTATAAACACTAATCAGTTATAATTTGATGCAAAATTTTTTCATTGCTAAGAATTAGCTTGAACTCGTAAAGGGGAGCTGTTTGTCATTGCTTATGGGATGACTTGACGATTGTTTATTAGTTTTTTAAATACAGTATATTAAGATTAGACTAGAATACGCTTTATTGTACGCAATTTTTATACATTACATTGAAGTAATTAGTATATAGTAAATGTCGATCAAGTACAAAAGGCGGTCTTATCGCATGTTGCGATCTCTTCCAGACAACCTTAAGTTTGCGATGACGATATAATTTAAGTTATTGTGTCCAAAAAAAAAATATTTTCATAAAAATATCAAAAGTCGATATGTACATTTCAATATCGAACTATCGATATATCGTGAAAAAAAATATCGGCAAAAAATATCGATATTTTTTAGGAAAAATATCGATATTTCGATATATCGATATTTTATCAACAGTCCTACACCACAGTGAGCTCAGTCGGTGATTGGGACACGCAGCAAGTGCACGCGTTTTGCAGATTTTTAAACTGATTATAATTCCGAATTGTATCTTTAAAACGTGTAGAAATTAATGAAGAACAAACAAAAAAAGATAGTGGTATAACATTCCATCGGTAAGTAGCCAAAATTTCTCTTAATTTAATAAATACTTAATAAATTTGAAATGTTAAATTAGCTAGTTACAGCCGCCAGTTTATGAGTAAATCATAGACTAACAAAAATGTAACCACAGAATGGACATTGAATCCGTGCTAAACGAATGTTGACGTCTTGGTATTAATAGGTTATTTCATATACTTTAAATAATATATTCAAGTATTTATTTATATTGTATATTTGTTTTAAATTAACATTTTACCATTCATAAGTTTAAAAGACTAATTATTTATAAACTAATTATTATTTTTACAGGTTTCTTCGACCGGAACAACCGAAATTGGAAATATAGATCATTTGTTCAAAAATATCTTAAAAAGAATCATCGGGTTCATTTAATCGAAGCATTATTAATAAATACGCAATAATACGTCTCAAACACGAATGTAAAGTTACCAACGAATATATGCACTTCCATGCGCCAGAAACTGAATAAACTTGTTTTGTTTAAAGGAGAATACCTAAAACAATAATGCAAAATGAATTGACTTTTCTTTCTATCTATTCAAGTAATAATACCCACATATAATTCAATAAGTCGTAGAATTTGTCTACACCTTGTAATATAGAATCTCAATAGTCCGAGGTATTATTATTTTGAGACTAACTCTAGCTATTTTAGCCACTTATTAATGTCAAAAAAACTGCCGGTAAGGTATTGCCGAGAGAAAATAACTATGAATATTCACATCTCATGTCAGATAGGTAGAAAAAACTCCAACAAAAATATTGTACCGTAGTGTTCCGTCTGTGGAGTTACGTCTCATCTGTGACTCATTAAGCTACCCCCGCGCATCCCGTACCCCTGGTTCGTTACAAAGTTTTTGTTCACAATGTCTCCTCTATACTTTAGTAATATAACTCAATGAAAGTCTAACGAAAGTTATTCGGTTGTTATAAATATATGAATTAATTTCAAAACTTACCAATGTTGTTACTGTAAATGGTCTTCAAACTCTTCAAACGTTTTTGTTGATACAAAACTGAAACAAAAGCATGTTTAAATGCTTTACTAAAATTATAGAAAAAAAACAATAAAAGATCGTGTAATTTTTTGTTAATGTGATTTGTAGTTAACCCAAATATAGAATAATACTTACGGGAACCCTCTGCAAGGCCAGAAATTACCAGCCTTGGTCTCTTTCTGCCTAAAACCCTCAAAAGGGGACGTCTGAACACCTCATTTTCAGATACTGCTTCTGGGATAATTACTTCTGGAATCTGTAGAAAATGTTAATTGTTAATGTTAGAAATACATATAATGCGCTTTTAGCAGGAATGGCAGGTACACCGCCGAAAGAAGTCAGGCGTTAGGAAACAGCGTAAATGGAGCGTTCGGCAAATTCCTGGGCGCAAAGAATGTTAGCAGAAAAGCCCAGTTAGTAATACACAATACTGATCCTAACGCTAACTTATGGAAGCGAAAGTTGGGTATGGCAGAGTGTGCATGAAAGTAGGATAAACGCGGTCAAAATGAGGACACTGCGCAAAATCTTTTCTTTGTGGGATAGAAGGGTAAACGAGCAAGTGGGTCACCTGATGGAAAGTAACTTCTCATCGCCCATGAACACCGTGGTGCGTTAGCGTTCTTTAAAGGGAGTAGGAGGGGAAGGAAGGGGAGAGGGGAACGGGCCTCAGGATACTTCTCCCACTGAACGGCCCGCGGCACGAGCGACCGACGACCTACGACCGACCGACGTCACTACACGCCGATATTCCGAGAGATCGTGGTATTTCACCGGTCGAGCCCGCCGATTCATGCAGCGAACTGCAAGACTACCACTGTTAATCTGCGCAGTGACTCTCGCTGACCGTGTCGAAGACAAGGTTGTAAGGAACGAAGTTGGGTTGAAAGAGTGTCGGTGTAAAAGTAAGAAAGGGCATGCTCCCATGATTCAGACATGTAGAAAGAACGGACAATGCAAGATTGACTAAGCAGATATATAATGCAAAAGCGGATGGCTGTAGGAGTCGAGGACGGCCAAGACACACCTTCCATGACCGAACAGAACGTGTTCTGGAAGAAGGTGACGCGTGTGCATGAAAAGAGTTATGAAGCGACGAAGCAAATAAGGCGTGTAAGAATCGTGCCTTACGGCACTCTGTTCTCTCTGCCTATGGTCTAACTAATTTGGCGTGAAGTTATATGTATGTGTACATATATAATTATATTAGATCGGATATTGGACATGCAGAAAGAATGGATGATGCGAGATTGACTAAGCAGATATACAGTGCAAAAGCAGAAGTATGTAGGAGACGAGGACAGTCTCTGCATACTTTCCATGACCAAATTGAAACTGTTCTTGCGGAAGGCGGTTTCTCTCAATGGTAAAGCCAGGCAGCTGTGCAGCATGTATAGGTCAGCTGACCTGGTGAAATACCAGGACCTCTCAGGATATCGGCATAAAGTAGCTCATGCCGCGTTTCGTTCCTTGAGTTCGGTCTGCAAGTACGCGAATGTTATATTTCATTTTTAATTAAATTACGCCAAGCGAAAATTCATTATGCATGCATTTTAAATGTGCAGATTAATAAATATTTTCGTAAGAACCATGGCTTTTTACTGCTTACTGAGTCATTATCAGTGTCTTGATTGGATTCCTCTTGTTCAACAAGCTGTAATAATCTCTTGCCTAAGTCATCTAGTTTCTCAGCTTGGCTACCATTCTCATCACCATTTCCCTGTTTGCTTACTGTTACCTTCCAATTTTTCAACACCTGTAATGGATTAGGTTAAATCTCCAGCACAACTTTGCTGGCTAACATGCTGGCTATTGATGTGTTGGAGAAATCAGTACTTCTCTGAGCTTCGTTCACAACATTCGAACTTTATTTAATTAGAGCCACATAAAACTCCTAGATAGTAAAATAAGCTGTCAATAAAATATAAAAATAGCTTACCGTCTTCCATCTAGGAACAGATCTTTTGGCTCCACTTGGTACAGCATTCAATTTAATAACAAGCTTTTCCCAATCTTGTTCATAAATCTTTTTATCTCCGTTCAAGGTTCTGTCATGAGACAGTACCGGTTTATTCTCTATCTCATCAAGCAGCAGGGACAATTGCTTTTTTGTCACTTTTCTTTTGTTTTCCAGCTGAAAGAAATATTTTTTTTATAATTTTTGCGGAAGGTATGATAATATTTTACAATCCACAAGAGTAGCTCGTCGGGGAAGTTACAGTTACACAACATGGTTGTATTCAGATTTTAAATAATCTTGTGACAGTCATCTATTTAGCACCTTATTTACACCTTTCTAAAATCTAGTCAACTTAGTATATCAAAATTTAATATTACTTAAAGTATTTATCAAATAATGGCAATCTAATAAAAAAATATCTACTCAGCTATTTAATACAAATCTGCTGCCTACACCTTTGAATATTAAAGGCGAAATGTTACTATAGTACATAAATAAATATATTACGAAAAATCTAACTTAAACTTAATCAGACCCTAAATACTTAAAACTATGAATAGGAATTAGGAACTACTAAGCTTTAATCACAAAAGTATCAAACTAAAGAACTAACCCAAACAATACTTTACAACAAGTAAAATTGTGAAGATAAAATAAACTCTTTACTTGCAATCGAAATTATAATCACGTTATAACTTAAATCTAGCGGAGAATGCATTTCAGCTATCATCAGCTAAAACAGATATTTAAGTATTATTAATTACCATTTTGATGTCTGGCGGGATAAATTATTGTTTATTTACATGAGCGTTGAGAAGATTTTATGCAGCTGATTATTGGTAATATTTCTAATCGATATCGTTGGTATCTAGTTTAGGTTCTAATTTCACAGTGATAAACAGAACCTACTCAATACTCATACAGTCATACTTCAAGAGAAAATGGCAAGAAGTATCGATAAAAACAACAGGAAGTACAATGCAGGAAAATCTGTCAAAACAAAACATCAATATTTTCCATTTTGACAATTGCCTCGCATGGCTCTAGTGGAAAGACACGTAACTAACTAGTTACGTTTAGTTTAAATAATGAAATACATTTAACTAAATTATAAGTATTTCATTATTTAAACACAATTAATTGCCAATAGAGTGAGTAATATAATTATTTAATTAAGTTATGACTTTTAATTTTACCAGGACAAAAAATAAATAAACTTCGCTATTGTTGTATTGTGTCGCAGTAGTAAACCATTACAATAATGTTTCTTTCTTTCTACTTTCATTTGTATAAATATGGACAATACAGTTTTTTCTTTGATTAAGCAGTTAAGAATGAGTAAAAATTATGAACATCAACAAATGCGAGACAAATACAGGTTGAGTATAGAAAAACAATTCAATATAACCCGAATAAAATTTTGAATGGTCTTTTTCTGAACGTAAAGTTATAATAGCGATGAAGTAGAAAACCTATGGAAATGACATGACAATATAAAATTCATTCGTCAATTATGCGCATAAAATGGCGGTTTTATTGCTACTCAGAAGATTTTTACCTATCGATAAACGTTCTCAGCTAATTTTATTTTAAATATTATTTAGTATTATATTTGTAGAAGTTCAGTCGGTAAAAAAGTGTTGAGAAAAATTTTACGGACAAAATTTATCTGCGGAATTAATTAAATAAAATAGTTTGCATAAGTAACAAGTAAAAAATATTGTCATTTCGCAAAATCTGTAAAATTAACTGATCTTAGACTGGAAGTCATAAAAAATAACTTTTGTAATTAAAAAAATATTCTGAAGGTGTTTAGTTTTTTTTATCACGCGGTCCCTTGCTAAGTTTAAAATTTAAATCATTTTCATTTACTGTGCGGCGCACCTATCTTTAGGTATATTGGAGTAGTGTGTTACTAACTTTAGAGTCAGCAACTTAATTGAAGTAGTTTGTAAAATAGAGGTAATTGGTCTACGAAACACATGTACTCTTATTTTGATTTCCAAAATAGCATAGTTAGCGTAACAATATACTTCTACAAATAATTGATACTGAATGATATTTCAAATAAAATTAGCCAAGAACGTTTATCGTTAAATAAAAATCTTCTGGGCAGCACTAAAACCGCTATTTTATGCACCTTGATGACGCCCCAGTGGCTTCAATTTTATGTTGTCATGTTATTTCCACAGGTTTTTTACTTTAATATTACTACCTATTTAATTTATTTTTGGCAATCCATGTTGGCTCCATCCATGGCTATTATGTTCAGCAATTACTGCCAGTGTCGCGTAATGGGTTTTTTCTTCATATTCTTCATTGGTTTCCTACTTCATTGCACTGTTGTCTTGTCAGTTGTCATACTTGTCATCAGTCATCAGTAGATATATCAGGACACAGGAGACTGAGTGTTCAGGGGAGGTAGGCACCAAAAAATTAAAATATTCTACACGTTGCGATAATGCATTTTAAATTAAAAATTTACTAAGTCAAACATTATAAGATGCAGTGCAGCTTGTTTATTCTGTTTACATTAGTAATAAGTGGTAGAGCATGGGATGACGGTGATTTGGAAGTGTTCGACGTGGTCGAAGAAGTAAATCAGAATTTCTACGAGCTGATGGGTGTTACTCAGGTAATATTTAATTGAGCATCTGGAAATAGAAACGTATACAATAATTTTATTTTACATTCACCATTAGAACCGTATAGGCTAGCCAGTACAATTGCACCATTTATTAATATGGGATTATCTTTGCTCTTATTTATTAATTATTTTTATCAAATACGGCATCATATTAACATAGTACAATTAATTAAAAAAGTCATGAATTTATATGATTGTCATAAATTTTTGTTAACACGATTTTTAGAGCTGTAGCAAACCCCTTTTTGTTTTATATGTATATTTAGGTAATTACAGATGCTTATGATAATTGTAAGATATCTTAAAATTAATAGATAAAAACATTAACATAGTACCTCTGGAAAACAAGAAAATGTGTATGTGTATATATACATGTAAATATGTTTGTATATGTATGTGTATATATGTCAGATCAGATCCAATAATAAAAAAGACAGCATTCTCATCTGAGAAAAACTAATACCATAAACCACACCTACAAACATATATTTAATTTTTTTATGGTATAGGAGGGCAAATGAGCAAGTTTGTCACCTGATGGTAAGCAACCAACGCTGCCCATGGACACCAGTAACACTGCATTGCTGACCTAAAGGGATAGGGGATAAGGAAGGATGGTAAAGGGGGTGGGCATCCGGGTACCACTCTCACCGAATGAATCGTGGCATGAGCCACTTCACATCGATCTCCTGGTCGAGCCGGGCTCTACCACTGTTAAAAATATATAAGTACTAGCTGACCCTGGCGAACTTTGTTCCGCATCAAAAGTAATAAATGAGTAAATTGTGGATATCATGAGGGTCAATTTGTGCTATTTATCGACTTTAACTGCTGTCCTGCTATGTTAATACTGCAATATCTATGTTAAAATTGCATGCTGTAAAGGGCCAGGATCATCTATATTACATGCGCAATCTATTTAAGACACTTAATTGGATGAAAGTTAATGCTGTAATGTTTAAAATCTCTTCGTAAATAAGCCATTATTTCTCGTAAAAAGTAAAAAATTTTAAATGATCATTGTGGGTTATCCCTAAGAGATAGACATATGCCCTCGCGGACTTCTTTGTAGACCTTCTGAAGGTGTTTAATAATGTAGAACATTGCTTTGGTCTATCACTTAGGGTTCAGCCAGCGTTTGCAATTAACGTGCTAAATCTCGAAAATTATCATTTTTTCTTTACAACATTATATAATTAATTATAGATCAAAACCACCCCGTTGACACCCTCTAAACATTAAAAAAACCGCATCAAAATCTGTTGCGTCGTTTAAAGATATACAGGGGACAGACAGCGGAAAGTGTCTTAGTTTTATACTATGTAATGATATCTATATATATGTTTTGAACTCACTTTTATGTCTTATTTTAATGAGTTTTTTTTTATTTTATAGGATGCATCGCCGGCAGAGATTAAGTCCGCTTTCAAGAAGCTGACATTGAAATTGCACCCAGATAAGAATGATTCACCTGATGCAGATGTACAATTTAGGAACTTAGTTTCTGTTCATAACATACTGAAGGACCCTGGCAAAAGAGAGAAGTATGCTATCGCTCATTTTTACCCTGAAATTAAGAGGGTTTTATCTAAATCTTATATCATATTTTATCTGCACATTCATATATTATGGGAAAAATAAAGTTCCAACGATGTTTATTAAAATATGATGATTTTAGATTTAACAGTTTCTATTTAATAAAATAAGAAAATGTATCAAAATTGTATATTTAATAGTTTAATAGTAATAACAAATATCATTTTGCAGATATAATGAAGTCCTTAAGAATGGTCTTCCAAATTGGAGATCAGCAATCTATTATTATCGGCATGTGAGAAAGATGGGTCTCGCAGAAGGCTCCATTATCTTGTTCATCATCATCACATTTGGACAATATGCTGTTGGGTGGGCTGCTTACGCAGAAAAAAGATTCACTGCAGTAAGTTGAGTTCAGAGTTATCTAAAAGTAATAGTTTTAAGTATCATTTATATATATTTCTAGCTGCCTCAGCAAACATTGTCCTGGAAAAAAAAGTTTTTATAAACAAATAAAAAATGGGTATTGATCATAGAAGGATGCTAATTTAGGGCTGTATATATTTTTGTATGCTAAATTATCGAAAATTAAAAAAAATACATTTTGTGGCTAGGGGCTGTTCAAGTATTACGTGAACACTATAGGGGGGTCGGGGGTCTTTGATTTGCTTATTTTTGATGACATGGGGGGTAGGGGGATCCAGATGATGATTACGTCTTACGTCACTTAGACCTAGCGTGTAGATCAGTCTTTCCCAAAGTGGGCGATAACGCCTCCTTGTGGGCGCTGCAGGTCTCCAGGGCGGTAAGAGACCCAGAAAGAAAATGGGGGCGTTGTGTAGAGGCCTGGGGGGTGATTTGTAATTTTATTTAGCTAGGAGGCCTCTTAGACAACGACTTCATGAGCTCTTAACTCTCAACAACAACTTGTGAACATCAACCAATATGAATTAAAAGATTACTCAAACTCGGTTCTATATTTCTCTCCGCGTAGTTCATATATCTGTCCTATTTTATTGAATATAGAAAAATCAATCGGTCGCTCCGTTTTCATTATGAAAGTAGACACAAACAAACAAATAAAAAGGCAACAGACCCACTTTCGCATTTTAATAGTTATTAGTACTCGTAGATATCTATCATGTTTTAACAAGTTTTTGCTATATAACCCAAATTGTGCATTGCTGTATCAGTCGGCTGGTTCATTGAATATTTGTTCGGACTTGTTGAATACGATTGAGCGTCGAATGAGATAAACGAGTATATGCATGTTTGTTTAATTCCTGTCGGTGCGTGCTGCTTAAGCATTCCTATATAAACAATGTAATATTTATATTATTTTCGCGCGCAATAGATGAGCAGTACTTACGCCTCCACTACACTATTCGCGAAGTTGAACGTATTTCTCAAAGCAAAACAATGTCGGAAGTAAAAAAGAAGAGGCGGCAATACTGTTCGGAATATATTAAATTCAGATTCATTGAAAATTCCACAAACCCATCGTCGCCTTTGTGTCTTCTATGTCTAAAAACATTTTCGAATGAAGCAATGAAGCCTTCAAGACTGCAAGACTGCAAGATCATTTGAATAAAATACATCCAGATAAGAAAGATAAGAATGTAGCATATTTTCAAGACCGAGCTTCGAGCTTCGTACAATATCTCTTTGTTAATTGCTCAAAAAGGCAAACCACATAACATCGGAGAAGAGTTAATATTGCCAGCAATAAATGAAGTAATAACTACTGTGCTTCATAAACTGGCCGCAAATATTATCCGAAAAATTCCTTTGAGTAATAATTCTGTGCAAAGACGAATTGATGAATTGGCTGAAAACATTGAAGAATCATTGTGCGATCACCTGAGGACAAGTCAATTCTCAATTCAGCTCGATGAGTCCACTTTACCAACTAATGAAGCATTGTTGTTGTCTTACGTGAGGTTTATTAAAGATGAGAAAATATGTGAAGAACTATTATTTGCTAGAAATTTAGAGACCGATACAAAAGGCGAAACCATATTCAATATATTGGAAAAGTATTGCGATGAGAAAGAGATTCCTTTGAAAAATATTATTTCAGTTGCTGCGGATGGCGCTCCGGCTATGACAGGGTGCCATAAAGGCTTCATAGCGTATTTAAAAAATAAAATTCCAGATGTCCTTGGTGTACATTGCGTATTCATAGACAACATTTAGTTGCTAGAAAGTTAAGTGAAAAACTATTTCAATCACTGCAATATATCATTAAAGCAGTCAATAAAATCCGCAACAGGTCTTTGAATTATAGATTATTTCATCAGCTTTGATGAAAAATTGATGAAATATAGCTTTGGCTAATGACGAGGATTTCAGGAGGTTTCATACTGAAGTTCGTTGGCTATTAAGAGGCAATTTTCTGACTCGATTTTACAACCTGTTTGACTCTGTTATAGAGTTCTTGGAAACTAAAGATACAGAATTGCACGACAAGCTCATAACAACAAAGAATGATATAACTTACATGACAGACCTGTATAAATTGTTCAACGACATGAATCTCTAACTGCAAGGCGATAAACTAAATTTAATTAAAACAAAACATGTCGTTGCTGCTTTCGTTGCCAAACTGCTTCTACACAGAATCTGGGCAGACGTGAGTTTTTCAATTTTCCGAATTTATCAAGTCAAGTCAAAATAACTTTATTTTTATAGGATAGGTCTTCACAGACACTTAAAAATAGTCAACAAGTACAGATAACATATTATTTAAAATTAAATACAAACACGAGCGCTTGTGGAAAGTGCCTCCGTGGAACAAAAAAAGACACGAACGCAATCGCCACGAGCGGCCCGATTCCGAGTGTAGGGGCTATCATGTGAAGAATGATGTAACTCATGGCAAGAAACTCATGTGCCAAATACTCTTTTCAAAGCATTTGAAATAAATAACAATATTATTATAACTACTGTCAAATCAGTAGGTTGGTGAATAAAAGGTGTAGCAAACAGAATACTCGACAATCACAATTAAGATCCAACCAAATTAAAATCAGTATCATGCAGTACCGACGAATGGTTTGCTTACTGCCAACATTTAGACAACCTCAACATTGACTTCACCCAACGATACCAGAACATTTTGAACTTGGAAATACCAGACTGGGTATTGGATCCGTTTTCAAATGTCAACACAGCAATGTCACCTCAGCTGGAAGAAAAACTTATAGAATTGACAACAAACGAGGAAATAAAAATCCAGTTCAAAAATGGTTACCAAGAATTTTGGCTGCAAAAACCGATCCCGCAATTGTACCCTGGATTGTGGTCATTTGTTCAACGATTCTTGATAGCATTCCCATCGTCATATTTGTGTGAACGTGGATTTAGTGCTGTGACAACACTGCTTACTAAAAAGAGAAATCGTTTGCTTGTTACCAAACGTGGCGACTTGCGACTGTTCTTGAGTAAATTGGAACCTGATATCAACAAACTTATTAAACAGCATCAGATTCATCCTTCACATTAGTTTTTATATAAGGATCGATTATTTTAGTTTTATTTTTAATAAAAGATACTCTGTTTTAGTACTATAAAGTTGCTTTTCAATAATCATTCTTATTGGGAGGTGGAGCCCGTAAGAGTTAACTTGAGACCTAAGCGCCGTTGTATGTTACCTACTGCGCTCAGGTTTCAAGTTGCAGGTTACAGTAAAAGTTTCGTTATGAATTCTCCGTTAATAGTATACATAATATAGGTCACAATAATTAATTAATTTAATTTGAAGTTAAAGTGGTTTTTAAATAGGTGAAAAAATGGGGGCGCTAAAAAAATATTTATTCGCAAAGTGGCCAGCAGACAAAATAAGTTTGGGAACCAATGGTGTAGATGGTCTCGTGAAAATTATTTTTTGAAAAATTATTACGTAACATGGGGAGAGGCGGGTAAGAGGTTTGCTTACTTTTGCTGACAAGGGGATGTAGGGAGGGGTAAATAATTGTAATAAATCTGCTTACGTAATACTTGAACGTCCCTTGTTGCTAAATAAATCATGTCCGCTAACAAAAAAATATGAGAATCAGTCAATTACAGTTACAGAGGAATTCATTGTGCACATTGTGACACAAGAATTTTATATATTAGATTCACTCTCTATATGTTTCGAAATTTTTAATATTTTTTTTAGTATAGAGCCAACAGTCAGGCGAATACAATATTGTTATGTTAGTGTTGTTACCTAAATTAGATCAGTGTGCCAATAAATTGATTTCATAAATGATGTCATGCTGGACTGGTTTTTTAGGTCAGTTGTTATGTAAGAATTGTTTAAGTGTTGTGACAATATTTTCAACTTTATCACGAAAAGAGAAAAACCAATTCTTTCTTTAATTCAAATTATGTGTCACCAAACTTTAGTTTGTAACTAAGTTTTTTTTTAAAGAACTTCTATTCTTATGTATTTAGCCTTAATGGGCTAGATAGCTTAGCACTTCTGTTTTTATTGAGCAGTAGCGAATTCGTATCTAGATAAATACCAATAATTCCAATAACCTTGGTTATGTAGCTATGTATCATGGGCTGATAAATTTGCGACAGAGTTATGTTCACTATTCCATGGAAAAAAAATAAAATAACATATCTTCACGCCTTCTTCTATCCGAAGGTGTATATAGCGGCTGTTAAGCCTCATCTCGCCGCTATGTTTACGTTCCCAAATGGAATAAATGGCGAACCTATTGCCAAACCAGGCACAAAGTTTTCAGTCATCAATATTTATCACACATATGGTCCGAAAATAATTTCGAAAAGTGTGTGCGACAGGATTCGAACCAACGACTTCTTGATTCAGAAGCCGGGTGCTCGACCACTGGATAACCGAGACTGCTGAACTGAAAAAAAATATTTTGTGCACATTCAGGTGTTAATCGTCTCTGTTTGTAAGTACGGAAAGTTGAAGGCGGAAAGTAAATTCATATTAATTGTTGAATTTCAGGAGCAAATCCTTAACAGTAGAGGCAAGAAACATTCAAAGAAGACAGGTTTTGATCAGGGACTGTCAGACATTCTTGATCAACTACCAAAACCCAGCGTAAAAGATACATTGCCATTTCAAATACCACGATGTGCCTGGTGGTTGGTGACCGCCATCCCGAGAAGTATTGTAGAGATCAGGAGGATAATGAAAGAGAAGGAAGAGGAAGCTAAGAGACAGAAAAAGAGGTGAATATAAAACACATTTACTAGTAACTGTTATTTATGTCTAATGTCTGATCACTTTTGAACGGTATATCTAAGCATCTACTTTTGATTCCACATGTATAAAGTACACATAGAGACTGTAAATGTTTAGGGAGGAAGAGGAGAAGGCGCGGGCGGAGCGCGAAGCGGCGGCGGCGGCCGAGGCGAAGGCCGCGCGCGCCAGCGGAGCCCTGCGCAAGCGCCGCGGGTTCGTGCCGCCCGCGCGCGAGGGCGCCGACTGCCTGCTGGAGCCCGGCCACGAGCCCGACAGCGGCCCCGTCGTGGTGCCCGTGCGACAGGTCTGGTGCCACTGCCTCTATTATAAAGTCTTCAAAAGTATCTTATGAACCACTCTTCCATTTTGTTTGGTATGGGCTGTGTTAATGAAGTACAATGCTATGTTGTAGCCGGCAGCACCGGTGGTCACTGGAGGCCTGTGGACTGATGACGACCTGGCTGAGCTGGTGCGACTTGTGAAGAAGTACCCGGGGGGCTCCGGCGAGCGCTGGGAGCGTATTGCCGAGACGATGTGTCGCAGTGTACCGGAGGTGACACACATGGCGGCCAAACTAAAGGAGAACTGTTATAAAGTGCCTGGACAGGAGCCAGAGCAGCCCCAAGTTGTTGAACCTCCTAAAAAGGTAGCGTTGAATATTTTATTGGTTAACGATCAGATAATATAACCACTATTGATATAAAAATGAATCATAAAAAGTGCTTAAGAGTTTTCAAAGACGTTGAAAATAATTTAAATAAAGAAAATAAACGTATTTTAGGTAAAAACACGCAAAGCGGAGGAAGTATCCGCTGGAAACTGGTCTCAAGCGCAGCAGAAGGCACTGGAGAGTGCCCTCGCCAAGTACCCCAAGGGAGGTGCTGGGGACAGGTGGCAGAAGATCGCCGCACAGGTGCCCGGGAAGACGAAAGTATGTCAGCACAACTGCATCCTTTATAACAATCTAATTTAAAGATTTTTGCCGAATTATCAAGTCGTTTTCTATCGATCCCAAACATCTCTGTGTTACTTGACAATCATTAAATATCTCTGTCTACCCTCTGATCCTGGTGTAACATAGTATGTTAAATGAACTTTTAACGTTGCAGGAAGAATGTATGCAGAGGTGTAAATATTTATCAGAAATGGTGAGAAAACAGAAGCAGAAGGAAGAAGAAGAAGCACAATTAAAGGAGGGTGAGACTGACGTCACAGAACAAGAAACAGAAGAGATGGAATGATATTCATCACAATGAAGTTAAAATGAAACCAGTGATAAATTTTAACATTCGATAATAAAAATACAGGCCTAAATAATGTATTTTTCTATCACTTGAAACTTCAGTATGGTATATGCATTACAGAAAAAATACGGAAATAAAAATATATTGAGAAACAACCTGTAATATGTCAATTTCCTTAAAACGTTATCTAAGGGAAACTAGCCCCTAACTTAAAAATTGCCCCCGCTCGATCCCATAACAATATCATCATCAGCCTTTCGATGTCCACTGTTGGACGTAGGCCTCCCCCATAGAATGCCATAGCTCATGGTCCTGCTCCTTCCTCATCCAGTGGCTGCCAGCAATTTTGACCAGATCGTCGGTCCATTTAGTGGAGGGACGCCCTACTCCAAGTCGCCCAGTTCGCGGTCGCCACTCGAGAACCTTTTTCCCCCAACGGCTATCGGTTCGTCGAGCGATGTGGCCTGCCCATCTCCACTTCAGCGTGCTAACCTTTCGGGCAATGTCGGTCACGCCTGATCTCCTGCGGATTTCCGTATTACGGATTTTGTCCCGCAAATAGATTCCCAACATAGCCCGCTAAAGCACGCTGAGCGACTTTGAGCCTTGTTATGAGGCCAACATTCAAAGACCACGTCTCAGTTCCTTATGTCATCACTGGTAATACACATCGGTCATAGACCTTGGACTTAAGGCACTTAGGGATATTTGCCGAGAAGATTTCCCTTAGTTTCCCGAACACTGCCCAACCGAGTTGGATCCGTCGGTTTACCTCTTTCTCGTAGTTGGCTCTACCTAGTTGATTAACTTGTCCTAGGTAAACATAGTGATCGACAAATTCGAGGATTCGACAGTTACCGATGCTTGAATGACATGGGCATTGGACATAATTTTGGTCTTGTCCACGTTCATTCTGAGACCTATCTGATGGGAAACTTTGCTGAGGTCCTTAAGCATTGTACCAGTGACTCTGCCATGACCGCGATATCATCAGCAAATCGAAAGTGAGTGATGTATTCGCCATTGATGTTGATGCCATACCAGTCTAGGAACTTGAATATGTCTTCCAATGCAGCGGTGAACAGCTTCGTGGAAATTACGTCCCCTTGCCTGACACCTTTCTGCAATGGAATTGGATTCGTACTCCCAGACCCAATTCGGACTGACATAGTGGCGTTTCTATACAAACACTGCAACACTTCGATATACCTATAGTCAATTTGGCATCTCTGGAGAGACTGCAGCACTGCCCAAGTTTCGACGGAATCAAAGGCTTTTTTCATAGTCCACAAACGCCAGGCACAGGGGTCGATTATACTCTACTATATCTACTACTAGCTGACCCGGCGAACTTTGTCCGTATGAAAAGTAATAAATGATTAAAATTCTGATATTAAAAAGTTCAATTTGTGCTATTTATCGGCACGCGTTTTGGCGCGCAACGCAACTACAATGTCCCGCTATGTTAATACTGTAATATCTTCGTAAATTTTCGTTAAAATTACATACTGTAAAGGGCAATATTGATCTATATTAAATGCATTATCTATTTAATACACTTAGCTGGATGAAAATTAATGCTCTAATGTTTCAAATCGCTTCGTAAATAAGCCCTTATTTCTCGTAATAAGTTATAAAATAAAAATGGTCATTGTGTGTTTTTCCTAAGAGATAGACATGCCATCGCGGACTTATATGTAGATCTTTTGAAGGTGTATAACAATGTAGTATATTATTTTGTGTTACCACTTAGGGTTCAGGCAGCGTTTGCGATTAAAGAACTAAATCTTGAAAATTATCACTTTTTTTACTACACTATACATGAATTATAGATCAGAAACCACCCTGTTGACACCCTCTAACTATTAAAAAAAACCGCATCAAAATCCGTTGCGTAGTTTTAAAGATATACGCATATAAGGGGACAGACAGCGGAAAGTGACTTTGTTATAAACTATGTAATGATATTCCATCGTCACCCGGTGCCTTCCCGTTCTTTAGCCTCTTGAGAGCCATTCTGATCTCGTACAGACTGACGTGCGGGATGTCTTCGCTATAGTGGCGAATTACTGGGATCTTGAGCCAAGCCGACAACAGGTGTCTGTGAAGAGTGGTATAACTGTCCATAGACCGTCTGAATCTCTCCCAGTATCTCATCCCTAGACGAAATGATGGCGCCGTCATTCTTTTTCAATTTGGTCAACATAACAATATACCATATGACAACGGTATGAAAAGTAAGTGCCATAAAGTAATCTGGCGGTTGCAATATCGGTAAGCAAATCTAAGTAGTCCATTAAAGATTTTTCCAATGGAGTCTATTAATACAGGCCCATAGACTAATAGACTTCACTGGATCTAGAATTGTTTTATCAGATATATTTATCCGAACCTTTATAGATAGGCATAGTAAATTTGATTATTGTGGTTTCGTCAATGCGGTGGTCGAATTTAGAACTAAATTATTAGCTGCGAATCATTCTTGAACCTGTGTGCAGTGGGTGCAGTTCACATAATGATGTTAATATGCTTTTTTACGGTCTACCTTGAATAGAAGAGCAATGTTGACAAATCATTAATATGGACAATTAACAACAAAGGACCGAGAATTGACCCTTGGGGAACACACATAAGCGATGAGATAGTCACCGATATTTCAGTTACGGTTAACAAAATTCACTTTAGTTTGCTATCAATAAAAAACGCCAAAAAATGTTATCAATCTTTATTGATATTCACAAAACTCTGTGATTATTGTTCATTTTAAAACTAATATGGATATAATGTTAGATTTTAAGTAAGTATTCTATGTTAAGATATTTATCTTATTGGTCGTTCCGTTTCTGCCATCCGATGGTATATTTCTGGGATATTGAATTGTTCCGATTCACCTCCCTTTCTCGAAGGATTCTTAGTTCCGGAGTTACCTGTAATTCCGATTTAAAACATAACAGGGACCATTTTTTATTATAATTACATATGTATCAGTAAAAAAGTGTAACTGTAAAAAGAGTAGGTATTAATTTCTGGACTTGAAACTCTCTAATGGTTTACTTTCTCCTCTGTAAGATTTTCTTATTTATAAATCATAAATCTCTTAATGTAGTTTATTACAAGCGGTACGTGTAGTACTGACCAGGTCGGTGCCAGGCGGGCGGGGCGGGAGGGCCACCCCCGCAGGCTGTGCAGGAGCAGGTGGTGGGGGTGGCCACGCGGTGGTCGCGGCGGGAGCCGTCATCGCACGTGAGCGGCACGAGCAGCGCGCCGTACCGCGTGGCCGAGCAGCACCGACACACAGACTCGTGCACTGACGTCACTGAGCACACACACAAAGTTAGAAACAACTTGCTTATCCAAATGGAGAGATATCTTAGGGCATATGTTTAAAAGACTCTCTTGCATATGCTCCATTTCTTAATTTAAGGATCTACCCTAGAAGTAGAGGTTTTCTAAGACGCACTATAAACCTCTACATGTTTGAAAGAGATCCAGATTTGGGATGTTAGTCGTTACACGTACCTACGTATTCGAGCAATAATTTGGTAGGTACTAAACAACTTGTAATCGACGTATGTATGACAATGTAATTTTAACAGTGGTAGCACAACACAGTTCGCTGCATGCTCTCTCCGATCACCCCATTTCCGACCACTTCCCTATCCCATTTCGAAGGCGGGTAACGCAACTGTAATACTATTTGTTTTGCAGGTGTCCATGGGCAGCTTTAGTTGTTTACTATCAGGTGGCGCGTGTGCTCGTTTGCCCCCGGTAAACCCATCCCATAAAAATAGTTATTACCATACCATACCATATCATACCATAATCATTAGGACCAAATATTCATCAACCACACGAAGTAATACTGCTAAAGACACTCGAAAATAGGTTGGATTGTATTGGACGCTAAGAAACCATCCACGGAGATCACAGTCATAAACACAAAGCAGCTATTATTTTATTTGAAGTTTAAAATACATACCATTGTTAAAGGTACTTCCAGAGTCACAGTTCCCTTCGCAATTGTTCAGTCCCTCTATGGGCTCCTTGTTGACGCACACACCATGCGGACCCAGGTACTTGCGCACTATACCTACAGTCTCGCCGGTTGGAATAGTCTTGGGTACACATTTACCTAAAAATGAAAAATAATAGTGAGTGATCTCGGAAAAAGAGCGTCTAAAGAAGTAATCATCTCAAAAATCTTTAAAATGGGGTATATTTACTCAATGCCTGCGGATGCTCTTGACACAACTGGCAGCAGGTGTCGTTGACGAGGTCGTCGGGGGCGCAGTTCGACACGTCGGGGCAGGACTGCCGCGAGGACATCACCACCAGGTTACCTCCTACTTTGTCACATGAGTATGTGGTGCAGTTGTCTTCAGACTGCCATGTCGTTCCTACAATAATTAAACAGAACGGTAACACAACAGACAATTAAATAAATACGGAGCTATAATTGGGGGAGGATTGTTTTAATTTATATATACCAACTGATATTATAAACCTGAATGTGAAATTGAACATGCAAATTGTTTGATAACTGTTACGCCTTAATTATTTAATGGAGATGGAAACTTAAGGGTGAAGTAAATATTAAATATCAAAATCTTGCAGAGTGCTTTAGACGGGTGGACCTTGAATACGGGTCACACTGCATTACGAATATGTAAAATTAGGTTATGTAAAGAAGTTTATAATTTGGAGTCGGTAATGCTCGAATAGGTACACAAAAGAATGTACAATCAAACTGAAGAGTCTAATTTAGAGTTCTTCAGAAAGCAGTTGTGTTTGAGATGGCACTATACTGACCAGGTGCGACCAGCTCGTCGTCGTGGACACACTGTTCCTCCACGCAGTGGCCGCAACACAATCCCTGAGGCGGCGCGTGGTACTTCCAGCCCCTCTTGCACTCCTTGCTGCATGTCGTCACGCTCTCCTGGTGCGCCAGGTGCCCATTGGCGTCCCGGGCGCAAGTCACATTCTTGCAAGGATCCGGGGATGCCCAAGTTTGTCCCTCCTGTTTATTAGTTACATTGTATCAGCACGGGGACATTTATTTGGAATGTAGGATTCGATTCTCAGCCTTTTTTAAAAATATATTCATAATTAAATGAAAAAAAGGTTGGTATCGAATAATAAATTCAGGGAACATGAAAAGAACCCTTATGATAAATGAAAACAAAATTTGCAAAAATCTACTTGAAATAAAAATAAAATCGGTTTACTGACGATAGTTGAACGTGACAACGTCGTAAGAGGATACTGATGGAATGGTTTCATTTTTCAAAAGAAAATTTTAACGAAATTACTGGCGTACCTATTAGCATCAGAGCGAGGTAACGTCGTATGAGTCATGTTTTTTCGTACGTGCTGTCGGCTCCATCGAAATAAAAGACGTTGTCACGTCAAAAATACAAGACATGATAACTTTCTGGTAGTCGTTAATGTATGATATACAGACCTCATATGTAACGTTTCCGACGCGACACGCGACTGGCTCTTGGTCTGGACAGCACTTGCCTTGTATCTTCTCTTCTTTCAATTTGAACAACTTCTTAGTAGCGTCGGAAACTTCTGGACACGTCTCATTAGAACATTCCACTTGGAGCTAAAAAGAAAAATGATTGATTTAGATAACAGATCCCTACTAATATTATAAATACGAAAGTAACTCTGTCTGTTTAAGATACGTTACGCTTTCCCGCTTAAACCTCTCAACCGATTTTGATGAAATTTGGCAATCTTTAGACCCTGAGAAAGGACATAGGCTACCTTTTATTGCGAAAAGAGGATATAGAGGTTGAAAGTTTGTATGGGAATTGTTAATTTTAAAAGATAAAACCACAAAGCTTTATATTTAAGCACTTGATAAGAAATAATTAAATTTTTGAAATTTAGACCTGTGAGGAGATGAAATAGGGGATGAAAATTTGTTATTATTAATTCTAATTGAGGTGAAACAAAGTTCACTGGGTCAGCTAGTATTGATATAAAACTCTCTTATGCCTAATGTAAAACACTATGTACTGAAGTACTCACAGTTCCGTTCAGATTGACGCAGGTGTAGTTCGCGCAGAAGTCTGATGATGTCCATTTCTCCCCTATCCGTCTCTCTTTTCCATCAACGACGCAAGCGAACGGCTCGCACTTGCCGCAACACTCACCACTCTCTGGTGTTGCTGGGAAGTACTTCCAGCCCTGGAATTATCATAACATGTGAACATTTAAGTTAAAAATAATTTATACCTTACCCTACTTAGTTAAACATACCAACTGTACATTTGCCATGTTTCGAAAGTAGATTAGCCTAAACGGTTTTATATATTTTCGTTACGTTTCATGTGTGATTCAAAACGTAATTGTTCAATTCTATATTTCATAGAAATAAAGGGACAGTAGGGATTAACCTAAAATTTCAAAGTAGTAGGTGAGCGACAAACTCACCGGTTGACAATCCTCAATGCACTCTTTGAGCGTGGTGATCTTCTCTAGTTTATCCCCTGACTCCGTGCGCGTGCACATGTAGCTCTCGCAAGGGTTTTCTTTTGAAGTCCAGTTCTCACCGGCCTGCAGTCGTAACAACAACAATAATAGTATAAAACTAAAAACTTTCGAATCATCCTATTTTCTCTTTCTTTCTCAATTTTTTGTCATAAAACAAGAGTAGAAGAAAGTTTTAGTTTTTATTATAGGTTTAAATGCAATAAATTTAGCAACACCACGTTTTAATACCAAATTAGATCAAATTTGCGAAATTTTGTTTTGACTAAAGACGTTACCGTACAATCATTTAAATTCATGTCCACGTATCACTAATAGAAATATGTAGGACGGTGACCTTGTACACGTCATCGTCATGTATGCAGGCGACGTAGTGGGGCACCGGGCAGCACTGGAAGGGCTGCGGCCGCGGCTCCAGCACGAACTGCGCCGAGCTCTGCACGGCCGCGCACGGCGCGCTGGCGCAGTCGGGGCCCGCCGGCGCGCAGCGGCACTCGCGGCACGGGCCGTCCGGCCACACGGACCCCACCTGCCACCGATGGAC
This sequence comes from Euproctis similis, assembly GCA_905147225.2. Taxonomy (NCBI): domain Eukaryota; kingdom Metazoa; phylum Arthropoda; class Insecta; order Lepidoptera; family Erebidae; genus Euproctis; species Euproctis similis. The sequence goes on along the minus strand of LR990116.1, from coordinate 2,666,090 downwards.
CGGGCCCGACATCACTTACACGTTACTACTGAATACTCCAGGATCAATTTCTGGATCCGAGTGATCGACCACTAAATCGTTCAAATATGCCAAGCCACGACTCGCTGTTATGTTTACGTCCCGAATGGAATAGATGGCGAACCTGTTGCCATACCTGGCACGAGGTTTTGAGTCATCAATATGTATCACACATAACTTTCGAAGTCGATCTTGAACAGTCATTGGTGCGAGCCAAGATTCTAACCCGCGAACTTTGGATTCAGAAGCGGGGTGCTCGACCACTGGACAACCGAAACAAAAGAAAACAGAGAATAAAATAAAGTAATATAAAAGTACCTAGCAGTTTAATTCTTAAAAATTAATTATCTCTGAAGCGTTTCAATAAGGACAATCTTTTGACTAAATGGGGAATATTGATCATATGAATATAGATAAAACGCTGCTCTAAGACGAACATCATAACTTACATCCTTCAGTACTGTTTGCGGGGTGCTCCTGAGCTTCTCGCCACCCTTGGAAGCAGCCTCCCACTCCAGTTTCACTATGCACTTGTCCTTGGGCAACTCTAAAACAATAATTGTGTAATATTATTACATACCGAATAATTCTAAATTACACAATTAAGAGACAATTGAAACACAAATAATGTGAACGATTACAAAAGAGCAAAATAAATTTTGTGCATGTCTGATTACATATTACTTACTACCTTTCCGACTCGCGGTGTTACTCGCGTAGGTACAAACAAAATGGCGAAAACTTGGTACTTTTGAAGTCGGACCAGGGGTTTTTGAGTTTATTAGTTATATACATACAAAAATGCAAATCTGTCCTCTTTATAATATCAGTATAGATTATTATTGTGTTAATCTTTGTTTGAATAAAATATGATTGATGTTTGGAAAATGAAAAAGTTAATGCCATTAGAAAGGCCACGCGGACAAAGCTGCGACAACTAATCATTAATTATTGAATGATTACAAGTTATTCATATTCATAAGAGAATTAATAGGTTTATTGTAAAATATATAGACTCACCACAATGGTATTCTGGACAGCATTTTCCAGTGTTGTTATTGGTCTTCAGCTCGTAGAACTTGTCACATTGTGGCGCTTGAGGGCAAGTCTCTACGCGGCACAAGAACTGAGCTCGGGGGCAGCAGCCGCTGGAGTCCACTACTCGCTCCATGCCAGGTTCCAGAATCTCCACTTCATTCTCACTCGGTAGAGACTCACATTCACTTGCCGGCTTACATTCTGATTGATAAAATGACAGGATTTTTTCTTGAAACGAGTATTGAGTAAGTCAAATAGTAATATATAGTTCGTTGAATAAAGTTGTAGACAAAAGTTTAAAATAAATTAATTATATAAAATAGTAAATATCTGTAGAGATATATTGAAAGGTAACCTACTCAGTTTTGAAGTCGTTTGAACAATTCCTATAATTATGAGTATTGAAGTGTTAGACAAATATACAAGTATTTTCCTGTTCACTCTAATCTTTCAAATAGGAAAATAAGACAAGGAATGGTGATAAAATAAACTCTTGAATGACATTATATCTCCAGGTAATGGCTTCTTTCTGTGATAAATGATATAAGGCAAAGTTCACAAAAATGGACATGAGAAATATCATAATGTTTACCACAAGCGTACTCCTTGCAGCCGTCAGCTGTGGTCTTCTGTTTCAACACCTGTCCAAAACCACACTCCATCTTCTTCGGCTCCGTGCAATTTGCTACAGGTTTCAATACTGAAAGAATTACACACAAATAACTATTGCAACTCGTCTTACCACTAGTCTTCTATATTAGCCGTAGAAAAGAAAAGTAGTTTGACATAGAGACTTCCGTAAAAATTCTGGAATCGAATTCTGATACACATTAAAACGTTATTAGTGATAATTTATTGCGTAAATTACCAACGGTGGCCTTTTAAGGCATTACTTAGCAAAAGTCTTATTAAATATGAAAGAGTTTTCTGTTTCTAATAGACATGTTGGTACTTACCGCAGGAGTATTCGCTGCAGCACTGGTCAGGCCTGGGCGGTTTGGTGACCATGTCCTCGGTGTCGGAGCACACCGGAGCTGAGCACGTCTGCTTGGTGCAAGACACGTGAGCAGTGTTACTATCACCCACCTTACTGCAACTGCACTTGGTACAAGCATCCTCCTGTGTAGTTATTAGATATTGGTAAATTAATACTCTTTTAAACCTGCATCAATATATTAATGCAATATATTCACCCCATGTCTGTTACCTCTTTACGCTTTCACCGGTTATTTGATAAAGTTTTATAGAGAAGAGTCTTAAATTATGGGCTATAATAATATCTTAAGGATGCAAAAAGGATGGGTATTTCTTAGTAACGAATAACTTGAAGAAATATTTTGCCGTAGTGTAACCTGAAGGAGCGGTGCAATGGTATTGATGGATGGATGGATATGGTGGCAAGCAATCTAGGTAGTTCAAAAATCAAGCAACTGATGCGGTCTCTGGAAAATGGATCAATATTTCCATAACATAAAAACTTATAAATAAGAAAAAACAGGACAGTACCTTCCACTCGTCACCAGCGTAATGTTCCTTGTTGGCGTCACAAGGGAAGCACTTCGAAGGTTCTATGCACGTGTTATTTACCCGAACCTACACACATCATAATTTTGTTTTTAATTTTTTAATGTCCTTAAGTCTTTTAATTAAATATCTGGGAGATAATGCTTTAATGTTACCTTTCCTTCTGGACAGAAGCATCCCTCCACAGGTTGCTCGATGCACATCTCTGGGCTCTTTTTCAGCTCATCATAGTTGTCACAAGTTCTTTCGCAGTCCACGCACGGTTGATACACCAACGGGTCCTCGCTGGAAAATTAATAACCATGTAATATGTCTTTTCGCTGTATCAATGTGCGTATGTCACATAAATATTCAAGCATTTGCCTTTACCTCCAGAATTTAGAAAAAGTCATGTCACTCACCATGTGTAAGGGCATAAGTCAGTCCTCCAGTACTGCAGACAGATCCCTTGTCTTCGACATTCAGAAACATACCGCTCGAAAGAGCCGCACGAGTCCGTCGCATTGGCACAAAGGTCCGCTTCGCAGGATTCTATAAACGGTTCGGGGTCCACCAGCGCGTGGCACTACATACCACCAAACACTTATTAAACAGGAAGATCGTGGACATTATTAACTTGCAGATAATCTGATAGCTGATTGATATCTATGTTGTGCCTTCAGGAATCGATAACCTGACATGCTCCTGTTATCCGGGCTCAATCAATGACTTTTCGGAAGTTAAGTGTGATAAATATAGATGACTGACAACATCACGCCCGGTGTATAGTAATAGGTTTCGCCATCTATTTCATTTGGGACGTAAAAATTCTTCGAGGTTTAATAGGTAAAGAAAAAAATTAGACAGTTGTGAATATGAAGAAATGAGGTAACGTACCACAGTCCAATAACGATTCATAGCTTACGTTAGAGTAACTAGACCACCGATCTAACTTCTTACGTAATACACATAAATTGTGGTTTAATTTATTAGAAATTTCAAAATCAGATATGTATATTACTAAAAAGCCCTATCTGTGTTATCTAATAAAATACATACATGTATGTTATTACAATTATTTATTAAACACGTAGTCCAATAAAACCCATATTAATCAGCTACATTATTAATAACACAGATAGGGCTTTTTAGTAATGACGATCTTTATCGCGACTATCTGTCGAGTTAACAAGTAGGCACTGCGCTCGTTCAAAACTCGCTAGCTTTTCAAACGATGGCAAATTACATTTGGTAAAAATTGGTATTCTATTGTACTATCACACTTGTTTTATTACTGTCTCTCAATAATTAAAGAAAAGTGTTACAGTACAATACAAAATAAAACCAACTTTAATTACAGATTATAAAAGTTCCACGTATAAGTCATGCCAGAACTTTGACATAAATAAGCAAACAGTATATTATAATAGTGGTTGGTGGTCCAGCTCCCTGCTTCTTATTCAGAAGTCCTGGGTTCGATTCCAGATTTACATCAATGATATCTCGGATTTTTTCGGAAGTTATGTGTGATAAATAACGATGACGGACAACTTCGTGCCCGGGGTAATGGCAATAGGTTCGCCGCATATTTTATTCGGGGCTTAACGATTCGGCGAGTCGATGCTTTAACAGCCGCCGAAAAAGGCGTAAAGTTACATTTACGTCTATATTAAAGTAATACTTACAGCTCCGAATCTGTCAGCGTTGTGTAAGTTGTAACAGGGATTAGTTTCTGGGGGCGGCAGAACACACTCGGGCTCCGGAGGTGTCTCGTCGCACTGTGCTTGCTCTGACACATCCAGGGTCTTCAATGCCTCTGGCGTGGCTTGCCAACTCTTCCCGTACTTAAAATGTAGACGAAAATGTTTTACTTTTATGGTTGGCATAAGCTTCCTCTAAATAGTCTCGTTAATTAAAGGAAACTCAGAAACTTTCGTGGCAATAATTGGGACTGACCTCATCAAAGTCATCAGTGACGGTGCCGTTGCTGGTGATGAGAGAGTCCATGTATCCGGCACAAACTCCGCAAAGTCCCTCGGTCTGGTTCGCGTATAAATACGACGGTACACGCACATTGAATTCCATCTTAGATTGTTGAACTGTAAGCTGTTCGTAACAAACAATATTAATTTACAATGTCCATTGACTAGGAAAGATATAACAATATTTCTAAACGCAAGTCATATAGCGCCATCTCATAAAAGCCTGCATTGTTACTGAAAGATAGATAGGTTTAAACATAAAAGATATAAAATTTGTTAAAGATTTAACATGAACGCTTTGTTTAAAAATTGCACAATAATTTGGAATTGGCATTAAATAGCAAAAGATTGGATTTTTGGATATGATTATAAAGAATCGTTTGGTCTTATGGTGTTATTCAAAGGGAAGATTGGCAAGAACTACCAGGTTTCTTGCCCGATTCCTCTCATGATAGCCGGAATCGGGAACTGGAATCGGGCCGCTCGTGGTGATTGCGCCCGTGTTTTTTTTTGTTCCACGGAGGCACTTTCCTCAAGCGCTCGTGTTTAGTATTTCATTTTAATTAATATATGTTAAATCTGTACTTGTTGACTAAATTTAAGTGTTTGTGAAGACCTAGGAAAATAAAGCTTCTTTGACTTTAACTTTAACTACTTCAAAAATTAGAAAAATAGTTTTTTTCTCTTAAATGTTTGAAAATTTATGATCAGGCTATTGTTTTAGTATGTTTAGCTGCAATTATAAAAACAATTGTAAGTATAAATAAACTGAGTACAACATACCTCTACATGTATGTCTGGTAGAACAATAGTGATGTCCTGTCCGTTCACTTGGGTGATGCTGATCCAGTCTGTCTTGAAGGGATACTTGAAAATAGCCGTTTCTCCAAGCGTCGTTATCAACTTTTCAAATAAACATAAATCAAATACACTATAATTTAAAACACACTTTAAAACACTATAATTTATTTTGTTTCTTTGTCTACTCATTACATGTTTATTCATGAACATAATTATGTTTGAAATTATAATATTTAATTATATTCTAACAATAGAAAAACGTTCCAGGTATTTAGATATTTAATTTGTTTATCTTAATATCTTGCTTAAAATTTTGAATATATTACTGGATTTGTTATGTGGACAATTGATCAGGTCTCATCCATAGTAGAAATAATATTTTCAATTGGATTTAGTTGGTAAATCTAATTTACAAAATTCTCGTGTCACGGTGTTCTACTACGTAATTCTAGTCCTCCAAAACGGCTTCTCATGATATTTTGTGTTCATATCGGGTAGGTCTGAGAATAGGACAACATCTATTTTTTGTCCCCGCCGTAGCCCGCATTTTTTTGAATTTTCTGATGAATTTTTGTTTTTTATTTTGTTATGAATAAAATACATACAACCCTTGATTTTCACCTCGCTACGATTCTTGTTTTTTTAACTTTTGGCAAGACAACGTTTGCCGGAACAGCTAGTCTTTACCTACATAAATCTTGATAGCAATTGTATTCTTTATAAGTTCTACCTTCTTAGTATCTGGAGCTTTGGTGACGTGAATTACATTCCTCTCGTAGATAAGATGCACGGTCTTGGTGCAGACAACGTCTGCGTTATCATCGCAGGGCCCGTTGGTGGAGAACACCTGGTACTTGTGCTGGCCGGTGGAGTTCCTGTCGCGGGACGCAAGGTACGTGCAGTTGCCCATGAACGGAAGACTGTCACCCTCGAAACTGACGTACTTGGCTGGTGTACCGACACCGTTGCAATTGCCTGTAATGACATTAATACTATTGAAGATATTGAAGTTATAATAGAGGGAAAATTAGGAGCTTACTGTATTAGATGTTAGAATCAAAAAATAAATTTATATCTTTGAATCTACTCAATGAATTTTTTTAATAGATAGAGGGTGTCAATAATTTGGTTTTTATCTAATCATTCATAAATGATTTAGAAAAGAAAAGTGATAAATCCGATATTTACTCATTTATTACTTTTGCTGCGGAACAGAGTTCGCCGGGTCAGCTAGTTATAAACAATTGTCAACTGTCAATAGTGATTTGATCTATTAAGATAAGCAAATAAATAAGGTCGCGGCATTATTTATTTCTAATATGTGTCGCTATACTCACAATCAAGACAGTCGGCTGGAGCGATGCACTGGTCTCCCTTGCGAAGCTTGCCCTCGGGGCAGTAGCAGCCCGGGTAGCAGGCGCCGTCCTCCAGTGGGCAGGCGCCCCCCGCGGCCCCCGCGCCCCCCGCCGCGGCGCACGTGGGCTCGCACCTCTTGCGGTAGCAGTCGTAGTGCACCAGCGGGGCAGGACATTCCGCCGCTGCAATCATAGCCAATGTAAGTACGGCATGCTGATATTCTACCCTAAATTCATAAATCCTTCCAGTCGTTTTGGCTAAACGCCCCAACATTTTGCAAGATTTTCTTGTGCCTTAGTAATTATTGTGCAGTGGTAGGGCCACGCAGTACCCTGTACGAATAGCCACAACCTCTCAGAATATCGACGTAAAGTGGTTCAAGCCGTTTTTCGCTCGATGTAAAAAATATACGAAGGCCTAACCCCCTATCCTTTACACAACTGTAACACTATCTGGGTCGCAGGTGTCCATGGGCAGCGTTAGTTGCTTGCTATCTGGTGACACTCTCGTTCGTTTGCACGGAAAAGCTATCTATATTTTTATTTTTAGATTATAGTTAGTTGGCATAAACTATTAGATATAAATACATAACATAACTTCACGCCAAATCCCTTGTCGAGTAGGCACTTTCCTCCAGAACACGTTCTATTTGGTCATGGAATGTGTGTCTAGGCCGTCCTCGACTCCTACATCCATCCGCTTTTGCATTGTATATCTGCTTAGTCAATCTTGCATCATCCATCCCTTTTACATGTCCGAACCATCGGAACCCTTTTTTACTTTTACACCGACACTCTCTTTCAATCCGACTTTCTTCCTTATATAACCTTGTTTTCCACGCGATCAGCGAGGGTCATTTCGCAGATTTTGCGCAATGCCCTCATTTCGACCGCGTTTATCTTGCTTCCATACCCAGCTCTCGCTTCCATAAGTTAGCGTTGGGATCAGTATAGATCAGTATGACCTATGCTATGTTAGATAGAGTCAATTAGGTTACTGAAATTCAAGTGTGTGAGAGTGTTACTATTAGGCGCGAAAGTTTACGTACGACAATCTAGCTGCATCCTCCAAGAGGAGACATCCAGGTCCTTGGCGGCGGCGAGGCATTCGGCCACCAGCTGCTCCACCAGCAGGCAGCGACACTGTTCCTGTGTGCGTCGAGTGCCGTTCACCAACAACTCGCTGCACTGGCAGATCTTCTCCAGACATATAGATCGCCACTTGTTCAAGTTCAACACTTGAGCGCATTGAGACAATGGTTCTTTCCTGTTGTATTATTTTGAATTTATATTATTTATGTAATTTATACACCTCTTTTGAATCTTTTAGAAACCCAACACACTAAAAGTTAGTTATTATATAAAAATACTCACGTGATAGCATCACATAACGCCCAGGCGCGTTTCTGCTTATCGTCAGACACTACCTTGGTCTCGCAAGCGTTAGGTGGAACACCAGGTTTGGACCATCCCCGACCGAACTCCTCTATACTCGGGGTTAGTCTACCGTCTGGTAGACGTCGGTCGTTGTGGGGGTTGCCATCGTAAGCGCCGCATAGACCATCTACTGAACCCTTATAGTTTTTAAACACCTGGAATAATGGAAAAATAATGTATTATAACTATTTTACTAGTTATTTGTCCTTTCTTAACTATTAATTACTTACCCCAATCTTGATGTCACCCTCAGAAGTATATAGTACGATGAAGTCATATTTTCTAGACTTGATAGAGATTCCATTGCCAAGGCGTGCCACGTCGAAACTGTTCTTTTGGAAGCATATCTTGCTGGTCTGCTCAACGGTATACTCATAGTTATTGTAGTCTATCATCATATTAGGTTTCACCAAGATCATCTGATCGTCTTGAAGTATCAGGAGTTCATTGCGACAGCCGTCTTCGAGGCATTTCTTGCGGACTGATAACACATATGAAAACGGATGAAAACACATAACTGGACATAATTAGCAAATTTTTCTCAATTATTATTTATCAAATCTCTCAAATGAGTTCCGAAATGTAGTAGGTGCGCACCAGGATTTGGACGCTTGGAAAATTCTAGAATGAGAAGCTGGGTGCTCAACCTCCAGATCATTCCAAGATATAGGTGTCACGAATTATTACTTACGAATTATTGTCCAGGAGTCGAACTTGTTCTCCCTGGCAAGTATGTGGTAGCAGGCGTCATATTTGTATTCGGCTCCATCGAATGTGTTGAAGGTGCGGCCCGTCACGTTGCAGTACACTGGTCGCTCCGGCGGTGGCACACACTCGTACCTACGGTATGTTGTGAGATAGTTTACTTCTTAATAACAATCATACTTTTTATGGATCGAAGTTCGTTCATAGCTGTCTACCGACTCCAGATCTAGACTATAGATCTTTAGTTTTTTTTTTTGGATTTGATACTCGTTTAATCGCAAAAAATTAGTCTATTTAGATTCGTTGCAGACTGATTTTTTAAATCGATTTTCATTTTATTTTGTACAAAGTTTTAAAAATAACCTATAGCTATAATATCTAATGCCAATAGTTTCCAATTGTCTTGATTTTGTGTACTTACTGAGGACATATCGTGGTCTTGGAGGCAGTAGTGTCCAGCTTTAGTGTGTACCCTGTGGGACAGGAGATCACGGAGCAAACCGGGGGTGGAGTGACTCTGTCGCCAGGCTTGTAGGGAGGCAAAATAGGAACACATTTGAACTGCTTGCATTGCTGTTCTGAAGTGGTCACGTTCGTCTTCAATTCAGGTTTGTCTAGAGTGAACGCTTGATTCTGACGGGATGGTGGAGGCAACGCTGCGAAATAATTTATCTTTTTTAGAAATCTGCTTATTTCTATAACTTTTTAAAGTTAGGGTTGATGATAGATTATATTAAATTTGTGTTTCTGTAAGTTAGAACTTCCGTAAAATCTTTATCACTTATTATTTGTACACCATCTTTATATATTAACACAACATAACATAACTTCACGCCTTATCTACCCGAAGGTGTAGGCAGTGACGGTGAAGCCTCGTCTCACCGTTATGTTTATATCCCAAATTTAATAGGTGACGAACTTATTGCCAAACCGGGCACAAGATTTCAGTCATCGATATTTGTCACACATAACTTCCGAAAATAATTTCGAAAAGTCATTGGTGTGAGCCAGGATTCGAACCCGCGACTTCTCGATTCAGAAGCGGGGTGCTCATCAACTGGACCACCGGGACCTTATATTATATTATTTTTAGCCGGAATAGCAAAGTTATATCTCATACTTACCATAGTTTGAATATCCTCCTTTTGAATAAGATGTCTTCGAGTAACCTCCCTTAGAATATCTACCTTTGGAATAACCTCCTTTGGAGTAACCACCTTTTGAATAACCTCCTTTTGAAAATCCACCCTTGGAATATCCTGTGTGGTACCTTTCGTAAGAGTTGCGTGGTCTGGGTGGTGGTAGGTCATAACCTGAGGGTCCGTATATTGGGCGAGACTTTGTTGGTCCTGTGTTCGTGTATACGACAGCATATCCTGGCTGACATACTGCCTTCGGGCAGACAATAGCTGTTGAACACATTACATTATTGAGAAAAAGTTTTGCAAAATTTAGATGTTGAGTTGGATTTGCATGTATGTTCTCTGTAATAACAGGTCAAGAACTTTTATCTTGCCAAATATGATCATCTTAACCCGTGAACTTAGTTGCAGTTACCAATATGGCGAAATTAATAAGTTTTTATTATGCTAGAAATATCTGACATGCAGTTACAATTGTCGTCACTACTGATGGTTATAAAATTAGGAATTTACTCAAAGCAGTGTTGCTCAGAGGTAAAGCTCAAAACTCACGTTTAGAGGTAACTTCCGAAGCTACAGTTGGTTGTAGAGTAGTGACTATAGGGGCTTCAGTGACTGTGGTCATCGGGACGGTCACTGTCGTTGAAGTTGTGGTGCATTCCTTTTCATCATCAGGGCAATCTTGAAGACCGTCACACCACTTCTCAAATGGTAAGCAGACCTTAGTAGAGGGACATATTTTTGTGCCTGATGGGCATGGCTCGCAGGTGCACTGGCATGTTGGTAACAGTTTTGGCACCAGATCCTGGAGAAATATAAAAAAAAATAGTTTGTGTGAAGGTGACCGACTGTATATAGGAGATTATTTGTGATATATCTGGTCATGTCTGTTGTTTATGCGAATTTAGCCGCATAAGATAACGGATCTGGATCTTGAAACTCACAGCAGAGCATTTGCATCCCTTAGCGGGTTGACAGTCCGTGATTCCACCTAACTTGCACAGGCACTCATCACAGTTGGCACCCCTAAATGTTGATCCGACAGCATACCTGAAGAGTTCAGAATTCCGTTGTAACTAGGATTTATCCATGGTATATGGCTGAACCGATTTCGATATTTTAATAAAAAATCAAAGTCGCGATGTCATTTTTGAAATTTGTGATGTTTTTATATTTAAGAGTCTATATACTCTTGTGTGTGTGTTTTTATTCTATGGAATTTAAGTATCTAATTATTATAAGTTTCATATTATTATATGATTAAATAAGTGTAGGATATGGCTAAAGAAAATTTAATGTTGAATACTCACGATAAGAATGATTCTATGCAAGGACACTGGTCCCTGGTGACGCAGTTCTCGCCATCATAGTACTTGGCAGGAGATCTACATTCACAGAGAATACCAGTATCCTGAACCCCGGGACAATATTCGCAGTTCATTATTTCTGGTTCCCGGTATGTCCCAGTAGGTTCCATTTTTGGCACCGTTTTTGGCTCTTCGGCTGTTTAAACAATGTCTTATAATTAAAATATTTAAAAAATACGGTAAATTAAGGCAAATAACTAAAAAGAATAATAAAAGCCTGACAAAACAGATATACTTGGCAAAAGCAGAAAGTACATGAGGATGAGCCGAAATTTGCAAGCGTATGTATTTGCATTCTTCCTAGATATCATTGACGCGTATTAAAATTCGAATCAGAGAAGACCATAAAAAAATTTTTTTTCACGCTCATGTTGGAATAAGGATTATTAGAATATATTTTGTCTCATAAAACGGGCGGGGAGCTCCTTATTATATAATGCTCTTTACTCATATTGGCGAATGATTGACCGTTAAGATACTTTGAACTTTCTTTTTATTTTATAGGGTAGGGGGCAAACGGGTAGGCGGGTTAATCGATAGCAAGCAACAAACACCGCCCAGGGACACCTGAACACAAACAGTATTACAGTTGCCTTGTTGGCCCTTACAATGGGATAGGAAGAATCAGAAGCGGGGTGCTCGACCACTGGACCACCGAGACCTTATATTATAAAAATTCATACCAACTCATACCGATTATAAAAATGAATACTCACGATAAGGTTCGAAGCAGCCGATAGGCTCAATTCTCATCTCAATATTGTCTTTCCATGTGATTGGTAGAACTTTGAAATACTGCGCGTGTATCGGCGGACGGAACTCATTAAAGACTGTCGTATCTTCATCATAATTCCCCACGAGGATCTTGTCTGCACCACTGCTGTCCACCACGGGGTTGAAGACCGACAGGTCCGAGGTGTAAAGGACTTTGTAGGTGGTAACCCACCCCTTTGGCCCTCCTTTGGTCTTTACACCCGTAATATTTCTCGGCGAGGTGAAATTAAACTGAGACGAGAAAATAATATAACACTTAATTTCATTCAAAGTCATTTCAATAATTAACATTACATTTGAAACACATTATATTGATGTCTGTAAACTAAAAAAATAGCTAATTCGTTCTATAATTTACCATGATCCATTCTCCAGGTGTACTGTACAGAGGCCTCCATCCTCTTTCTTCATCTAGGTCGAAGTATGTTCTAGCATCGTTGTTGGAGCTAACTTCTATCATCTCGATTGGCAAGTGAGCTCCCAGGCCTAAGGGTTCTTCGCATTGCAATGGTTCCAACTGAAAGAAGACTCATCAGTAACAGTAACCATTGTGAATTCAGTCATTGTTTCGTTATTTTCAAATTTTTTAGTCATATTATCATCTGATTGTAATTGTTTTCTCTTACAATTGCAATTATTTATTAGGACCAACATGGGAGCAGTCAGACAATGGTTTAATAGACATGTCAAGCTTCAGGAGGTCAATACTGATGCCGAGTTTATATGCAATAAATACATTTTATACAGCACCATTTAGTTCCGTTGTATCCTGCGCTTTGTAAATACTATTTACTGTTATTATTTATTGTTAGTTACTGCACCGAAATCTGGAGATGACAATACTCACTGTAGTAGCAATATTGGTGGTAGTCTCCGAGGGTTCTTGGCAACCAATGATCTCAAACCTGACAGCGATCTCCTCGTACCACGTAAGAGGCCTAATGCGAACAATCTTGGCATCAATGGGAGGTACTATCATCTGCTTCAAGGGAGTTTCATGGTCTACCGGGCCGCGGAACACCTGCGTCAAATTAAAAATTGATTATATAGTAGTAGTTTGGGACTGGTACGTCCAGATATTTTTTTTTGTAAAAGGATTTGAGAATGATTTAAGATTTAAGTACACAATTAATTATAATATGTATACTGTTGCTGTTGGAACCTAGTCTATAATCAAATGTAGCTATTGGGTTGCTTTGGTTACTTGGGGTTACTTAGTTAAAGGATTCTCTTACCTTAGGTTTACCATCAGGTCCGTTTACAGTAGAGAAAGCGACTCCGTCATCGCCGTACAACACTTCATAGCTAGTGACGTACTGGTCGAATAGCGGACTTCCTTGCATTATCACACCGTAGATTGGCTCACGACGGGGAAACTCGACTTGGATGTAAGGTTTCTGATCAGATTCCTTCGGATTCCAGCTACCGGCTGTACATAAATTGGTATTTTTACTTCAATAGACCAAAACAAATCCAGGAATCTGTCAAATTAGCATAAAAGTCTTACAATTATTAGAGAAAAAAATATGTGAGGCTTAAGTGGATCAAATACAGAGTAAAATAAAAAAATAACCTGAATTGTCGAGTGGGCGTCCATTTAATTTGGCCAAGTGTGGTGCGTACAGGTCACTGGCGGAGGAGCTGGCGCTGAATGCTGAATCCGGCAGCGGCTGGTCTCCCCACATCATGTCGATGTAACTGTGATGTATTTTTTTTAATTAGTCGTCTCGATATCCACTTCTATCTATATTGTTAGGCATATTTTTTTATTTAAGATAAATCGCATTACAGCTTATCTGCTATTTTGCCGTGTATGTATGCCAAAGAAATAAACAGAACTCTCCTGCCTACCACAGACGGTTAAAAATATTAAGCATTAAGTAAATACTCGTAATTCCTTACCTTTCTGGATTACATTCAGGCGGCGGACTCACTGTACTAATTATGATTAACGTAGTCAACACAGATGATGTAGATGTAACTGGCGTAGTCGGAGTAGTTGGTGTAGTCGGAGTAGTTGGTGTAGTCGGAGTAGTCGGCGTAGTTGGCGTAGTGGGCGTAGTCACAGTAGTCGGCGTGGTCACAGTTGTCGGCGTAGTGATAGTTGAAGGTATAGTCACAGTAGTCGGCACTTCCGTAGTTGCAGTCTTATTAGTGCAACCAATGATCTCAAAACGCACTGCAATCTCCTCGTGCCAGGTCAGAGGTCGGATGCGTATAATTTTAGCTTTAATCGGAGGCTCTATCATTTGCTTCTGTGGTGTCATGTTGTCCGGTGGTCCTGTGAATATCTGCAAAAATCAAATAGAAGATAAAATTAAGAGACGTTATAAATATCAGTATATGACATACCCGTTGAAAATTATAAATACTCAACTACTGTAATTTTAGTATATTTCCTGCTGTGGAAATTTTGGGAAACTAAAAGAATCATTTAACGGTACCTCGGAAGACGAATTATATCCAGCCCTGCTAAAAGTCAAGAAGAAGAAAGAAAGCTACATACAAACATACACATGCACAGTTTAAGATTTAAACATAACATAATTTCACGCCTTTTGTTACCCGAAGGTGTAGGCACCGGCTGTTAAGCCTCGTTTCGCCGTTATTTTTATGTCCCAAATGGAATAGGTGGCGAACGTATTGCCATACCGGGCACAAAGTTTTTTAGTCATCGATATTTGTCACACATAACTTCCGAAAACAATTTCGCAAAGTCATTGGTGTGAACCAGTGTCTGGAATCGAACCCGGACCTCTCGATCAGAAGCCGTGTGCTCGACCACTGGGCCACCGAGACTTTTGTTTAAGATTTAATTACTTCAATTGAATACTTAACACACAACATGATTTCACGCCATTTTTCTACCCGAAAGTGTAGGTAGTGGCTGTTAAGCCTCGACTCGCCGTTATGTTTACGTCCCAAATGGAATGGGTGGCGAACATATTGCCATACCGGGCACAAAGTTGTCAGTCTTCGATAACTGGGTTCAAAACGTAGTATAAGCCGATCAGTTTTCGGAAATCAGAACATCAATTATGTCACTTATAATTAAACGAAACTAGAAACAGTGTCTATAATCTCGTCATATTTCTATGGGGTACAGATATCTGCTGATAAATAAAGACCATAAAAATGAATACCTTCGGTTCCCCATCAGCTTCCTTCACCGGTAATAATTTATCTTTATCATCTCCATATAGGATTTCGTAACTGGTCACATATTGGCTAAAGAGTGGGCTGCCTTGAATCACTACACCAAATACTGGCTCAGGTTCCTGGAACTCGACTTGGATATACTGCTTTTGATCCTGTGTAGCCGGGTTCCAACTTCCAGCTGTGGATTTTACCAAAACACATAAAATAATATGACTCTAATGCAGCTGGGTAAGAAAGTGTGAATGAAATGTATAACAAATAAATTACATCATCATCTAATGTATTGAGAAAGAAAGCACTGCCTAAATTAAATAATTATAATTAAAATAAATATAATTCAATCAAGCAATATACCTGTAATATCCTGAGATTGTCCATCAAGCTTGGCGTACTTCGGTTCATAGAGTTTACTTGCGACAGAACTGGCGCTGAAAGCTGAGTCAGGTAAAGGCTGGTCACCCCACAGCAAGTTCACGTAACTGTTGATGAGACCAATCAAATTAGTATAACCTTTAAAAGGTACTTGAAACTTGATGTAAAGCATCGAGTTTCTAGGAAATATTATCGGAAAATCCTAGTGATAAATCTTACACTATTCTTCTTCTAAGTCTCTTATTGGGTAGTAGTTAATTCATGGAACAAATACTCTATTCATCTTCTAGGTCTCATGAAGAATGGAAGTCTCTACTTAGATATTGATCAATAGACAGTCATTCGTCTCATATTATTACACGCAACACTCACTTGTCAGGAGAGCATTCAGGAACAGGTACCATAATTGTAGTCACCACTGTGGTGGGAGCCGGGGTGGTTAATTTCGTTGTAACTTCTGGCATTATGTAGGGTTGGTGTGTGGTGCCGTAGCCTGGGGTCCTCACCATCACGCAGTCACTCGAGTCGCAGTGGAGCTTATTGTTTATGCACTGACATTTAATACAACCGTCCTCGAACACGCCCCCTGGCTACAAAGACCAAGAACATAAAACTATAAATTCGCTGATCGCTGAAAGGTATGAATCAAGGTATGTGTTAAAATTAGAATCAGAGTTTGATTTTCTTTGAGGTAGAAGATATTTTCCATATTCACTAACCTTAATAATTTTCCCATCAGAATAGCAAGTGCAGTCTTTGACAGGAACACAAGTTTTCTCATCGCGCCAGTACCAACCGTCTGGACAAGTTGAGTTCACGCATCCCTCCACACATACCTGAGCAAAAATATATTTATATGATTAAATCTAGATGCACTCCTATTCTTGGTGTTATAATATGTTTCGTAAGTTCAAAAAAATTGCAGGGAAAATAAGTATTTTCCCTGCAACTTTTTGTTACCAACACAAAATACAAGATTAATAAAATACTAGATTTTATCACAAGAGAAAAAATTATAGACGGATACTTTGCCTAAACTGTATATTGCTATTCATTTTAGTTTAATCTAAAATTTATCCTTAAAACCTTGCAACTTTTGCCCTTCTAATACCAGCATTATTTTAGTGTCAAAGAAAAGTGAAGAGTTTTACCTCTCCAAAGCATCTGTCTTGGTCCAAGAGCGATTTTTTAAAGGAATCACAGGTTTTATCACAAGGGTACGCGCATTCTGAGAACTGTGTTCCCAGCGGACAAGTAAACGCTGTAGAACCTGGGTGTTGTGTAGTCGTAGAGGCTGGAAACAAATAAAAAAGAAAACATCAAACAATCTTCCATTCGTCTTCGCCGAAATAAAAAATTACATTATAAAAACTTTTGCTGTATTAGAAGCCAGATATTTATTTTATTTTGTTATTAATAATACTTGTTATGATATTACCTAAACTATATTTTAAAATATAAGTCTGTGAAAAACCTACACCTATTAGCGTAGCTTAGCAATAGCTTCGCGATTCATAAGATCTGTACAACCAGTAGCCAGAGAGCGGAGTCATAGTAATAGGATCAAAACTCCGTTCTCCAAGCAGCTACTATTTCTCTGTATAATTTAAACTGCCAATAACAAATTTACAAATGACTTCAGTATAAATATGCGTGAAGATAGGAAGCAGGATTCGACATACCTGGTTTCGTAATCCTCGCAGTGGTTATCGTGGTCTTTTCAGTGGCTGAAATATAAATAATACATACAAAACAATATAAATTGAGTCATAAAAGAAACTATATGTCGCCCACAGCTCGGCAGTATGACGGTAAATATATGTATATATATATATAATATAAGAAAAGAGTTATTTTTGCGATATCTTTATCATTCACCGTTCTTTCGTGATATTTTTCTTTCTTTCTTTTCCTGTTTGAAATCGATGAAGTCCCAGACTACTGAATCGATTCGAAGTTTCGACTCCTAATCTGTTCATTGAGAATACTTACAGTGTGTAGTGGTGGCACACTGAGGTCTCACCAGCGCCACCTGTGAAGGCCAGTCACAAACCATGGTGCGCGGGTTGTACATAGTTCCTGGCGAGCAATCCTTCAAGACAGAGCCTCCATCTGGAGAACACTCGTAGAACTTCGTACAGTCCGTGGGATGAGGCTCATTCGGATGGACAGAGTTCTCGCATATTTTTGGTTCTGGATGATCACAAATTTGATAAATTAATTTTCTGCACTATTCAAACTTTAGAAGTAAGTAATTGGTGATTTGCTTATCGGAAGTGGGACATATAGGTTATGTATGTATGTTCAAACTTTTGTAATACTTCCATGTCACACTACCAAAAAAGGATCAAACTTCAATATATTTAGAAACGATTTTCGATTTTATAGTATACCACTGTCAAAAATATCCGAAATTATATAATATATTTGGGGGGTTTTAGTTTAAGGGTTCTAATTTTCGTTCGCTCTCTGTTTTCAGGAAAGGGCATTATTTCAATATGAATTATTTTTATATTGGTAAATCTAAAAGGTGTAAATTTCTCATATAGTTCATTGACGTACCACTTACTATTAATAATTAGACACAAAACTTACAGGCGTGTCACAAATGACTGCTTTTTTATAGGCTTAGGCAATAGGCTCGACACTTTTCATATTTAGCTCAAAATTAACCAAACAAGTACCTTCACATTCACAGTAAACTCTGATCTCAAAGTCAACGCATTGTTTTCCAATTTCTTTGCAGACCAGACCCCTCTCCAAGCTGCACTCTACATCGAGTCCTGTCTCCTTGGGTGTCTTGTGATCACCGACAGTTCGGCATTCTATCTTCTTCATCATACTTTCTTTGCACATCGGTGCACCAATTGTCTGTAATAAAGGTAAAATTATCACAACGCTAACCATAAAAGTAATTATCAAGCTTCTTACAAACAAACATTAGCCAAACACCATATTAAGTTAATATTATAAATCAAAATGTTTCAATATTTATTACTCAATTGCACTAGGATAACTGAACCAGTTTGGGCAAAATTTGGCACAAATATATAGCATAGACGCGCGTGCATGAAAAGAGTTATGAAAGTCAACTAAGCGAGTGAGGTGTGTAAGAATCGAGCCTTATGGCGCTCTGTTCTCTCTGCCTACGCCGCAAGGGATTTGGCGTGACTGTTAAGTATATGTATGTATGTTTAATATAAAAATCTACACATGCCCTAAGAAAGTTCAGGTTGGATGTACCTTTGGCGAAAAGCAGTTAATTTTATAAACGGCATGACTGGCCTGGTGATAAATGGACTGCTGACGCGTGCAGCACCTGAATCTCACACATAGAGTTGTCTTATGACAACGAGTACCACGCCACGCTTAAACCTATATATTGAGATGTAATGACATACCATTTCGTTTTGCTTGGGCAATGGTTCGTTGTCTATGGACTCTCCGTGGTTCCCAATCTCTGGTGGTCCTCTGTTGATCCACTCGGTCCAGCCAGTGAGACACACTAATGGTGAGTCTTTGTGAGGTTTCATTGTTGAAAATGTCTCCCAAGTGGACTGACAAAATAATATTTCACAATTACTCTTTCAAATCGTACCAGCAACGTAGCATATGAAAGGTTTTTAGATGTCACAAATTAAAAGGTAAAAACTGATTATCCTAAGCAATATTTTTTCTCTCCTTTTTAATCCTGTATGTTCCTTGGCTGATATATGAAATAATACTCACGGCCACAGTGGAACAAGGTTGTCCAGTACACACTTTGTGTTTTTTGGAACACCTACAAGTGTGGCACTCGTCTTCTTCAATGATATCACCTTCTTCCACCTCCCGGCCGTCTTCTAGAATCATGCACACCGGCTTGCACTTAGCACGAGGTACACATTCTGTGTGGGTGCTGTTCTTGTACACCTGCCCTTCTGGACAAGACTTCTTTGGTTTGCATCCTAAGGAAAGTACAGACTTATTATCGTACTTACTCATTGTTTCCGAAATATCAATTTTACAATATTAAATATCCAAGTTATGTCTGACCTTCAACGCAGGTGTCCTGATCACAGGTGATCTTCATTTCAGTGTAGTACAAGGTGTTGTCGCAAGTCTCCATCGGACACGCCGGGAGACACGCGTCGTAGTTCGAACATTCCTCATCACACTGCATGGCTGTAACAACACCATGACAATTCTTGACACAGTCCATACAAATGTGTTAATGTCAGTGTGTAGGAAGTAAACAATGTATTAGCCAAACTTTAATGTTCAAAATAGACAGAACCACAATTATCTTTTGCAGAACATGTAACTGATTTAATTAATGCACACCCTCAAACACCCCAATTAGAATATAACAATTAACGCAATGCGTACCTACACTTAATATTATTTATATGTGCGTTATCATAGTTTATTTGTGAAATTAGTTATTCACATTTCGTTTCGTACAATTTTTATATTTCATCATAAAAAGTGTTAATTCCCTGACTTACAGTCCATTTTTGTTTCTGTGAACTGGCAACGGGAGGATGACTGTAATTTAGTTCTAATTGAGTTTGAGAAAAAAATTAGCTACATATAATACAATCAAAATCGATCCAGATTCAGAACAAATTAGCTTCAGGGCGTGTCTTAATTATGTTACATGTTGTATAAAACCAACAAAAGAACATAGGTCATTCATAGTAGGTTTATAGTTTTGATTTATATAGTCAATCGCTTTTACTATTGCGCTATATAACTAACTAGCTGACCCGGCGAACTCTGTTTCGCATCAAAAGTAATAACTGCTGCCCCGCTATGTTAATACTGCAATATCTTCGACAAATTTGAAGTCGATAGCAGCTATAGGTTAAAAATGGGAATTTTCCATTGTTAACACCCCCGCAACCCCCCTTGTGGGTGGAATTTCGTAAAATCCGTTCTTAGCTGACCTCTACTCGGCGAAAGGAATAATCCTACCAAATTTCAAGTCGCTACGCCTTATGGTTCCAGAGATATCGTGATGAGTCAATATATAGGTGGAAATCTCTTATATATATATAGATAAATTTAGTGGAACTTATAAAATAGTTTTCACTACCTTGACTTTATTGGTTTTTTTAAGCGATGCAGTTCGCTGCATGAATCGGCCGGCTTGACAGGTAGAATACCTCGACCTCTCAGAAGATCGACTTAAAGTGGCTCATGCCGCGTTTCGTTCGGCGAGCTAGATATCCGGAGATTATAAAATGATGGCTCACGGCAAGTCTCCTGCGTCCTCCACTTGAAGGTGACCCCCCTGTGGGCGCAAGCGTGCGCGTAGGCCGCCAGCGCGCTGCAGGCGCAGGCGCAGTCGCCGCCCGAGTCGCAGGCGCACGCGTCGCGCGCGCACCGCGCGAGGTAGGCGGCGGGCGGCACCTCGCCGTGGCACAGGCTGAACGGGAACCGCTTCATGGCCGAGCACGTGTTCATGGCCCAGTCCTTGCGCTCCGGACGTTGTTGGCAGTGGTCCTATTACAGAAAACCCCTCTTGCAAAATATATTTGGTAAAATTAACACCTTTAATGCCCGAAACTTATCAGTGTCAGAGCCGCGCAGTTATCAGCATGGATGGGCCGGCTCGACCGGTGAAATACCACGACCTCTCCGAATTTCGATGTGGCTGATTCTGTGTTCCGATCGGTGAAAAAAGTTCGGACCGCTTCTCTATCCCATTTTAAAGGCCGGCACCGCAACTGTAACACTATCGGCGTTTTATTTAGAATAATTAAGTAATTTACCTCTATATTGGTTGGTTTCGGACACGTAGCTTTAAGTTTCCACGAATCGGCGAATATCAGAGCTGAAGATTCAGCCATGCCGCCTCCCGACGGGGTCTGGAAGTCATCTCGCATATCACCGTTGTAGTTACCGCAAAGACCCTTCACCTGTATCACATATAATATGGATTATTTAATACATACACAAATCGATTAATTCAATCGAGTCAAAAAAAGTCAAATGGCATAGCTGGCAAAGCCTATTGCCACACCTGGCACATAATTTAGCCAGTCATCAGTATTCATCACACAAATTCCTAATAAATTTTCCAAAATAGGGTGTTCTTTCTTTCAAATCAAGAATTATTAATTCCAAAATATCTCTGATAGAGAAGACATTACTCACCCTTCCTATCCAGATGGAATCAACTTTGACGTATACCCTCATGCCGCGGTCCCATTGCAGACTCATACCCAAAGATGGCACATCCAAGAATACGTAAGATCCTGCTATACGCATCTTGATCCTGTTTACAGAATTATTATTATATATTGGTTACAGGTAAAAGCTGATTATATCATATTTTAAAGTGCGATTTTTTTTGTAGATAAACAAATCAATAATCAAATAATTGTCGAAGGTAACTCGCAAAAAATTTTTCATTTTTGCCCGGTTTCGAACCTGACGCCTTCTAAACTTACCTCTCATACTAAACGACCAGATCTGTAGAGGAGACGAGATAACTGTTCCTTGTATGTGCTTCAAATTGTGTTCATGGCCAAAGGTCCCAAAACTCTATGATATGTAACATCTACTTTTCCAAATTTGGCAACTAAATATCCGTTATAACAAGATTTAAGCTAACTAGTTAATGGATATTGTTAGAAGTATACCTTTTTCTTACATACATTTAAAATATATGCTTAACAGAAATATACTCGGGTGAGGTTCGAACCCTCTGACGTCTACTCCACATTCGGTTGTCCTAGCAATGCGTAATGTATTGAATTGAAACCCACACATATATTTATAATTAATAAGTAATAAGATAAAATTAACGTATCGTACCTCTGTAACTTGGATATATCGGGTAGTGGAGCATCTTTGTTCAGAGACACAATCTCTTCATTCGCCCCACTGCCGATCTTAAGCGTCACAGATTTGGAACAAGTCGCTCCGGTGGTACCACAAGGCACATTCTATATGACAATTAAAACAATATTTAAAAAATCCAAAAAGAAATAGTTTCTACATAACTTCACGCCTTTTGTTACCCGAAGGTGTAGGCAGCGGCTGTTAAGCCTCATCTCGCCGTTATGTTTACGTCCCAAATGGAATAGGTGGCAAACCTATTGCCATACCGGGCACAAAGATTTTCAGTCATCGATATTTATCACACATAACTTCCGAAAACAATTTCGAAAAGTCATTGGAATCGAACCCGAACCTCTGGATCAGAAGCTGTGTGCTCGACCACTGCGCCACCGAGACTTAATACTTTCTAAGCGAATTTTAATCAAAATCCTACAGATATACTATAGAGGTAAACCAGAAAAAGTAGTAAAATATATATAATAGTAGTAAATTCTCACTTGTATCTCAACATCGAAGCCATCTCTAGTGTCCATGATGCCTTTGGCGAGGAGGTAAGTGCAAACTCCCTGGAAGTCATAGTCGGTGCCGTCGAAAGTCACCACATGCGAGTCACCCCATACTGAACATAGGCCGGCGCATTTCCGAGCAGTACAAGACCAGTTGCCGCTCTTGCATTCACTATTAACGAACACATAAATAGCAGTATGAAATTTGTTGTCGAGTCAGCTAGGGACGAGGAAATTATATTATTCAAGAAATATTAAATTTATCAAAACCTATATCAAACAAAAATAATATAAAATAACTTATCTTCACACATTTATATATATAATTGTTTGAATTGAATGTGGTAGCTTAAAAGTGGTAGAGCCATGCAGTTCGCTGCATGAATGGGCTGGCTCGACCGGTTAAATAGCACTACCTCTCAGAATATCGACGTAAAGTGACTCATGCCGCGTTACGTTCAGTGAAAGAGGTACCTGGCGGCCCAGCCCTCTTCCCCATCCCTTCCTATCCCTTAAAGGTCGACAACGCAACGGTAACACTATATGTGTGTGCTGTGTGCTGGTGTCAATGGGCGGCGCAGGTTGCTTACCACCAGTTGACACGCTTGCACGTTTATCCTCCTATTCCATAAAAAAGAATGTGTATGAAATTTGTTTTGTTTTTATTTATCTGAAACAGTCAGAGTGGGTGAGTAGTAAAGCACGCATATCGTATTGCTCTGCCAGCGATATCTCTTGACATTCATTACAAATAGTGAAAGGCACGTTTTGTACGCATTACGCGTACAATATTACGAGGTGTTTGTAAGTTAAAGGATTATTTACCTCTAAAATACATGGGGGCGTAGCTCAGATGGTAGAGCGCTCGCTTAGCATGCGAGAGGTACCGGGATCGATACCCGGCGCCTCCAAGTTAATTTTTATTTTTCTATGAGGGTAGTTTTATATAAAAGATAGTGTAATTTGCATGACAAAATGTACTAATTGAACTCTGGTAGACATGGGGGCGTAGCTCAGATGGTAGAGCGCTCGCTTAGCATGCGAGAGGTACCGGGATCGATACCCGGCGCCTCCAACTTTACTTTTATTTTGGCATTGGAGTAGTTTGCTTTGAAAATATGTGTAATTTTAAGTATATAGTTAATCAAATTCCAGTTCCTAGACTTGATATTCCGAGTGTAGTTCACATGATAGAGCGCTCGCCTAGCGTGTTAAATTACATTCTTGGAGTAAGATCGACACCCGGCTACTCCACTTAATTTTATATTGTGTAAAAACAAATTCGTCATTGACTATTGAAATCATATCCTTGTTCCGATTCAGATTTGCAGATGATGAGACATACCATTTATTGCATTCCTCTTGCATGACTTCGCCGTCAGCGTAGCTTCTACCACCGTGATGGCAGGGACACTGCGCCGGTTGGACGCACTTCTTGGATGTGGTGTCCAGGACATAGCCTTTCTTGCATTGGCAGCCAGGCCGACACTCCCCTTGCACGGATGTCGGAGGGAGATGCATGTTCTGTTCATTG
The DNA here is from genome assembly GCA_905147225.2 of Euproctis similis. Classification (NCBI taxonomy): domain Eukaryota; kingdom Metazoa; phylum Arthropoda; class Insecta; order Lepidoptera; family Erebidae; genus Euproctis; species Euproctis similis. Next base: position 2,641,566 of record LR990116.1, on the reverse strand, counting down.
AACAAAGAGTATTGACAATCACATCTTAATTTCCCACAGACTCTGTCCGCATGAAATTCATCCATAGTATGACTCACCTACTTTGTGGTTTATATTCCTTAAGAATTAAATTATGCCTCTGTGGTCCAGTGGTCGCCTTCCCCGTTTCTGATTCAGAAGTCGTGGGATCGATACTGCTGGCTCACAACAATGATTTCTGAATGGAATTCTTTTGAGAACTTTTGTGTGATAAATATACTACTACTATACTGTTGCGGCCTTTTCTACCTTCTTAAAGGCATGAAGTTGTTATGTTATGTTAATTAAAGTATATAATATAGAATTCATCATTATTGGTGCAGTGATGTTAAGATAAACAAGTTACAGACATAGCATTACATTCGCGTTTATAATAAACGCAAGATCGAATAAAAATAACGCCTCATATAATACCTTTAATAAGACTAATAAATAAGGTGTAAGGCAGCGGCTGTTGCTGTTGCACCCTCGACTAGCCGAATCGTTATTTTACCGTCCCAAATGGAATAAGTGACGGAACCCATTGCCATACACCGGGCACAAACTTGTCAGTCATCGATATTTATCACAAATAACTCTCAAAAAGAAATCCAAAAAATCATTGGTGTGAGCCCGGAATCAATCTAACGACATCTGAATCAGAAGCGTGGAACTCGACCACTGGACCACCGAGACTAACTAACTCATAAACTTCAAAATAAGGGGTAGCAATACTTTACCTTACAGGTGAGTGGTTCGGCTATCTCGCACGTAGTGAACTCCAAGTTGTTAGAAGCGCTACAGTTGTTCCTGATATCTTCAGCGGGTGGATAGTTTTGTATCTCTTCTGGAGTTGCCGGCTTGCAGTTCCAACTTGCACCCACACACGTGCTTCGTAAAAATAAGCAATTTTTAACATTCGAACAAAATCGTATCAGGTTTATTCAATGGCAGTTGAAAAATCGGCTAACATATTTTCTGGTTTCATCCTACCAACTAACTGAAAGTGATACAAAAATAAGCGTTGAAAATAAATCAGTGGTGGAGGCACGCAGTTCGCTGCATGAATGGGCCGGTTCGACCGGTGAAATACCACGACCTCTCAGAATATGGACGTAAAGTGGCTCATGACGTTTCGTAATCGTAATCTCGACAAGTACAACTTGGACAAGTGTAACTTCATTCTTCTCTATGCTTTGGACATTTCATAAGAGTAAGTCAGAAAATCACTAATAACATAACAAATTAACTTATTTTTCTAAATAAAAGCAAAGAAATTTTTAGACGCATTCATGTTCGACCAGTACCAATACAAAGCCTAAGCTAGTTTCCCAGTAGTTGGTGTGATAAATTAATACTCAACGCTTTTAGGGTTGTGCCCGGTGTATGGCTTAGCTGCTATATTATAACGCATATTTGTTCGGAGTACTCATCGGGTATTACGAGGAAGAAACCTCATTATCAATTACGCTTCCAGTCTTACAACAGGTTTTCGTATCAATGAAACTTTGCAATACTACGAGTGAAAGGTATGGTAAGGTAAGCACGTACCTGCTCTACATTTACGCAATATTAGTAATGCAGTAATTTATTTATCACTTTACATGCACAGGGGGCGTAGCTCAGATGGTAGAGCGCTCGCTTAGCATGCGAGAGGTACCGGGATCGATACCCGGCGCCTCCAAGTTGTTTTTTTATATGATAAAATTATTTTTTATTTATTCTTCGCACATAGGTGCCATTCAGCGAGGCAATGCGGCTAGTCTTCTGAACACGCTGCTAGTAAACCGAGATGCGGAGAAATTTGATTTGACCTAGTTTTTCTTTATTGTAATTGTATTTTTGTAAAAAGATTGATTATGATTATTAATAAGATTTATTAAATTTGGCAACGAGGCATAGCGTACCGCTCGGATATAAAGATAATAAAATAATATAGGTATAGGCAGGTATATAGTAAATATTTTTAATATCAACTAAGATCATTTGGAAAAATCTGTATTTATAACGTTTTTATTACGCTATTTGAAAATTTATTGAATTCAATTTGAATTTAATAAAAAAATATATAACATGAATTCTTGAAATCTTTGAGAGGTTGGAATATAAACATCGGTTATAAAACTGCTCTGCTAAGAGTGCTCAAATAGACTCATAGGTACCTGATGCGTGAATTGACTCACCATAATTCCCGCTCCCTTCTGCCAGGTCTGATCTCTTTGTATCCAGCGTTGAATTGCATCCCTTTGTGGTAACAAGGACACAATCCGTTGGGAACGCACAGCCCATTGTCGTCGAGTAACTATTGAAAGAAAAAAGTCTAGGTTCAATTTATAATTTGAACAATCAAACTCCTAATTATGGGGTTATGCATGCCCGACTTCTTCATGTAGACTAACTATCCAACTTTTAGGCGAACTTCATGAAGAGATGATTAAATTTTAAACAGCTCTTTAACAATATTTTGCTGTTCACCATGCACAAAACCTTGATTAAGTTCTGTAATCGACTGTTTAGGTTAAACAACGTCATTAACCTAAGTATGATTTACAATATGATTTATGAATTAAGAATTCAATTTAGAGACACCACGCCATCTAGTTCAAACCTAAACAACTGTTGACATTGACGTAACTTATAAAGACCAGATCAGAGATAACGTCTTTATCAGAGAAGGGATACAAGTTAAGCAGCAATGACGAGGAACATGCATCATTACTCACCTGTCCTGTTGGGCACGCACAGCCCTCGACACAATTTGGTTTACAAATGCCACTTGCCGCCAGCGTCACGTCCGAACATTTTCGTAAACAACTGTCAGCACACACGGTGTACTTCTGACCACCAGTACATTGAATTTCTGAATGAAAATTAATTAGAAATTTAATAAAACACAGCGAACTTTGAAAATATAAAACTGGGTATCGAGAAATAGATTTTATTATTATTAAACATGGGTTAGTGGCCCGTGCCAACACATCTGCGTGGATATGCATGCGTGGGTATCGCAAAAGACCATTAACATAATGCGGATCCATCTACTAAGATTAACTCTTGGTGCGGCCTAATGGTTGACTAGGTAACTTCTTGTATAGAGATATCGAATGCAATCCTGAATCACATCCATGGCTTTCCGGAAGTTAGCTGGTTGACAAATAGCACGCAATGTATATTGTACGTTTTGCTACTTGGGAAAACTAATCTAGCGTGTCAGGGCATAAATGTCCCTGCCTACCCTCTGAGTATTAAAGACATGTAATTGTTAATAATATAATATAGATAGGACAAATAAAGATAACTAATCATTTTATTGATAGTTGATAACGCGGTATTAACAGTGGTAGATCTAAGCAGTTCGCGCCGTTCGCGGCAAGAATAGGCTGGCTCGACCGGTGAAACACCACAACCGCTCTTATGATCGACGTAATAGCCGTTGGCGTCATGCCGCATTTCGTTCGGTGAGAGAGGGTACCCGGAGGCCCACCTACCTTCCCCATCCTACTCCCTTATAGGTCGGCAAAGCAACTGTAACACTATACGCGTTGCAAATGTTATAGGTTACAGGTTTATAGGGCTATTCTAATTTTAGAGATATTTTATAGGATTTTTTTAGCTTAATCAATTAAAATTCTTACCAGTTTACCAATATAAGATTTAATATACCTTAAAATTTTCGATAATTTGAAAATAAAGAATTTAACAAGATTTGTTGAGGCAAATTTATTATTGATTGTTTCAAAATTATTATTTATTTAATAATATTTTATTACCGTTTTTCAAGTTTGCTCTTCTGTATTCTGGAGCTTTTCAATTTCTCGAGTCTCGAGAATTCTCGGGGCTAATTTCCCGGGTGTTCTCGAGTAGACGAGAAATTTACATTTACCTACGTTTTCTCATATTATTTGGTTTCAAAACGTTAAAAAATTCAGTGGTTTTCGTCTCAAATAAAAGTGTCAAATTAATTATAACACTTTTGTTTATTCTATTCAAAAACATTATTCTTGTCAATAAGTTAATAACCTTTTTTAAAAATATTGCAATAATATTATTTCAATTTATTTCGACCCAATATTATGATCACAGCATTGACTTTTGGTGGTTGGTTATTTAGAACTTATAAAAAAGTTGTATCTAAAAAACTAAATAAATATCACCATGAATAAAAATACGTTAATACCATAACTTGTAGGTAATTAAATTGCAATCACAGTACCATTTTAGCTGGTTACTTAGAAAAAAATGTTTTGAATAAAAATAATTGCTATAATAATATGACATGACAACACGAAATAAAACGTTAACATTTAAGATGTTTGAGGGAGATTCAGGTATTTATTGAAAACAAGTAATATTAATAACCAATTTCTCGGGCTTTGAATTCCCGGATCGAATGAAGTATGAATGGACCCTACTTCTGCGACTAAGCTGACCGATATTGAAGTCCTCACGTATGCGCATTAAGGCTTAAAATAAGTAACTTATATCCATACGTACTGTATGATATCGTGTCGCCTTTAATAGATAATTATTAATATAGTTATTATGTGGGCCGATCCCGGCGGCACTGCAATGCCGGGCCGACCCGTGACGGGAGTGGAGCGAGCCCCGAACATCCCGTCGAGTTACAAAAATCAGTTTAATATACTGGTCCCTCAATGAGGGAACTTTCAGATATTAAGCTGAAAAGAACAGATACTACACTTTGATCTTAGCCAAAAGGCCGAGAAGCGATAACTAGCAAACGACATTCTAAGAGACGTCATTGACTTACGGAGAATTTTAACAGCGACATTTAAAATATGTCGTCATTTTATCACTGACATCTGTCATACAGGCGTGATACTAATATATAAATTATTCAAAAGAACTGGTTTTTACTAGCAGTTCCATTTTAGTTCTCCTGTGTAAACACAGATGCCGCCCTCTATAGTGCTTCCACTTAGTAGTATCAGGCCCTGCACGACAGATGTCGCTCCACTCCCGTCACGACTCGGCCCGCCATGCAGTGTAGCACTAACTAACCAAACTATGAAACTAATCGAACTAATAAAACGTCTATACCTAAAGACACGGTATCAAATAGAAAGTATAGATATAGTACTCCATTGAGGTACTACTACTACGTATAGAGAAGACCAAGTATCGTTTACTCGCACGTTTTTAACAAAATCAAAATGCCTGGTTGTATTCTTAAAGACTCCAATAAACATTCCAGAACATCAAAAAAAAGTGATGGTTTAACATTTCATCGGTAAGTAGACATTAAAACCTTTAAAATTGTTTTATTTAATAATTTACTCAATAAATAACAACACTTATGAATTGGGCTGCCGGGCACCGCCATTTTGCAATACTAATATAGAGTAATGTTAACAAAAGACGCAGATGCGCAACATAAATTTGTACCTATTTTCTTGTTCAGTATGTCAATAGTATGTGCTAATTATTATTATTGTGTAGAAAAGATGTGAAATAATAATAATGATTTGTTGTGTCTGGGTGTAATTAATCTAAGTGTAAAAAAAAATATTTAAGTATTATATCTATTGTTTAAATCCATGTCATAAGTATCTGCTTTATTTGGGACTAGATGGAGCTGTGTATAAATGTTCAACTATTATTGGTATTAAAATTTTTAAGGTTTCTACGGCCGAGTCATGAGAAAAGAGAAACATGGATAAAATTTGTCGAAAATAATCGACATGAAGAGACGTGGCTTCCGACTCCTCATACATATATATGTTCATTGCACTTTAAAGACGAGGATAAGCACTATACAAAAACAGGACGAGTTTATCTTAAGAAAACTGCTGTACCGTACGATAAAAATCCCGTATTAGTATCGGTAAGTGTGGTTACTATATACTTTATTTTTCACCATTATTTTACCTCACATATACCTTAGCCTTACCCTAACCACCTACTTAGTAGGTGAATCCAGAACATTGTGAAATTTCAGAAGCACAATTTTTTTTTTAAATAATGCACCTGCCGAACAAGAAACGAGGCTGTTTTATATTTTAATATTGTAACTCAATCGAAATCGATTCCCGAATCTTCTTTTTTTTTCAGCCAACAAAAAGTGGTGGACAGGATGCATCGGAACCGTTGTCTGTATCAATAAGTAGCTCTAATTCAATTTTTGATACATCGAGAAAAATTGTCCTGAAACATAAATTATGCAAAGAGTCTGTAGCTATAAAGAAACTTACTCAGAAATTTAAAAAAATACAGAGACAAAATATTTATCTAAAGAAAAAATGAGCTTCATACAAAACAATTGTACAAAATTTGAAAGATAAATTTGATCTAAAGTTAAATACTCAGAATGATTTAATTGCTAAAGCTGAAGTTATCGAGTTACATAAATCATTAATGAAAAAAAATTAACAGAATAGGCATAGTTTATTATACACTACGCCTTTATGTAAATTTGCATTGACATTACATTATCATTCACCAGCTGCGTATAAATATGTCAGAGAATGCTACAATAAAGCTCTTCCACACCCTAGGACAATTTGCAGGTGGTATTCAACGGTAAATGCGGAACCCGGTTTTACAACAGAAGCTTTTACAGCCTTAAAACAGAAATCTCAATATAATGCAAAGTCCAATAAACCTGTATTTTGTTCATTAGTCTTTGATGAAATAGCTATCAGAAGACAGAAGCTATTTCACAACAAACAAAAATTAGGTGCAGTTAATTTTGGAGCAGGTCATATGCAAGGTGAAGAAGATGAAACTGTGGCAACGCAAGCATTAGTATTTATGCTGGTTGCCGTAAACGAAAATTGGAAATTACCTGTAGGGTACTTTTGGCGGCTAGTGTAAAGGCTGAAACAAAGGCAAATTTAATAAAAATATGCTTACAAAAGTGCCATGATGTTGGCGTAATAAGTTTTAAGCGTTACATTCGATGGTTGTTCTGCAAACTTCGCTGCTGCTGAAATCTTGGGCTGTAAATTATCTGAAGTCAGTAACTTGAAAACTTATTTTTCACATCCATGCACTGGAGAAAAAGTTTGCATTTTTATAGATCCTTGCCATGTTATAAAACTTATAAGGAACACGTTCGAGAAGAAGAGAGTGTTGTTCGATATCAAGGGCAAACAAATCAAATGGCAACTACTAATCAATCTAAACAAGCTTCAACAAAATGAAGGTCTGAGATTCGGCAACAAGTTAACACCTCGTCATATAAATTTCCGACAGCAAATTATGAAAGTGAAACTGGCAACACAGCTGTTGAGTATGAGCGTGGCAAAAGCTTTACTTTTATGTGATGAGGTTTTAAATTCAAGCCAGTTTCAAGATTCATCAGGAACAGTCAATTTCATAACTTTAATTAATATTTTTTTTGATATTATGAATTCTAGAAAATGTCATTTCTATGGTTTTAAACGTCCTATCGATTGCAACAGCAAGACTCAAATATTTTCTTATTTGGAGCAAGTTAAATCTTTAATACTTGGATTGAAATTTCGTTCTCAAACAAGAAGAATAATTAAACGAAAAAACCAGATATCTAGAATAATAATACAAATCTCAATGAAAAACGTAGTTAACTCTGCGAGCAAAACAGGATTTATTGGTGCTATAATATGTATTGAATCTCTCAAGACATTATATAATTATGTAGTTGAGGAAAAGCAAATAATTAGTTACATATCTATGTACCGGATAAGCCAAGACCATCTAGAACTATTTTTTGGATTAATAAGAAGTTATGGTGGCTACAATAATAATCCGAACGTTTTACAATTTAGAGCAGCGTATAAAAAAACCTTAAACCATCTCGAACTTCGGTCATCTTTTACAGGCAATTGCATCCCTTTGGATAATCTCTCAATATTAAATTCTACATCCGAAAATATAATAAACAGTACAGCCTGCTTAAGCAAATATGATGAACAACCTTATAAAATATTACCAAGTACACGGTTACTGACATCAAATTTGGAAGCTGAAAATAATTGCGATATCTTTGCCGCAATGCTTGACCACGAATCGTTTACATGTGAGTCAAAATTAATAGTAGGGTATATATCTGGATATGTATCCAGACAATTAACCAAAAAGTTAAAATGTGAAGAATGCATTGATAGTTTGACTACTTCTATTTAACTTCCACATCACACGCTCATAACTATAAAAGATATGGGTGGTCTATGTTATTCTGCAGAAGACGTATACATAATATGCTTGGCCACAGAAAAGATCATACGCAATTTAGTACGGCGAAGCGGTGGAAGTCTTGCCTCGAAATATGATTATAATTATATAACCACACTGAAGCATTTCATTGAAAAAGAAGTATTTGCTAATTTGAGTCAACATTTCTTAAATCAGCCATCAACATTTAATCACAGAATTCATTTAATTCGAGCCATAATAAATCAATATACAAAAATACGATTGCACCACGAAGCAAAAACTGATCCAACTGTCGATTATTCTACTAAACGACAAAAACTTACCAAACTTATATTATTTAAAGGCAATTAAAATATATTTACAATCAAATTGCTGAATAATGTAATGTTTTTGTGTGCCGTCTAGATTCCAAGCTAAGCAACTATATGGTTGTATTATAGAACTGAACAAGGGATATTAATACATATATATTATTACTATACTATAATACACATATACATACAATATGGATTTTACTCTTATGATATAAACGAAATCAGATGTAGTACTAGTCCATAGGAGTCTCTTAAAAATAACATTTTAACTCCTGGGCGAATTTAAAAAAAATACAAATTTCAAACAATCTAAATCGCATTAAAATGCATCAAAACTAAATCACCCGTATAGAGAACGTACCTCTGACGGTGTGGCAACGTGTGCGTGTGGCACTGACTTTTCTTTTGACTATCAAATTTCACTGTCACTAGTTGATAGTAATTTGTCATTTTACGAATAGGTACCTACGTCTATTTTTAACATGAATTAATGTTAACTACACTGAACTAACTAAATTCCGTTAAAGCGGATTAAGTAGGCACAAAATTAAATCTTCAAGTTTTCAAAATGTCCACCACGAGCAGCAATACATAACGTACATCGTCGCATTATGTTTCTGCGAATTTTATTAAATAGATTCCGTGCGGGATCGGAGATTGGCTATTAATTTGTCAAAGGCGATGACTATACGGTTCCGCAATTCGACTGCACTATTGAAAACTTGGGAGTAAACTTCATTTTTAATGAACCCCCACAAAAAGAAATCAATCCCACACTCACCATACATAAGTACCATGTCCGTATATTCACTAGCGGTATAAAAATGTCGTGGCATTTTATAAAAGTTGCACAAAAGTGTTTTACTATAAATAACACTATAACACACACAAAACTCAAATAACTAAGTGTTAATAAAAAAAAAACAATAAAATAACTTAGACTAATAAATAATACAAATTCGAAAAGAGTAATTTGCAGGCGATACGTCACACACAAAGCGGAACAGGCAGTCAACTAAAAGCAAAATTATTGGAAATAAAAAATCTGTCGAAAATCATAGGTAAATAGGGTAAACGACCACATTTATGTCAATGCGCTTTAGAAAAATTATAATTACATTAGAATAAGAATATTTGTGTTATTACGATTTTAAAAGTTGTATCTTAAAAGAAATGATAATAAAGGGTTTTTATTTAGATTTGATTTGTCCAGGGGATATTTCCTTAAATAACATTGTCATAAATACAATTTTTTAAACTGTTCTCCTTTGTTCAGAAATATCATAACAACAAATAAATGTAAGCTTTTAAAGTTTTGTACTTTAGTTAGATATTTAGTCAATTCTTTAAAATGATTACAGTTATAATATTTCTGAAAATAAAATGTAACTAAAGCTATAAATTCCATTAATTATAAATGGAATGAAAATCCCAACACATAAAACATAAAACTACTTCAGTATATTTTATCAATTTCTAAGGTGTGACGGACGATAATTGTTTCGTGCCCCTAATTTCAAAACCCCCCCCGTACTTCAAGCGGGGGGGCCACGCACTTCAACCCGCGCCCGCCTTATGCGCACACGTCGGCTTCTTTGTGAATGATTTTCGTTTATGACAAAGTCGAAGCGGCCTTGACAGGACGAACAGCTGAGAAGAGTTTATTCCAGTTCATACATTTATAGGGAGTGTTCAATTACATGAAAATGAAAACTGTCGTTATTGACCTAATTACTGTACCGATCGTCTTAATATTTTGTACAACGTTTACTGAAATTATGATCTACATCTGGTATCAATTATTACATATGAGTGGATTCCACCCTGTATATACTTTTTTGTAAATACATTCTTACAATATATTAAAAAAAAATATAATTCATCTCTAAGTGTTCTTTTGGTTAATCCCATCTTTGTCCAATACTCGTGAAAATGGAAGCTGTAAAGTATCCGAAACGTCGAGATAAATTAATTAAATATAAAAATAAATAAATCCATAAGACCATATAAAAATTGTTTCATTGTTACTAATGTTTTTCGCGAAAATTTAAGAAACAAATATAATAATTTGTGTAATAAATAAAGTTTTTAAAATTGCTGCACCAATTTTTATTTTACTTTGTTTATTTATTTAATGGTAAGGCTATTTTTTGAGAATATTTCAAATACTATATATCCACTCTAATTTCCCAAAAATTACATATAATAGGAATATTCATTACTTAAAAAAATATTAATAATATAACAATTAAAAATTATCTCGTTATTCTGAAAAACAATAACAGAGATTTTTTAAGCATAAAAATAATTATCTGCATCGCAGTTGGTATTAGATAATAGTAGGTATAAAATCTGTCGCTTCTGCGGTGAGAATCCTCTAGGAGCGACTTGTTGTCAGCACTACATTGAACGGAACGCGTAAGCGCCAAGTATTTCATGGCGCTTAAGACTTTTTGGTCGCGAGAAAACTACATACCTTAGCGCTCTATCGCTGCATGTTTAATTAGTTTGATTAAACGAGTGACGACATTTTAGCGCTTCAGCGAACTTTAGTTCTAACTTTTACCAAAATGAAGCAAACTTTTGGTTCGCGATGGCTGTTCTATTATTATAATTATGAGTTTCAATAATATTTATTATTTCAATACTAGCTCACTCGGCGAAGTTTGTTTTGTTTTATACTGTTTATTGATTTATTTATTACTCATGTTTTTCATGTTTGTTCTCCTGCAATTAAGCTAACTGATATTAATGTCCTTACGCATTAGGCTTTAAGGAAAGTATTTGATACTTTTCTTTCGTTATTACATATGAGTACTATAGCGATACTTTCTATTTGATACCGTGTCTTTAGGTATAGACGTTTTATTAGTTCGATTAGTTTCATAGTTTGGTTAGTGCTACACTGCATGGCGGGCCGAGTCGTGACGGGAGTGGAGCGACATCTGTCGTGCAGGGCCTGATACTACTAAGTGGAAGCACTATAGAGGGCGGCATCTGTGTTTACACAGGAGAACTAAAATGGAACTGCTAGTAAAAACCAGTTCTTTTGAATAATTTATATATTAGTATCACGCCTGTATGACAGATGTCAGTGATAAAATGACGACATATTTTAAATGTCGCTGTTAAAATTCTCCGTAAGTCAATGACGTCTCTTAGAATGTCGTTTGCTAGTTATCGCTTCTCGGCCTTTTGGCTAAGATCAAAGTGTAGTATCTGTTCTTTTCAGCTTAATATCTGAAAGTTCCCTCATTGAGGGACCAGTATATTAAACTGATTTTTGTAACTCGACGGGATGTTCGGGGCTCGCTCCACTCCCGTCACGGGTCGGCCCGGCATTGCAGTGCCGCCGGGATCGGCCCACATAATAACTATATTAATAATTATCTATTAAAGGCGACACGATATCATACAGTACGTATGGATATAAGTTACTTATTTTAAGCCTTAATGCGCATACGTGAGGACTTCAATATCGGTCAGCTTAGTCGCAGAAGTAGGGTCCATTCATACTTCATTCGATCCGGGAATTCAAAGCCCGAGAAATTGGTTATTAATATTACTTGTTTTCAATAAATACCTGAATCTCCCTCAAACATCTTAAATGTTAACGTTTTATTTCGTGTTGTCATGTCATATTATTATAGCAATTATTTTTATTCAAAACATTTTTTTCTAAGTAACCAGCTAAAATGGTACTGTGATTGCAATTTAATTACCTACAAGTTATGGTATTAACGTATTTTTATTCATGGTGATATTTATTTAGTTTTTTAGATACAACTTTTTTATAAGTTCTAAATAACCAACCACCAAAAGTCAATGCTGTGATCATAATATTGGGTCGAAATAAATTGAAATAATATTATTGCAATATTTTTAAAAAAGGTTATTAACTTATTGACAAGAATAATGTTTTTGAATAGAATAAACAAAAGTGTTATAATTAATTTGACACTTTTATTTGAGACGAAAACCACTGAATTTTTTAACGTTTTGAAACCAAATAATATGAGAAAACGTAGGTAAATGTAAATTTCTCGTCTACTCGAGAACACCCGAGAATTCTCGAGACTCGAGAAATTGAAAAGCTCCAGAATACAGAAGAGCAAACTTGAAAAACGGTAATAAAATATTATTAAATAAATAATAATTTTGAAACAATCAATAATAAATTTGCCTCAACAAATCTTGTTAAATTCTTTATTTTCAAATTATCGAAAATTTTAAGGTATATTAAATCTTATATTGGTAAACTGGTAAGAATTTTAATTGATTAAGCTAAAAAAATTCTTTATCAGAATTTTTAAAAACTGTATAAAAATTTTGCATCTGAATATGAATATAACAAAAAAATATGTAAAAAACTATTTTTTTTTCATTTTTATTAACTATAATTGTTATATTTTATACATCTATAGTTTCAATTACGTGAAGTATTGAAAATGGGACAATCTTACAAGTTTCTGTACTACGATAGACTAAGTATTCCCAAGCTAAACAATCGTGGCAATTTTATTCATTCAAGAGTTTTTTCATTCATTCACTTTGCTACAGCACTATTTTTTTTTTTCATCAAAAACTGACAACACCGTAAACGTCAGTGGTTGTTGTTTAATTAAAAATCCGACTATAGTTCACACACACGCCAATTGATTTTGTGCCTCACTTTTGCCGTTTTGTAGGTATATGAGACTATCCTTCTATGCGTTATTATTCTATGTCTATACGATATAAATAAGATTTAAGTGTCTTTTGTCATATTGAAATAACTGCTATTTTTACAAGTTTTGTATGTCTATTGGGTATGACTCTCTGAAATGGCTGGACCGATTTTCACGGGACTTTTTTGACAGCTAGCTGGTTTAATATGAAGTATCTTAAGCTACTTTATTTTCAGAAAAAAAATGTTATTGTTTCAGAGCTGAATACAAGTTCGCCGGGTCCAGCTGAGCTTAGATATTGAGAGTACTCACCGCACTCCTGCACGCTGTACCTCCAGTGGATGAGGACACCGGCCCTCGCGCACGTCATGGCGTAGTCCCCGAGCACGGGGCACAGGCACCGGGCCGGGTCGCCCGTGCACGCACACATGTCGTACACGCAGGCGTCGTAGTAGGGCTCCACGTCCACGTGCCAGTGACACGCTGCACCATGAGCGAATTACAAATAACTTTACTTTCATAAGTATTTACACACACTTTTTTATGGGATGGGCAAACTAGCAGGCGTGTCACCTGATGTTAAGTGATCAGCGCCGCCCATGGACACCTGAAACACATATAGTGTTACAGTTGCGTTGCCAACCTTTAAGGGAGGCTAACCTGTAGGATAGGAAGGGGTGGGGAAAGAGGATGGGCCTCCGGGTGATATTCAGTAAATACAGAGATGAGTTCGCATGAGGAAAGTGCCTCCATGGAACAAGAAAAGACGGCTAGCAGCAGCCCGATTTCGAGAGGCTTTCATGACAAGAACCGGATAAGAAACTCATGTGCAAAATACTGTTCTTAATTTTTTTACCATAAAAATGCCTTTCATTTCTTTCATCTTTTGAATCTACTAAGGAGGTAAATTTTAATATTAGCAAGATGACGGTACAAATTTATTTATGCAAAATTCTATGTAAGAAGATTCACATAGAATTCAAAGAGATACGTTGTGTTATACAAACTTTGTCCCTTCTTTTCACCCCCTAAGGATATATTTGTAAAAAAATCTTTCTTAAATACACACCATCAAAGTTCACATAATTACGTTTTAAGCTGTGAATTGATCAGTCAATTACTCCTGACAAAGCCTTTTATTAAGAGACTATATTTATTTATTTCTCAGATTTTCGCGAATCACATTCATAACATTAAAACAACTTTTAGGATTATATCGCGTTTATTTATTACTTATTTTTATTTATTTCCCGACGTTTCAAACTCTTTACAGAGATCATTTTCACGAGTTATGAACAAAAAGATGGTAGTCGTTCAAAAGCTATTTTCATTGATACAGAGAGCATTTCATTGATACGTCGGGAAATAAATAAAAATAAGTAATAAATAAACGCGATATAATCCTAAAAAGTTGTTTTAATGTAAAGAAACTATATTATTTACTATTAATCAAAAGACAATAAGGCGACGTATATTTTGTCCGATTAAATAGTTAATTAATAACTATTATACTATTCAATCAGATTAGGTAATCGCTAGCAGCTATACACTCCATCAGACGATAGAGAAGTTGGGGTTGGAAGGGGTAGACCACAAAAAGGCTGAACGCACTGAAAGGCATTCGCCAGTCATAAATTCGATAGATATAAATTTATAAATTTCTATTAAATTCTTAAAAACTTACGCACCTTCAAATAGTTTACTCTTAAGCTTGCTGCAGTACTTCTCAGCTGTTTCCTTATTCTCAATGTTCGTTTTGCAGGGGTGCTCCGGTTCCTTGGTGTCTATATCTGAACAGAATTCTCTGGTCTTCCACTTGTTTGCGAAGGCGAGTGCTGATTGTTCCACATCTTTCTCGGGGGTTAAGAAGTCGTCTTTTTGATTCAAGTTGAATGTACCGCAGAGACCCTTTATAATAAATGTTCAAGTAAAATTAATAAACGTTTTTAATACAAATTTTAATTACAAAATAAGCAACAAAATTATGTAACTAGTACGGTATTAATGTTACTCAGAACAGTGTTTTTAAGTTACCTGTGTTTTATCGTGAAACTCGGCTGGTACATCAATGAACACACGGGTATTTCCGTCCCACCAAATGTCCACTTTATTGGGCATTTGCACTGTAATAAAAAAACAAACATGCTATAATATTCTCCAAATAACATCACGAGGAAATTGCATAATTTTCTATACATATAACTGAAATTGAAGTGTCTGTTTGAAGTATTGAAATAATATATATACACAAAAATAATCATTTTTGTCTATCTGTGCAACGGTCTGTCTGTCTGTTTGTTCCGGGTAATCTCTGAAATGGCAGGACGGAGTTTGATGACAATTTTATTGGCAAGAGCTGGTGTAATAAGAAGTATAGTTTATTTGGCAAAAAAATCTTTTTTTCTTTAAATTTATTTAGATTTCTTCCTATTATAAACATTTTTAGTTCACTGGCTCTTAGTCTATGCTTCTAATTAAAAAATATGGTTTTTACTAAGTGCACATGTACTTAGTAGTACTATGTACTCAGGATTCTGCTAGACGGTTACTGATTAAAGTAAAATATACTTTCTACGTAAAAACGAAGTACTTACCGATTATAAATAGCGAAGACGCAGCTCTTATTCTTACATCACCCACCATAACTGGAAGAGTGGAAACTTCTTTGCCATTGACTAGAATGAACCCGCCTTGTTTCAAATGAATGGTAGCCCCGTCGTACTTGAGTGTCGCAGCCTTGGTGCAAGACGGCCTACCTTTTCCACTATACGCGCCCAAGTTCATGGCCTGGAACAAATTTGCTGATCAACTACTAGAAAGACAAGATCTGCAGGTAACACGCGACATAATCTAGATAATTTAATTGCTTTGTTTACTAAAAAATTAACAAATATATATCACCTCGCTGATGGCACCGGAGCAAGCAACATTCTCGACATCCACGGTAAAGTTGTCAGTCTTGAGCATGGTGTATGTGCAGTGCCCCATGAAGTCGTATCGAAGTCCGTCGAAAGTGGAATAGTGAGGGTCGCCCACGGCGCTGCAGCGAGCACCGCAGGGGAGCTTCGTGCACGCCCACTCTCCTGCCTCGCATTTGCTAAGAGAAAGACACAGAAAGAGATACTGCCAGTAATTAACTGAATACCCGATTACTCAGAGCACCGGAATTTTGGTATGTAATTTTAAATTTGATAAGATAAATTTTAATAGATGCATACATGGTTTGCATTCTTACCATGTGTTACAATCCTTTTTGATAGACTTTCCTGGTTTAAAACTCTTATTCCTCAGCCTACAAGGACACTCGTTCTTGGGCACGCAGCGACCTTCTTCTAAAAGTAGACCGTCAGGACAGAAACATCCCTCCACACAAGTGGAGTTGTCAGTGGTTGGCGTTGCTTTCAGGGGGAAGGCACAACTAGGTTGCGAATCTGGTCCACATGATTTGTAGATTTTGTTTTCTGGACACTTCATAGCTGCAGAAAGAAAGAATGTGAATGGTGGAAGAACTCGTTATTATTAGTTTTATTATTTTGATGTGTTCGGTTTCAAACACAAGACCAATGAATCAAAAACGCAGTTTGTTACTAACAAGTAGTATTTATTAATGACAATAAAAAAATACTTACGGCAAGTGTCCTCATCGCGCCAGTTCCTCATCTCAATTACTTCATGTCGCAAGCATTCCTTGGCGTACACTGATACAGTACTGCAAGCACATTCTTCTGGATCTAAGCAAATAAATCGATATTTAAGTATAGTGTGTTGTGTATAGTATTGTGTGTGTTTCAATATTAGAAGCAGGATTTGGGCAGAACCCAGGCAATTACGAGTAGTAACAGAATCTGTCTCTTTGATATTTCAACTAGGTTTTACAAAATCTTTTTTGAGTTGCAGATAATGGTTCTATAACGTATAAATGATTAGTTAAAAAAAGAGTTAGATGTCTCTGAATATTTTCACGTCAGCTCAGAATATATCAGTGGAAATATAGTAGAAAAGTGTAACTACCTGCAGAAATTTGAAATAGGATCATTTCGGAAAAATACATTTTGTTTAATGAGTGTCGTTCCATAAATATAAATTTAAAACCCGGGTTGATTTGTCATTTAAAAATTACTTACTGGAAGTGCGTGCGCACGCACAATAGTCCCATTGACAAGTTTCCAGCAATAGAGATACGTCCATTACCTAAAGCAAGAAAAATATAATATGTGTAATAAATACATAAAACCCTTCAACCTGTTGAGGTTGTTATATATTTTTTTTTAAATAGAACCCAAAAAATATTTTATGATAATTTTAAATATTTTATCCAAACATTGCATTATAAGCATCGTTGAAACTTCATAATTCTCAGACAAAAAATCTAAAGATTTAACAATCTTTTGGGACGATCCTTACCTTTGAACATTTCCTGAACTTGTCCTTACTGAATATCTTGGTGCAGAACTGCTGGGCTTTCTTCAGATCAGCTTCAGACATAGCGACACACGCGCTCGTTTCAGTCGGAGAACTATCACACAAATCTGGAAAGGAAATAGCAATTTTAGCAGCTTTACGCCTTTTCCTGTCCTTAGGTGTAGACAGTGGCTGTCAAAGCCCCGACTAGCTAAATCGTTACATCCCAAATGGAATACGTGATGGAACCTATTGTCATAAGCCGGGTACATAGTTGTCAATCATTGATATTTATAACACATAACTTCCAAAAAGAATTCCGAGGAATCATTAGTGTGAGCCCAGAATCGATTCCCCGATTTCTGAATCCGAAACGTGGAGCTCGACCACTGGAAAACCGAGACAATCAAACACCGGGATCACTGCCCATTGTATTTAAATTAAGTACTGGTTATAATTTATAAATAAATTTTAAGAAAAGCTATATCTTCTTACCTCCAATCTTATTGACTTTCCAGGTGGACGCGAGCGCAGACTTGGTCTTAGCGATGGTGCCTTCCTTAGTTTTGAAGTCGTTCTCTGGATTACCGTCCAGGGTGCCACAAAGGCCTTCTGTATTATTCCAGAGCTGCACTGAGCCTTCTACCAGTATTACATTCTGGAAAACACAATTATTTCTGATATATCCTTTACGTGTATTAAATACCCCGTGTTACATGTGGAATTTTTAATATATTAGCTATATAGTAAGATTGCATTATATATCAAGTAATTCTATAATTAAATCAAAATAATAAAAAATATATATTTGTGATCAAACAGAAGGTGAGGTCAAGAGCCGTTAATAATGGAAAGGGTGCCTGTCAAGAATGAAAGTCAAAGAAGTGAGCAAAATCGCGCTCATTTTGTTCTGACTATCCCGAAATGGACATGGCGCAAAGGTGAGTGTGTAGGTATGTGTATCTTTATTACGTTTGTATCCCATCTGATGGTAACTCCGAGAGCGTCCAGATTGACTAGAACGTGGTCACTTGGCATCGACACCCTGATCCCGGGGAGAGTCGCCGGGATCGGAATCAGCCTCTTCGTGTTTCGAAACAATACAGAACCGTCCTCTGCAAACCAAAAAGTCATTGAAATAAACATTGTGACCTTTAAAATAGAATGATATAAAAGCTTGAGTATTATTTAATATATCTACCAGACTAGCCAAAAAAATTCACTAAGTCTTTTTTGCACGGGAGTTTTAGTAAACAACGTAACTAAGGAATGCAAAGCAATAAAAATTTTGTAGTCGTGTAGACTACAAAGGAAACTCCTTTATTTAATAATTATAAAGTTATAAGCTCACCTCCTACAGCCAGAACGTAAAACTTTTCCTCGAGGTAGATGGTCAGCTCGCTGGGACACTGCGCCATGTTCTTACAATCGCCGTGCTTCACCTCCACGGAGTACTTGTGATCCTTAGCATCACGCACCAGGATGTGTTGACACGTTGTTTGGACACTGTACACACAAACAGATAATCCAACTCTCTTTTTATTGTTTTATTATGGTGCACTGTTCTCTCTCTGAAGTTATGCATGTATTAGAGGTTTCTAATCTACTATACTATACTATCACTTGCACAGACAGATTATGGGAATTATTTTCGAAAGTTAGTACCAATATTGGACTCAGTCGGTGGCACTAGTTATTGTCCAGGAATCGAGGGTGTCAAGGTATTATTTTTTAAATTGAAGACGCACTGCTGGTAGGTATAAACTTACCTATAAATTGTACCATCAAATGTCTTGTAATGAAGTCCCGCCCACGTGAGACAGGTGCCACCTTTAGGTGTCAGATCTTGAATGACAACCATCATGTCGTTACCATACTTGCCACTACCAATACCACCTGTTACCACCTCGTGGTGAGAGTGAGATACTTCAGATTGCTTCGTATGACTACCACTTGATGTTTCCGTTTCATTAAACTGTTAGCAGAAGACAGGAATTTGTTAAACTATCCACTAATCCGCAAGCATATAGTTAGTATAACAAAATTCTAGTTTAATTCAAGTATTTGGCAAATTTTGCTTATAAAAATAATAATATTAGATTCCTCTCTTTCGATGTAGGATAAATGGTATCTCTATAGTATTGGCATGACGCTATAACTCATTACAAATCAAACTTAAAGTCCTTCGATTAAATTGATTTATTGCTTGACAAATTCATATTGTACAATTATAAATGTCTTACCCTATGGCTATAACTGCCGGGTGGGATCAAGACAACATCGGCTGAAAATAAATAATGGATAATTAACTACTGCTATTTATATATTACTTGATGAGATGCTGCACGAAGTAAAATTTCAGCTTGTATAAAATATAATGAATGAATTATTTAGCACAAGAACCACATGGTGTAATGTAAACTTACGATAAACACAATGGGGTATTGGCTGGGGCTCGAATACTCCTGTGGAGTACAGACAGGTGTATGAGTCAGCTGGTGGTGAGCTGTACTTGGTGCCGGGCGGGCATGAGAACGTGCACGTGAAGACATCGGCATCCCCGGCGCAGTAGTGCGCTCCGTTGAACGCCAACTTGCGGACATCACAAGCACTGGCAGCTGAATGGAATGCATCATTATTGCTGATGATATTACTAAATAGCTACACGCAACCAGGTTTTCATAAAGCTCTTTCCAATTAGTAATAAATAGAAGACCGAAAAACTTGTTTTTTGAGTTTGTGACTTTATTCTTGTTCCACATTTCTCATCACTAATTTTAATACTCTGAGGTATGCAGGCATATTTAATATTTGGTCTGGCGGGCCCGGAGCCTTGTATCGGGCACATCCAGACAAGTAAAAACATACATACATTTGCTTCACAAAAGTGTACCTAAGTGAAGGAGGATCAATCAAAACTATCCAGCAACTAGTACCGCTAATCATCAGATCATTTGGTATTTGAGTAAATTGGTGGTAGTTCATATATTGGAACATAGGAACTACCTATTTACTAGTTACTCAAATACTAAAAAGTTACCAAAACATATGTAATTGGCTAATATATATATTTTGGTGGGGGAAAGTACCTATACGTTCAATAGTGATGATGGCTATTTTATTTTAGTTTGAATTAAACTCAACAACCGTTAAATATATACTCACAATATTGGCATTGTGGCCCTCTAAACTCATCGGGACATTCGCAAGTGTTCACTCCTAAACAAACTCCTCCATTCATACACGCCGGTGTACATTCTGGCTTGCAGTCTGAAAGGCTGGTGATGTCGGCTCGCGTTGGCCTCCATTCTCCTTCCACGCAGTGCATGTTCGCTACAGTGGTTCCGTCTAGGAACTTGTGGTCCGCGATACATTGGATTGTGCAGAACCTACGGACATCAAGAGGGTGATGTTTTTATGGTCAGACTCACTTAACGCCGCGCCATCTAATTTTAGAGAGAAGCAGTTAACGCTTGACTTGCGAAACAAATATTAATGCCAACATCTATAACCCAGATCCAAACTGGAAAGTTGATAAATTCGCAATTATCATAATCATGTTTTACAGGCAAACATCTATAGGACAAGCTACTATAGATTTGCTGGTGGTTCCTGAAAAATATTTGGGATTCCTATCCAACATTGACTATAGAATATACAATTTTATCAATTCAAGCGCAGTAGTAAAAAGTGGGCGTTACTCACTCAGGTGAACACTTCCTGTGTGAGTTCATAGGTTGTGGGGGGAGAGACAGACAAGGTTTCTTTTCAAATTCACAGTACTTTCCACTGAAGTTTACGGGGCAGACACATGTGTTTGTGTCCACACAGATACCGGTATTCTTGCATTCAGGTTCACATTTGGCTGGAATATAAATTTAATGATTATACATTTTTTCCATTCGTAAGATTTATCGTAATTTATTGCATATTTCCGAAAATAATATTATTTGTGTGAGGATTCAGACTTTGAATTCGATATTCAAAGCGTCGAATAGAAGGTTGTAAGGAAGCAGGTTGGGTTAAAAAGAGTGTCGGTGTCAAAGTAAGAACAGGCACGCTTCGACGATTCGGACATATACAACCCTTTTTTCGTTCCTTCATTCTTCTAACCCACCCGCTTATCTAGCTTCTCAGATCAGGTTTATTCACTTTTCGTATGAACCTCGCTCCACCACGTATGGTCTTTTGCGCTGTCCCTCTCATACAAATAACTTTGTAAACTCTTCTTTCTTCGTTCAATCAGTAATCCTCTGGAATGCACTCCCCTCTGAGGTTAGGATGTCCACCAATCGTCTTAGCTTCAAGGCTAAGGTACGTAAGCTAAGTCCGCCTATGTACTAAATTATTGTGCATTAAGTTTAAATAAATAAATAAATATAGGAAAATTGTAGAAGATTGACTTAGCAGATACGTGCTCTCAAAGCTGTCATGATCCAGTATAAGACAAGCGAATCGGATTGAGACAGAGTTGTTGAGACTAATTTTTGTAAGTTAAATATGCTGTTAATTTCTCAAGGTTATCTCTAACTTTAATCAAGATACCCACTATTTTAATCATTGTGAATGTCTTCATGTGTTATCCGTTAATAGCAAATGCAATGTCATAAAATCAAATTAGGCCACAATTATTTGCAAATCCGGCGGACGCCCAGCTTAGATTTGTGATGGTTTCCGGCAAAACAGATAGCGCCACCCACATTCACGGCTATATCATCATGCTACTGAGTAGGTATCTATTTGTTTCTATTCGCAACTTATCTCACTTGTTTTTATTAGTTAAATATATAAAAAATATATATACAGATATAACTTATAATTCAACGAAAATTTACAATATAAAATTTGTAATTTAACTGTAATTTTTATAACGAAACTTCGTAATCTTATAAGCTGCTCACAGAAAGATATGGAGTGGTACTATTCTACATATCCCTTATTATATAAAATACACAATAAAATTATTTATTTTATATAAAATCTTAGATACACTCTAAAGTTAATTCAGTTAAATATGAATTTTAACTCACGCTTAAAAGATTGTTGTGCGTTGTTCTGGAATTGGCCGTAGCTGGGTCTGAAATATAAAAGTTAGTATCAGTAACTACTTACAATACCTATTCCGGATTTGAACTAGGCTCACCCCAAAAAAAAAGTATACATGCAAATGCTGTAGACGAACAGCGGTAGACTTAACTAAGTAGGCTAGTTAAGAGCGCAATAACTTGCTTAAAAACAACATAACATAACATAACTTCACGCCTTTTGTTACCCGAAGGTGCAGGCAGCGGCTGTTAAGCCTCGTCTCGCCGTTATGTTTACGTCTCAAATGGAATAGGTAGGGAACCTTTTGCCATACCGGGCACAAAGTTTTCAGTCATCGATATTTATCACACATAACTTCTGAAAATAATTTCGAAAAGTCATTGGTGTGAGCCAGTGTCAGGAATCGATCCCGGACCTCTGGATCAGAAGCCGTGTGCTGGATCACTAGGCCATCGATACTTGCTTATAATTGTACCTTATTATTGTGAAGTGCTTAAAATAATCAGCAGTACAATGTGAATAATAATATTTAAATTTGAGACTTGTATTACTTAGTTATTAACTAAAAACACGCTTCGCTTCGTTTGAATTTAACATTAAAACAATTTCTATTGATTCCTATTGACAGAAAGTTCATAGAAATCAATAAGAAAGAAGGAGAAAGAAATTGTTTTTTGAATATTTCTGTAGTTGTCAAGTCCTTATATAATTTTAAGATGTCAGGGTATTATATCACACCTACATGGCTGAAAAAATACTCGAAAAGGGCTGAAATCTCTGATTTACAATTATTAGTGTAAAAAAGTACGAGTGGCATTATTTTTACGTCGGTACCGCGATTCGTGAGGATAAAAGGCGACTAAGACATTTCACTGATGCGTATCATCTCTCGCATCATAATGCCGACCGCCCAGTGGTTCAGCACAACGAGCTGCAACATATCTCTGAATAGAATATTCAGAAGAGTATTAATTCCAGCTATACTAAGCTGAAAAGCTCCCAAAAAGTCAATCATGCTATTGACTTTTTGGAAGCAGTATATAATACAAGTCTGTCCAATATATGGAAATAGGTTTCGCCCTACCTTACCTTACCTTATTAGGTACATTTGAGACAATCAAATGAAGTCGGTGTAGTGTCACTATAATCATCTCTGCCTACGCCTTAGGGCTTAGAACAATATCGGCATAACGATGCAGATTTCAGAAACAAACTATGGAGTGAAAGTTTTTACTTCTCTGCTAGTTTTGATAATTTAGTCAGCTTATTATTCTAATTATTAAATTTTAGACCTTATAACTAGATAATTGTGGCATGTGGTACCACTTCAACAACTCCCTTCGACTCCCATCCCATATCTTCTCGTGGCAATGAGTGTCTGTTTAAAGATAATAGAAATTATACTCACGCAGAACCATAATTGGAGTGCCAAGATTTTGACTCGGCATAATTCGAGTTCATACCTCCGTACGAGGATTTAGTTCCGCTATATGAGGTCTTGGTACCGCCACCATACCTGGACTTGGTACCGCCATAGCCGGATTTGGTACCGCCGTTACCGGTCTTGGTTCCAGAGTAACTATTTTTGGAAAACTGTTGATTCTTTAAGTATGCAGGTATGTACGCAGGAGCTTCAACGTCAGATTGTCTTAAAAACAAATAAAACAATTGATTAAATCTAAGAAAAATAAAAGCGAATTTAATTTATTTTTATATAGACGCCATTTATTGAAGGGCCGTTGTAAAATATAATTTTAAATATCAACGACCTAAAAAAAATGTTAAACATATATTATCACAAATACTTACCAGATAATATTTAGTGCACAGCAATCTAAACTTATATATATATATATATATTTATAATGATTAAATATAATGTATGTATTTCATATATATTAGAAAATATTATCAGTTACAGTTTTTGCCAATATCTTTAAATGGACTAATTCCAATAATTAGATTGCATTGCATGCATGTAAACAGAACTTCCTGTTATACTGAATAAAGAATTTTATTAAAATTCATAAATTGTGAAAGTGGTGAATAAATCCTCAGAAACTGGAAATCTATCTAAGGTTTTTCACGACAATAACTGAAGGAATAAAATTTACCCATATTCATCATTTGGTGCCGGTGATGGTGCTGGAATTCCATATCCAGCGTCGCTGATATACACAGCATATAATAAAATGATAACTTGGCTAATTAAATTCATTTTTAATACAAATAATTAGCCATTCATATATATTTTTTTAAGTTAACACACGAGCAAACTGAATCCTTAACCAGGCGGTTATGATGAATTATCATAACTCCATAATATATATTATTCTGAACTGTCGGAAATCATCCGTTTGATAACTGAAATATTATCTGCGAGTGCAGGATTTGTCTAATAATAAAATATTAAATAATTCGAGTGAGTGCAAAAAATATTAATTCTGCAAATTTTTATTAGTTCTGCTGCTAGGTATATACAAAATATCGCATCTCTAAAAAAAGGAGAGCTTGTCAAAAAGCGTTCGAATTTTGAAAAAAAAACATTAGCAATAAATGAGCGGTAAACACAAATGTAGGTAATAAATGAACCGTATTTATAAGTATTATTTTATTAAATTTATTTGAAGAAGTAATATTAAAGCCGCTGAAAAGAGGAAAAATGACTAATAGAAGAAAAGGTGTGCGGTCTCGTGAGTTCGAAAAGGTAATTTAGTTCCATTAAAAATGTTTCATCGTGTTTGTTTACCGTAGATACAAAGTACTTAGTTCTGTATATCATGTTCAAAAGGACACACTTTTCTTGACCAAATTTAACGAGTCTTTGAGAGTCAAGTGTGTCAGAATCGGGCCGTATGTCGCTCTGTTCTCTTTGTCTACCCCACAAGGGTCTTGGCGTTATGTACACAGTAGGTTATTGTTGTTAACAGTGTTTTAGTCTGTATGATCTATATCGTGTAAATTATGAACAGTGCGTACACGTTCGAGATTCGATTCTCTAAGACAACCCATGTATCATAATAACTCTTGTCATGTACCGACTTCAGTTGTAAGGTATCTTGTGTTGCTTGCTACATAACAGTTATCTCCCCTTTATATGAGGTGTGAATATGGAGCTAAAGATTCTTGTAGTGTTATTAACGTGTATTAACGTGCATGACCGGACATACATACATAACTTCACGCCAAATCCCTTGCAGGGTAGGCAGAGAAAATAGAGCGCAATAACGCACGATTCTTACACAACTAATTCGCTTCGTTGACTTTCATAAGTCTTTTCACGCACGCGCGTTGATTTTTGACCCTCCTACCTTACCCTTACCTTCCTTCAGAACACCTTCTATTTGGCCATGGAATGTGTGTCTTGGCCGTCTTCGACTCCTACATCCACCCGCTTTTGCATTGTATATCTGCTTAGTCAATCTTGTATCATCCATTCTTTCTACATGTCCGAACCATGGGAGCATGCCCTTTCTTACCTTTACACCGACACTCTCAATCCGACTTCCTTCTTTACAAGCTTGTTTTCGATCATGAATAGTCAGTTAATTATTAATTTAGATTACTTAGTTAATTACTTAATTAGTACACGCAGCCAGTTTCCAATAGAGATACCATATGATTGTTTGACATCGCTTCAGCCATTAAGCCAGTGGAACCCAGAGGCCCAACCCCTTCTGGGAGAATAAGAGAAGTAGGTATATGAGGGTGAGGCCCCTGCCGGCCCCAACTCCCCTCCCAACTCATTCCCTATCAAGTGACTGTAACACTGTCTCTAGTACCATCACATTACTCGCTTGTTCGTTTGCACCCTATTCTTTAAAACTGTTCTACGTGGATAATAAGAAAGGATATTGAAAGGATTTAACAGTGGTAGAGCCAAGCAGTTCGTTGCATGAATGGGCCGGCTGACCGTCGTAAAGTGGCTCATGCCGCGTTTCGTTCGGTGAGAGAGGTACCTGGAGGCCCATCCCCCTCTTCCCCATCCTTTCCTCTCCCCTATCCCTTAAAGGTCGGCAGCGCAACAGTAACACTATATGTGTTGCTGGTGTCCATGGGTGGCGTTGGTTGCTTACCAACAGGTGACACGCCTGCTCGTTTGCCCTTCTATCCCATAATAAAAAAAAATGAAAATTTTCTCGACATTGGTATTTACGAAAATGACCATAAAATAATCGAGGATGTCGAAAGGCTGCTAATCGGTAAGCATTTTTCCTTTGATATTATAAAAAACACATCTTGATTGCTTAATTTCAGAAGCAGAAAATCAGAACACGCCTGATAGAGATAAGTCTTAAAGTTGAAAATTTAATTTACAACAAAGTACCCATAACAGAGAAAGAGGCAGAAATTTATATGAAAGAAGTAAACTCATATAGACATCAAAGTATGAATGATGAGAGAACACTACAGGTAAGTGGGTATTCTTGTAATATTTTTTTGGTGCCCAGGCGCAACTGTTTAACCTAGGGACCGCATAACTTATGCTCACATATTTAGTTAGCCTTTTCTTAAATGTTTAGTGGTAAGTCAATCTCTATAGGTACTACTTAGGATGACATTTAATAAAGTCAAAGACAAGCCAAAGTGAAAGAAGTTTTATTTTCGTAGTCTTCACAGACACATAACAATGAGTAATGAGTGATGAGTAATGTACTAAAATTTAACTTATTATTTAAAATAAAATTCTTAAACAGCTCGAGGAAAGTGCCTCCGTGGAACAAAAAAAACATGAACGCAATCGCCAATATTAAATTAAGTCTTTTAAGCAAAACTTTTTGCGAGAATCACCCTTTTTCCCTAGGACATAGGCATAGGATACCTAACCCACTTAGCTTCAAGGGTTTTTCCGAACGGAAACAAAGATAAATAGAGAATAGGCAAATATATCTAACGCGGGGTATGTAGGAATTGCTGGCTACTGTGGGATAATTAAATTACATAATTATCATTAACAATGACTTTACGAAATTGTTTTCGTAAGTTATGTGTGATACGAGTAAATATACGCGTAAATATCGATGACTGAAAACTTTGCGCTCGGTATGGCAACAGGTTCGTCACCTATTCCATTTGGCACGTAAACATAACGACGAAACGAGGCTTAACAGCCGCTGCCTACATCTTCTGGTAACAAAGGCGTGAAGTTATGTTATGTTTGTATTGCGTATACATGGTTTACTTATCCATCCAGATTACGGAATAAATAACAACTTTGCGTTTGGGGGTCCGTCTGCTTAAGCGCGGTACATGCTTCACTACATTGCGGAGATACCTATTTCGTAATGGAAAATTTCAAAATACATATTATACTTCTTTATCTAGGCGACCAACAAAGCATTTTTCCCTATAAAATTATATGTAACCCTATCAGACTACTAAAGGATTTCTCGGTAATAAAATAGATTACATATTTATATACCTACGCATTTAATTAGAAATTATGACAATATATTATGGTTTACTCATCTTTTTTATTTAAATTCCTTACATCGAATACAACAAAACTTTATTGGTAAATTTATATTTCCCACAAAAAGTGCGATAATCCCGGTGATGCATTCCTCTGGGACTATAATAGTTCCAATTTTACGATTTCTAAAAGACTTCGATTCGAGTAAATATTATTATTATGAACGCATATGGCGCAAGTAAAAACTAGTAAATATTTATTAACTGGCTACCTGTTGGACGCCAATAATCGCCTGGAATTTGAAATAGTCAAATACCCTCTACTGGCAATACTCATATTCCACTATGAATGTTACGACGCTCGTTGACTTAGTACCATTTAAATTAGCTATTTCACCCAAACTGTTACCCACTAACATGAAGTAATAATTGTAATTTAACAATACTTAAATCTCAACTCTGTGTGTTTTATTTCTCTTGTAAGTATTCAATTTCCTTTTATATGTACTTAACTTTGATATATGTACAAAAATAATAAACCGTTCATTTGGGTATGTCGTTATCTTAAATCAGTTTTCTGTTCATTTTTAATATTATAATTACAATAAATAAATTACACTTAATTAAAGGCGCAAATCAGTTTTTGTTACATAACCTCGAGTTCTAAAAAACTAAAATATTTTAATTATGGCTTTTCTGGTTTATTTTGGAATGTTTTTTTAAACTACCCGCGTTTCAGTAAATTCTGTTGAGGCATTAGTATGGTGGATCATCTAACTTGTTTTATAGTTATTATACGTATTGTTGACGTCTCGGTGGTGTAGTGGTCGAGTACCCCGCTTCTGAATCAAGAAGTCGTGAGGTCGAATCCGGGCTCACATCAATGACTATTCGAAATTCCTTTCGGAAGTTATGTGTAAATATTGTGTCCGGTGCATATCCACCAATAGGTTTTGTCACCAATTCCATACGGAACGTAAAATTCGGCGGCATTTGCTGTAATATGCTATGCTGTAATATATACGATAATGATATGCGTAGGTCTTGTCTTGTCGGCAGTCGTGTGTTAGCTATTGACGCCTGATTAATATATAGCAATAGCTTCCACTACCTATAAGACCAAACTCGAGTGTCGACATACTTAATCACTGCATCCTACATCTTCGGATTTAAAAGAGATCAAGTAACAAAATAAAATTATAAAACCATTTCTATTTTAGGTGATTGAGAAATTAAGCAGATGCATGAAAGCAATAATAGCAGAACAAGAAGAACTTAATGTGAATTATAACCATATGAACCTCAATTATCATATACGAGAAGATTCTGCGTCTCCTGTTTATTCCTTACCTGACGAAGATCGTACTCAATTTACACAAAATGAAGAAGAAAGCATTGCAGACTCAGAGCATTTTGGTGAAAAAAGTCCTATTCTAGATTTTGAAAGTCAATTTACCCAGGATATCATTATTGATAATAACAACAAAAATACTAGCCCTAATATTAGAAATACCCAGACTGCAGAATATAATCTTATTGCAGTAAATGATAGTAATGAGTTAATTTTTAAGACGAAGCAAGATGAGGCAATACCTAACACATTTAATAACGATGATTATATATCTATGGAAAGTTCACCTAGTATTCTAAACAATAGTAATAATAATTTTCATGTTCTAATGAAGCCTGTCATTCCAAATGGTGAAGATATTCATACGTTATCAAATAATAACGAACTAATCCAGTCAAACTTTATATTTAAAAGTAAGAAGGCATCGAATTTTAATACCAGCAAAGCGACAAATTTAAACGAAATAGAGGTATCTATAACTACAAACGTTGCTGACGTCGAATCTCCATTAACGCCGATTAACAACATGAAAAAAGCTATTTCACAAAACAGCAAAATTTTCCGTAATAATTTCTCTGATGAAGTTATTAAAAATAGCGATATGGTTTCACATCCGACTATAAAAGAAGGATCGTTAATGGAAAACCAAAATAAATTAGATAACCACGAACGATCTGTATTGAATAATTCCAAGGGCATGTTGCCACCCAAAAAGTTAAGAGAAATAAGAATAGTAAAAAAAGGAACTATTCATGTAAACGATAACACAGAAAATACCTTATCCTTTATAGATTTAAACGAAACTGATAAAAAACCTAATGATAAATTGTCAAAACATCACGAAATAGATGTTGATCATAATATTGAGGAAAATTATGAAGAAAATTTAAATACCAACGCGTCCCCAAATAATACTAAGGATACCACAAAGGTGAAAAGAAATATCAAACCAAAGAAAGCACCCACAGCCATTGGAGAAAATATAGATAACGTGAAAAAAACTAACAATATTAAAAAGAAATCAGTACCACGTAAAAAGAAACTGGTTGCAATTAAAGATACTGATCATAAGACAAAGAAGGATAAAAAAGCAAATTTTAAAATTGACGGTGAAAACAAAACTGTAGTTATTAAACATACTACAAAACAATCAGAGAACCAAAATAATATTATTGATAACAAAATATCTGTACCAATATACAATGAAAATGTGGTGAATGATTTATCTTGGTTGGAGAACATAAGATACGTCAGAGAAATAGCAGAAGATGAATACGATCGCACCATCTTGACCGATGAAAACTTCTGGGATAATTATTGTTTACCCGCAAACTTTGACGAAAACGATTTTCTTTAAAATAATTAACAGTGTTAACAATAAATAACAACAACAAAATGGCATTAAAACTTTATTTTAATTTTGATAATTATACGATTCAAATACAAACATGTAGAAATTAGTTCAAGTTAGGCGTCAAATACGAACAAATATTTAAAACATTACATACATGAATTGATTAAAACATTAAAAAATATTGTCATAATTTTATTTTCAAATATATAAGATAAAATATATTTAAAACAACATTTAAAGCATAGGCCTCACAACTTAATTTAATATCAAAACTTAAATTTATTTTTAACACTTGTCACTTAATATATAAATATAATTATGATACTAATATTTCCATTATTTATATACTTATTAGAAAGTTAACAAGAGGAGAACATAATTCAAGCTAATAACAATTTTAAATTTGAAACTAGAAAAGTATCGGCGTGTCGAGACGTATTTGTCGCTGCAAACACCTTCAGGAACTTATTATTAGCGTGAGAATACAGTGTATATTATTATGTCAACGGTCATGACTATCATTAGAAGTTTTCATGCAAAAGCTACGAGTCGCTACATATTTTTATTAAACTACTATTATTTTTAAATTCAAAAGGGTCTGTATAGAGTTAATAATTAATGTTACGAAGCTTTCCTATTTTTAATTATGTTTTTAATAGTTTTTATTGAGAGACAATTGGTTTTTCCGAACAGACTATCTATACAGGTTCATTTATAATGACTCTTTTAAAAAGTAATGTTTTTTTTTATTAACCTGTATGTTTGTTTATTTGTAACAGACTTTTGGAATTAATATTGACAGGGTTACTTTGACATTTTACATACTTACCAAGGACCGATGACCATGCCTTGACTTGAAATTTCCAATCCCACATGTAAACAGGTGGCAAAAGCAGTTTTTTTTTTTTGGGCGGGTTTTCATGACCTGGTAATTAATACCTATAATGCTTCGGCTACATTAGCGGTCTATGGCGAATATTCGTGTTAACGCGATAAATGTGGCCGGGTTCATCGTGTCATCGCGTAGTATTCGGGCGAAGACGATGTAGTATCGAGGGCCTGTCGGTAAACTGGCGCGAATCAAAGGGATTTGTCGCGCCAATATTTGCTTAGGTCTATTCACTGTCGTCCAGACTTTGAAGCGAGACGGACGTGCATGTATTTTTTAAAACTGAGAATATTATATGGAATCCCAGTGACCCCGACCATAAAAAGTAACACTTGGTACATAATGCGTTAGCGAATCAAAAATATGTTCAGTTGGCCTACCACAGTAGAAGAAATGACAAAGAAAAAAGATTCATTGATCGCATACTACAGCGACCTATATCAGCCCATAATGGTGAAATATCATTCACCTAAGGAGTTTTTTGATGATTGAAAATTATTTTTTTTTATTCTATTCTTGATTTTTAACATTGTATTTTACAATGTTGGGTTTGGCACGATGCATCGCGCCAACTCGACACGAATATTCGCCCGCCTTAATGTAGACAAGAACATCGCTTATACCCGACCACGATGTTTTTGTCGCGCCAACACGATACGAATCTTCGCCCGCTAATGTAGCCGTAGTATTAGTAACATCTGTCGGCATTATTCAGGTATTAAAGTCGATGATGATGAAGTTCTTTAACATTACATGGATAATCATATTTTTCAACACACCTAATACAGAACGGTTATTATTACGGACCATTATTTTATAACATTATCAATATATATTTCGTTAACATGATATATTTATAATACAATATAACAATTGAATGACTCTTTTAAAACAAAACGATTATAACTATAGCAAAAATTAAAAACTTTAAATTATAATTAAAATATATTTATTATATTAAAATACAAGTCTTAGTTATATTAAAAACAATATGTTTATATGCATAAAAGCAGGCTATCACAATATATTATGTCACACGACCAGACATGACCACTAGTGGGTGTATGTATAAATTTATCTTCTCAAGATGATCCAAATTTGACGAAATAATATGTTTGATTACAGCAAAATATCTGGATATATTTTAAATATCCATTACAATATAGAAATAAGAATATGACAATAAATATTGTAATTAATTACATATGAGCATAAATATTTGGCTAAGTCTCACAGGCCCTATCCTAAATGTAATTTTCTTAATCTCCTATAGAGTTTCACTAATGTCTTCAGAATTAGTAATAATTTTAATAAATTTACAACTAGATTTTAAATCTTTTTTTAATAATTTACAATAGAAGACATTTTCTATTTCCTTCCCGACGTTTCGAACTCTTTACAGAGATCATTACTCGTGAAAATGATCTCTGTAAAGAGTTCGAAACGTC
Organism: Euproctis similis; assembly: GCA_905147225.2. Lineage (NCBI taxonomy): Eukaryota > Metazoa > Arthropoda > Insecta > Lepidoptera > Erebidae > Euproctis > Euproctis similis. The sequence continues at coordinate 2,608,530 of LR990116.1, read as the reverse complement.
GGGAAAGAAATAGAAAACAAGTTCTAAATAAACGCGATATAATCCATAACAGTTGTTTCAATGTTATGAATGTGATTCGCGAAAATCTAAGAACTAAATAAATAGAAGACATTATTAAATACATAATAAATACAAGCAATACATTGACTAGAATCCACCAAGTAGTTAGGTGGTAAGCTTCAAAATAAGTATCTGTATACTTAATAGATAATTATTCAGGCATGTTACAAGTGTTAGATGCGAGATTATTTCGCTAGATGGCGCTGACAAAAAATATGCCGATTTTACAGTATATATAAATTGTGTAACATCTGACATCCCATTATTATTATTCTTTCAATATCTATTGACAATATCTCACAGCTATCTTTCCACCACCGCCCGCGCTCCTTGATCAAATTAAATATAGCGTACTGTCCGATGAAACCACTCTCAGTAATAGAGAGGAATTGATGTTACAATAAAAAATATAAAAAGATGAGAGCAGGATGTAACGGGATTATGAAAAATCTGACCAATAATAGTGTGGTGGTGGAATATTTCAGAAATTACAGGGTTCAGTACCCACCACTTTGAAAATTGTAATAAGCAGGTATTGGTGATCATTTATTTACATGAAGCATTGTACTTGTATATTTTAGGACTATTTAAGATTACAATTCTGGCCTGAAACTATAATCACCTTCATGATCAGTTTCATTCTTCTTAGAGCTGGACCTGAACAGCATTTTATTGCATTTGAATTCCCTAACTTTTTCAATTACAATTAAAAGCTAAATTTCCCTCTGACCTTGAAGAACCCCATTGCGGCCTTGTTGTGCAGCAGTGACGTCACGCCCACGTAGCTCTGTATGACAATGGGAGATTGGTGTATGCAGCAAGCTGAGGGACTCATAGCTTCTATAGCTCCTTGAAGTTTTTCTGCAAACTTCTCCATGTCATATGTTGATTTTTCTTCTACCGGTGTACCATCTGAAACTAATTTATAACAAAATCGTATGAATCTACTAACTGACCCGGCAAACGTTGTCTTGCCAAAAAGTAAAATTTAAAAAATAGGGGTTGATCGTAGGGGTTTGAAAATTTAGGGTTGTATGTATTTTTGTATCCCGTTTTATAAAAAAAAATAAAAAGAGATATATCGAAAAATTAAAAGAAAAATATTGAGGGGTGGGCTACCCTTGTGATTAAGGACATAAGGAAATGAAAAATAGATGTTGTCCGATTCTCAGACCTACCCAATATGTACACAAAATTTCATGAGAATCGGTAAAGCCGTTTCGGAGGAGTTTAACCACAAACACCGCGACACGAGAAGTTTATAAACGTACATAACTTCACGCCTTTGTTACCCGAAGGTGTAGGCAGCGGCTGTTAAGCCTCGTCTCGCTGTTATGTTTAAATCCCAAATGGAATAGGTGGCGAACTTATTGCCATACCGGGCACAAAGTTTTCAGTAATCGATATTTATCACACATAATTTCCGAAAACAATTTCGAAAAGTCATGTCAGGTGTGAGCCAGTGTCAGGAATCGAACCCGGACCTCTGGATCAGAAGCCGTGTGCTCGACCACTGCGCCACCGACACAAGTTCATATACAGGGTGGAATCCACTCATATGTAATAATTGATACCAGATGTAGATCATAATTTCAGTAAACGTTGTACAAAATATTAAGACGATCGGTACAGTAATTAGGTCAATAACGACAGTTTTCATTTTCATGTAATTGAACACTCCCTATAAATGTATGAACTGGAATAAACTCTTCTCAGCTGTTCGTCCTGTCAAGGCCGCTTCGACTTTGTCATAAACGAAAATCATTCACAAAGAAGCCGACGTGTGCGCATAAGGCGGGCGCGGGTTGAAGTGCGTGGCCCCCCCGCTTGAAGTACGGGGGGGGTTTTGAAATTAGGGGCACGAAACAATTATCGTCCGTCACACCTTAGAAATTGATAAAATATACTGAAGTAGTTTTATGTTTTATGTGTTGGGATTTTCATTCCATTTATAATTAATGGAATTTATAGCTTTAGTTACATTTTATTTTCAGAAATATTATAACTGTAATCATTTTAAAGAATTGACTAAATATCTAACTAAAGTACAAAACTTTAAAAGCTTACATTTATTTGTTGTTATGATATTTCTGAACAAAGGAGAACAGTTTAAAAAATTGTATTTATGACAATGTTATTTAAGGAAATATCCCCTGGACAAATCAAATCTAAATAGACAGTAGGTACATAGGTAGGTTACATAGTAGAATAAGATAAATCGTGAAAAAACCCTTTATTATCATTTCTTTTAAGATACAACTTTTAAAATCGTAATAACACAAATATTCTTATTCTAATGTAATTATAATTTTTCTAAAGCGCATTGACATAAATGTGGTCGTTTACCCTATTTACCTATGATTTTCGACAGATTTTTTATTTCCAATAATTTTGCTTTTAGTTGACCGCCTGTTCCGCTTTGTGTGTGACGTATCGCCTGCAAATTACTCTTTTCGAATTTGTATTATTTATTAGTCTAAGTTATTTTATTGTTTTTTTTTTATTAACACTTAGTTATTTGAGTTTTGTGTGTGTTATAGTGTTATTTATAGTAAAACACTTTTGTGCAACTTTTATAAAATGCCACGACATTTTTATACCGCTAGTGAATATACGGACATGGTACTTAGGTATGGTGAGTGTGGGATTGATTTCTTTTTGTGGGGGTTCATTAAAAATGAAGTTTACTCCCAAGTTTTCAATAGTGCAGTCGAATTGCGGAACCGTATAGTCATCGCCTTTGACAAATTAATAGCCATGGCCTCCGATCCCGCACGGAATCTATTTAATAAAATTCGCAGAAACATAATGCGACGATGTACGCTATGTATTGCTGCTCGTGGTGGACATTTTGAAAACTTGAAGATTTAATTTTGTGCCTACTTAATCCGCTTTAACGGAATTTAGTTAGTTCAGTGTAGTTAACATTAATTCATGTTAACAATAGACGTAGGTACCTATTCGTAAAATGACAAATTACTATCAACTAGTGACAGTGAAATTTGATAGGTAGTCAAAAGAAAAGTCAGTGCCACACGCACACGTTGCCACACCGTCAGAGGTACGTTCTCTATACGGGTGATTTATAGTGTTGAGTAGGACACGACTTGAAAAAGAGTTTGTAAGAGTAGCCTCTTTTTTATCCTGAGCCAGTACAATGTCCCACTTCAAATGAGGCGAGGCGTACTGAATCATTTGAAGTTATTGTAGTACGAAATACGCGCGCCTCCTGGTGCCTCAAATGTAGTGTTGAGTAGGACACGACTTAAAAAAGAGTTTGTAAGATAGCCTGTTTTTGTCCTAAGACAGTACAATGTCCCACTTCAAATGAAGCGAGGCGTACTGAACCATTTGAAGTTATTGTAGTACGGAATACGCGCGCCTCCTGGTGCCTCAAATGTCAGACGCGACGTGCTTTTGTCATGTTATTTGTTTGTTTAATACAAATATTTTGTAATTATAAATCTTACAAGTATAAAAAATAATTTTATGTGTTTGTTGTCTTTTAGGTATTCAAACCAAATGATTACGAATATAAAATTTCTCATGTAATGTACCTGTTAAAAATAAACGCGAAAGTTTGTGAGGATGGATGTGGGATGAATGTTTGTTACTTTTTCACTCAAAAACTACTGAATGGATTGTAATCAAACTTTACAAGAATATAACTTATAATTACATCAGAATAACAAATAGGCTATAATTTATAGTTGTGGTGTTAATTATCCAAAACATAACGCTAAGCATCAAGTAATATAAAAAATCTTTGAATTTGCATGACTAGAGGGTGCTGTGCGATATGGTTTATCAGAAAAAAAAACTAATTAAATGGCACTGACTCTTTAAACAACGTAAGATTATTAATTAAATTTTAAATACGCCTCTTCTGGCTGGAACCTCGCTTCGCATGGACGACAATATATTTCTCCCTCTTTCGAAATGTCAGACGCGACGATTGTGACTTGACGTACTTGCCGTTTGTCTGCCTCGGACGACCGCGACAAAAAAATTGAAGTAGTACAATTTTTAATTTCGAGGCACTCTTACATTTTGACGTCATGTCCGGGACAAATGAAGCGCCTCTTGTATGTCCTACTCAACACTAGTGATTTAGTTTTGATGCATTTTAATGCGATTTAGTTTGTTTGAAATTTGTATTTTTTTAAAATTCGTCCAGGAGTTAAAATGTTATTTTTAAGAGACTCCTATGGACTAGTACTACATCTGATTTCGTTTATATCATAAGAGTAAAATCCATATTGTATAAGATAATAAGCTACGACCCACCGAACGAACGACTTCATGAGACACATTATGTAAATATTTAAAGGTCGTGGTATTTCACCAGTGGAGCCGACCTTTTCACGTAGCGAACTGCGAGTCTCTAACACTGTGTGAGATTTACTGTTTAGAGGAGCACGGGTAGAATTCATTGATATGAAATATTTTGCTTCATAATTTCCGCAGGTCTGTGTATTCGTGAGGAGTAACGAATAAATGCAATCGCACAAATGTCACAAGCAGAAAAGACATCACCACCACAATTTGACCTTCAAATTGAACTGACTATGCAAATATTTTGAAAATATACCTTTATGCCAGAATATGGGGTGTGAAGCGAATGTAAGAAATGGCACGTCTTGGCTAAACGGATTCCACATGGTCTTCAATGGCATAGGCTCCCCTTTGTTCCACATCAAACGGACTCCTCGAAGATTTCTTTCTCTATAGAAGAGCACAGTAAAGATTAATATCCCATTTTAAATAACTAATTATAAAAAGTAATGACTTTTTATAATTAGTTATGTTTTTTTTATTTTCCTATTATTTTAGAATAAATTAATCTAATACCTACACTCTTAGAATACATGCTAATAAACAGGAAGCTAGATATAGAAGTACAATAGTAAAGCTAGCATGAATAGAATACTTCTAAAACCTGATTAATACGAAACACATGATAGTGAACATTTTGGAAGAGCTTTGAATTCTGGACAGCTCAGCAGTTACAGCAATTCCTGTCGCAATTCAGAACTAGCAAAGAACCCCTCATTGGCTTGAGCTGAGCTAATACTAATTTATTCAGATAAAAAGGAATTTAAAAGTCTAAATTGGTAATTCTCTCAGAAAATAAACAACCAAGAGACGTCGGGTCATGATTGATCAGTTGATGTATTGCCACTATATGTATACGCTATTACAACTTTAGAGACAGTCTTTCATTACATGGTTATAGAGAGCTAGAATATCAACATAAATAGTTCATTTAGTTTTCTAATCTCTTGACAATATAAAAATATTATATTGAAACATTGAAAGTATACTTAAACCAACTACTGTGCACTACTGCATGCAATCAGCAGCAATATATAATTGCATGGCTTCATGCTATATTACATTTTTGTAGCTATAATAAAATACATGCATTCACAGATAGATACTGCAAAGCACATATTAAGCATTCAATTGATTTTGTAATTAGCAAAGATAACTAAGTTGACTGAGTCAGAAGGAGTGATAAATTTATTGGGTGCAAGGGTGTTTCCTTGGTATGGGCTGTAGTAAAAAAACAAAAATTTTAGATGTCTATAGACAAATCTTAACTATTAATGTAAGAAACAAAAATTACGATGTTCTAAATTTACGTTTTAATTATATTTTAACAGTGGTAGAACCTAGCTGTTCGCTGCATGAATAGGCTGGCTCGACCGGTGAAATACCACGACCTCTCAGAAGATCTTTGTAAAGTGACTCATGCCGCGTTTTGTTTGGTGAGAGAGGTACCCGGAGGCCCATCCCCTTTCCCCATCCTTTCCTATCCTACTCTCTTGAAGGTCGGCAACACTATATGTGTTGCAGGTGTGCATGGGCGGCGCTGGTCACTTCATCATCATCATTAGCCTATTGCAGTCCACTGCTGGACATAGGCCTCTCCCAATGTGCGCTACAACATCCGATTCTCTGCCTTCCGCATCCAGTCTTTACCAGCAGCCTTTCTGAGGTCGTCTGACCATCGGGCTGGTGGGCGTCCTACGCTACGTTTGCCAAGACGTGGTCTCCACTCTATGACCTTCTTACTCCATCTACCGTCGGTTCTTCGGCAGATATGACTAGCCCATTGCCACTTCAGCGAGCTTATTCTACGAGCTATGTCGGCTACCCCAGTTCCCTGGCGGATATACTCAATCCTGAGTTTATCTTTCAGAGATACCCTGAGCATAGCCCGCTCCATAGCTCGCTGAGCTACTTTAAATTTGTGGACTAGCCCCACCGTGAGTGTCCACGTTTCGGCACCGTAGGTCATCACCGGTAAGACGCACTGGTCAAAGACTTTGCATATTGCGGTATAGGCGAGCTGAAGACTCGACGCAGTTTGCCGAATGCAGCCCAACCCAGCTGAATCCTGCTTTCGGCCTCCTTCTCGAAGTTTCGTTTACCTATCTGGATAATTTGGCTTAGGTAGACGTATTTGTTTACGACTTCGAGAACTGACCCTTCGACGCATATCGGTCCGGGCACGACATGTTCATTGAACATGACCTTGTTCTTGTCCAAGTTCATGCCCAAACCGCCACGCCGGGAGGACTCGTCTAGGCTGCGCAGCATTCCGCTTAACTGTTCCAGCGACTCTGCTATTACAACGATGTAGACGGGCAAACCGAAGATGTGAGATGTACTCACCATTCACGTTGATACCCTGTCCAGTCCAATCCAGGATCTTGAAGACGTCCTCCAGAGCGTTGGTGAAGAGTTTGGGAGATATGACATCTCCCTGTCTAACACCTCGATTGAGCTCGCTAGAGTTCGTCACCTGGTCCTGTATCTGGACAGCCATCGTGGCGGTGTTATACAAGCATCTCAACACCTGGATATAATGCCAGTCAATCTGACATCGCTGCAATGCATCGAAAACTGCCCAAGTTTCGATGGAGTCGAAAGCTTTTTCGTAATCCACATATGCCATACATAGCGGCTGATTGTACTCTTCGGTCTTTGGTCACTTACCATCAGGTAACACGCCTGCTTGTTTGCCCTCCTATCCCATAAAAAAAAAATTCTTTTTAATATTTCAGTTACATTGATACTCAATGATTAGATACCATCATGAGCTAACATAAGTTAAAAGTTAAGTTAAAAGTTAACATAAATTAACATTAAGGGAGTAAAATTGTAATTCTTATAGTGTTGGTAAAAAGCTTACAGAGTATGATGATTTATATCAACTACATAATAAAAACATGATCTAATTGAAATTTAATTATTTTGTGTCTAACCAAGCAACTGACAAATTAAAAGAATAAGAAGCTAGTACAGTGATGACATCCTACAGCAACTCAAAGTACCTAGGTTCAAAATATTTAAGATCAAACAGTGAACTGCTCTGATGCTCCTGGTCTTCTGGTGTTGGTCGACGACATAGTCTGTCTATCACGCAGTCTTTCACCACAGTGGTGACGCCTGATGCGATACCGGTCAGACGACTGTGTATCAAGTCACTTATGTCAGAATATCATAAGGTGGTACAGAATAATCATACGCAGGGCCAGAACAGTTACAGGCATTGATATTGGTAAATGCTTAGTTTAAAAGGTATATGTTTTATCATGTGCATTATTAGTATCTATGATAATATGGAAAATTTGTGATAGTGTTACTTACGGTACTAATGATGATGGCGGATAGACGAGTTCACCAATGACAATAGTGTCTAAGTCATCAAGATATGTCTTCTTAAAGTCCAGCTGCTTCATAGCAATGAAGTCATATTTTATTGTCATAACTAGCCTTGATGTGAGTAAAACAATTCTTTCTTTTTCATTGTCCCATAATGTAATCCTGTTAATTTAACACACAATTTTTTTTTAATATTTGTATTATTTAATATAATATGCTACTAATATACTATCAATAACACTTTGATGTGTCAAAGTGTTATTGATAGTATTGATTTTGATGAAAGAAGGATTCTGTACAAGGATTTTGAAAGAGAGTTACAACTAAATATCAGGTTTCTTTCAGAAAGATATTAACAATAAAATTAATATGTCTATGGATTTTATTTCTTATGGAGTTTGCTCCTAAATTAAAAATATTTAGTTAATGTTCCACATACTCTGTCAACAACCATGATCCCAAGTATTCCCCATCTTCAGGGAATATTAAAACAGTAATACATTCCTGTATCGCTGACTCCACAACACCCTTCCGGAAAGTAAAGAAGTCTTTTATATGTTCTTTGTCGAATGGCACATCAAATCTAGGAAAGACTTGGTTCTCTGCAGGTGGTGCTGCTGTATTACTTTGATCTTCAGCATGTGGTTCTAACAATTTAATAACAAAGAATATCAATATCAATTTACTTATATCAACTTATTTTGAGCTAACAGTTATTTTTCTCCAGTTACTATAACATCTGAAACTGATGGCAAACTAAATGTTACTGAATAAGAAATATATTTGGTGCCAAGGACAGCCTTTTGCCATATTTCAGATATAAACCAATACAGCCTAAATTTTTTGTAAATATTAAGCATAAATTCTTGTAAATAATTTTTGGTACTATGAAATATTGAACTGAAGTTTGGTTTTGTCATACTGAGATATAAATTTCTTTTTATTTTTAATTAGTAAATATGAGTTGCTCTGTATCTTAACAACGTTTTCGTTTATAACAATATTACAACTTTTAAAAGATTGTGTCCTGATAAAATCACAATTTTCAAATATTCATATATATATCATATATATCACAATATTTTTGCCATAATTTTAATACCTATTAGAATGAGATTAGAAATCTAAGTAAACTTGGGTTTTGCCACATACATAGTTCCGAAATAAATGTGTATATGCATATCTCGTGTAATCTATACAAACAAAGTCGAAATAAATAGTAAAAAAAAGTTCCAACATTCAATGAGATAGATATTTAGAGAGGAGCTAAATAGGGTTTAAGTATCCAAAATAACAATAGTACCAGCAAAAGAGCATGTGGAAGATGTTAAAGAATCAGCACCAGACAACACTGAAGGATTAGCATTACTCGGAGGTTGTCTTCTACCTGGATTTTCCGAAGTAATATTGATATTAGTTTCTGGTATTACAACTTCCGATGATAATTGTAGGGTACCACCACGGAATTCCAAATCATCATCAAGTATATCACTCATTGCGAAGAAAGTAACTTGAATCTAAACAGATTTAAATTTCAAATTATTTATACTTTTTAACTTTTTAGAACGCAATCGTCAATCGACGGACTGTTGTCGATCGATAGTGATGGTCAACTCGAGTCAACTCGAGTTAGGCCTGTCTCGAGTCAACTCAGGTTGAGTATCTCCAACTCGAGTTCAAATACATAATTAAACCGACATGGAACGGAGTTAGTGCGACCTTTATTTGAGCTGTGATTATTTATGACTACATTCGTTGATAGCAATCAAAGCGTCACACTTATGTAGATTTGAAATTAACTTATTTTTGTTCTATGTCTGTCAATTATCTTTCATCTCCAATTTATTTCCTATAACAAAACGAAATAGTAAATTTTAGTTTAATAATATAACTTCTCGCAAAGACCCTTTCAGGGTAAGCGAAGAGAACGGAGAGGCACAAGTCACGATTTTTACACGCCTCACTTCCTTCTTTGACTTTCATAACTCTCTTGTTAAATACGCTTATCGATTTTTAAATCTTCTGACGTCACCTTCGTCCAGGACTCATTCTATTTGGTCAGGGAAGGTGTATCGTGGCCGTCCTCCACTCCGCTAATGCATTGCATATCTCCTTAGTCTTCGTAAATAAGCCATTATTTCTCGTGAAAAGTAAATAAATAAAAATGGCAATGAGATGAGTTTTGCCTAAGAGATAAATATACATCGTGGACTTCTTTTGGACTTTCTAAAAGTGTCTAATAATGTAGAATATTGTTTTGATCTATCTACTTAGAGTTCAGAAAATTGTAATTAATGTGCTAAATCTCGAAAATTATCACTTTTTATTTTCTACATAATACATGAATAAAAACCATTCCGTTTTCAACATCTATCTAATAAAAAAATGCATCAAAATCCGTTACGTAATTTCGAAGATCTACGCATACCAGGACAGACAGCAGAAAGCAAATTTGTATCGTATTATGTAATTATTATGGATGTTTTTTACAATAAAATATCAAATACAATAAAATGTCTCGGTGGCGCAGTGGTGGAGCACACGGCTTCTGATCCAGAGGTCCGGGTTCGATTCCAGACACTGGCTCACACCAATGACTTTTCGAAATTGTTTTCGGAAGTTATGTGTGATAAATATCGAAGACTGAAAAACTTTGTGCCCGGTATGGCAATAGGTTCGCAACCTATTCCATTTGGGACGTAAACATAACGGCGAGATGAGGCTTAACAGCCGCTGCCTACACCTTCGGGTAACAAAAAGCGTGAAGTTATGTTTTTTACGGTATAGGAGGGCAAACGAGCAGGCATGTCACCTGATGGTAAGCAACCGACGCCGCCCATGGACACCAGCAACACACAAATATAGTGTTACCGTTGCGGTACCAACCTTTAAGGGATAGGGGATAGGGAAGGATGGGGAAGGGGTGTGGGCCTCCGGGTACCTCTCTCACCGAACGAAACGTAGCATGAGCCACTTTACGTTGATCTTCTGAGAGGTCGAGCCAGCCCATTCATGCAGCGAATTGAAAACAAGACGAAAGTTATGGTTGTGGAGAGAGAGAAAGAGGTCACGGTGTGGGATATGATATTGGATGGAGAGAAATTGGAGCAAGTGAATGAATTTGTATATTTAGGAAGTGTGTTTACAAGAGACGGAAAATGTGAAGAAGATATTGAAAAGAGAGTGACTGCGGGTAACAGAGTTAATGGTGCATTGCATGCCTTGATGCCTAGTAAGGCCGTGTCTGAAAAGGCACGCTTGACAATTCACAATGTTGTGTTAGTACTAACTCTAACATGCGGGAGTGAGTGTTGGGTGTGGCAGGCGAAGCATGAAAGTAAGGTGAATGCAGTGGAAATGCGTTTTCTGAGAAGTATATGTGGAGTCACCCTTGTGGATCGAATGAAAAATAGCGTGATAGCGGAGAAATGCAAGTTGAAGGATGATGTGGTGACCAAAGTGGAAAAAAGTATTTTAGGATTGGTTTGGCCTTGTTGCAAGAATGGATGAAAGCCGACTGACTAAAAGAGTATACGAAGCGAATGTGAGTGGCAGGGTCGGGATCGGGCGACCAAGACGGAGCTACCACGACCAAATAAATGGTCTGTTTAAAAAAGGCAAAATGCGTAGCACCCCGAAACTGACGTGAATGCATAATGAGATGCATGACTGTGGATGAGGCGAAAGATGTGTGTCAAGATCGTAGCTTGTGAAAAGCCAAAGTCTCTGCCTACCCCCATGGGATACAGGCGTGAGGTTATGTATGTTCAACTCGAGTTAGCATTTATCTGAGTTGGCCCATCACTAGTGGTCGCTGCTGATAAGCATAGGCTGTTAAGCACTTTTAGGCAGATTAGCAAGCATTATATGCTTGGCTACCTGATACTTCTAAACTATATACTTTGGATCGTGACATGGAAGCAAAGGCCTTCTATATGAAATTCATAAAGTATTTAATGATTCGAGACTCCAGATTTACAATAAAAACCGGTAGTGTCAATTATAATCTTATGTCTGATTATATTAATATGTAAGAAGCTAGTAAAAATCTTTGGCAATATTTTTTTTAAATTATGCTGATAAATCACAAATCATAAAAGCAATAAAACGCTTATTAGGATATTTCAGTATTTATTTTACAAAAGAAGAACGTAACAAAACCATTAACATACTATTGACACAATTTTTACAATAGAATAAGGCAGAATATGTATGTAAAAAATAAGAACATAATTTTTGCTTTTATTTCTAAAATTGTGGAATTTAGTTATCAAATATTTAAAGTGTAAATTTGTGATGTTTTAGTAACATCCAAGCTAAATTTATCCAACTGTGCCTGCTGTAAATTTGTTTCAGGTTATCTCCAAAATTATGTGTAACCTTCGTGTTTTTATTCTTCTAGAAATTAGTTTCTTTTTTCAATTAATAACTAGTAAGAATTTACAGTATGACAAATACATAAAAACCTTTAAATAACATAAAATTTTGCTTTTTGCTTTAAAAAATTCGATTTTAAGGCCAACAAACCTATAAATCACATGAGACATTCTAAAAAATAATTGGAAAGTAATATGTTAATAAATATATACAATATTTTAATAAAAATTACAATATTTAGGTAACATAGGCGTATGATATAGTTTGTCATTGTATTTATTTTCTTAGATCAATTATTAAATTATTAATATTTCGTGTTGGTACCCCCTATGTCTTATATCCTGCTGGAAGGATTTTTTAATTCTTTAGTTATAAGCTCTAAGTTGAAATGAGTTCACTCTCGAGTTCTACGACCGAAAGCACTGGGCTGAAATTTATTTATTACGATGTTGCCATATTTTAAGTCATTTTTCTGTCACATGTCATCTATCTCAAATTTAATTAAGAGTAGAAATTTAATGCTAAATATGTATTTAGTAGTTTAATATCTTACGTATTATTTTATTTAAGTATCTAAATAATGTGACGACTGGCTTGGCTTCAAAGGAATGGAATCTATTGATTTTAATCTGTAGGTATCAAATGCGGACGAATAGCGTTTTATAAGAGTTTTTATGTAGATCATTGTTAATATTAATGCCTAACTAAGAACATATTTAACATTTTTTAACTCTTCTGGCCAAAGTTCAATCAATGACTACTACAAAATTCTAGAATAGTAAGGGTAACTTGTTTATGTCTTGAAAATTTTAAGCAGATAATATGTAACACATTGTCTAATTTTTCAATATGTAGAAGACATTTTTGAAAGAGAAGTTGCATTAAGATTAATATTGTACTTATACAAAATATGAAACAATGGTCTAAAATAGAATATTTTATCTTTTTTGTTCGTGCCGTAATGGGATTTTCTGCAACTTTTATATCTTTTTTCGTAAGGGTGTCCTAAAGTTACTATACAGTGAGGTACGCTATTTCTATTGTAAAGCCTGCAGGTGTCTAGTAGCATTGGCAACGATTCCTGGGGCAGTGTGGAGGGTATACGATGCACTGGTCCATGCAATACACGTCGGCACCCTCGCGTCCCTCCAGCTCCCCGACTGCATCGCACACACTCCTGGATTTTGAAACACAAATAAATATTTTTTCAGCAACTCATGTCACTTTAGAATTACTATTATAAGGGCTAACTTTCCCATTAAATTATATATTAATTATTCAAATGTGATACCATACATTTGACGAAGAAACTGATTTGATTATAGAAACCTAAAGAAATCTTCAACAAATGTTGTTATGTGGCAGAGACACCACCGCTGAAATACCATGACCTGTCAGTAAATCGACTTAAAGTGGCTCCGCATTTCGTTCAGTGAAAGTTTACTCTCCCATTCGAATTCGTCCCATCTCATCTTAAAAGATGGCAATATAACCGTGACCCTCCCGATGCCAGAGATGTTCATGGGCAGCGATAGTCGCTTGCCACCAGGTGACACGCTTGCATGTTTCTTTGTTCTTTCATAAAAAAAGCCTTGGCTCTACTTTTAGAAATATGTATACATTTAACACAGAAAGTTATAACTTTTATCATAAGATTAATCAATTCTGATGTTACTGAGCTTTCTGTTTCTTTCACAGATATAGATAGACTAGTTACTCACGGGCATGAACATAGATCTTCAGGACAATTGGGCGGGTACCGCAGACAGTTAGTCTGGCACCAGTGCTGCATACCCGGAATTCTACTATACTTATTACTCGGCATACACACTTGATCCCTGGGGAAATCATTGTCTACGCTTAGAGCCAGCTAATATATGAGGATAGAATGCTCGTTATTACAAAATACTTTGTTTAAAATTTAAATATGAATAAAAAATACATACTTCATATAAATAATTATACGTGTTTTAATTCTATTTATCTATAGATTTGTTAAGATTTTTTTATAAAGTAAAATTTATTTTCATTTTGTTCGAAAGATTGTTCCTTAGTATTCAAAACGATAGAGTGATAAGATTTATTGGATCTGAGTTAAGTCATCACTTTAAGGTTGTTTTTGTGACTGTTTCAGATACCTGTTTGATTTGATTTCTCATAAAGCAATATGTCAACAGTACGTGTATTACAACTGTACTGTAATGAAAATAAATATTTATTTACGTATATATAGTTTATATACGTGTAAATACTTTATAATGTTGCGATGTGATATTAAAAAATAAATATCGTAAAAGTGTGGCGATGGGTTTCCTACTAACAGAACAAAATATTTTATTCGGTAAATTATGGCAATACTGCTATATCGTCGCGTAACGGCGCAACAGTCACAAAACATACTCAATCGTGACTGGTTGTCACATCGAATATTTACGTTAAAATTCGAATTTAAATTCAAATTCGTTCGAATTCGTATGTCTAATACGAATTTGAACGTTTCGACATTAAAGTTAAAAAAAAAATACAAATCTATTGTTGAGCTGTTGATTCTTTGATGAACAATATAATACAAAAATATTATTTATACATTATCTTAATTTATCAGATTCGACTCATGTTAGTCACAAAAATTATATTACATTACACAAACAAGACATACAAAACTAATAATTTAATAAGACACAGGCATTCAAACACATAAATATGGGTTGTTAGTTATAAACATTGAAACAATGAGAAAGTGTAAAATATATGTAGGTAAAGTAAAATCGTTTTATTTACACCAATTACTTAAGTATGTATAGGTACATGACACTACATAGTTGGCAAAATGGAAGCTAATACTCCTGTTTAGCCATAAAACGATAATTTATCCATCTAAGTCTGGGGAATAGATGTTTCGATAAATAGATACTTAATAATTAATATACTTAAGGAGATTTGTTTATTTGGTGCTAATACAAAGCTCTGAAAGTATTGAACTGACTTTAAAAAACATTATACAGGAGTGGGCTCTATTTGTTTCTTTAACAAATTGTGTTTTGGTGCAGGAATTTAACAGTTTAAAATGGGTAGCCAGTGCAGTGTCATACACCGTGTTTTACGGAGTCACTAGAGGAAGTCAGAATCTAAATAAATTTTCTCTTTTCAAAAATCGCTTTTGATATACTTATTTTCTTCGTCAGGAGCAACTAGCCAATATGATAAAGAAGTTGTGTTTTCCTAAATAAAAATATTAACTGAAAAACTATTTAAATGAATACCTAATTTAACAATTAACGTTATGTATGACTAAAACTGACAATTACAAAATTTTAAAAAGAGATCTTCATAAAACGTTTTTTTTTATATTTGGGATAGATTCTCATTTTCCTCCACCTGTAATACAGGTAAAAAAGACCAAGTCCCTAATTATAGGCCAGGGTCTCGGGGATCAACAGACGTTAAATAACACAATGACATGGCATGAGAAAATGTGGAAAATTTATTCACAAAGGTAACCACCACGACGATAGCCACAACCTTTTAAAAATTAACGAGATCATTACAAATTGTACCTAATAATCTGTGGAACTAAGTCCCCCACTGATTCTGTATCAATATCGTTGCTGAAAGAAACATGTTAATTTTATAAAATTATACGTTATACGCACAATAAATATATAATTTTGTTGTAGTAATATCATACGTATGTTTTTACCTAGTTACGTACGAAGCGAGTTTATCCGACAGTTTTTCTCTGAAAATGGTAAGCTTTATACAGTACATATATAAATAA
Organism: Euproctis similis; assembly: GCA_905147225.2. Classification (NCBI taxonomy): domain Eukaryota; kingdom Metazoa; phylum Arthropoda; class Insecta; order Lepidoptera; family Erebidae; genus Euproctis; species Euproctis similis. The sequence continues at coordinate 2,592,641 of LR990116.1, read as the reverse complement.
AACATACATATATAAAGAATAATGAAAAAAATACACAGTGAATGAATAAAAAAAATGGCTTAATCAAGAATGAAACAATTATAAATCTTTTTTGAAGAAATGTATCCCAATGGCGAAACACCGGAGACGAAACTGCACAAAACCTATATTAAATTTATAAATACTCATTAGTATAACAAATGAAGCTGATGGATCAAATAGACAATATTTCTTTAAAGACTGTGATCACTTCTACAGATTTGCCGTAGAGGATGAAATGTGAGGGCAGTACAATGAACCATCCGAAATTGTTCATTCCACATTCCTAATTTAAATTTTGCTAACGGTTTTGGCTACTCTGTGGTCGCGGATCCTATTTTGACAAATGACAATAACGATGTCAAATCTGTCAATTCAATATTTCATCAATGCTAATCAATATCGAAACCGCCATGCCAATATGGCACTACTATTGAGATTTAAAATATTGAGATTTTTAAATGTGTAGGTAGTTTGTAAATTAAACGTTAAGTAAAGAAAATTTATGCGCATAAGTATAGACTATATATAGATATATATTGAAAATAAAACAAATGAAATTGTTGATAAACTAACCTGACAACAAGCGGATATATATTCTTGGGCATGTTGTAGTCCCTGTAATAAAGTAAGAAGGGATAATCCCTACGCAAATCTCCAGCGAACGCAGGTGGTAGACCACCAGTGCTTGTCACTACACTGACGTCAGCGCAGTTTCTGAAGGTCTCGGATCGCCCACAACCAACTGCCTCTGTGCCGTTTGCGCAAATACCCCACATGTTACCTAAAATATCAAGTAACATTGCAAATGTTAGACTGGTATTATCATAAAAGTTTATTTGTCTATATTATTATTTGTAACTCGCATTCTGCTTTTCCTGACAATTACTTTACTTAGTTCCCGGAGAAAGGGAATCTCTTACCAGTGTAATAAGTCCATTGAAGTACACATTGGGTGCACGTGACGTATGGTGGCAGTCGTACTCTATATCTGAATATCTCTTTCTTGGCTGTGTCGAGAGGAATCAGGAATCTATCATCTCGTGTCTCCGCAATGTATAATGGGTACCTGAAATCATATAATAAAAAGCGATAAATATTAATTGCATGGATAATCGAGGAAGCATTTTAAGTATGGGCAATTTTCCTTTCTTTTCAAAACCTACGATACTTAACCGTAACCGACTTAACCGTAATTTTAAAAACGATGAAATAGTAAATCGATATAAATTAGTTTTTTTTAACAATAGTCTTAGGCAATAGTGGAATTTGTGATATTTATACCTAGTCATTTTCCAATATCTAATCACCTGTCAAAGCATTCCTGTGTAGCTTCCTGGTTGGGATTATTGTGAGGGCATAATTTCAAGACAAACGTGCCGAGATGATTGGCCGTCAGCTCTACTTCCACTTCGATTTCCTGAAAAAATTACGGCATCTGGTGAGCTACTATGATACCTTATTACAATTATTATCTCCGTGGGATCCAAAGAAACATCCATGCCAGAATTTATTTTTGTAGTAAATATACGAGGAGACCCTAAGTTCCCAACATAAGGTTTTTACGATTATATTACGCCTATATTAACGAATCGATCGTCATGAAATTCAGTAATAGGTATATCTAGTAGGAGGAGTGATTAAACCAACCTGTCCAACGCTATAGTGTCTGGTTACGATTCCTTTACCGTACATACCGCCTGCTTCATGAGGCCGAGGATCTGGCAGATGATGAGCATCCCCGCATACACCACATCTGCCCTCGTTCTGCTCCCACTGGACTGAAAATCACAATTTAAATGTCTTCACCTATTTGTTTCTCTGTTTAAGTTTTCGCTGATAACAAATGCAGGCGTTAGAGAATCGACAATTTATAAATGAGCTTCGCTTAAGAAACCCCATCTTTCTGAAAACATAGAGGAATCCCTTAACATAGGCAAACCATTCTCCACCAACATTGTTGTGAGCAGTGACTGTTAAGCCTCGACTCGCCAAATCTTTAAGTTTACATCTCACATGGAGTAGGCGGTGAACCTATTGCTGTATACCGGGCACAAAGTTGTCAGTCACCAATATTTATCACCCATAACTTCCGAAAAGAATCCCGAGAAATCATTGGTGTATGCCCGGAGTCGATCCCACGCCTTTTGAATCAGAAGCGGGGAGCTCGTCCACTGGATCACCGAGACTTGTTTTGCATAATTTTCAGATTTATTCACTCTTGTCATCATAAATTGATCCATCTTTAAAAAGAGGTTGTATCATGCATTTATGACAGACTGCAACTGGCACATAAAAAAGAAGTTACAGTGCATAAATTTAAAGATTAACCTTTTTGTATATAACAAAAATATTTTTGCATCATTTCTATAAATGTCACGCTAATGCTCTTAAAATTCGTAGGACATCTATAATATTAGATTATAACACATTTAAGATTAAAAATGTTAGCACACGATAAATAATAATTATTGTATTATTTTTTATTTATCCTTTGAAATTTTACCGCGAGTGATTGGCACTTTATTTTATAGCAATATAGGTAGTGTTGCTATAAATAGTACCTACTATATATTATATGTTTTATATTAAATTATGTATGTGTAAGAGCATATTTGTGTTGTTCTATTGTACCTAAATATAAATTTAAGGGAACTATTATTATAACAAATACAATAATTAAAAAAACCCGTGTACAATATATAAATATTATGACATAAAAATAATATTTTAATAAATAATAATTTTATGAGTCAAGAGATGATAAAAATTCATGTAAAAAAACCGATGGAAACTTAACCAAGATATGCTTGGCTGACCGACGTGATCGGTGACCTGCCAATAATATATTACAACAAGTTATTTTTGGGCTTTTAGAAAAATTCAATCTGAATTTTTCTAAAAGCCTTCTAAAGGCGTCGTGGCGCATTGGTAAAACTACCGACTGCAGCAATGAGGTCGGGGGTTCGAGTCCCACCCGAGCACAAATATTTGTGACAAACATGAATGTTTGTGTGGCGTCTGGGTGTTTTACTATGTATTATAAGTATGTATTTACAAAAGAAATGTATATATGTATTAATATCCGTTATCTAGTGTTCATAACACAAGCATTTTAGTTGCTTAGCTTGGAACTAGAGGGCGCTGTGGGTATTGTGTCCAAGATATTATTATATTATATTCAATCAAAACTCAATCGTAGAAACACGAACAGAAAAACTCCGAATAATATCTCCTACACATATTGAAGCGTCTGTTTGTAATAATGAAATAACTGCTTTCTACTACATTCATATGAATAAACATACGGTATACAAACCAAAAAACATTTTTTTCATTTTTTGTCTGTCCGTCTGTTTATTCCGATAATCTCTGAAATGGCTGGATCGATTTCGACGGGACTTCTATTGGCAGGTAGCTGGTCTAATAAGGAGTAGCTTATCGTCTTTACTTTCTTTTAGGTATTTATTGCTTCCCAGGCGAAACAAAGTTCACCGAGTCATCTAGTAATTAATATAAGTAGGTAGGTACACCGAAGTCCCGTCTCAGATCATGGTTCATTCAAAATATGGTTAATTCGTTATCATGGGAAATTTACTATCAATCACTGCACAAGTGGTGTCTATGGTGCCATAGTATAGCAATCATTATACTTAATTTTGGAAATGCAAGGACAGAAAAGTCAAAGTAGCTTTATTTTCATAGGTCTTCACAGACACTTAAAAATAGTCAATGTACAAAAGTATTTAAAATTAAAAAAAATATTTAAAATTCTTAAATACGAGCGCTTGAGAAAAGTGCCTCCGTGGAACAAGAAAACACGGACACAATTGCCACGAGCGGCCCGATTCCGAGTGTAGGGGCTACCATAAGAAGAATCGGGCAAGAAACTCTTGTGCCTAATACTCTTTTCAAAACCATTTAAAATTGATACAATAGTATTGATATCGCTACTGAAAACATAGCAGTAGGCTCGTGCATAAAAGGTGTAGCAGCCAGAATACTCGACCATCACAGTTATGACCCAACCAATTTAAAATCATCGTCCTACAAGTTGATGAGAGAAATTATATGATATTATTCGAGCACAATTGACGCGACATCTTCTATTTAGAGTGGTAACGTTGTGCAACAAGTATGTACAATAATAAAACTTATATGTAGCATATATCAAAACAACATCAAGGCAAACTCAAAATTAGAAATGTTGATTACTATTAGAAATATTTGCAGAACGCCTCCACTTCAAAATAAGTGAACAGATTCCAACATGCAAACTACACAATCCGCGTTGAGCAAGCAATTTGATGGTCCCATGACGACCTGTCTGTCATGAAGTCATTGATGATGTAGTAAGCACCAGCAACGAGACGATCTAGAGCCCGCCTAAACCGATCGAAAAAAAGAGCCAGAATATGCACAGGAACCCTATTATAGAATTGTGCACCCATTCCCAAAAACGACTGATATACTTTGTGCAGGCGATGACACTGTAACACAAGTTTATGCTTACCTCTGGTACTAAAATTATGTACATCACTATATTTAGTAGGTATATCTATTTAAGTTTTTCCTAACAAACATTATATTGGCATATATAAATTGAGAAACAACTGTTAATATGCCAATTTCCTTAAACCGTTCTCTAAGGGAGACTTTGGTCCCCAGATTATAAATTGCCCGAAAAGCTCGTTTCTGTATCACAAAGATAGACTGAATTTCAGCTGCTCTACCCCATAGCATAATACTACAGGATATAACGCTATGAAAATAACTGAAATATACTAATCTGGCGGTTGCGACATCAATAAGCTGTCGAAATTTTCGAACCGCGTAGGCAGCAGAGCTAAGTTTTCCCGCTAAACATTTTACTTGGGGACACTGGAGCGTATTATCTAGAGTAATACCTAGAAATACAGTTGACTGTACTGGGTCTAGAATTCTGTTTTTTAGAGATATCCGTTATATGTTATTATGATTTACTACACTGTTATAAAAACTGTAAACCATTCGTGGACCTATGTAAGGGAGCAATTTACATCATCAAAACTGCTTTTTTTACGATCTACCTTAAAAAGGAGTGAAGTGTCATCAGCAAATAGTACAATGTCACAAAATTTCTGTACGAAAAAGGGCAAATCATTATTGTATTCACATCAAAATAATACTCATTTATATATTATGAAGTTACAAAAAAAAAATTATTTACCAATCACTCCTTAAAATTCAAACCTTGAGGCATACAATATACTACTAGCAGTTCGATGAACTGCAGATGTGTTTGGTAAGTTATGTACATCACATAATAGAGATCAAATTGTTTGCTCATCCTGCTGTGTCTACTTACATATATATATACTTGTATATAATATATATATTGTAGGCATTGTACAAGTATAATCTCGAATATTGATATTATAGGCTCATCAAGGTATATAAGTTACATATAAATTTTATCATTCTCCACATTTGTTGCACAACGTTACCACTCAAATTTAAAGATGTCGCTTTAGTTGTGCTCGATTACTATAGTTGCATAGAATTTCTTAGTTAACATGTCGGACGTTGATTTTAATTTGGTTGGGTCTTAATTGTGATGGTCGAGTATTCTAGCTGCTACACCTTTTATTCACTAACCTACTTGCTTTGTTTTCAGTAGTGATAATAATTTAATGTTATTTATTTCAAATGGTTTGAAAAGAGTATTTGGCACATGAGTTTCTTGCCCGATTCTCATGATTGCCTCTACACTCGTAATCGGGCCGCTCATGGCGATTGTATTTTTTTGTTCCAAGTAGGCACTGTGAAGACCTATGAAAATAAAGCTTCTTTGACTTTGACACACCAATATCTTTTCGGAAGTTATGTTTGATAAATATCGATCACTAACAACATTGTGTCTGATATAGGTGAGCAGGTTCAGCAACCTATTCCATTTTGGGGCGTAAAAATCGTAAATCGGTGTGGCAGATCCAGATCTACGGATAGAAAAATGCGGCAAGTTTTAAGAAAGTAAAAGCAGAAAGCTTTTAGGTATATTATTATGTAATTGGAGTGAGTATTCAGCGAGAAATTTGTTATGTAGCTTATTAGTATTTTTTTTTTAAATCTGTGTCAACGCATCGTGTAAATAATGTCCAAGAATGGAAATAACATCTGATTATATAATTATTAATTTTAATTTTAATGCTTCTAGACTCCTATCATTGATTTTTTCAGAAACATAGACTTTGGCTCTGACTTGGAGCATAACCGACGCTTCCCTTTTAACACTTATGGCGGTAAAAGAATGAAGGAACGAATGATTTTTTTACACGTACCTGCATACCCTCCACAGAATAGTTCGTTGTCGTTATAGTTAACAGGGTTGGGGAAGCCGAACCTCCACATGGAGTTGCGAGCCGGCGGGTCCATCAATCTTCCATGACCTTCAGCACCTCGGTGTGTGCCACCTAACATCTAGAGAACAGAGTCTTTAACATACATTTTCCATATTTAGATATCTCTTAATTATTTCTACTGCAAGAGAAGCTATGACTATTTTGGGCTGGAGCGACATGTACATGAATTGTTATTGTTAGTCTATGGTCATTCTGATTTGTCTACTGGAGACCAGAATATATCCTAGATATCAGAGAAAAATACTTTATAAGAAAAAAGAATGTAAAGAGATTTAACGTCCATATCAAATAAATAGCAAAATATTTAAAGTTTTTTTGTAAGACTGCAAAAAAAAAAATCAAAAAGACTGTTACATTATCTACAATTAATAGTCATTCAAAGGATTTAAAATTTTATAGGTATTATTATATTATATTTTTTTTGCAATATAAGTAACATTGAAATTGTTCAATGTTACTTATATTGAAAAAAAAAATAGTACTTATTCGACTTCAGTTCGGGTCAAAATCCTACTTCGACCTTCTGTCGCAGCCTTGACTCTATAAGCTGATTTTTATAATTTAAAATGTCTAAACAATTTACGTCATAATTGGTAATATATGTATTATATATCTTTTCTAATTACCGACTTTGTAATTATTATATAATAAAAATCTAGACTGATTAAAAACGTGCTTAATTTTTGAGTTCGATCGATTTAAAATAATATTCAGCAATCTATTGGCTTGAGGAATTAAGAATATAATAACGATTTATTCTTTTATGTATTCATTCCTGTACTGAGGGGTCAGCACTGCTCCCAGGTCTGCTGAGAGAAATCTCATGGACTAATCCGAGTCAGTAGTAGAGCCGGTGAAATACCACGACCTCTCAGAATCTCAGCGTAACGTGCCTCATACCGCCTTTTGCTCAGTGAGAGAGGTATCCGGACGAACAACTCCTTCCCTTCATCCCTCCATATTTCACTTCCAACCCCTTCCCTATCCCAGCAATGAAAACATTCCCAAGGAGGGTTCACGTCAGGCATGCGGCTGGTCTTTAAACTACAGCCAAATTTTTTGATAACATAGATAGTTCTAAAGGATGATAATCATGTGTCTTAACAGTGGTAGAGCCAAGCAGTTCGCTACATGAATGGGCCGGCTCGACTGGTGAAATACCACGACCTGTCAGAAGATCGACGTAAAGTGGCTCATGCCGCGTTTCGTTCGGTGAGAGAGTTACCCGGAGGCCCACCCCCTTCCCCATCCATTCCTATCCTTAAAGGTCGGCAACGCAACGGTAACACTATATATGTTGCTGGTGTCCATGGGTGGCGCAGGTTGCTTGCCATTAGGTGACACGCTTACTCGTTTGCCCTCCTATCCCATAAAACAAAATGTTGTGCCGACCCCACTTAAAGTGGGATAAGGACAGGAAAATTATGCACTAATCGGATGATTTAATCGTGACATCGGTAAAAGAGGAAACAGTTGGACTTGTCTAAATATTGCCAGGTTCTATCGCGAATGCTGAACGCCTTCCTCGTAACTAAAGAATTAGTGCGATTTGATTTCTCTCTATTTAGAGTCAGTTTATAATAGAAAACTATAGGATACGTAGCAAATGCAAAATTTAATTCCACATACCTGAAGCAGGAATATCCAGTATGTGAGGAAAGATGTCCCCCCACTCGTCCTATGCCACCATAACTCCATCTGAAAAGAAAAATGAAGTTCTCAATAAAAACAACAACAACATCATTATATTTTATGAAGGCGATAATAACAATAAAGTAATAATTTTTAATTGCACACGTGCATTGTATAATGTAAAAGCACCATTGATGTCTCAAGATTAAACTTGACAGACATAAACAATATTTATTCATACGAATTTAATAATCCATAAATCATATTATTCTCATTTTTTTTAAGAATGTCATTAAAATGGATGCCTTTGCTTATAGGCGAAGCTTATATGTAGGTGTAAATAGATACATAATAATATTAATAAAAAAACATTAATTGACAATCAGATTTATATTTATACATCACTACATAGTATAAAACAAAGTCGCTTTCTCTGTCCCTATGTCCCTTTGTATGCTTAAATCTTTGAAACTACGCAACGGATTTTGATGCGGTTTTTTTAATAGTTAGAGGGTGTCAACGGGGTGGTTTTGATCTATAATTCATGAATAGTGTAGTGAAAAAAAATTATAATTTTCAAGATTTAAAACTTTAATCGAAAACGCTGCCTGAACCCTAAGTGATAAAACAATGTACTACATTATTATACATCTTTAAAAGGTCTATAAAAAAGTCCGCGAGGGCATATGTCTATGTCTTAGGGATAACCCATTATTATTTTTTTACTTTTTACGAGAAATAATGGCTTATTTACGAAGCAATTTTAAACATTACAGCATTAATTTTCATCCAATTAAGTGTCTTATATAGATTGTGCTTTTAATTTAGATCAATATAGCCATTTACAGCATGTAATTTAAACTAATATTTACGAAGATACAGGTACAGTATTAACATAGCGGTACATAGCAGTTGCGTTTGCGCGCCAAAACGCGTGCCGATAAATAGCACAAATTGAACTTTTTAAGATCCAAATATTACTAATTTATTTCTTTGGATGCGGAACGAAGTTCGCCGGGTCAACTAGTTATTTATATTTCAATTTAAACGCAGTTTTTTTATGTATTACAAATGTGTTTTTTTTATTAGACAGAATATTTTTATTCGAGAGAGGAACATTTTTAAATAATAATATTCAGTCTGGTTTTTAATAATGCTGTAAAATATTAACTACCAATGAAATAACATAAAAGCGTAGGGTTATTTTATGTAACATAATAAATTCATAGACATGGCAAGCACTAGAGGAGACAGGCGAACTCTTTTTTTATTAGAATCGTAATGAACAGGCACAGGCACACCCTGTAAAAGTTTGTGAGACTTCATTGTATTCAATTTAAGCTGTTTTAATTTAATTTGCCTTAAGAAAATTTCAATAATATCAACCATACATTATAAGGTAGGCAGAACGCCTCACTATAACTCATTCACTCGATACGAACGAGACGAGAAAATCTGTTAAATGCTTTACTTCACAAATATTACACAGACTTCAAAACTAGTCTTCTAAACCACTCTATTCTTGTTATTCAGTTGGGGTATTAACTATTTTTTTTTTACAAATTTAATAGATACCTTTAGATTTATTTTTTAAAACAAAAAGTGAAGCAGACTGGCTTCGTTGTGGCGCAATTTTCTTATGAGAAAGAACACTTACGTCTCCAATCGTAAATAAATGCATCATGTTTATGTAAGTAAATAATGTCGTTTAGAAATATTTTATTGTTTTTATTACTATGAATGTGTCGGTGAAATCTAATTCATCATGTTTTATGGATGATATATTCGTGTTATTAAACTACTGCCCTCCAAACACGAGTGTTATTCCACAATTAACTTTGAAATGCCCGAACCGATTGTAACATACTACTTATTACAATTTTTAGTTATTATTTTTTCCAAATATTTTTCAGAATAATTGAGTTGATGTATCATGAAAGAAGCGGAAACATGTCAATCTATTGTTGTGACTTATTTAGCTGAACACCCACTGAAGAAATGAGCATAGAGATAGATTATACTTCCAAATAGCTGAATGGCTACTTACGATTTCTTCTTCTTTGTTTGCTTTTTTAAAGTTTTTTTTTTTCAAAACAATTGATCGATAGTTTTTTTTTAATTAGGATATGTTTGCAGAGACAGTTTGTACGATTGCTAATATTAAAGTAAAACACGACAATACAAATTGATTCTGAGGTGATGAATTTAAATATTTTGTGATGAATCACAATTATGAACTTGTTGAACGACAACTTTATGTAAATCTAAATATAAGTAATGTTTAGTTTTAAGAATCTTGTTTACGACACTACCTCTAAGTGGCGCACACGTGTAGGTAGATGTTCAAGATATTATATTTATTCACGATAATAATTCCGTTATCTGGCAAAAATTTTGGAATCTAATTTCATTTGATGTTTTAGGCACTTAATAGACTTTTATTAATAGGCTGTTAGACTGACAAAACACTGGTATAGATAAATAAATGTAATTTATCCCTCATCCAAACAAAACATTAACAAATATAATATGTCCAACCCGGCTAAAAAAAAATCGCGTAATTTTACGGTTACAGCTGGAGCCTTCAGAAACGTAGGACATCTGTGTTATTTCCATGGTTAAGAAGAATCTGACGACGCATCTCATGTTAATATGTATATTTCATTCAGCTGCTTAAGGGCGGCTTAGGGGCGTGCCACAAAAATATACATACATACAGGTATAGTCGGGTCATCATTATTCTGCCCTTTTCCCACTTTAAGTGGGGTCGGCACAACATCTCATCCTTTTGAACTATCAATGTTGTCAAAATATTTGACTGTGGTTTCATCACCGCCTAACTGCCTAACGTCAACCCTCCTTGGGAATGTTTTCGTTGGCAGGATAGGGATGGAGTTGGATGTCGGATGGGGAGCGGTGAAGGGTTAGGCAACCGGATACCTCTCTCACCGAGCGAAATGCAGTACGCCGCTATTCGTCGTGGCCGATTTCTCCGATCGAGCCGGCCCATTCATGTGTCTCTACCACTATATATTATAGGTACTGTCGGATAAAAAAAGTATTATTTAAATGCCAGATATTCGCGTAATTTCCGTACCTATTGTTTTACAATATAGCACTGGCCACAATTATTAGTAAGATTAAAAAAAAAAACAATTCGCAATAAATAACCTTATTTTTGTCAATCTTGTCACTTTTTATATGGTTAAATATAAAATAAATAACTGTAAATGATGAAATTCGATAACAATGATAATTCAATAATAAATAATTATTTTATAGTTTTTCATACTGACATTAGTGTCAAACAAATATACGAAATGTGTTAAAACACAAATATATTCTTCACCAAACGGAATATATTAAAAGATGATGTGATCTTTTATTTTAAATGTAATCTATATTGTTTACTAGCGACCCGCCCGACTTCGCACGGGTGCAAAGCTGATACTATATATATATATATATATATATATTATAATGTTATCATTTATCATCATCATAAGCCTTTTGAGGTCCACTGCTGGACGTAGGCCTCCCCCATAGAGCGCCACAACTGCCGGTCCTGTGCAACCTGCATCCATCGGCCTCCCGCGGATTTCACCAGGTCGTCGGTCCGCCTGGTGGGGGGACGGCCTACTCCGCGTCGACCAGTTTGTGGTCGCCACACGAGAAAATTTCTACCCCAGCGGTGATCGTTTCGTCGAGCGATGTGGCCAACCCATCTCCACTTCAACGTGCTAACCTTACGCTAACCTATGTTATCATTACATAGTATAAAATAAAGTCGCTTTCCGCTGTCTGTCCTCTTATATGCTCATATCTTTGAAACTACGCAACGGATTTTGATGCGGTTTTTTTAATAGATGGAAGGTGTCAACGGGGTGGTCTATAATTTATGTATGATACAGTTATGAAAAAGTGATAAATTTAAAATTTACTTCTATAATACTTTTGATGCGGATCGCAACAAATTCCGTTGCGTAGTTTTAAAGATTTAAACATACTTAGCGATATAGGGACAGAGTAAGCGACTTGGTTTTATATGTAGATTGATTGTTAGATGGTTAGATTCTTAATCTTTATTCTTGAACATGAATAACAATTTATGTCTAAAAATTTGTTACATTACAACCTTCTGAATAAAAAGTTCAAATATATCATTACGTCATTTAGGTGTAGAGATAATAAATAAACATCGATGTCTTATAAAACTGTGTCGGAAGCGTTGCGTAGCCAATAATATGCATGCTACCCAAAAAACTCATTCAGATTCTCAGTTAAAAGAAAAAATCTCAAAATTAAAGGCTAGAAGGCACAACAATAAAAACTATTAGTAGGTATTACCATTCCAGAACATTTCTTTGAAAATGAACTCGTCAAAATAAATATTTAGAGAACATTACTCATGTGGGTTTTCTCGATACACTCATAAACAGGGTACCTAAAACGAAATATTTGCATATAATGGTTGATTGAACAGTGACCTCTCACTGACTTAGTATAACGGTAATTTAATTCTAAACACTTAATATATAGAGTCGTAATTTATCTGACAATGGTTTGAAACTTTTGTCAGCACTGTATTATGGCCAAGTAATAAAAATAAGCGATTCTTGTTCAAGTCATTCAAATTTCGAATAGAAGATTGCCCGCGAAAAACAATGATCGCGACGTCTCCCGATAACAACTCGTCCCGCCTTTTTTATCGGTAAATCAAATCAAAGACCGTCAACGGCTATGTTATGTTAATTAGCTGTTTGAAATATAACGTTGACGTACTTTTTAAATAATTTTAATAGATTTATTATATTAGAACTAATATTATTTCTGATCTTGTTATAATGTCTCCTAAAATAGTTATACATTTGAAGTGAACGCTAAATGTTATTAAATTAAACAATACACGAATATTCTGGTCGTTGGCAGTCCATCATGGTTTGTAGGCGGGTAGGTCAAGATCCTTGCGGCCTTGACAAGCTACATTAGAGGCTCGTGCGATATTATAATTATAGTATGTGATTTACATTGGGACAGCGGGGTGGCTAAATAGTAAATTATTCACTAAATATTTAAATTGAATTGATTCATTAATCACCATTTAACAATGTTGACTCATCAATCACTATTCAACAACATTGATTCATCAGCCAATATTATTTCACGATTAATTATGAAGATGTTATAAAAGGTTCCTAGAAACGGTTATTTTTTAAATGAAATCTTAGAATCGTATTTATAGATCTAAAAGATATTTAATTCTTAAATATTTTGAGTACAAATTACATTTCTCATATTTATTTTTTGACGAGCCTTGTGGTACATCGGTAAAATACCTACTGTAGAATCGAGGTTGGCGGGTTCGATCCCCACCCGAGAAATATTTATGACAAGTATGAATGTTTGGTTGGCGTCTGGGTGTTTTTATTAGCTTCACCTGTATGTTTGTATGTTTGTTTGTAAACGAGTTCCTTGTATAAGTCACAGATGGCGCTATTAACGCGCTTGTTATAGAAAACCGAACTAAAAAATATAAAATAAATAATAGTTTAAAAAACTAAAAAACACGCTTTTTATAGAAAACCGAACTAAAAAATAGAAAAAAAAAATATATATATATTTTAAAAAAAGCGTGGGGTGCATGGTGTCAATAGTTATAAATATTTTATTGACAGATATGAGTAGAGTGATTATCATTTCGATAATATCTTAAAAAGCACCCCACGCTTTTTTTTTAATTTTTTTTTTTATTTTTTAGTTCGGTTTTCTATAAAAAGCCTGTTTTTTAGTTTTTTTAAACTATTATTTATTTATTTATTATAATTAAGTATTTACAAAAAAAAGTTATGAATAAATATCCGTTTTCTAGTATCCATAACACAAGCATTTATGTAGTTGCTTAGCTTGAAAGAGAAGAGAAGAGAGCGCTGTGTGTATTGTGACCAATATATAAAAAAATATATATAACTAGCGTGGAAACGTCGAAAATAGTTTAAATTCATTGAGAGTAAACTCAAAAGTCATTAATATGAAAAATAACTATTTGTAAAGTCACACGAAAACTGTCACCTTCCTACAATAAGGACACGAAACAAAATATGTAAATACTTAATATCACAGGTGAGACTAGGGGACACTTTACTGATAATTAACAGTAACTATTTAACTTTACACAATGTAGCATTTACATCGCTAATTATAATGTCAATACTGTGTTGTCAATTAAAAAAAATATTGGTTCCGTATACGGATAAAAGATTGAATTCTTTTACTAGTAATTGTGTTTAACAAGCCCGGTCTCGGTGATATTCTCATTAAATTATAAATTCCTGGTTATGAATGCCTGTCAGTGTTGTGTGTATTTTTTTATGGGATAGGAGGGCAAACGAGCAGGCGTGTCACCTGATGGTAAGTCACCAACGCCGCCCATGGACACCAGCAACACATATAGAGTTACTGTTGCATTGCTGACCTTTAAGGGATAGGGGATAGGAAAGGATGGGGAAGGGGGGTGGACCTCCGGGTACCTCTCTCACCGAACGAAACGCGGCATGAGCTATACTTGTAGTTGTATGCTCCTAAAATAATAATCTATTTATCAAAAGAATTTATTTTTGTAAAGTTTTAAGAGATCGCGTTAAACATGTTTTGCTCTTAGGATTTGTCTTTTCTTTCACTCCTATACAGAAATTAAATATATTGTCTATACTTTTTTAATTTCAAGTTCTTTTTTTAAAAGTTCCCAGCACCGACTACTTCCTATAAAACTGTCAAGCGGCTAGTTAATCAAAACAAAACGGACTATATTTAAAATTTCCTTTTTTATTTCATGACAATTGAATTGTCGTGATTGTGACCCTGAACTATAAATCAATTGCCATGAGGAAAAAATATATAGATATGTGCAATCAATCTTGTGTCCTACAAAAATCCCAGTATTGTTTCGATATTTTTAAGTGTTGCTTTCTGTAAACGAAAATTCACTTTATATGTCAGCAACTGATTAATTAAGATCAAAATATAGACAAGGTAATTACAATTTTTGTGTAGATAGTAAAAATTTATCAAAAAAATAGACTTTCGTACTAGTTATTTGCCATACCTATACTGTCGAATTTCAATTTAATATTTTGTTACTTATATAGCGCTAAACACAAAATCGTTAATTAATGATTGAAACTCTACAAATAATGTGAAATAAATTTAAGGTTTTGCAAATTTAATATTTTTGGGATCTTTTTTTTAAAATTGCCGGTTGATTGCTCAAATCAAATCGAAATTGTAATCATTACAATGGTCTGTAACTCTAACACATTCAGCAAAAAAAAAATGCCGCCAATAACTTCATAAGCTTAAATTTTATCACACATCTTAATAAAATTGTAATTAATTGTCGTTAAAAATAACAAAACCGTACCCAAACATGACAAGACGCACGTCAACACAAAAAACGGAAGTGCAAAAATTCCAACATTATTTGTGCGAGTCGTAGAATTTTACGACGGATATTATGTACTTTATAAAGACATTGTTATTTGTCATATTAAACGCATTTAACTTTTATATATGAAACATTATGTATACAGGTATTTTGTTAAAAAATCTCGTCTCGACTTCATAATAACGCGACGATAAATAGACCGTATATTTTTGGGCTTATCCAGATCTTTAATGATTTAAGCAGTAACGAAGACCCTTTCCACTAGCTATCATTAGTCTGTTGCAGTCCACTGCTGGACAGAGGTCTCTGCCAATTAGCGCCACAACATCCGGGTCTCTGCCTTCCGCATCCAGTCATTTCCAGCAGCCTTTCTGAGGTCATCTGACCATCGGGCTGGTGGGCGTCCTACACTACGCTTGCCAAGTCGCGGTCTCCACTCTAAATTTAAATATCCACTATGAAATATTAATAAAATTGATTACATAAACTAAATAATTAATATTTATGTTTATTTAGTTAAATAACAATTCATTTTTAAATATAAAGTTTGAATTAAAAATTTAATTATTTCTAAGGCTGGTGACATTCTTGCAAACCCAAACGACGTATTGGGTAGGTGGAGTGAGTATTTTGGGGAAATGTACGAGTATGTTCTGGATGTGGGCGCCGCGAGTTAGTCTACGATAGACGCGCTGCGCCAATATCTGACGAGGACATTACTATGGAAGAGATTGAATGGTCGATACGAAGTATGAAAAATGGTAAGGCAGCTGAAATTGATATGATGTCTGCTGAAATGATCAAACGCGGTGGAACCTGTGTCCGGGACGCTTTCCTGACCTTGAGCAATCTATGCTGGAAGTCGGGTAAGGTTCCCGTGGGCTGGAGGCGCGCTGTCATCGTGCCCTTGTATAAAGGTTTGGGATCACGTATGCAGTGCGCCAGTTACAGGGCCATCAGTTTGATCAGTTTAGCAGCAAAAGCGCTATTCTCCTTTCAATAATATTCCCAATATTATTGAAAGGAGAATGAGGGTGATATCTGATGGAGTGTTGTGGGAGGCTCATGGTGGCTTTAGAAGCGGACGAGGGTGCATGGATCACATTTTTTCTCCCGCAACGTCGTGGAGAAACAACTGGCTGTTAACCGGAAGGTTTTCTGCGGTTTTGCTGATCTGGAAAAAGCGTTAGATAGAGTGTTACGTATGTCCCACAGATCCTTTCGCAACACTCTAGAGTATTCCCGGGCTACGGGGTGAGCGGCGTACTGCTGCGCGCTGTGCAGTCCACTTATGAGAGCTGCACAGCGTGTGTGCGTGTTGACGGCGGCTTGTCCCCCTGGTTCGACGTCAATATCGGCGTCAGACAGGGTTGCGTGCTTTCCGTTCGACTGTTCATCCTGTACTTGGACAGTTGTCTCTAGAGAGTGAGACCGATGGATGTAGAGATGCGAATGGGTGACCTAGTTGTGAGCTGCCTGCTTTACGCAGATGACGCCGTGCTTCTAGCCGAATCGCCGTTGGACCTGCAAACACTAGTCACTACTATGAAAGATGATTGCATGATTAAAGGCTTGCAGTTGAATGCGACGAAAACGAAAGTTATGGTGTTTTTGGAGGAATCCAGAACGGATGCAAAGATAACGGTTGATAATGTAGTGCTGGAACAGGTGAATGAAATTGTATATCTTGGATGTGCTTTTAGCAGGGTTGGAAGGTACACCGCGGATGTAGAAAGACGAGTGGCGATAGGAAATAGCGTAAATGGAGCGTTGGGCAGGTTTCTGGGCGCAGAAAACATTAGCAGAAAAGCCCAGCTAGCAATCCACAATGCAGTCCTGATCCCAACGCTAAGTTATGGAAGCTAGAGCTGGGTATGGCAGAGTGTGCATGAAAGTAGAATAGTCGCGGTAGAAATGAGGGCACTGCGCAAAATCTGCGGAGTGACTCTCGCTGACCGTGAAGAAAACAAGGTTGTAAGGAAGGAGGTTGGTTTGAAAGTGAGTGTCGGTGTAAGAAAGGGCATGCTCTGATGGTTCGGACATATAGAAAGAATGGATGAGGCAAGACTGACTAAGCAGATATACAATGCAAAAGCGGATGGATGTAGGAGTCGAGGACGGCCAAGACACACATTCCATGACCAAATAGAACGTGTTCTGGAGGAAGGTGATGTTAGGAGCCTCAAAAACCGTCGCGCGTACATGAAAAGGGTTATGAAAGTCAATGAAGCGAGTGAGGCGTGTAAGAATCGTGCCCTATGGCGCTCCGTTCTCTCTGCCTACCCCGCAAGGGATTTGGCGTGAAGTTATGTATGTATGTATGTTGAATTGAGAATAAATTGCGATTTCTTGCCAATATATAAATAGAAATTGTTCTAATTTAATTAATCTTCTTGTAAGCTTAAATACTTTATTCATTATAATTAATTTAATCAGCGACATAATTGATCACCTGATATTATCATACAGGTTAGCTGACATTAAAAAAAATGAATCTTATAAATTGTAGCACTTCAAAAAAGAATAAATTATTTTCTAGCAATAGTGACAAGCTCAGCTATAAATTTTTATGACTTTTTATATAAATAAAAATATTTTATTTGTAAAAAATAATTAAATTAACATTTACAATAGATTTATTGCATATTTAAATATATTTTCCTTTGAAATAACTATTTTAACCTTACCTTACCACGGCAATTTCAATGTTGGCAATGTATGTAATGTAAGAACAATGTATGTAAGAACTCTTAAATTTTTATAACGACTTAATTTTATTTGAATGAAGATGTCTGCTCAGATAGAAATCAATTCCCATACATTTCATGAGGACGTTAATGTTTATTTATAACAGTTGTAAAACTTCATGAGATAATGGAAAATGTATAAAGCGAGTTATGAAAGATAATTAAAGATATTTTATTGTCAATGGCAGTGGCAAACTGTGTCATAGTCAATTTAAACCACCGTTTGTATTCTAACTATAGAACAGACTATTAGTACTACAGAAAAAGCAGTATGGCTTATAAACTTTGACCAGTTTAAACGGGGCGAAAAAAAAATTGAGCCGATACTGGAAAATGCTACGAAAGTGGTCAAACGGTTTACTACGATTCTGTAATTCGCATCAAATAAAAATGAGATGTAGGAAATTTATCAAGGTACTATATTTTCTGGAAACATGAAGGTACCAACTTATAATATCTGTAGGTGAAAAAGTAGTCTATACTTTTTTACCTACAGATATTATAAGTTTTATTAAGAGCACTACAAATGACAATGAAAACATATAATTATGTTTTTAATATAAATTTACATACATATTACCAACACGATACGAATAAATCAATCAACCCAGTGTCGTAAACTATAAGAGATATGGTTAAGATATTATGTATTATAAACTGAAAAAAAATACATTGAACTTTTAATAAACATGAAGAACATACATATTAGCGTCGGCCGAGATGCCTCGGAGCCAAGTAACGTGATATTTCCACCGGTCCACGTGAGGCTGATAATAAATATTAAGGATACCTAAATGGCTACCCATAAAGTCTTTAAGTCGATACCATCATCTCGTTTCGATTGGACTTTTATTGGATCGAGTAAAAAGAAATATCTTTATGTTGTTTTAAAAAGGAATCGATGTTCATGTTTTCTTTCTTTTTGTCATTTTGGTTTTTAAATGCGCCTCGTACAATTTCTCTGGTCACATTTGTATCGAAATTCTTTTTAAATTGCATGTTGTATTTTATGTTGTTCGTGTGATCCGCTACGATCTTTCTTATGTTGTGAAGCTATTATGTAGGTTTTTTTTTTATTTTTCTCTTAAATTTTGCTGATTAGTTTTTATTTAAGTACAGGAAAGTATTTAAGAAATTCATTATTTTAGGAAATAATTTATTACGCAAAATAAAAAATCGTAATTCAAATTATCAATTAAAATAACAAAATATGTCTCTTTATTTTTGTTTGACAACATAAAATTACATAGAAATAGTTACAAAAAAAGTTTATTATTACTATATTATATGTAATTCTTATTAATCAGTCTCGGGAATAAATTCTATTGCTGAAAGAAGGAGAAAGAGAAAGGTATTATACACTACTCACTTGTCACCGCCTGTGTATACGACTGTCGCGCCTGCGCAAGTCTCATTCATTTAACGGTTTTATTCCACGGACTTTTTCTTACGGTTTTACTATCACATTTTTTTTCAGTTCGGTCGCGCAGAAAAATCCCTATCTCCTCTAGCCTGCCGTAAGGAACTTCGTTCCAATAATAACAATAGAATTTTTCATAGGCGTCAGATGTGGATCTAACGAAATCTAGATCACACAAGGATCCGTTAAAGTCGGTTAAAGCATTACGTAAGCAATATAGACATGGGGGTAGGGAGGTCTAGATCAGTAGTTATTTACTTTTTTACATTAATGGCAACTCTCACATTGGCTTTGCTTGAGGACTAAACGCATTTTCTGGGATTGCGATAAATAATTCATTATTCCATTGAAATGTTCCTACGGGTCCAATATTTCAATGCATTTTTTAGGGGAAGCATTGGGAGGCAATAAAAGCCTAACCACTAGTTGGCATACATGACCCAATAATAAAATTAAGCCATTCTGGAAAAACGCTGCAGACTTTTTTAGCGACATTTCCTAATAACAATCGTGACGATGTATTTTTTGTCGCCTACAAATATGCATATACATAACTTCACACCAAATCCCTTGCGAGGTAGACAGAGAGAACAGAGCGTCATAAGGCACGATTCTTGCACGCCTCACTCGCTTCGTTGACTTTCATAACTCTTTTCATGCACATGCGTCGGTTTTTAAGACTCCTGACATCACATTCGTATAATTTTTGTATAACTTCGTATAACTTAAAAAAAAACTTTACATCAGTCTTGTAGATGCTCTTTTATGAATGTTTACGTAGGTAGGGGTTTACCCCTTACCTACGTAAAGCTTTGCTTACTTTTACTGACAAGGGGCCACCGTTCCCCTTGTCAGTAAAAGTAAGCAAAGCTCGTCGAGGTCGAGGGTCGTCGCTAGTAGCTTTTAGTCATAAAAACTTAGAAATGAAATTATAAAAGTTTATTTAAATTATAAACGCATTCTTAAATATTATTTTAAAAAATTAAACATAATAAAAAATAATAAAATTAAACATAATAAATTAATTTTAAAACACAAATTAAATTCATTAGTGTAGATGTACAGACAGATATTTGTTACTGATTTAATAGCCATAGAATACCTGCATGCTTGAATTTATTAAAACATATTTTTTTACCAACTATGTAACTTTTTTAATACATTAGAATATAATCTGTGATATTGTGAACCAGATCTTACATTCACCATTACGCAATAAAAATTTGATTAGTGCTAATATCAATTTAATTCGCAAATAATAATCGTAAATATCTAGATATACTTAAAGATGAAATTAAACTAAAATGTTTTTTGGCACCAAAATATTTACCTTTGCCAAATTCAATACAGGTAAGGAAGTACCTACGTTATTTCAATTCTATTAGTACTTGAATGACTTAAAATTTGGAAAAATTCTTATAGAATTTTAAATAGATTACAGAAGGTAAATAAATGTAATTGTTTAATTTTTTAGTTTGCAAACTTGCTCTGACATGTTTTTGGCTCTGGGAAAGATCGCCTTCTACCTCAAGTAATTTTATCATCTCACAATTGAGTCATTACTTTAAATTGTCTTCATATTAATATATACCTATAAATAAAGTGATTATATATACTTCCTACGTAAATATATAATTAAATTTGGGTAAAATTGTATCAACAATGTCAACAATTGTTTTTGTATTTTCCGCAAATTCTGATTGACGAACTGGCCGTATGTCAGTTTAATGAAAGCCTTCAACTTGTAATTGATTTTAAACATGTTGTCAATTTACAAAATTACATCTGTCAATTCTTAAACGTTGAAACCTTCCGGCGACCGTATCTGAAACCTTCTGATGATTGGAGTAATGACAATATCATAATTAAAAAAAACACAATAAATATCTTTTTCAAAAATTACGTATGTTGTTACTTAGAATTAGAATAAATGGTAACATATTTATATCAAATATAAGAACATTATTGTCACAAGATCAATTTTTAAACTTGAGAATTAAGTTCTACAAATCAAGTTAAGAAAAGTTCGAAATTCGAATTCCATTCCCTAGTAAAAAAAACTTAGTGTTAGTTCTCAATTTGATTTTTTTATTTTAAGATTCACTCGATTTGAGTTTTTGCTGGAATCAAGTCTCAATATTTCAAAATCTTTTAATATAAAATAACATAACTTCACGCCTTTTGTTACCCGAAGGTGTAGGCAGCGGCTGTTAAGCCTAGTCTCGCCGTTATGTTTACGTCCCAAATGGAATAGGTGGCGAACCTATTGCCATACCGGGCACAAAGTTTTTAGTCATCGATATTTATCACACATAACTTCCGAAAACAAATTTCGAAAAGTCATTGGTGTGAGCTAGTGTCAGGAATCGAACCCGGACCTCTGGACCAGAAGCCATATACCAGAAACTTCCTGATAAACATATGTTTCAAACATCTGAGAGCTGTTTTTTTAAATTCGTTATCGGTACTTAATATAAAAACTCAAATATAATAATTATAGGTAGTTACGATACATAGTTGTTGTGAGAAGTGTATTATTAAAAAAAACTTGAGCCCTTGGCATTACGGTTTATTGGAGGCTTGTCTCTGAAATAATTTTGACTGATACTAAGAACTGTAGACCGACTAATACGACAGAACTGTCATTTAATATTTGAATTCAATATTTTTATAAATATAATGTTAATTTTTATGAGAAAAAAGTAGGACTAGTTTACTATATAGTTTTTTTTTTACATTTAATATTTAAGTAGTCCTAATTTAAGTCACACTTTGCTTTGGAAAATGTTCGTCCGAGTATGTATGATATGAATAAAAAAATGATATTTTTATATATAAATTTAAATTATGCATCATTTGCTTTTATAATCACGCTATAAAAGTAAGTTATGGCAATGCTGCAATGTATTTAAATGTCCTCGTGCCCTGCAGGTAAGTTATATGAATATCGAATGTACCGTTGACTTGACCAGAGACCCGTTAACTTAATGAGTCTAACCTGGAAAATCTATTATTATTACCTATTACTAAGCATTTTAGAATTTACATACCTTCACACCTTTTTACCAGAAGGTGTAGGCAGTGACTGTTAAAGAAATAGGTGGCGAACTTATTACCATACCGGGCATAAAGTTTTCAGGCATCGATATTTATCACACATAACTTTCGAAGTTAATTTCGATATTCAAATTCAAAATATCTACACTTAACAAAGTACTTAGAATCGTCACATAAAACTACTAGCTAAAATTCACGGAGCTTAGATTCCCTTTCATCACACTGTCTTGGATGTGAAAGCGAATCTAAGTGCCAGTTCCGGCGTCAAGGCTTCTTGAGAAGAACTGGCAAGAAACTCAAGGCCGACTCTTTTCAATTTCCAGTTTAACAAATGGTAATAATTACAATCAATACGACACAAAAAGAGCAGTTCAAGTCCAAACTTTTTTATCGTTTATATAATCTGCGATGCAATAATAAGCCCTTTGATATAATCTACTTTTAATATAATTCTTAAATTTACCCATGGATAATTCAATCGCGTCGTTTGGAAGTTTATTGTAGAAGCGTATACATTGACCTGGGAACGAGTTAGAGATTTTATGGAGCCTAGTAGTGGGCACAGGGAGTTTCTTTTTATTTCTTAAATTTGGTTTATGAATATTACAGTTTTCCTTAAATTTAGTTTTATATTTATGAACATAAATAAGATTTTCATAAATATATTGCAAATAAAATGTCATAATTCTTATCTCTTTAAATTTATTTCTTAGTGTATCAATAGCCATATTAGTGTAGGATAAGCCATTGGTGTGAGCAAGGAGTCGAAACCGTGACCTCTTGTTTTAGAAGCTGGGTGCTCGACCACTGGACCACGTCTCGGTGGTCTCTTCTTCTTTAGAAATAATAAGAATAGATTTTTGAATTATTTACAAGGATCCATGACATGCCATAACATAATAATTAAACCTAATGACTGGCACTATGAATAGCACAAAGCGTTGATGTATAGAAAGCCGAGCCGAAATGTAAGAAGTATTGATGCCCAAGAAACTGTTACGGTCCTGTGAGTGAGTCCTTCCAAGATTATTAATGACTTACATCTGCTGAACTTTGATGGAGCATCACTATTTGGTGTTTCAACAGCTCATCTATCAACACACAAATAACTTTTCATGCACAGGGATGTAGAAGTAATGTTCGATATTTACCGCCAACAAAATATTTTAAAAGTACACGTAGTAATTAAGTAATATTTATAGTCGATGAGCACAAAAAAATATCTTTAAATTATAGCTTCAAAGTTTAAGTTCCTTGTCATAAATATATGTTAGAAATAGTGATGAAAATAGCAAATAAACTTTAGTGAAAAAATGAGCGGACATCATCTAATTTGTATTGCTATACAAATAAGTAGTAGTAAGTACCTAATATCAGTAACTTATTATTATTGCATGCCGGGTCTGTATAAGAGTCTAGTCTTAGCTCTACGTCATTTAAACTGGAGCAAAATGTGCGTATATAATGAGTTGAATTTACAAAACTGGTTTTTTGTAGATGTGGACCAACTATTGGTTATTTATAATCATTCATAGTTGCATACAAAGAGGTGCTGATTCCAAGTTCCTTTTCCCTTAAGGTAATGCATTTACCCACTCCTTGTTTAAAAGCATAAATACGTAAATTCTTCACTTGTTTGCACTAGGCTTGCTTGTTTACACTATGACTCATATATCTACACGTTAAAGTATTTTACGGAATAAAAATAAATATTGTTTTCAATAATCGGAGTAAACAACATTATACAAAAGCTATATATTAGTTAAATTATTATATTATGCGATGGTGATGCGATTGGTGGTCTCGGTGGTCCAGTGGCACGAGCACACGACTTCTGATCCAGAGGTCCGGGTTCGAATCCTGAGAATGGCTCACACCAATGACTTTTCAAAATTATTTTCGGAAGTTAAGTGTGATAAATATCGACGACAGAAAACTTTGTGCCCGGCATGGCAATAGGTTTGCCGCCTATTCCATTTGGGACGTAAACATAACGGCGAGACGAGGCTTAACAGCCGCTGCCTACACCTTCGGGTAACAAAAAGGCGTGAAGTTATGTTATGTTATGCGATGGTTAGATCATGAGACGATAAAACTATAACATGTCACTCATATAGTCATATTATAAATGTTTGTATAATTAAAACTGTTAATGATGATATTGGCAAAATGAATCTGATATACGATACCCCAGTAGCCAAAAAAAATAATCTATCTGTAATTTTAGTTTGGCTAACCGAAACAATAGAAAATATTTGGATTGATTTCTTTAAGTTTTATTTTATACACTGATAAAATTGTATTTAATAGAAACACTGAATATTTTTTTTCAAAATTTTCAGTACCTATTCTGATATACTTACCCTTGTTTTCGATATTAAATATATATTTGTTGTAATAAGTTCTAACTCTCCGTTTGGGATTGAAAAGTATTTTTGCTTGCTACACTAACTCGGGGTATTTTAGATGTGCGTAAAATATTCCAGTTTGTCTAGATTTTCTGTTGTTGTTTACTGGAAAATTGTGTATATTACATTAAACGTAATTCTTTCTACGCTACTCTTTGTCATCATTACATAGTACAAAACAAAGTCGCATTCCACTGTCTGTCCCCTTAAATCCTTAGATCTTTGAAACTACGCAACGGGTTTAGATGCAGTTTTTTCAACGGGGTGGTATTATCTATAATTCATGTAAATGTGTTGTTGTGTAAATAAAAAGTGATAACTTTCGAGATTTAGCACTTTCATTGTCAACGCTTTAAAAATTACTTTTGATGCGGAACAAAGTTCGTATTTATAAAATCTGTAGTAGATAACAATCATATTATTGTTCCTGAAAAATACCTACATGGCCCCATACTAACGCTACTCGTCAAATTACAAATACATAGTTTGTAAGCCAATTTGCAAATGTCAGTCAGATTTCTTGCATTTAGCGATTTCACTGTCTGAATATAAATATTTTAAACATCGTAGCCATCATTTTCCTGCCGTAATACCTCTCTAAGTGGGGTGGGCACAACATGTTATCTTTGCATGAACGAACTATGCTATGATAAGTTTTGGCTGTCGTTTTATGACCGCCCGCTTCCTGACGTGAAATATTTCGTAGTAAATTTAGGTATTCCACATCTCAAACTTACTGAATACTCCATCTAAGTGATTATTCAAATTTTATTTATTTAGGCAATTTGTATTAACTCGTGATCGGTTTATTTGGTTGTCGCCCCACACTTAAACACTGTGTGCTTACCCTGATACAGGGGTGAGCTTTTAGATTAGGTATAACAAGACAATTTGTAGGTATGCCATACATGGTATGGAATACCTACAAATTTCGTGATGATAATAATTATTTATATTATTACATATCTATATTCGAGTTGTCATTTAATAATCTAGAATTATAGAAACAAAAGCCAGAGACATTCAATAATTTACATAACTAGTATACCAACTGAATCAAAAGAGGTTTCATTGTAACAGTTTGGCGCGAAATGGTAATTTACATAAGTTGTCCATGCTTGTTTTTAACAAATTCTCATTAGAACCTGCATAGAAGAAATGTAAATAACTGAGGAGCGAGGTCATTAACCGAACTGTCAACGTAAATATTGACATGGACAATATTCGTTCAAAAACCCATTACGATTGTTTTTTTTTACTTTAAAATGTCAATCCTTTCTTGATTTTTTAAATAAAAATATCGTTATATTTTTGTTGTTCGCGTTTTATGTTAAATTAGAATCGCATAAATAAATTCTTAATAAAAATATTTTAGATAATATGTACTAAAGAAACTTGACTACAGTTCTCTTTGTTAGAGCTCAGTTCATTTTTACAGGCATCGGAGTACCTGACCCGACCTGAATTTGTATGCAACAATAAACCGTTAAATTACGTTTACAACAAATTATTTATGGCAAATGGCATTGTTTTGTGCTGTTAAATGTAGATATCACTTTTGTCTATAGCAAACATTACAGCGTCACGAGTATTTCGTCACCTTGTCGAGTGAAGGTACACCACTATTGTTGTGTTTAACAGAGGACAAGTCACCGACAATGATACACATAATGTTTATTAAATGGTTTCTGGCCTCTCTATCTTCTGAACAAGAACATATGGCTAAACATTCCTTTTTATATTTGCATTTTCAATATATATTTTGATAAATACAATCCAATTCATTTTTTAATAAAATACCCTTAGGTATTTTAAGAAGCCGAATCTTAGCTAATCATGCAAAATTTGTAATAGATCCTTCAACATAGATACATAGCTCTCGCTTGTATCCTACAGGGTTGGCCAGCTGCCCCGGATCTAGATGTTGGGGGGGGGGGGGCAAGCCGGGGCCCATGCCCCGGGCGGCATGTTCAGGGGCGGCCAAATTACTATAAAATTACATAACTTTGACGGATAGAATAAATGACAGTACCATAAACGGTCTCTCTTTAGCAATCAGGCTGTATTATTAGCAGAAAATCACCCCAAAAAGAATGAATTTGTGAAAGCAGTGGCAGACATTTAACATCGTCTATGGGGTTGTGGGTTATTAGCAAAACGGTTAAAAAAAACTTGGCATATATTTTCCGTCCGCTTCGTCATGTCAGAGAAGAATGGAACACCGCTTTGAGCCGGTCCCGCCCGACGAATTGCCGCCCTTACGGCAGGCTCCGCGCACCCCTCACGATGGTGAGAGGCTCGGGAACGGCCGGGGAACCGCCCGACCCCGGGAAGAAGTTGTTGTCGGCGATTAAAATGTCGCGTCCTTCCTCTCCTGCGGAGCGGCGCTGCGAGAGGATCGTCCTCCCTCGCCCGCTTAGCCACCTCCTTCTCTGTAATCACCTCCTCGCAGAAGGAGGCGAACTTACTTCAGGCTGCACCTTCGGCCAGCATGGCAACTACCACGCTGGGGACGACAAAGTTCCCTTTCTTAACGGTAAATAGTTCCCTGTCCAAACCACAACCCCTGCGAGTCCAACCTCAGTGTGCAGAGACACCGCGAGCGCCAGCGCGCGAACGCCAGCGCCCGCAGTGGGGCTTTTGTCGTGGTTCCGTCTGAAACTACTACGGGTCCTAGTAGATAGGAAGCTAGGGAGCGACAAAACGGCCCGACCGCAGCGACCGAATTGCGGCGCGGCCCAGTCCACGACGGCAAACCTGAAGAGTGTGCTCAGCCGCATCCTCCGCCGCGCCACAGTGCGAGCACGACGAGGTCTCCTCGATGCCAAAATTTCACCCGTTGTAGATAATGAGCCATGATAATTTTGCCTTCCACCGTAATGTGAGCGTCAGCGGGAGGACGCCGCTGAGGACAGGGGAAGAAGACTGCTTCCGTCTTATGCAGCGCCACCTGAAGACGGATTTGTGGACTCACCCGGCTACGAGGGTGCCACCCGCTGAAGCGAGGCTCGCCGCCTCCCTCCCCGGGCAACGAGGAGCGTTTCATCTGTATAACAGATTACACTCGTACCACGGAGGAGGGCGCCCCGCAGAAGCCAGTCAAAGCCGATGTTCCACCGGAGAGGGCCCAAGACAGACCCCTGCAGAATACCAGAATCCGAGCCGTATCGCCTAAGCCTGCCCGTCTTATCCACCAGAAGGACGATACAGTCCTCTAGATAGTCGGCCAGGAGCCGCCGTAGGTTGAGAGGCACTGGCAGATGGGCCGGCATGCTGGGACGGAACCCGTCGGCTGTATGTTCTTGGGAAGGAGACACAACCGTCCCTCCTTCCAGAGTTTAGGAAAGGAAGCGTAAAGATCCGCGTGGAGGCCTGGGCTGTGGCTTGGGTCCGGCGGCACGACACCGATGTGATCCCCAGCTGGGCGGGATCTACTATGGCACGAGCGCGGGTGAGAACTGACGGAGTAGTCATACGAGATGGACGGCAAAACATGTTGCTGTGAATGCCCTGTTAAATAATTTGCTAGAAATAGTTCAAGCCTTAGAAGAAGTTTTCTTTATGGTATACGCTAAACAAGCAGGCGTGAGCACCCGGTGGCCAGCAATAAACGCCGCCCATAGACATCTGAACACAGCTAGCTCAGCACTTGCGTTGCTGTCTCTTAAATTAGAATATGGAAGGGATCGGAAGCGGGATGGGAAGAAAAGGCTTTCTCTTTTGGGATTGGGTTTCCGGATACGCGGCATCAGTAATAGTAGAGTAGAGCGGTAAACGTTAAAATAAATTTTAGTCGGCGGGGGCGGTATTTTTCAGTTTTTGCCCCGCCTAAAAAAAATTGAAGATCCGGGGCCGTTGGCCAGACACTTTGGCTTTCCACAAGCTACGATCCTGACACATCTTTCGCCTCATCCACAGTCATACATCTCATCTTTCACTTGGCCTTTTTTATACAGACCATTTATTTGGTCGTGGCAGCTACTTCTTGGTCTCCCGATATCGCCTCTGTTTCCTTCAGTCATAAGTGATTAAGATTGAAAGAGAATTTCATTAAGAGTGTGCAGTGGTATTTGAATATATGAGAATTCGAAAGAAGGGGGAAATACATAAGGTTTCAAGCCACCAAGACGTCTACTGGTTGTTTGTAATGAAAATGTGAACATATACATATATGACCGAAACTTGTCCGTCTTTTCGAAGCATAATAACTGCTGAAATTATTTTAATTGCAATATTTTCGAATGCATTAATAACAAATCTAATAATAACTTTAGAAATCACTTCACTCATTACATTATATATCTTCTATTTAACACTTCTTTTATTGCTATCGTGTAAATGTAAGCTTACATTGTTTTTTTTTTTAAACGATTTATTACAATAATAATCTTTTATCAATCTGAACTATCATTTTATCTACTTATATACTAGTTATACCCAGTTCGCTTGCATTAAATTTAAATAAATATGAACAATATATCATTTCCCCTCCTTTCCATCCTTGCCCATCCTTTCCTATCCTACTCCCTTAAAGGTCAGCAATGCGACGGTAACGCTATATGTGTTGCTGGCGTTCATGGGCGGCGCAGGTTGCTCACCATCAGGTGACACGCTTGCTCGTTTGCCCTCCTATCCCATAAAAAAAGAATACATAAAACCACCATGAGACCTGTCTTCACGTATGGATCAGAATATTGGGCCATGAAGAAGAATTCCTCAATTAGTAAGCAAATAAGAGACGAAGAAGACCTAAGAAATTAAAAATTAAAGACGCCATGATTAAGAAGGGCGTTGGTATGAATATACGAATGATAGGAAAATGTAGAAAAGAACTATGGTTGAAATTTCGATCCTCGGAAAAGGTTATAAGCTCATTATTAAAATAACTACATTATTTACATGAGATACAAACTCATGAAAAAATAAAGTTTCAACAAGTATATAGTTAAAATATTATTAACCTTATCAATTTTATATAGTTTAACGAAAGTTGTCTGAGACAGAGCTTGACCGGCCGCCGATGACAGAATTGGAATGATTTTAATGAGAAATTTTTGATAAGGTTGAATGTAAGTGTTTTTAAAATGAGTGATTGCAAGCCGAAGATAATAAAAAAAAGTGCAAGAACCGGTATCGCAATCGTCATCGTGCGTCTTATATTTGGCAAAATATACTTGAGTTCTTTTTTTAAAACATGTAAATAATGTCGTTATAAATATTTTGTTTATGATGTTCTCATTATATTTACTGTACGATTAGAAGTTAATAGTTGTGTTATCTGATAAACTGTTGGCTTCTAATTGAGAATATCCGAGATCAAATCAGAGTACACGCCGATAGTTTTACATACTGTTGTGAACATGAATATCGATGACTGACAAAATGGTGCCCGATGTTTGTAAGGCTAAGTAAAATTAGACTGGCTGTATTTTTTTTTAATACTGGTGGTAATTTTTTTTATTTTATTTTATCCAGTCATCAATTCATAAAAAAAAACAGAATCTGCTGCAATTCATATTAGATTCACCAAACGACAAAGGCAAACCATAGATATAATATGTTGTATCGGTCCAGATATTGTTATGTATTAGCATCTCGCGGAACCGAACCAGTGATTGTAATGTCACGGTCACGCTAACTGGTCCACTTGACATTTCTACTGGACACTTTTGTTTTGTGGGTGTCACTCACATACATATATACCTACAATACATCAACGCTGGAATGTGGATGATTAGAGGTTAGGTATGTACATAAGTACCTACCTATACATTGTAGCTTACAATATAGGTATATTGTAAGCTACAATGTGCCTATATTTAAACATCGAATTGTTTGTCTGACATATTCGATTTTTTTTTGTACTTTGATACCACGTCCTTTGTCTCGCGCAAAGGTCTCGTCCTTATCCTCTAGTCGTGTATCCAAATTCGAGGGTTGTGAACATTTGCCAATGCCATTAACCACTAGTTTTCGAGATTATTTAATATTTTTTTAATGTATCAGAAACAATCCAATATTCGTTTTAGTCTTACGATGATTGTGGTCTTAAGCTTGGCGAGGCTTTAAAAGTTGTCGTATAATAGAATAGAATTTTTTGTCCTGTTGCATAGGTTTGCAATCCATTGCCATTGTTCATTTGTTGGGCACAACTGATCCAGTCTTTGATACTTTTCACACGTAATTTTTAATCCCATGCTATATAAAAGACTGAGCTCAGAGTCTCTGAAGTAACCTATTCGGGAAGGACTCAAAAACACTTAAATTAAAGTTCTCGACAAGGAACAGGGGACAGGAATAAAGGAGCAATACCAAAGCGAATTAATGACGAACTCAAATTAATGACGTTTCAGAGAAAGGTCAAGTTGAAAGTGTACACAATCGAAGAGCGTGTATGAAAGGGATATACGAGAAATTTAGGATCGTAGTAAATAGAAGTGAATAGTCTCTGCACACCCTCACAGGAAAAAGCGTGATCGTATGTAGGCGTGTAAATACTTACTAATAACGAACGGTGTTAAAAGTTTTCTTTCTTTATCTCAGAACGTTTGCGGTGTCAGCACATTGAGAAATAAATCATTCAGTTGTTCGTCTGATGAATTATTAATGTTGTGTTTTGCTTCTTTCTTTGTGTACACTTACTTACTTGAAAAGTCGGTGACTTAAAATGTTTCTTGATCACAATGGGACAGCCGATAGTTACCATCAATAATCTCACTGTCACTTTGTATTTATTTTTACTTAAAACATAAAACTATCCTTCCTTAAGTTTTTTCTTCATTATTAATAATTTATTATTTATAAAAGAAATATTGTATTGGGAAATAGAGATTTCCAGGATATAATTCTTGATATAATCTAATATTAGGAAATATAATAATATCTTGGGAATATAAGAATGTTACATATCATCTTCCGGGAAAACTACTAAAATTTAGTATTTGGCTACTACTATTTGGCCTCAAATACAATCCCTATGATGATTGCAATACTTTTCTCTCGCCAATAACGTCGGTAAGATGTTTACATAAGTTGTGTGGTAACCCTCATTGTAAAACAGAAGGCGATTTGTGAGCGCACTGCCAATTAATTGACGAACACGACACAAATATTATGTAGGGCTGCCGCGCACAATATTTATTTTGTTTATTTATTTATATAAGGCGAACTTAATGCCATAAGGCATTTTCTACCAGTTGATTATTAAATATAATATAAATATGGTATATATATATAATATATATATATATATATATATATATATATATATATATATATATATATATATATATAGTTATCTCAATCCGTCATTTGTTGATCATGCGTGCTGTATGGCGAGCACTTTGTTGATCCGAAAACCTATGTTGATCCGGGTGGTTTTTGTTGATCCAATATAATATTTTTCATACAAATGTGGTTCCGGACGGATCAACAATTTACTCCGTTGAAGCTTAGGAAACCCAACCGAAATGTTGATCCGATATACGAATCCACTTCGATAGTTGTTGATCCGATTCAAATGGGCCAATCAGAAGGCAAGTCCTCCTACTGTCCTGCTGGACATGTATACGGATTTTGCACACATGCGCTATGCGCATGTGTGCGAAATCTATAAAGCGCATATTTTTTTTACGAATCTTAATGTTTTAACTTATTAACCGACTTCGAAAACAGGAGGAGGTTCTCATTCCGTCTTTATGTTTAGTATTTTTTTATGTCTGTTCACCGACATTTTCGTCAATTATGAACAGATTTCCATCATTTTTTTTTGGATAGTGTTCACCTCCAAGATGGTCCCATTTTCACCAGGTCAGGATCTGATGATGGAAACCACGAGAAATCGATGCAACTACTGAAAATCGTGTACGAGTATGGTGTTTTTGTTACGTAATAGTTCTTAAGGATATGCTTTAAGCTGTCAACATCTGATTCTGCTGTGCTGATGAAGAAGACACATAACTCTTAAATGGTAAGGAGTTCAAAGAAAGTACTACAATTGGTAAATATTATCTACTTGATACTATGTAGGGCTAGCTTGCTGCTTATTAGGTATGCTAGAATCTACAGCTGATGCTGCTGTGCTGATTAAGAAGGCATAGAAGTCCTAAACGGTTAGGAGTTGGACAGTACGGCAGTCGATTGTAGGAAACTGTTTAGTAGTATACAGGACTATACTACTGTGCTGATGATGAACCTACAGAACTCTTAAACGGTTAGGAGTTAAGACATACTTATGAATTCTGAAAAAAAAATCTGCAATACTTTCCAGGCTAGGATTGCCCTTCATACGGGCTGCAGTGTTATTGGGTCTACTCATGATTATAATAAATATAAAAATTTATAATAAGTTTTATTAAACTATATTACCTATTTCCACTATTCTAGATTTTCTGTACGAAATCTTTCATTTGATGGACGCCTATACAGGCTGGAATCCAGTCATATGTAGTAATTGATACCAGATGTAGATCATAATTTCAGTAAACGTTGTACAAAATATTAAGACGATCGGTACAGTAATTAGGTCAATAACGACAGTTTTCATTTTCATGTAATTGAACACTCCCTATAAATGTATGAACTGGAATAAACTCTTCTCAGCTGTTCGTCCTGTCAAGGCCGCTTCGACTTTGTCATAAACGAAAAATACATGGTAACAGAGTACATAATAAAAGGGATCAAGTAGGCACCTACTTTTCTGACTCGAAAATTAATTTTATGTAATATTTTGTAATAAACATTACTACTAATTTCATTTAAATAAAGAAATATAGCGGACCGACGGCGCGGGCGTCGATGGGTTCAAGGTCAAATGGCCTCGGATCAACGTTAGTTATAATAATAATAATATCTTGGACATAAATCACACAGCTTCCTCTAGTTCCAAGCTAAGCAACTAAATGCTTGTGTTATGGATACTAATACAACAATGGATAACGGATATTAATACATATATACTTTTCTTTTGTAAATACATACTTAAAATACATAGAAAAACACCCAGACGCCACACAAATATTCATGTTTGTCATAAATATTTGTGCTCGTGTGGGAATCGAACCCCCAACCTCGTTGCTGCAGCCGGTAGTTTTACCAAGGCGCCACGAGGCTCGTCGAGTTAATAAGATTTGGCAGGAATATGAATATAAAACTTGACTCGTCGGTATAATTTTTGCGACCGTTACGGATCAACAAAAAAATGTTGTTTTTGTACATTTTGATGGCAAGTATGTTGCAAAGCGACCTTGTTGAGAGAGAATGCTGCTGCCCATTCTTCCAGCCTTTTCCCTTTGTCGCCTTTTACGACACCCACGAGAAGAGATGGGGTGGCGGTATTCTAAGCCGGCGCCCCAGAGCATGATTTTCTATTTACGAAATCTTTAATTTGATGAATGGCTATAGAAGTTATAAATATAAATGCTAAAGTCTCGGTGGCGCAGTAGTCGAGCTCACGGCTTCTGACCCAGAGGTCCGGGTTCGAATCCTGTCACTGGTTCACACCAATGTCTTTTAGTAGTTATTTTCGGAAGTTAAGTGTGATAAATATCGATGACTGGTATGGCAATAGGTTCGCCATCTATTCTATTTGGGACGTAAACATAAAGGCGAGATGAAGGTTAACAGCCGCTGCCTACACCCTCGGGTAACAAGGCGTGAAGTTATGTTATATTAAGTTAAGCTTCATGCTAAATATAAATCTATTAATATTATCCATTAGACTCTATGCATATTATTGACACATTTATTAATTAGCGCAAGTATTTTTTTTATTAATTTTAATTTAGAAAATTACCTCTCCGCGCTTATTGTGATGTTAATGCATACAGATGTGAAATTATTTTATTATATACCTTCAAGCAAGTTCAATTCAAGCATCGTTATTTAGAAAAAATACTTTTAAAAAAGTCAGCTAACTTAATTAAGACAAACAGACGACAAAAAAGTACCTACTAACGTAATTAAAAAGCGATAAATAACGCAAACAGTTTAACTACTTAATACAATATACAAAACGTAATACTATAACTAAGTCATCTTTAACTATAAATATATTTACATAACAAACATAACATAACTTCACGCCTTTTGTTACCCGAAGGTGTAGGCAGCGGCTGTTAAGCCTCGTCTCGCCGTTATGTTTACCGTCTTACGTCCCAAATGGAATAGGTTGCGAACCTATTGCTATACCGAGCACAAAGTTTTCAGTCATCGATATTTATCACACTTATCTTCCGAAAATAATTTCGAAAATCATTGGTGTGAGTCAGTGTCAGGATTCGAACCCGGACCTCTGGATCAGAACTCAGAAGCCGTGTGCTCTACCACTGGACCACCGAGACTGTTAAATTTATTTACAATTGTCAGTTATTATTGGAGTCGGTGCCAGCCTAGGTAACGTAGTCTATTGTGTTGTATGATATGCGCGGCCGTCAGTCACACGACGAAATAGAATACGGGGTAACTTTTAACCAACTCTGACTTCAATAATAATAGATGATGATTGTAAATATTTTTATAGTTAAAGATGACTTTTTTATGGGATAGGAGGACAAACGAGCAGGCGTGTCACCTGATGGTAAGCTACCAACGCCGCCCATGGACACCAGCAACACACATATAGTATTACTGTTGCGTTGCCAATCTTTAAGGGATAGGGGATAGGAAAAGATGGGGATAGGGGTGGGCCTCCGGGTACCTCTCTTACCGAACGAAACGCGGCATGAGCCACTTTACGTTAGTC
The DNA here is from genome assembly GCA_905147225.2 of Euproctis similis. Taxonomy (NCBI): domain Eukaryota; kingdom Metazoa; phylum Arthropoda; class Insecta; order Lepidoptera; family Erebidae; genus Euproctis; species Euproctis similis. The sequence goes on along the minus strand of LR990116.1, from coordinate 2,556,776 downwards.
TTTAGAGAGGTCGTGGTATTTCATCGGTCGAGCCGACCCATTCATGCAGCGAACTGCTTGGCCCTACCACTGCTGGCAGACAGTTAAAGTAGTTGACTTAGTTAATTACGTTTTGTATATTGTATTAAGTAGATAAATTATTTGCGTTATTTAACGCTTTTTAGTTACGTAAGTAGGTACTTTTTTGTCGTTTGTGTTCTTGAAGTCGGTTTGACTTTTTTTAAGTACTTTTATTTCTAAATTATTAGTTGTGTTTATGAGTTGTGAACTTAAATAGATGTTCGTGTTTATTTACTGCTAAACTGCTAAGTAGTTTTCATCGACTAATTGTATTACTGTCTCCCAACTCGTAATCGTAACCAACTCGTCACCTATCATCTCCTCCTATACTCCTATCATCAGCACAGCAGCGTCAGGTGTTGATTCAAGCATACGTCCCAAGCAACAAGTTAACCCTACATACCTTAAGTAGTTTTTATAGACCAATAGCAATTCTGTTTCTAAGCTCCTAGCCATTAAGGAGTTCTGTGAGCATCATCATCAGCTCAGCAGCATCCGATTTTGATACCTTAAAGTAAATACCCAACACATGACGCAACAAACACACTACACAAGCCTAAATTTTTTGGTGGTCGCCTTCGATTTCTCCTGGATCCCATTATCAGAAATTGACTTGGTGACAATGGGACCATCTGGGAAGCATACCCTTTCGAATAAAAAAAGAATTTTGCAAATCGGTCCAGACGTCTTTGAGTAATCGCTGAACATACATAAAAAAGATCCCGACGAATTGAGAACCTCCTCCTTTTTTGGAGTCGGTTAAAAAAAGACTAGAATTATATAGTTACTTCAAAAAAATCATCGGGGCTAATGACCAAAGAATCACTTTGCACGTCCGAAATGGATTAGGTTGCCTATTTCCATACAGCGCGGACAAGATTATTATAAATATATTAAAATTATATTTATCACACATAACTTCCGAAAAGATTCCGAAAAATTATTGGTGTGAGCCCGGAATCAAATCCATGCAGGGCCGCGCCGGAAGAGTGTTTAAGAGTTATATTTACTAGCTGACCCGGCGAACTTTTTTCCAGATCAATAATATTTTTTGACTAATTTTATTCCTTTACTTCAAGCTCTTGTTACCCGAAGGTGTAGGCAGTGGCTGTTAAGCCTCGTCTCGTCGTTATGTTTACGTCCCAAATGGAATAGGTGGAGAACCTATTGCCATACCGGGCACAAAGTTTGTCAGTCATCGATATTTATCACACATAACTTCCGAAAACAATTTCGAAAAGTCATTGGTGTGAGCCAGTGTCAGGAATTGAACCCGCGACTTCCGGAATCAGAAGCTGGGTGATCGTACTTTAGTTTTATATCTCTATGTCAAAAACATGAAAATAATGCAAATAACATTTATTATATTAACAGAGTACATAATAAAAGAGATCAAGTAGGCACCTACTTTTCTGACTCGAAAATTAATTTTATGCAATATTTTGTAATAAACACTACTGCTGATTTCGTTTAAATAAAGAAATATAGCGGACCCACCGCGCGGGCGTCGATGGGTTCAAGGTCAAATGGCCTCGGATCAACGTTAGTTAGTAAGATTTGGCAGGAATATGAATATAAAACGGATGCACATTTGACTCGTCGGTATAATTTTTGCGACCGTTACGGATCAAAAAAAACATGTTGCTATTGTATATTTTGATGGCAAGTATGTTGCAAAGCGACCGATGCAGATCCACAAACAACCCTTCCATTTCAAATTTGGATCAAAGTATATCAGTTATATTTTTAAAGAGCTAATTATACACTGCAAAAAGGTGGATCAACATTTCTTTTAACGTCTTACTGGATCAACCTTTACATAGAACGGATATTTATATATATATATATATATATACTAGCAGACCGCGCGAACTTCGTACCGCCATATTTTATAGATTTTCCACTAAAAAGATTACTGCAGCGATCATATTAATGACTTGATGATATATGAGCTTTCCTCATAAATGGACTATCTAACACTATTTTTTTTTAAATTCAAGTTCCTGATACATATATACATAACTTCACTGCAGGGTAGGTAGAGAGTACAAAGCGCCATAAAGCACGATTATTACACACCTTACTTGCTTACCTGTTGATATTAGCGACTAACAACCAAGATATGATGAAGATATCAGTTAAAGCAGATAGCAAGCAAGCAAGATAGCAGTTAAAACAATAAGCAGTTATCTGCATGAATGGGCCGGCTCAACCGGTGAAATACCACCACCTCTCAGAAGATCGACGTAAAGTGGCGTTTCGTTCGGTGAGAGAGGTACCCGGAGGTCCACCTCCCTTCCCCATCCTTCTCCCTCAAGGTCGGCAACGCAACGGAAACACTATAGGTATTGCCGGTGTCCATGGGCGGTGCAGGTTGCTTACCATCAGGTCACACGCTTGCTCCTTTGCCCTCCTATCCCGTAAAAAAAATATTACCAACTTCAATCAATAGCTATACCAGGGACTATGGCTAACTCACAGTGAGTGTTTTTTTATAATTTAAATGATGGCGATTTGGCACCTTGGTATCACTCTTATCAAAATAAATTCACTACGTTTTAAAAGAGGTCCCGATATTAAAAATGTAAATATAGATGGGCAACTTTATGTGGTATGCAGACGTGTAACAAACCCGCAAAGTCTTTATATTTTAGCAAAAGACGCCAAGATCGAGGTGCGTAGGCATATCTTGCGCTTCGTCCATTTATTTGAAGTTGCTATATTGTAAAGAATTATAGATAATATTATAATATCTGAGTGAAGAACTAACTGTAAACTAACTCTAGCTTTGACCCATGACTTTGGTTACTTAAGTATGAAAATATGTTTAAATATTTTAATATAGGCGTTGCATATTACATAAATATAATGAACGGTACAAATTATCTGTCTGCTTGTGACTACGGCCAGTGCAACCAGGCCGAAACGTCAAGCTAATAATAAAAGTAAGTATTTGTTTACCTAAACGTGTCGCGTTATTTCCCGTTTATTATACTCTTAAATCGATCCTATTCTAATTTATGTGTCTAAGTAGACACGGGGTCACAGATGTTACATGTTCACATCACCTATTAATTATTACAAAATAAAAATATATATACCCCAAAAGACTATTAAATACTACAATCTCATTAGGACAAAAAGACACAAAAAAAATGTCTAAAAAAATTTTAAAAAAAATTACCTGCCAGCTATGAACGGCGCTCATAGCCGAGTCGGGCGGGACTCCCGATCATTTATATGTGCGCGGAATATTTGCCTAAGAAACGAATACTTACATTTGGTATTTTGCGAAATCTTTTGAATTAAATGTCCGAATTGAATCATTCAAAAAGTTCTAGAAAGGTATTGAATCTATCTTTATACTGAAGTAATTTATTTTCAGGAGAGTTAATACCGAGGTACAAAATAAAGCACTTTTAAAACGAACTCATTATAATTATTTTAAGAAATTCAAAAAACACTTATTGTACGATAACTACAATAGTTAGACATATGGCGTCGCGGACTTTTTTGTCGACAATTATAAGTTCTGTGAAAGTGTAGTACATTGTTTTGATCTATAATCAATAGTTTTTTCAGCGTTCGCGATGTAAGTGTTTTTTCTTACACCTTGGGTTATATTATTGGAATTATAGTAAGGATTCCTAATTTATTTGAAAATATAATATAGCCTAAAGCCTTCCTTGATAAATGGACTATACACCAGTGAAAGAATTTTTGAAATCGGACCGGTGGTTTCTGAGATTAGCGCGTTCAAACAAACAAACAAACAAACTCTTCCGCTTTATAATATAAGTATAGATATATATATATGGTATTAGTGATGTTAATGTTGTTTATCATGCACTTAATTTATATTTTGATTTAGAATCGTGCCTTATGGCTCTCTGTTTCATCTGGCTACCCCGCAATGGTTATGTATGCATATATATTGTATGAAAGGAGTTAAGAAAGTCGACGAAGTGAGTGAGCCGTGTAAGAATCGTGCTTTATGGCGCTCTGTTCTCTCTGCCTACCCCGCAAGGGGTTTGTATAAAGTAATGTATGTATATGCGTGTATGCATGTGTTATATATCGATCGATATTATAAGAGGAAAGCTATCGCGAGAACTTTATTTCATTTTTATTTTATTATTAATATGAAACAGCAATCCACTATGTCTGCCAGTTGAGATATAGACTGTTATATTATAGGGATAGTCAAGATGCTTGTGATTTGACATAACTTGCCTCAGTGATGCATAGACACTATTGACAACCCTAGTGTTTGATATAAGCCGACATAAGTGCACGCTTTTAGTGCAATCGTTTTATTTGAATGATGAATATATCTTCAGCAGATGTCGCTAATAGCTGACATAAGTTTATTTGTTTGTTTCATAATATATAGATTATTTTTTCAGAACTTCACGTTCACGTTCACGAACTTGACCCAACGATAATTACGCCTTGATCCATTTTTTCATCCCAATAGCAATAAGAGTTTTGTCTAAAGGGCTAGTAACCAAATTTATGTACTTAGACGTAAGAATTAATAACTGTATGATATTAAATATGTTTTATATTCAGCTTCCTCAGCTCAGCTTGTACGCGCAGAAGTATTCCCAAGTAAAGGATTTTTGTAAGTCTTGTATGAAAACTGATACAATTTCGTAACTTGATCCAAAATCATTGGTCCGATACGGAACTTTGACACTTTCGATGTAGAGTTCTCAATAATAACCACGATACCTGCCAATATGTCCGGCAAAACTACAAAAAATTGTATGTACCCAAGTAAAAATATATTACATACCTATATATAAAACATTATTCGAGGTGATCACGATAATAAAAATGTTTAATAGTGCTGAACTTTTAGTTTTTTATACATTTATAGAATAATAAAATTATTATTTTAATTAAAAAACCTTATTTTGGAAATCTACATAGTTTTATCAATTAACAAATATACCTAGACTGTTAGCTATTTATTGCTAGCTGTTGATACCTATCACCAATTTACAAAAATACAAACAGCAACTTCAATAATTATTTTTAACAACTTTACAGTTTTGTTTACTTATTTTTATTTGTAAGTCAAGAGGTTCCAGGTAACCGTTTTCGAAGTGTCAATTAAAGGTTTAACATAACACAACTCCACGTCTTTTCTACCCGAAGGTGTAGGCAGCCGTTGTTATGCCTCTATTCGCCGTTACGTTAACGTCCCAAATGGAATAGGCGGCGAAGCTATTGCCGTACACCGGGCACAAAGTTTTCAGTCATCGAAGTCAGTGGTGTGAGTGATTTATCACACATAAATTCCGAAAATAATTTCGAAAAGTCATTGGTGTGAGTGGATCCGAACCCGCGATTTCTTGATTCAGAAGCGGGGCGCTCGATCACTGGACCACCAAGACATTTTATGGAATAATGGGAATAATTTTATCAAATAAGCAAGCTAACACTTTTGATTTAGAAAACCTAGAAATCTATTAATATTTCTACAGTTCCATACATCCATTTATATACTAGCTGACTGGGGAACTTTGTTCCGCATCAAAAGTATAAAATAAGTAAATTTTGGATTTATCACTTTTTCTTTACTACATTATGCATTAATTATACATATAAACCACCTCTATCTATAAAAAAAAATTAATTTTGTTTTAAAGATTTAATGATTAATTATATTTAGACGTGAAAATCATCATGCCAATTTTATTTACCACACGACCAAATTTATGTACTCTATAATAAGCTGTATAATTAAAGATTATTTAAAGGCACATTAATCAACCGAGAAACATGGCCATCGATACAGAATTGCATGTGCTAAAGAAGAATTATTTATCATAATATCAACATTGTAGATTAATTCCTTAGCGAATCAATTAAGATAATATGCAAGACTATAAAAATATTTCATAGATACAATATGATGAATGCATCAATTAATATAGTCTGTATTTAGAGATTCATTTAAAAACAGTGGTAGAGGCTGTGAGACCTGCCGGGCAGTTAGTGCGTCAGTCGCGGGTACAGTGAGTGCGCCTCAATTAGGAACCGAAGGGGACCACATCTCCAGTACTTGCATGGATAGCTAGTAGTGCGGGTTTCACTAGTGGTTACGTCAATTGACTTTGCTAGGCTTCGGCGGATGAGTAGCTGCATGATCTGTTGAGCTGTGAACCAGCTGGATATCGGCTTTTCTGGCATGGATTGAAGTGCAAGCTCGCTCTCGGGCGTAGCGTGCAGTCAGCAGGCGTTAATCTGCTACGGCGACCAACCGGACCGGGGGACCTCTCCTTAAGAGTACCATCAAGAGCTATAAGCTTGAGGTGGCGGATCCCACACTCTGACTTCGGTTAGGGTGTTCATAGTTAGCGGTCATATACCTTCCAGGTTGGCCGGTCGTTCACAATATAAAAAACAAATATGTAGGCAAAGGGACTTGTCTAAGCCAATAGAGTGTAATAGGTTGGCATTTTTTGTGGGACCAAAAATATGAAGCGAGTTCGAGGAAACACTGGCTACATCTTTTGGTATCAAGATATTAATGTTTTTCATTTACGTTTTCTTAATTTTAGATAACACGACGTGATTCTAAACAAAATATTAGGTACATAATCTTCTCAAATAAAGAAGTCATCAAATCAGTACATGATAAAATTTTAAAAAGTTGTAATTATAATTCACTGTTGTTTTGAAGTCGGTAAGAATCTTGAAATAAATCAAGACAAGGTTACTTGAGAGTCACTTGTTGAGTGCCTTTTCAAAAGAGCACCCACGAAGAAGACAGATGGCACTATTAGTGGCACAGGAGATAAAGTAGGTACTTCTCGATATATTGATATACATACATAAATATGTAGGTACTTCTGTCTGTTTATATTCGTGTTTTATATAATTTAGTGCAAAAGAATTGATCCTCAACTTAATAAATAATAATAGAAAGTTGAAATCTAATATTCTTCTGCATCATAAGGTCGCAGGTTCGTGCTAATATCAAATTTAAATTCCGGGCTTTCGTAAAAATCAAAACCGTTCAAATTGGAGTCAAATTATAGGTTCTGATTTTTATTTAAGAAAAGTCAAACAAGTGACTAAAGTAGGAAAGAAAGGATTTTTTTATGGGATGGGACGGCAAACCAGCAAGTGGGTCACCTGATGGTAAGCAACTACTCACCGCCCATGAATACCGTGGCACGTTGCAGTCCTTTAAGGGAGTGGGAGGGAGAAGGAAGTGGAAAGGAGATCGGGTCACCGGATACCTCTCTAACCGAAAGAAACTTAAAGCAACTTCTCGCCAATATTCCGAGAGGTCGTGGTATTTCTCCGGTAGAGCCTGTCCGTTCATGCAGCAAACATTAATTTTACTCACTATTCTAAAGTTAATTCCTTTTATTACAGATAAACTAGTAAGTAAAGTAGTGTATACGTTCGCAGGTAGTGTATACCTTCAGGAAAGGTAAGTAATAAGTGGTTTTAAGCATCCCTGAATAAATAATTTTAAAAAATACCAAAGTTATTTCCTCGAACAATACAAATTACACGGTGCACAGAGTAATGATCCCAATTGATTATGTATTAAACGATATCGGGTATATTATTAAGTTAATAATATCAGATATTATATGCCCCCACGGTGACAATAATGACCGGAATAATATCGTAAATTGTTCCACCTTACAATTTGACCATCTTCGATTTATTTTACTGGTGAATGGCAGAATTTATGGTCTTAACCTTTAATTCGTATCTTATAATTGGGCAAAAGTTTTTGTTTGTAATCAATATACCTAGTCTATTTATTTTCAAGCATTAATCACACATTTGCGTGGAGTACCGTGGCATAGTTGCCTCTGCCCACACCTTCAGGAATTAAGGGCGTGAAATTTATGTTTTAATTACCATAAAATATGTTTCATTTCGTAAACGCTTCAATTTCTTTAAAATGTAAGTATTACAGCATTTGCATTTGAATGGAATAACTTCTGACTAACCAGATCGGGATCGTAAAAATATACTGCACATGTTTAATTTTTTTTACTCAATAAATGATTTCATACTATCGGCCCAATCCGCGCTTAATACATTATTCATGTTTAATGTATAAACGATATTGCTTTTATGGATCATTTAAGGAGAAATATAGTTTTACAAACACTACAAATTTTATCCGCGAATGTCACTAGCAAACTAGGTGCATTTATTAGCACACAGATGTATCAAGTAAACTTAAGAATATAAAAACAGGTATTTTACAAGAAGAATTTTTCTTTTGTCAGCCATAACAGAGTAACAAGGTATTTATACAAAAATATCCGAAATCTAAGCAAGTAGAGAAACAAAAAAAAACAATGAGAGAAAAGGCGGGAAAGCTCACAAGAGCACGTTCCAAATCTGAATTTTAAAGAAAAATCAACATCTAGTTTTTTTTTAAATTGAAATTAAAAAATGTTTGTAGGTACCACAAAGGCCATGTAGGTACTTTGAAGACACCGAAAAGGTACCTTGATGCGCAAATACGACTCACACCTGTCTGAATTATTAACATTGTACAAATTTTATTTATTACAATCGCGAGAGACTTTCTGCTACAATAATTGGACTTCTGTTCACCGTGATATATTGTGTAGGAATAATATAATTTATACAGTTCAATGTTCTGATTATATATATTTTTATTATAAACCTGTCATGTATTTATTTATTTATATTATTGAATTATTATAATGACTAAGATGTCTTAATATTATAAAGGCTTTATCGTTTAAGTTTGCGTGAGCCGTTGACAACAATATACGTTTTTGAGAATTTTTTAAACATTTACCTACAACAGAAAACAAATAATAAAATACATAATCCATAAAGTATATATTTAAATTAAAATTTTCAATCGGAATTACTTATTTACTGAAAAGTAAAGATGTGTTGGTTCTATTCTAGTCTAGCAAATTTGGATCTTTGGTGTGGATATCTGATTTGATCTGTAGCTAATATTATTTTTGGAAGAATGACATCTTCCGTCGAGACTTGGGCGGTGCTGCAGTCTCTTCAACGGTGCCAAATTGACTAGCGATACATCGAAGTGCTGAAGTGTTTGTATAGAAACGCCAATATGTCAGTTCGAATCCAAGATGCGAGTACAGAGCCTATTCCACTGCAGAAAGGTGTCAGACAAGGAGACGTTGTATCTCCGAAGCTGTTCACCGCTGCATTGGAGAACGTCTTCAAGCTCCTAGATTGGACCGGGCTAGGCATCAACATCAACGGCGAATACATCACTCACCTTCGATTTGCCGATGATATCGTGGTCTTGGCAAAGTCGCTGGAGGATCTGAGTGCAATGCTGAAGGATCTTAACAAGTTATCCCAACAAGTGGGTCTACGAATGAATATGGACAACACAAAAGTCATGTCTAATGTCCATGTCATTCAAGTACCGGTAACTGTTGGAGACGCGATCCTCGAAGTTGTCGATCACTATGTTTACCTAGGACAAACTATTCAACTAGGTAGAGCGAACTTCGAGAAAGAGATTAACCGACGGATCCAACTCGGCTGGGCAGCGTTCGGGAAGCTTAGGCATATCTTCTTGTCCAAAATTCCTCAGTGCCTAAAATCCAAGGTCTATGACCAGTGTGTGTTACCAGCGATGACATATGGTTCTGAGACATGGTCTCTTAATGCAGGCCGTATTAAGAAGCTCAAAGTCACTCAGGGTGCTATGGAGAGGGCTATGCTCGGTATATCTCTACGGGATAAGATCCGAAATACGGAGAATAACTGACATAGTCCGTAAAGTTAGCACCCTGAAGTGGAGGTAGGCAGGCCACATCACTCGAAGAATTGACGACCGCTGGAGAAAATAAAGTTCTTGAGTGGCGAGTCCCCCCACTAGATGGACAGACGATCTTATAAAACAGCTGGAAGTCGCTGGATGCAGCTGGCACAGGCACATAGGGAGTTATGGCGCGCTAAGGGGGAGGGAGCAGTGGACTAATCTGGGCTCATAATGACATCTCTTTAAAGAAAAAAGCAATGGAGCGGGCAGATGCGCTTTAATTATAACAATTAATTTAGCAAGTTATTTTAGAGCAGAGAAAAACCCTACAAACTGAGCTATTTTAAAAATGATTTATACCAGACGTAAGATAATGCGAACAAGAGGTGGTTTTTAATAAAGATTCCGATATTGATTTCAGGAAAAAAAATCTCGCAATGCAGCGCCTTATGTAGAAGATGATTTATCATCTTGAAGCTCATCAATAAAAGTTTCTCAGCCACCTTATTACAAGATGCGACGGATTTTTTTTAATCAACACCTCATTATAATTTTACACGGACGCAATAAAAAGTGTGAAATCAACCAATCAATTTGTGTGCCAAACACTTTGTCACTTACACGTTAAATTGTAAACACTTCTTGCATATAAAATATTTATATATCTTTGGATTTATTTTTTAGTGTTGAATCATATTATTGTGATTGTGAAGTAGATAGTTTAGAAATTTTAATTCAACCTTTCCAAACAGTTAATGGTGTTAATAATTCGTTGGGCTTGTGAGGCCACGGTTTTTAGGTAGGTACTGAACCACAAACAGAGATTTTTAGAGAGATTTTTATACTATCAATAACTAAGTATTTTTTAGAAAATAGAAATATATCACAAAAATTGTAATCAGATGAGAACCGATTCATACGATTCCTAATAGTTCTCGACTCAACACGTGGCCCACCAGGTCCACCCGAGAGGTAGATACATTTGGTCTTTTTATTAACAAAATCTTTTTATCATCCTGATAGTTGCATATTGGAATGGTCAAATGAAATTGAGAAATACTGTTACTGGTATTGGCTATTCACTTGTACAACAGAAAGATCAAACAAGACGATATGAAGTGAAACATACACTTATGTTCGCGATTACTTACATCGACGTCCTTACTGGCTGTTCACTCACTATTTTACATTAATTTTGTGTGAAAAATGTTTTAAGGTATGCTTTTATCTCTTAATCGTATGATACCTTGATGTAATTAATGTCACGAAGGTGTAGGCAGAGGCTATCAGTGCTTCGATAAACCGCGTGAATAATTTTCTTGATAACAGAATGTGAAATGGCCATTTAGGATTTGATGGCACTCAACTTTTCAAGTAAGTAACAACATAACATACATAACATAACTTTTTCTACCCGTAGATATAGGCAGCGACTACTAAGCCTTGTCTCGCCGTTATGTTTACGTCCAAATGGAATAGGTGGCGAATCTATTGTCATACCGGGCACAAAGTTTTCAGTCATCGATATTTATCACACATAACTTTCGTAAAGTCATTGGTGTGAGCCAGGATTCGAAAACGCGACCTCTTGATTAAGAAGCGGGGTGCTCGACCATTGGACCACCTTGACATCTTGTCTGAATTCCAAAAGAGACATTGGTATACATATTACCTGGACTCGAACACAGGACCTCTCAATGTGAATTCGGTACGCATAACTACTACATTCTTTATTAGAAACACAAAATATAATACTATGTACTTATCTCATTATTACCCAATCATTTCAGCAGCAACAAAAGCTACTTACTTGCATAGTTTTTAAATAGTAATTTTATATCCAAGACATAGATCTCATCGTCTTAACTCGCTATCAAAGTTACATATATTCAACTGCCCTTATTAAATATTAAATTAAAACACTCACAACGCATTCATTAAAACCCGCTAAACTAGTAGCAATATACAATATTATGAAGTTTTGGCGGGTAAATAAAAGAAGCATAGAGTAATTTTGTGTTTCAAATTTCCTTTTTTCGAATTATTTTATAAGCATGGATACCTACTGTAAGTGTCCCCAGTGTTATGCATCGGCCAAAAAGTATAAATTTATTGTCTATCTATAAAGTTCAGAACGACCGATTTAGTTAATTACCGATAATATTAATGGTAATATGTAAGAATGTAAGATATGCATAAACTCTCCGCCATGATTCACATCACAAATACGTTAAATGGATCAAGATAACAAGTGCACTTGTTGACATTCCCATATTATAGGTATTTATAACTAATGGCGCGTGTAATTAACGAGACGCTCATTTTAAAAACAATTTGATTTAAAAAATAAAGTTTGTCACCAATAAGTCCACGTGGAAATGGCCGAATAGACACAACTAGACACAACGGCCAAAAACATTTAAAATATTATTATAGTATTGGATAGATTCCTAACAACATACATATTTAATTTTAAAAAAAGTTGTTTTAGTACCTATCTACATTACCAATAGATACATCAATTTTATTAATATGTATAAGTAGATTGTTAGATATTTAAATAATATTACGAGTTTTGATTGTATCGGTCTTATTTATTAATTTTATTCTCATATTTATGTCTAAAAGTCACTAAATTATTACACAGGCTTTTCAGATTACTTATTCACTGTTAATAATTCACGTCTAGAATACATTATGATACATTATTTAAAAATTGCAAAATAGAGTTAAAATAGATAAGCTCAAACGACCAACAATAGTAAATATATCTCAGTAGATCTTCCCTGACTATGACATATTCCAAACTATAAATAACTTCCCCAAAAGTATATTTCAAGCAGAAGCAACAAAAAAATGGTTATCTTATTCGACATCTCAAAAGAAAATAAATAAAATATGTATATGAAATAGCTCCATTCAAAAGGTCACCTTGAATATTATATTTTGCTATTTTTCACTCACTATAAATGAATCACGTCCATATATGTATATATATTTTTATAAACTAAAAGTGCTCGTTAAACCGTATCGACACTAAAGTACAACAATCACACGTACTTTTTGCTTACAGAGCTGGATGTTTTCAAGGTTTAATGTCCCCGTAAAGGTCTCACAGAACCCCGAATCACAAAAGCTTCTTCGATTGTTTTTATCAATCTCTTAACCAATTTTTATAATTACTGTGGCGCATATATAATACCAATCTTACTTTTTTGTTAAAGATTGTTTGGTAAATTAAAAAATAATTATTTCAAAGGTGTTGGCAGTATTTCCTAGTAAATATGTACCTAAATGTAAAAAAACAATCTGGAATAATTTAAATACTCGTGAAGAAACAGGGACTTTCAGGATATTTCTACACAGAGGCTCCCTGTTGATAATTTTGATATTGTTGCACCCAAAATACATATTAGTATTCAAATAAAATGCAAGACCTATTCTTATTTATCCATTGTTTCTTTCCAGTCTCATAAACGGTTGATCATAATTCATACGCCTTACTGCCGACTGCTTACAGCTTGTTGATTGATTTGTTCAACAAAACGAAATTATACAGCCAATCCACTTTTTACCAAAAGGCTCGATGATCGGTGTCATTATTATACAAGAAAAAATGAGTAAAACATATGCATAGTTTAAATTTTAAATCTCGAAGCGTTCGGAATTCGATATTTAAATTTACTACCACGTCTGTCTTAATTTTGTTCCCATGTTTACATGCCTGTCGGGGTATTTTAATAAAATTACTTTTTTAACGTGATATAGGTACTTAGTTTGCCCATGAACACGGATACTGTAAAGTGTCAGAACGTCGGGATAAATAGGTAATTGAAATAAGAAACAATACAATTCGCGAAAATAGTATTTTTGCTCAAAAAGCAATTCTGTATTTTGTTCCTTGTTTCTGTTAAAATTTTATTCTACGATATTTTTGGTACTAAATAACAGAGTTGCTGTTATAATCGTTTGAATAATAAGACAAATAACGTAGTTCCTTAGCAGGTAATAAATAACTACTGTTAATTAAATAAGTTGCATATATAGATATGTAAGTCTGTAAGCCTAAAAACGAAATTGAGTTGCTGTTCCTTCCATTACAAGCGTATAACCAGTCGGAGGAATGCTAATAATACAGCTGGACACCGGGTGGTAGCATAAGAACAGCACATACCATACGCCTTATTTAATTACGAGTTAATAAAATTTCATAAAATATTTCGACTGATATCAAAAGCGGCGCTTCGTCAAGCGGCATATTTATTCTTCATATTTTTGTGTCGAACAAAAAATATCATTGAACTTGGAAATGTTGCTGGACAGGCTCCCAGTTCCACATTGCTATATCAATTTTTTTAAGTAAACACAAACTTGCTCCATATTCCAACTCTAGGGTGACCTTTTACGTTAATGAACTGAGAAAAAACTGGTATCATAATAATATACATTGATATAGGATATTATATGTATGTGCGACATACATATAATATCCTATATCAATGTACATTTTTTTATGAAACTAGTTGAATCAAGCCATATTTATAAATGGTTGGTGAAAGAAAATCAGTCGACATTCAAATCTTCTATCAAAGCTTTAACTGATTTTTCTGAGTTAGTTAGTAATATAAGTATTGCCAACTGAAATAAAGATTCCCCGGCCCGTTGAAACACAGTTATAGCACGCAAGTGCCCAATTCCTGCTGGATTGACTAACTCACGAAAGGACACCTGTTTTCGTTTAGTTCAGTAGTCTCGGAAGTCTGGAAAAGCTGTGTGATCGAATCGCAGTTACACCAAAACGTAACGACAAAAAAACGCTAACAGCTGCTTACACATTCGTAGGTTTGCATGTACAATAATGTACATAAACTATGTAACCGTGACACATCTGTTTACTTCTAACGGTCGAAACGAAATACTTTAAAATTTTATAATAATCTTAAAACATATTATAAGCACCGTCTATATAAATATTAAACTGTTATCTGTTTGTACTTAAGGACATAAAATAAAACCTTCGTGATAAGTACCTATTTCCTTTCTTTTTATTTCAAACTACGACTTGGCGTCGCGACACTGGCAAACGTAGAAAACTAGCACCCAATAAAGTAAAGCGAACGATAGTTATTGGACATCCATAAGTTTTGCATCCACGAAATAGTATTTACAGCGCGAACAGAGTCGCGGTAGACAGTTATTAAGTTATTTGATTAGATATAAATTTGAAACGGGACATCTCTGTTTAACAATAAATTAAATGTAACCGTGATTTCTGTATATATATTGCCTAGTTTTTAGTTTAATAGTGATATATTTGTATAAAATAGTTGAACAATTCAGATTTACATTTTAAGGAACTCTGACATTGAATAGGTTTATGGAAATTGGCATTAATTTGGAGGGCGGTATGCACAGAAATAGATCAAGATAGAACGGCCGCGATGTCATATTTCCATACATTTCGAGCGTGTCACTTTTTTGAAAAACCACGCCCACAGCGTGACGTCATTTTCATTGTGAGCGGGGCGACTAGTTAGGAGACACACACATTAGATTATTACACATCGATGTTAATATCGGCAACGTGTTAATTTTATTATTTTTATATTTTACCAACTTTATTGATTTTGTGTAACGATAATCATAGAAAGTAAAACATGTTAAATACTTTAATCCGATATATTAAAACCTAAAACATATTTTTCCAACAGTATATAAAATTTAATTATAAATATTTTACTGTCCTTGAAACTATACATATTTATTAAATATTTGCCTTTTTGTAAGGGTTGGCCTCACAGTCCTGGTTAAATAACGAAGCCGAACGTCTACATATACCTCGGTTACTGCCCGTTTGAGAAGAACGAGATTATTTTCCATCGGCGATTGGTCAAATTGGTGAAAACTTATACTGTCAAATAAACTGCTGCCAATGTAATTACGAAGCACTTTGGTTGAAATTTGTGGTGTTAGAATAAAGTAGGGACAAAGCAAGACATGAGCTGATACTCAAATTATTATTGAATTAATTTATCGATTAGTCCTAAGACTCAACGATACATGGAGTGCCCATCTCTAACATTCGAAGACCAATCACAGCGATTAACAGACACAGCGATCAACTGGCAGGTGTATTGTGTATTTCGTTCGATTCGACGTACATTACGCGTATAATTTATACGCGCAATGTTTTTGTATACGAGCGTTGAATGCGGACAGCAATGGATATTCATCATAACGAAAAAATATACAAATTGTGACCGTAATTATTGAACATAGTAAAAGTAAAACAATAATTTATAATCTCAAAAAAATACTTTCTACTGATTTTCTGTACTTACTGATCATACGAAATATTTCCTTTTTTCATATTTGATTCACTACTTTTGTTTTTACAATTTACCACAGCATAATAAGGCATATATGTGACGTTTTATCTATTTTTTTACGTCCTGAACGCATGGCAGGAACGCTCGTTGCGTAATGAGAGCGAGTTTCGAAAAGCATGCAATATAGTGCATGGTTTTGGCACGCTTGCCACGCCTATTCGCCGTTCTATCTTGATCTATTTCTGTGGCGGTATGGCTTATAAACCAGCCAGCTTATGCACAGTGGTTGAGTCACGCAACTCGCTGCAAGTATGGGCCGGCTCGACCGGTGAAATACCACGACTTCTCAGAATATCGACGTAAAGTGGCTCTGGCCGCGTCTCGCTCGGTAAGAAAGGTATCCGGAGGCCCAACCCCTTACCTCCTCCCCTTCCAATCCCACTTCCGACCCCTTTCATATCCCATTGCAAGGGCCGCCAATGCAATTGTAACACTATATCTGTTCGGATGTCCATGGGCGGTGTTTGTTGTCAGGTTGTTAAACGAGCAGGCGTACTGTTTTTTTATCAAAAAAAGCTTGTCCAAATTGGGCGAATAAAACAATTGAAAATTCAAATTCAGAATCCTATTCCTTTATTTTTAAATATGTATTGCCAAGCAAGCCATGTTCCATTCCCTAGTTCCGCCTAGATGTTCGAGATATTTGGTTCTCAGCGAATATGGATAGATCAAGATATTTAGGTCTAATGAACTGAATATTCAAAGAATATATTAAAAGGTGTTCAGTTGTGGAAAACAATTTAATTATATAAATCAACTTACAATATAATATAAACAATACAACTACAATATAAATCAAACATTATCTGTCTTGCCACTGGCAAGACAGATAATGTTTCAGGCTGAAAAAGCTTTGAGAAAGCTCTTTACTCGTGTGTACACTGTCCTTTATTGAAACTTCACGCTCTTAATAAACAATGCTGTAGGCAGCAGTCAGACGGGCAGTCAGACGGGCCCCATTTCTTACTATATGAATATATGGCTATTACGATCACTGATTACGATATGATTATTACGACGTACGTACTATTTATTTTCTAGTAGAAAGAGACCTACAATAGAATGAGGTGCAAACTTTTCTATTTATAACACAACTTCATATTTTTTTACTAAATTAAAGTTAGATACTAGTTCCAGAATAAATCTTTCAAATGTGACAATTTAAATCACTAATTGGTTTTGGGGTTATCTAAAGGTCAGATTGAATTAGAAGACATAATTTAGATAAAAATTGATATAGTAAATAATAGAGACGTTTTCTTAATACTGCCCTTGGATCTAGTTGAGTCTTTGCAGCTGGTGGTACTGAGTTGCACGTCTGTTAGAGGTATCGGGGTTCAATCCTCATACACAATTTATGATAGGACCATGAATGTTTGTAGGTGGGTCTGTTCGTGTTCGATAGGTGCTACTCCGCTTTCGCAGCCTATTCCAAAACGTCGAGTTTTTCGATTTGAATATTTCCTTGAGATTATGCCAATATTAAGGTGTTAAAAAGGTTTCATATTGAAAAAAATCTTATTCATATATAAAACATTATACATAATTAAATTAACGAAAATGTCGGAAACTTATCACGACTGTCAAAGATGGCGAACAGAATTAACATTACAAAGCGTAAAATTAGCATTTGCTGTTATTTCTGCTTTTTCTCGTGATAGGGCTGAACAACACTCAAACGTGTTGTCAATAATCTAATAAGTAAACTGAAAAGAAAGTAAAATGAAAAAGATGATAATTTTAACGCACTTTTATTTTTACATGATAAGGTTAGTCCCCTATTTGTTTTGATATTGTTTTTTTATGAGACAGCATACAAAAATACAATACATACAATTTTCACCCTCTATGATCTGCCCCTCTTTTTATTTGCTTATCAAAATCTTTATTTTTTTAGGGCAAGAAACGTTTGGTCAGCTAGTAATTTATAGGTAAAACTAAGTTTGCATTCGTGTAAATATCAGCAAATTATACGTTGAAAATTATACGATAATTTTCAACGTATAAAGGAAAAATAAATAAGTATCAATATGTAATAGGTAATTAATTCTAGAATCGTAGAAATGACTTTGTGAGGCCCTGACGCGACGTGACAACCCTGTGTTATATGTATAACATATCACACGAAATGGACGACACCATTATACCATCTTTTTTTTAAAAAATAATGAAAATGTCAGCCACTCTATAAGTTGTTTTAATATTATTACTGGTATGGATTTGTCCGTCAATTGTGTTCTGCTTACCTTTTGTACACTAACTGATAACGACCTACCTACACAGTTTATGGCGCGCAAATTGTTCGCGACTTGTCACCAGAGTGTCAATCTCAAATTAATGTCAAAAAGACAGGCACATAAAAGAAAAAACTCGATGTAGGTACATATAATTATGAAAAAAAATATAGTATTGAAATTTAAATCTATGGTTGTAATATAATCGATAAATGAAAAAATAAGAAGAAGGCACAGTTAATTTAAGAGATGTTCTTTATGCTTGTATTGTTAAAAGTAAAATTTATTTACATCATAATTTCGAGTATTTAATTTAAAATCTCCTCAAAGCTCTTGTCTCTGCTTTGATACAAAACTAAAGACATTATTTATGTTCATTATATTTGAAAATATTTACATAATCACCACATATTTTTAAAAGGGATGTTTTGTTTTTCAGAATAAACTGGTTTGCTGAATAGATACTTAGTTAATGGATATTTGTTTACGTAATAAAGAAAAAAACATCAAGTCTCAAAATATTTTTGCCTTTTTGATAGGAAATCATATGAATCTGAGCTAATATAATAATAGTATGACCATAAACTCTTAGGGATAAAAATAATAATCTACCAAAAAATTTGCGCGCGCGCGTATCTGAAAAACGACGCCAATGGGTCTTGGTTTAATGAAATTTGAAAAAGACGCTGGGGCTGTGTGAGTTAATAGTGCTACGAGTAGTTAAATAAATAGTGCATGAAAGAAAAATGTTTTAGTGTTTTAGTAGTTTTGGTGAGCTGCAAAAGCGGCTACAAAAGTAAGCATTTAATTTAGTAATTAATAATTTTAATTTTTCAATAACTTTTAGCTGGTTTAAATTAATCAATAACCATAAATAAAAATATCCATCAGATAGGTTTTTTTTAATATTACATAAATAAAACTTGGCAAGGTAATAATCGAGGTATATATTATATATATAATAGAGCTCATCGTTAACCGTTGTGCATATAAATGAATTTTAAAACATAAATAGGTGCATATATACAAGATTGAGTATCAATTGATTTTTAAATAATATATACATATAACTTACCTTGACAGAAAACTCCAAAGATAATAATTGCACTATATTTTTTAACACATTAGTTCCTGCGCATGGTAAATACAGGCACAAAATATTATCGAAAACACCCAATAAAAGAAAACAAAATGAAGAACTTATTCTAAATTCAAACGGCGCGCATACCCTTCGAAATGTGTCAGTGGCGCGTCTCGGCGGCCAGCCTAGGAGTTACGTGTGTGTAGAATATCAATGGCGGTTGCCAAAATTGAATTTTTCAAAAAATTGAGAACGGTATTGTCGTATCGGTGGCGGGGTTTTGAATGGCGCGGCGTGCCGCTGTACATCCGAGACTGGCTAACAAGGCGGCAGGACATCGACTTTATAAATTGATTTTGTCCAACACTACGTAATACGTAACTGTAACTTTGCGTAGAAGATTCGGCTAGTAATGAATTTGACACTTCGTCACATAACTATAGTTCTTTTAAATTTTAATTTGACAATTTTTTCATGGATTTAAATTTTAGATTACCTAATTTCAACCTACCTACCTATTGCCTACCATTTCTGACACATTCCAATTGACATTGAGGCTAGTAAAGCCCCTAAATAATGATATCAATAATCATAATCTAAATTGTGCATAATAATTTTCCAATATACACATTTGCATATTACATTATTCTTATCATGTTCTTGCTGCGCTCGTGGTAAACAAGTTTTTCTTTCTTTCGCTCGAGTACTTTATTTTTTTGCTAGAGGTGTTTTTATTAACACAAAAATTACTTAACTACATAAAATTGGTAACATTAATGATTTTTTAATTGTAATAGAAAATATATCTAGCGATCACGGCTAAGTGTGTTTTTTATGGAATAGGAGGTCTAGTCAAATTAGCAGGCGCGTCACCTGATGGTAAGTAACCAGCGCCACCCATGGACACCTGCAACACATATAGTGTTACAGTTGCGTTGCCGACCTTTAAAGAAGTAGGATAGGAATGGATGGACAATGAGGACGGGTCTCCGGGTACCTCTCTCACCGAACAAAATGCGGCATGAGCCACTTTACGTCGATTTTCTGAGAGGTCGTGGTATTTTACCGGTCGAGCCGGCCCATTCATGCAGCAAACTGCTTGGCTCTACCACTGTGAGAAGAAATATACCAATGAAATATATAAAAGTGTTGAAGAAATATGCCTAAAAACATACGTATCTATCTATAGGTATATATTTATATTTTGCCATTTTAACCCTCCTTCAAGCGTAGTTTACTAAAAAAAAAGTTAAGAAAAACATTGTAGTCTATGGCTTGCCACTAAATAAAAAGTAAGAATGTAACTGATTAGACGATATCAGGATGTCTTATAAATCTCAAAGAATGTTTTTTATCGGATACGCTAGTGATTTTACTGCCGTACAGACTGTATTTTAGATGTGAGATTAAGATCAGGCATGATAACTGATTGGAAGACAATGCCAAGTATTTGCACATTTGGTAGAGAAGGGAAAACTGCACAAGCAAAAAAAAATACACGACAAATCTGACAACGTTACTGGAAAATGTCGGTTCTATGATTTAAATTATTTTATGTATAGTAGAATACTCTACCTTGGCATAAGATATTATTGAGTCATATCTTCTATTACATAAACAAGCAATAATTACAAAGTGTCATTTTATCATTACGATGACCTGTGGAATAGATTTTCGCTCGTAAAATATCTTACCCTGCAGTTGCATTTATTATTTGGAATACATAAAATATCTTAAGTAAGTAAGTTTTATTTGAGTGGTTTCGTTATCATTGTTTTCTTGCGCCCCCTGTGCTATTCCACACTACGAACAAGTCTGCCTCTAAATGTCGGATCGCTCGCACTTGCCAAAACATGTGGATTCCTACTATTCATACTATTGTATATCTGCTTAGTCAATCTTGCATCATTCATTCTTTCTGAACCTATGTCCGAATCATGGAAGCATGCTTTCTTACTTTTACATCGACACTCTCTTTTTTTTTCAATTTCCTTAACAGTGGTAGAGCCAAGCAGTTCACTGCATGAGTAAGCCTCAACCGGTGAAATACTACGACCTCTTAGATGATCGACTTATAGTGGCTCATGCCGCGTTTCGTTCGGTGAGAGAGGTGCCCGGAGGCCCAACCCCCTTCCTCATCTCCTCCCATCTACTTCCTTAAAGGTCGGTAACGCAACTGTAACACTATAGCTATATGTTGCAGGTGTACATAGGAGGCACTAGTCGCTAACCAACAAGTGAGGAGTCATAGCAGAGAAACACCGTGAGAAGGACTTTGTATAAACATTTTTACATTCTGACGAGGATATGGAAGAGTATGAATGGTCGGTTAAACCTGTGTCCGGGACGCTTTCCTGACCTTGAGCAATCTATGCTGGAGGTCGGGTAAGGTTCCCATGGACTGGAGGCGTGCTGTCATCGTGCCCTCTTATAAATGTAAGGGATCACGTGATATCTAACGTTTTTTATGTAGTGTTGGACCAGATGAATGAA
Source organism: Euproctis similis (assembly GCA_905147225.2). NCBI lineage: Eukaryota > Metazoa > Arthropoda > Insecta > Lepidoptera > Erebidae > Euproctis > Euproctis similis. Next base: position 2,534,747 of record LR990116.1, on the reverse strand, counting down.
ATTGTATATCTTGGATGCGCTTTTAGCAGGAATGGTAGATACACCGCCGTTGTTGATAGAAAAGTGGCGTTAGGAAACAGCGTAAATGGAGCATTGGGCAGAGGAAGCAAAGGTTGAGTATGGCAGAAACTCTGCCATACCCAACTCTCGCACAAAAAAATGAACGTGGTCGAAATGCGCAAAATATGCAGAGCGACTCTCGCTGACCGCGTCCAAAACAAGGTTGTTTTTTTATGCGATATAAGGGCAGACGAGCCGGCGTGTGTGGCTATGGCAAGCAATAAACGCCGCCCATGTACACCTGAGCACAGATAATGTTACAGTTGTGCTGCCGGCCCTTACGAAAGTGGGATGGAAAGGATACAGCAGAAGGGGTTGGGTCTCCGGATACCTCTCTCACCGAGCGAAATGCGTCATGAGACACTTTACGTCGATATTCACCGTTCGAGCTGGCCCATTTAGGCCACCAACTGCGTGGCTCTACCACTGCAAAATTGTATAGAAATATCCGGCTAAATATTATATGGGTGAAATATGTCCAGGACGCATTTTTTTTTATCTCGTACACACTTAAAATAATATTTATTATTGTCTATTCAATAAAGACGGTTTTATAAATATTTTAATTTTATTTTTAATATTTACTCTATTACTGTTTCAAATATAAGTGTTAATAACTGTAGTTACAAAAAGCGCGCCAATTTGATAGGCAGTAGGCACTCCAAATTAATAGGTACCTAAGTACACACTATAGAAATTAAAAAAGTTTTATGATTTCCAAGTTTAAAATTAGAAGACCATGTAACAAATTGATGAAGACAATGTCCATAGGTAAACTTTAAATCGCGTTCAATGTTCTTAATCTAATCGTGGACCAGTAATTAAAGGAAGGATTTATGTCAAATTATTTATATTTAGTAGTTCCCGACCTAAGAAAATAAAATATAAGTTTCAAAATACCAAGAAATGATAAACCACGAGCAGTGAGAGCTTGCCGTAAGTCAAGCTAAATTCATATCGATGATTGACAACATTGTCCCCGGTCAACTTATTCCATTCGGGGCGTAAATATTTGGCGAGTCAAGGCTTAACAGCCGTTGCCTTCTGGCTTGAAGTTATAAAAAAAAACCTAAATTCCGAAGTACTTTCTAGCTCTATTCTCACCTCAGTTATTAAAATGCATTAAATACATCATTGTCCATCATCCATTTTTTTTAATGGGGTGAGGATATGAGGATCGAACCCAGCCCAGCAACAAAGACCTTTGGCCAAATATGCTACAACACGCTTTTACTTTTTAGAGTGGTAGAGTCTTGCAGCTCGCTGCATGAATGGGCCGGGTCGACCTGTGAAATACCACGACCTCTCTGAATACGTAAAGTGGCTCGTGCCGTGTTTCGTGCGATAGAGAAGTATCCGGAGGCTCGAACCCCACCTCCCTCCCTTTAAAGGGTAACGCACCACGGTGTTCACGGCCGGTGCGAAGTTGCTTACCATCAGGTAACCCACTTGTTCGTAATCTATAGCTGCTATCCCGTAAAATATAATAAAATAAAATAAAATACACCCATAGAGGCGCATACTGGCCAGAATTGAAACCAAAGAAGAGGTTTGATATGACTCTATGAGTACTATTAAACAGTAGTGTCCAACCGAGGCTTCGGCTTCAGCCACCTTCGGCCAAAAATCCATTTCGGCGAGATCTTCGCCTTCGGCCGGATTCTAGCCGAAGCCGAAGGTCCGAGAACAGTCGGAATTGAACAAACTGTTACGAAAGAGTGAGTGACTGACGGACCGGACTGCCCTTAGTTCAGTGCGGATACATCTATCAGCGAGAGAAAAGCGGCATGAGCCACTTTACGCTGATAATCTGTTTTAGCTGTGGCTAATAATGAAGAAAATTATTAAATTACTTATAGTTTATAAACTTCGGCTTCGGCTTCGGCCGAAGGTTGTGGAGATCGCCGATTAATCGGCTTCGGCCAAAAATAGACTTTCGGTCGGACACCGGATTTATTTATTTAAACAAACAGTCCTTGTCGGAGGATTACAAATATTCTCGTATTTGCATGTTACACTTTTGTATTTGCTTGCATTTGTGGTTATCCCTTGTCAGTTTGTCGCCATTTTGTTTTATTAAACTTTTTTTTTTCTATTGTTACTTACTCGCTCGATTAAAGCATTAGCCCATAATAACTGGCATATGTATTTAAGTCTCGAAATACGAAATTCTGAATTATATTATTTTATTGGTATGTAATAATTACCAACGAGAAAAACTATGGTATATCGCTACCTAAAAATCAAACAGTCATGATAAGTGTCGGCTTTTCAGTTTTTTTTTACCTAATCATTCGTTTTAATTGGGATGAAATTTCTAATCTTCTATAATCATTAATCGTGACGTATCATATCGTTATTCAATATACTAATAGGTAATCCTTCAACGCCTTTAAATGAGGAAAAAATAATCAAGCCCTCCTAACCATTATCGACGTAATTCCCCAATGGATAACTGCTTGCTAAGAGCCCACAATGCATCAGTTCTCGGAACTTTTCAATAAAACATGTATGTATCAGAAAAGATTAAAAAACGATTTATGTTTGTCACTCTTGATATAATTTTAACAGGGAGAAAGGTAGGTTTTTTAACTTAATCACACTGGGACTCCCCCGGGAATCTACTTCCAAGTTTAGCTTCTAAAGCTTGTGATATGTAATCAGACTACGTGTCTATTACTCATTTATATATATGTACATATAACTCAAAAGTGACTGACTGACATAGTGATCTATCGACGCACAACCCAAACTAATGGACGGATCGGGCTGATACTTGGCATACAGGTAGATGTTATGACGTAGGCATCCGCTAAGAAAGAATTAAATGAACGGAGGGGATAAAAGGTGCTTACTTGGTGAAGCCGCCAAAACTATACTTCATAACGCGAGCGAAGCCGCGGGCAGAAGCTAGTCATATTATATTTTAATAAATAGACAAACAAATAAAATATGTTCATCACACACAAATGTGTGTACTTGTGTGGGAACGGAATCCTCTGACTTCTGTTCTGCAGCCTATCTAATACTCTTTAACTACTTCTACTAATATACTACTTCTACTAATATACTACAAGAACTATAATTTTGGAAAAACAGAACAGGCTGGGTTGATCATCAGCTCATTAACCATATTTAAATATACATAACATAACTTCACGCCTTTGTTACCAGAAGGTGTAGGCAACGGCTGTTAAGTCTCGTCTCGCCGTTATGTTTACGTCCCGAATGGAATAGGTGGCGAACCTATTGCCATACCGGGCACAACGTCAGTCATCGATATTTATCACACATAACTTCCGAAAACAATTTCGAAAAGTCATTGGTGTGAGCCAGTGTCAGGATTCGAACCCGTGACCTCTGGATCAGAAACCGTGTGCTCGACCACTGGACCACCGAGATTGAAAAAAAATGTCAATTTTATCTAGTCTAAACGGGTAGTTTATACTTATGATATTACTACTATACTACTTACATAAACTACTATTTACAAAGGCTTTTGCAGGTTTTGAAAAGATAATACGGTTGTTGATGTTCATGACTCTCTTGTCTCTCAAAGTCAGAGACGTCTCTTACTTTTAGCTACGGCAAACCGCTTAAACGGTGCAGTCAGTGCGGATCAAATTTAAAAAGAAAAACACGTTATACAGTGTGTTGCAATTTTGCAATAATATAATATATTAATGGTGACACGTGGTATTTAAATGAAACACAAACCTGTCTTTTATAATATTATTCAAAGATCTTTTCTCTATATCATTTACAATAAGTATAAACATCCATTTACATAGTAAATACAAAATTCAACATACAAATGATTTACATGTATGTGAAACTTAGTGAAAAATTATAGAGATTTACAAAAAATACTTCATTTGCAGATATACATATAAAGTGCTACTCTTATTCAATAATTCTAAGTCATTATGTTACATTTATTCTCTGGAAAGCCATTGTATGTTTGTAATCTCACGCAGAAAACGAAAAGATTATATTGATCAGACTTCATACATAATTTATTATTTCGTTACAAAACAACACAAGAAATTATATATTATAGAAAAAAGTCAAAGGGGTGAAATTTATGAGTTGAAGAAGCGAGAAACGCGTGTTACAGTTGTGCCATAAATAATCTGTTCTCTCTGCTTACCATGCAATTAGACTTAGCGTGAAGTTAAATTAGCTATAATCGAGTAAGCTTATAATAATGTAGTGTGTCACTCTTAACTACGCTACAGGCTAAAATCAATGAAATCATTCAGGCTACAAGCATACCAAAAATATACCGTAACCTTTTTATGACGCAGCCATGTAAACAAAACATAACTTCACGCCTTTGTTACCCGAAGGTGTAGGCAGCGGCTGTAAAGCCTCCTCTCGCCGTTATGTTTACGTCCCAAATGGAATGGGTGGCGAACCTATTGCCATACCGGGCACAAAGTCTTCGATATTTATTACACTTAAATCCGTTGCGTAGTTTCAAAGATTTATGCATAGTATGTATATGTAATGTTATTATACGTACTGAGTTTAGTTCTATGTGACAAGTCACAGTCTTATTAATCAAACATTTGAGATCTTTGAATTCTAGAATCAATTAATAAAATGAAATACTTTTTTATTATGAAAACCATGTTAATGTAATAACAATTACTGCATTTTAGTACATCACAACAAATATTCATAATGTGGGAACCTTCTCAGGATTCCTTTTAAAAATCATAGGAAGGATCACTCTGCGAATCTCGGTGAATTTGCATTCACACGTTTAAATTGAGATTTGATTAGCGCGCCATCTATCGAAAATATCTCTCACTACTACCATGAACAGAAATCGTCAAAATTTGAAAGTAATTTTCATAGTAAAATCACGAAGTATGTATATGAACACCGGAACGGTCTAAGCTTTTCCACAGTATTAGTGTACACCTCCAAATATGGATACATAGGAATCCGAAAGTAATGCTGAATGAATGGTCTCCGTTCAGTGGAAAGTACCCTCGTCGATAGAGGGCGCGGGAATCACTTGAATTTTCAACTTTTCAACGCGTTTACGTGTAATAATTATCGTACGTGCATAATCATCGGCTCGTCCGAAATTATAGCGCAGTCAGTGGCAGAAAAGAGAACCAAGATCTCAGGTTATTATTATCTAAAAACTAGATTATAGTTATTATGCACGACCGTTCGGACACCTGTTTCTATACTTTGTGACGGACGCACAAATGATTACGTACATCGTGTTTAGTAATAGAGCTACCAACGGCGACAAAACTTCTCGTGTGAGGATTTGTACGAGTAGTCCTCGAAGGTTAGTGCCCTCTATCGGCGAGGGTTCTTTCCCCTGAATACTGTCCATTCGTTCAACGTTACGTTCGGACTCCTATGTTTCTATAATTTGTAAGTAAAATAATTAACATACACATCCCATCATTAATCACAGCACCATTGTACCATATGATCAGCTGATAAGCTATAAATCAATATTTATAATTTTTATATATCTTTAAAAATGTTTGTCAAACACACAATTCTACTAAAAAAACTTAATAAAATTTAAAATTGTAACTTCTCTCTTACGAACCAAAATTGTAGGCTGAGAGGATTATGCCTATAAAAACTATTGAATTTTATAGTCATTGATATGAATTGCTGAACTACAGGTTATTGGAACTTCAGGGGAGCCTCTCACCGAGGCTCACCGAGGACGAGCCCCCCTCGTAACAGGGGGGGCGAGGGCAGGGTGGTCCAGAGGGCTGAAGCACTGTGCTGGACCACCCGATCGCCGGAGGAAGGCCGCCGCGATGTTTTAGTGGGTAACCCTAGGATCGGATTGCAGTTTACTGTTTCGGGAGTCCCACACTACCTCCTGCCGTCCCTAAGCAGAGGGTGTGCATAAAGCATTTACTCGCGTAAAAAAAAGCCTAATGGAACTTATGATACGATAGATGGCCTGCATATGACAGTGTCCAGGAAGATGAAAGGCCTTCAAGCATTAAATGTGAACTACAGCCCTGCTGGAAAAATCTCATAGAATGTCATAGAAAAAAAAATATATTCTATAAGATTTTATGATTTACTAATATACGTATGAGCCAGAGAAAATTTTCTCTCAAATATTTTATGATATTCTATTAGTAGTTCGTCAACTCATAGATTCTCATAAAAGTATTACTTCTTAGTTGTTATGAGATTTTATGAGTAGTTTCATTAATTACTAATATTCATTAGATTTTATGAGAACTTCGAGATTAAACTTCAAGTAGCATTTCTATGCGATTTTATGTGAAAAATTGAAAGAAAAGTAGCTCATAAGAAGTTATAAACAATTTATAAGAAATCGTGACCAGTATTGCAATTGAAATTCTTATGACTATTTATGAGTATTTTCGTGGACAAATACACATCAAAGTGTACTGAAACTTATCATATTCTATGCGTTAAAAAAGCCCGGAATTCAGTATTAAATCCCATAAAATACCATTTTCGGATCACTTTACAATATATTGTTATTTTGTGATGTACAATGACTAAAAAATTGTTAATCAGTTATACTTATTGAAAAAAAACTAAAGATTTGAAATGTCTAATTTAAAAAAAAAAATTTTTTTTTAATCATTGAATTATATAATCGTTTATTAGACTGATGAAATCTAGTAAAAATTTTTTTTTAATTTTTCTTTTAATAAAAAAAAAATATATTTTTACTTGTCGTACTTTTTAATAACCACAAACAGTCGAATTGATTATACAGTGTTTTTGTAGAGCAAGATATTTTAGGTCTACTTTTATTTTTCCTTAAGCCACTACTTAGAGATGGGTCGTACTTGAAAATTCGCGTACCAGGGCTTCAAAGTACGTACAACAAAAAATACCAGGGCCAAAAACCAAGTTTTTAAATACTTCCAAGTATTTAAATGGAATTCTATCCGGTGTTCCCTGTATTAAAATTACATAATGCACCATCTAGTATCATATTGTACAAGTTTTATTATACTTCTTCTCGCAACGCCATCTCAGAGTTATATGGCGAACTACTAAGAAAAGGCATTCATGAACCGGGCATATGGTTTGGCGGAAAAATCCCTTCAAGGTATTTTTAAAACGTTACACGATTATGTTCCTTATTTTTATGTAGCGTAAGCCTAATGTGCCATGAAAGTATTTAAAGTATTTCGAGTGTGACGTATTTGAACGTAAATACTTGCAAAGACCTTTGAGCCAAATTGACCTCTTGCTATTAGATATTAGGTATGAAATGGATTGGCAAATAAAATCCCTTCAAAGTATTTATATTAACTTACGTGATTATGTTCCTTATTTATATGCTGTGTAAGCTTATTATTTCATGAAAGTATTTAAAGTATTTTGAGGAAATACCAGGGTATACGTACTTTCTATCAGATACCAAGTAAAAAACCAGGGATGGTATTTACGAACCACCTCTCAAAAGCGCATCGGCTGTGTGTCAAGTGCAACGTTAATATTCATTGTTCGTGTAGATTCTCCGTGCTTTTAAGTAAAAAATGTTTGCTTATATTAAAATACTTGGAACAAATGAACTAAAAATTGTGAACGTGAACGAAATCCAGAAATTCAATTCAAGATGCCTTGCCTACGAAGAAATTTAATATTAAAATTGGTCACAAAACCGAACAATGCACGGTTTCCTTCAAAGCAGGTTAGTTAAAAATATTTCTATGTTTTCAAAATGTTATTTTTAGTAAAATTAAAATACAAAATGCTAACTGTAATAACAAATGTCAATTTTATTTTTAGTTTATAATAATTTTAGTCCTATTCATCAGTTTTCAAAAGTTATGAGAATGTATAACGATTTTATGATATTAGAGTTCATAATTTATGAAATCTCATCATTTTATTTCGATTTCAAACAATTTCAAGATCTTGTGAGCTCTAGCTTTGTCTAAATGCAAAAAATGCTTTGAACTTCTTTTTTCTCAACGAATCTGTAATATATAATATGAGAGCATTGTAAAACATAATTTCTGACAAGAAAGAATAGTAGCATTCAGAATATATTTTTTAATTTACAAAAATTAAAAATTAAAAAGTATAATAATTGTTTTAACCATTCAACTAATTCAAATAACTTTCTTTTTCTTTTTGTACGAGAGATTTAGACTTATAGTAATAATTTCAGAATTTTTTTAATATCTTCATTCAAATTTTGAAAAGCTATGAGATTCTATTGTACTTCATTTCAATTTAATAATTTATGAGATCCTATGGTATCCTTTGTTCTTAAATAATTTAGTATTGGGATTTCTATTTGTTTTTTGTATTATTAAATACCCGGAGTCTTATCATTTAATCACTATCATTTTTATTTTTTTCAGATGATTCAGAGAAGGCTGAACCAAAGAAAAAAATCTCATGACAGAAACGTTTGTCTGGTTCAGATGATTCAGAGAAGGCTGAACCAAAGAAAAAATCTCGTGACAGAAACGTTTCGTCTGGTTCAGATGATTCAGAGAAGGCTGAACCAAAGAAAAAATCTCGTAAAAGTAACGCATCGTCTAGTTCAAATGATTCAGATAACTCTTCTGATCATTCATGTGAAACTACCTCACAATTAGGTGACAAACTCGAATCCAAAGGAAACGAACCTTTGGGAGATGAATAATACGTTTGATTTATGATTTCTCTTTTATAATATTGTTCTTAATAATGTTTTATGTTTCTTTAATATTCCTTATATATTTTTTTTCATTTACCAATATTGAAATTAGTTCTGTCAGAATCAAAAAATTAAAATTATTCTGTTGCATTAACACCTTATACTTTTTAAGCACATTTTAAGCTTCAAATTTTTATTTTTTATTCCGAATTACTAATTTATATAAATAAATAATAAATTATTTGATATTGGCTCACTTAAAATTAAAAATTCTACTGTTAATATTTTTCCATACTGTTTATAAACATTTTGATTTCAATTTTTTTATTTTCATGTTCAAATTATTTATTTATATAAATAAAAAATTTAAAATTCGTTCTGTCAAAATTAAGAATTAAGTTTTTCTATGGCATTAACATTTTACCGTATTGTTTAAAATTAAATTTTTATTTATTGTTCTAATTAACTTATTTAAATTAATAAATAATATGTGTTGAGTATATATATTTGTTCAACTTTTATTAATCTTCAGAACCATTTATTAACGTTTTTTTTTTTATATTTTATTACAGGTGATTTTTTCACCACTACTTTTTTTTGAACATAGTTCAACTGAATTAAAAATTAATAGCTCATCAATACAACATCATTTCGAAATCTCTCCGATTGCTTCTTTACGAGTTTTTATTCCTCTCATTAAATCTCATGAATATTTCTAATGTAAACATGAGCTCATTGATTCTTATAACTTTTACATTACATCCATTATAACTCATAAGATTCTAGATTTATACTTAAAATATGGTGAGATTCTATGAGATACTGAAGCTACTCATAAGATCTCTTAGATTCTAATGAATTATGACCGTTATGAGTTTTTATGAGTAATTTAGTGGTCAAATACACATATAAAACCTTATAGAATACTTTTATATTATTTTTTTTATGAGATTGTATGAGATTTTTCCAGCAGGGAGAGGTATATCCATTTTGAACATTTTCGGAAAGATGCTTGAGAAGATTGTTAACAACTACATTTTTGATACATGTAAGCAATGTCTGCCTTCATGTCAACACGGTTTTATGAAATCTCGCTCGGTTGGTACTAACTTATTAGAACTATCTTATAGTATACACAATAACATGCGGAATAACGCACAAATTGACGTTATTTACACTGATATTGAAAAAGCTTTCGACAGGGTGGATCATAACATCCTTGTCATGAAACTCAAAGCCGTCGGTATCAAAGGAAACCTATTACGATGGATAGAATCGTATATCCGGAATCGTCGTCAGGCAGTCACACTGGGCGGTTATCGCTCCGACTTTGTCAACATAACCTCTGGCGTTCCTCAAGGTTCACACATTTCTCCTTTATTGTTTAACATATTTTTACATGATATTACTAAATGCTTTCAAAATTCTAATTGTCTTTTGTACGCGGATGATACAAAAATATTTCGAGCTATATCAACAGAACTAGACTGTTACGCACTACAATCAGACCTCGATAAACTATATAATTACTACATTGAAAATAATTTAAACGTAAATATTAAAAAGTGTCAAGTTATGACCTTTTCACGTAAAACTAACAAAACTATATACGATTATAAAATCAATAGTGAAAGCATTCCAAGAGGTAACCTAGTCCGAGATCTGGGCGTCATTCTTGATGAGAAATTATCATTCGAGTCTCACGTCGACCACATATTCAGTAAGGCTTATAAGTCTTTGGGATTCATCTTACATACTAGTAAACCGTTCAATAACCTGCACTGTATCAAAGTTTTATACTTTAGCTTTGTAAGGAGTGTTTTAGAATTTTCTAGCGTAATTTGGCGACCTTTTTATGATAAATATATCTACAAATTAGAACGTATCCAACGAACATTCGTAAAGCATCTAAATTATAAAACACATAGATTTAACACGGGGTACGAGGATTCATGTAGATTTTACAGGTTTAACACACTTGAAAAAAGACGGCAGTTGATGGACATTATGTTATTATACGACTTATACAACAACAGAATAGAATGCCCATCGCTGTTACACAATATTAAGTTCTGCGTACCAAATGTACGAACAAGATTCACTCCTCTGTTTGCTGTTCCTTTCTCCTCAACCAATTACATCAGGCACTCGCCATCTTATCGTCTTCCCGCGCTCTTCAATGATAAGTTTGCAGCCTTGGATTTATTCCACGTTTCGCGAAATGCCTTTAAAACAAACTTAATTAAACATTTTCTCACCGACGGTAATGAAGCTGATTAGAACACACAGACACACACAAACACACACACAAACACACACACACAATAACACACACACACACACGTATGCGCGCGCGCGCGCATACACCTGGCCACTACACACACATGCACCCATCCACCACAACGACAATATAACTTCATCTATTACTGCGCATTCACGACCACGTACAGACACTGTGCAATAATGTTATAAATAATTTTAATGTAAACTTCGTCATTGGCGTGACAATTTATTTTGTATTGAATATAATGTTTGTATAATATTGTAAGCTGTGAAGTTTCAGAATAAATAAATAAATAAATGCATGCTGGTACATATATATAAAATACTATAATAATTTCATTTTAATGACATAATAAATTAAATTCAAATAATTATATACTATTTTCTTTATTTATTTATAGTATGTATGCTTTATTAGACAATATAAAGTATCTATTATCAACGAATATGTTCTATGATTGTAAATAAATATCAAAGTTTATTTATGATTACACAGACCTATTTAAAAGCTTGGCAACTTTTACATATTCATTTTCTGTCTTCATAATATGGTCAGATATAATGTGACTGCGTAGGATACAGTCATAATATATATCATAAGCCCTAAAACAATTTCATATTGACAAAACATAAACACATTTAATGCTATGTGACAAGCTTCACAGCTTAAGATTATTTCATTCAATATCAATATGGGCAAATGCTACAAAATTATTACAAATATAATACTGAGGACTGTAAGGCTCTATAACAGAAATTGCTGTACTGATAAGGTAAATATAGTTAGCTTGGTCTATACTATGTTTGAAGGTGCAAGTGTCACAAAAAATAATGTATTTGTAAATAATAACATAACTTCACGACTTCGTTACCCGAAGGTGTAGGTAGCGGCTGTTAAGCCTCGTCTCGCCGTTATGTTTGTGTCCCAAATGGAATAGGTGGCGAACCTATTGCCATTACGGGCACAAAGTTTTCAGTCATCGATATTTATCACACTTCCGAAAACAATTTCGAAAATTCATTAGTGTGAGCCAGTGTCAGGAATCGAACCCGGACCTCTCGATCAGAAGCCGCGTGCTCGACCACTGGACCGCCGAGACTTGGCTTAAATAACATTTATTAACCACATATCTCCTATTGCACTCTCTTTATCTGTGGTCTGCTGAATTATTAACTTTATTACTTCAATTAACTTTAAAAATGTTATTTATCTGTATGTATTTATGTAAATGTCTTTCATCTGTTAATGATCAAATTATAACTACTTTTGTAATAAGCATGTGTTTAGCAACAAAGTTGTCAAAGATAAACAATTTATTATGTGTCAATAATTCATTTAATATATAAACTGAATCAGATCATTTTATTAACCTGTATATTTATAAATTTTATTATTTACACAAATAACTTCCCAATTGAATACATTCTTGACATTTTTAGGTGTTCTGTGAATATAATATGGTCATCAGCATTCACAGCCATTGGACTAGATGACTGTATGAAATGTTTACGAAGGAGTTTCTTACTAGAATACACTTATTATTTCATCACAACAGCAGGTCAATTTTGATCTTAAATTAATTCCATTTATACAACCATACAATCTCAAGCCTCCATTTTTCATATAAAAATATTTCCTTGATAAAATTACACATTGATTCACTTAATTCATTTATAACCACTTGAGCACATTGCACCCATTATCTAGCTGAAACTAGTCACAACACGGACAGATTCACATACACTTTTTTTTTTATATTTATGATGCACGTCTTTTCAGTGTCACTTTGCCACGCGCCAAATGTGAGATGTATATCCTTACACGTTCTAAATTTGTTTTCTTCACCCATATCTGAAAACAGGAAAATATAACATATTATTGAATAGGTCCTATAAAATACTGGTAAAACAATGTGTAAACAGTTATGATGATGATTACAACAATATGTTCAGCAATTGATATCCTTGGTATAGTTTTTTTTATGGACCAAGAATCAAACAAGCCAGGATGACAGCGGAGGGTAGGCGACTACCTCCCATAGACACCTGCAATATAACTTCACGCCTTTTTGTACCCGAAGTTGTAGGCAGTGGCTGTTAAGCCTCGACTCGCCGTTATTTTTACATCCCAAATTGAATAGGTGGCTAACCTATCGCCAGACCAAGCATAAAGTTTTCAGTCATCAATATGTATCACACATAACTATCAAAATTTATTTCGATAAGTCATTGGTGTGAGCCAGGATTCGAACCTGCGACCTCTTGATTCAGAAGCGACCACTGGACCACAGAGACTAAGACCTGCAGCACATATTTTTGCAGTTGCATTTTCGACCTTAATGATTGGATAAGAAGGGAATCGTAAATGGGACTGGGAAGGTGGACTATGGGATAGGTGGTTAGATGTTGAGTTAATACTAACTGCCTCATCTGTGATGGCGTGTATGTGACCTGGGAACTTTGGCAAGTCGCGTCCCTCAACAGACACGCTCTGCCCGCGGTGGTACCAGCGCCGCTCGTATAGCAGCTTACCATCTTCCACCCGAGTGTCGGTCGTCTCACCACTCTCGCGAATTGGAGAATCACCTGCAAGATAATGTTATTTCTATAATTGACTAGCCATACTTCTGGTGATCTGTGGATCTGTGCTTTAATCAAAATATGTATATATCAAGTATTATTTTGTACCCAGTGTGCGATCGTGTACCCAGGAATGAACTATGGTCAACACTGTCGAATACATATGGGGTTCACGAGCGGCTAGTGCGGGCTTTGAATTCCCTTTAAGAGAATTCTAAAGCCTATATCAGGGTAAATGGGGCGCACTCAGACTGGTTTAATATCTATAAAGGTGTTCCGACAAGGATGTGTCACCATGGCTTTTCAATCTTTATATGGACAGTTGTTTGACAAATCTGAAAGAGACTGAATGTGGTTTAAGGATAGAAGAGTTACGTGTCAAGTACTTGCTTCGCCAGCGTCAGAGTTAAAAGACATGCTAATCTTGGTGAATGTAGGGTTTAGAGAAAAAGGTATGAAAATAAATGTAAGCAAAACGAAAGTTATGGTTGTGGAGAGAGAGAAAGAGATCACAGTGTGTCAAATAATTTTGGATGGCGAGAAATTGAAGCAAGTGAATGAGTTTGTCTATTTGGGAAGTATGTTTACCAGAAACGTAAAATGTGAGGAAGATATTGAAAGGAGAGTGACTTCTGGTAACAGAGTCAATGGTGGACTGCATGCCCTCATGCGTAGTCAGGCTGTGTCTGAAAAGGCACGTATGACGATTCACAGTAGTGTTGGTACCAACTCTGACATACGGGAGTGAGTGTTGGGTGTGGCAGGCGAAACATGAAAGTAAGGTGAATGCAGTTGAAATTCGTTCTCTGAGAATAGAGTTGCCATCCGTCCGGGTTTCCCCGGTCCTAGTTTAGAGATTATCCGGGGAGCGTCCGGGGAAGGTTATATTTGTAGACAGGGTTTAAAAAATAATAATAATTAAGGCGCGCCCGCGAGACACACTATGCTCGCACCATACCACGATCAACCGACGAACCATGCATATTCACCGTTCCCCCACACCTCTCGTCATTTTCAACTGTTTTTTATTACATTGAATATGTTTAAAAGATCTTGTTGACATGTCCGGCTTTCGGACTCTAAAACCCGGGGTTTTCACGCGTCTTGTCCTGTGTGCCAAATTTTAGAGATGGCAACCCTATCTGAGAGGTATGTGTGGAGTCATCCTTGCGGATCGAATGAAAAATAACGTGATAAGGGAAAAATGCAAGTGGGACAAATGCAGGGTGATGTGGTGACTAAGGTGAAGAGATGTATGTGAAGATGGTTTGGTCATGTTGCAAGAATGAACGAAAGCTGAGTGACTAAAAGAGTATATGGAGCGAATGTGAGTGGCAGGGTCGGGATTGGGAGCCCAAGACCACAACAGAACCAAATAAATAACCTCTTTAAAAAAGGCAAAATGTGTACCCGAAACCGGCGTGAATGCATGACGATTTGTATGACTGTGGATGAGGCGAAAGATGTGTCTCAGGATCGTTGTTTGTGGATCTTGTAGTCTCTGCCTACCCTTATAGGATACAGGCGTAAATTTATGTATGTATGTAATTATTATTTATTTGCGTAAATATCTACTATAGTCGGATTTTTAATTAAACAACAACCAGTGACGTATACGGTGTTGTCAGTTTTTGATGAAAATAAAATAGTGTTGTAGCAAAGTGAATGAATGAAAAAACTCTTGAATGAATAGAATTGCCACGATTGTTTAGCTTGGGAATACTTAGTGTACGTAGTTCGGAAACTTGTAAGATTCTCCCAATTTCAATACATCACGCCATTGAAACTATAGATGTATAGAATATAACAATTATAGGTAGGTAATGAAAATAAAAAAAAACATCGTTTATTACTTATTTTTTTTTATATTCATCTTCAAATGAAAAATTATCACTATCATGACATTTTTATGACTCAAATTTTTATACAGTTTTTAAAAATTCTGACGAGGAGGATTATTTGTTACATAAAGTTTTCAAGACTTTGTAATAAAGTATTTAAAAATATTGTTGCTGAGTAAAATTATTTATTAAATTGAGTAGTAAAGGTTTTAGAGTGTTCAGTATAATTTGAGATGATTAACTATTACACTCATTGCTCATTCATCTGATTGAATAAGAACTGAATGCTGCTGACAGTAGTTAAGGTCACTTTGTAAAATAATGTTGCTACATTTAAAGTAATAGTGATATACTCACAACTGTTAGAGCTGAGATGTTTTCTGGGGGGTGGATTGTGTGCAGAAGGATGGTGCCTTGTAGGCGGCGGGGGAGGTGGTGAATGCCTGGCAATGGCTCTTAAATCTGAGTCAATGTCCCTATCATCCAGCTGGAAGGTCAGCGTGTTCGTGATGGGTTTACGACGTTTCTCCGGCGCTGGAGCTGGTTCATTAGCCCGCCGTCTTAGGATACGCTTCATTACTGGTTTCACCTGCAAGTTCATAGTATAATAAAAACTTATTTAATGGTGTATCTAATTGCTATTTGGTATTAATTATAGCATACAACTTACCTCTGTGGAGTCACCATTTAGTTCCATGTTTTGTCTTTCATTTTCTATTAATTTTCTTTTATCTTCAAAATCAGTAAGCAGGTTCTCTCTCAACTCTATCTTCTTCTCCTCAAACTCTTTAGCAGCAGCTTTCTTTTCAGCTATATACTCCCTATCCACTACATCATACATGTGTTCCCTAAATATTTCAAGACGGATTTAGTTATTTTAAATAGTTTCAACTAATTAGAGCATTGTAATAAAAATAGTTTGGTCTTGGGTCTCGCTCAATCAATATCATTTCTGAATCAAATCCATTTTGTAATTCGGATAGAATAAGTTCTAAGCTAATAAAAATTATCAACAAGTATTTTACAGTCCTCTTGTGAATTACAGAAGACTTACATTACCACATAGGGATTAAGCACTTAAAAATTTGAAATATAACTAACTAATTAGTGTGCAGGGTCAAATTCAAAATTTTGCTTACATTATTTATCTCTATCTTTTCTAAGACTGACTTTTAAAATCTGATTTACACATAATCCTACCTGTATATTTTGTTTATCCTGAGTCTCTCATTGAGCTGATGTTCTAATCTCTTAACCCTCCTTAAAAATTCTGGATGTATACCATCTTCTAACTGCTGCAACTGTTTCTTTAGATTTGTTAATCTGTCTTGGTATAATCTGAAATGTTTAATGAATATATTATTCTTATATTACTACTTTTATTTATACTTTGAAAGAACAAAGATTGCAAAAAAATCATGCAATAATTCTGGAGACATATCTACAATTTCTTTACAAGATTTAGTCACATTTAAATTAAAGCAGGAATTGACTAAAAGACAAAGACTGCTTTGTTATCACAATAAAATTAACAACTGGTTGTAAGACCATAGTTAATCAATTATGCTGCTAGTTAAGATATAATACACAAACTGAGCAAATTTGAACATACTGTTCTTTGACTTCTAAAGGTTCATCATTATTTGGAGCATCTGTTTCGCTAGCTTCCTCCGTATCTGTAACAAATATGTTTATTTATTAAAAATGTATGTACCTATAAACAATATAAGTTCACATTTTTATAATCTGTGAAAAGGTGGCAAAAATGGATAATTCTATGAGTTGATTGGGGATTTTAAACACTACAAATCACATCTTTGCTTTGAAAACATAGTTTTATGGGGGACAGAGTCTTTTACCTAAAATTTTATTTTAACTCTCAAGTTAAACACTAGATAGATTAACATTTCAGAATAGTGTCAATATTTTTTCTCCTGAACAGATAATGTATAGTTGGTAGTTACAATTTTAAATTAATATATTCATATTTAAGCTATGATTCTAGCAAAAACACAACGAGAGGCTAGACCCATGTTATTTCTGATCTATTTGACCTATTCAGAGACCAATTTATACAATCATTTTCAAAGAAGTTTCTATAAAATGAGGAGTACCGAGGCTTTACAGGATTCCTTTAATAACATCAAAGTTCATTACTATCATAGCAAATCATGAGGAAAACTTAAAACACATATGGAACCACAATACCATCACACAGTGTTAATAAGAAAGAGTGTCCTTTGATTATAGTTTTCTGTAAAAAAAATTAAATAGACCTACCCCCAAAAACATTGCTTTCAATGGTAAACAGTACATACACAGTACAGTACACACGAAATTTAATATTATAGCAAAAAATCTGGACAGCTGATTAGGCCAACAAAAAAAAATTGTACTGACATTGGAGAAAGTATCAACAAAAAAGTCCATTAGTTCCATTACGTCATAAAGCAGGTTGATGAGAAATAGGCGGGAACAGAACAAAATGGGTAATAATTAAATGTTAATATAAGATTCAATTGTATTACTCGCGTTTAAATACATCAGTGTCTAAGAAACATGTCTATACAATCATACAGTAATTTTCATACAAATAAACACCTAAATATGATGAGACAAGGATCGTAAACAAACCTTACCTTCGTCACTGTCATCCAAAGGTGTTTGTGCTGGTAACGCATCATTTCTTGTTCGGTATTCATCTATATCATCGTATCCATCATCTTCGAAGTCGTATTCATCTCCCGGTCCCGAATATGGTGATCCATGGTAAGACATAGTAGAAACGACGCGTAATAGTTGCATACAGATTGGATGCGAATACTGACTCAAAAATCAATTCTAATAACGAGTATGTAACAGTGCTGAAGCCACAAGTAATAAATAGGAATATAAAGTTAAGTCAAACTTATAAAGAATGTACCTTAATGCCCTCGTCGATGAACAAATTCAACTGGAACAAAATTTTACAAATTATAGTTGTTTCACGTCAAATCACGTCAAACTGACTGTTTTTTTTTTCATTCTTGAGTTTGGACAGGCTAATCTTTTAAGCCATTGTGCCTTTTCTGTAAAATAATTGATTTTTCTATGGTTAAAATACAACACTGACCAAGCCTGCTCATCTTACGATAGGTACATGTTTTAAATCAAAAAGTGTCAAGTTTTATAATATTCCTACAAAGGATTCCAAATTACGACTGGCCCAGGGGGCCTCACTCAAACTAACTGCCACAAAACCACTATCCAACTAGTGTTCACAATCCACTAGAATTATGAGAAAATATCGTTCCGATCTAAATAACACGTTTTATTTGTACAATTAATTGTAACAAGGATTGAAATCGATGCTAATTACGTGTTCTCGTTGATAGGATGTTATTGAAAAAGTACATCTTTTCATATTATTTTATAAGAATACGCATGAATACCAACTAAGATTACCTTAACATCAAGAAATTGTAATTTTATCAAAAACACAGATAAACTTTAAAAAACTACACCTTTATAATGGGCGTCACATCACCGACACTCACGTCACATACACACAAAACTTCACTTCACTCAGGAAAGTGGACGTCATCTTACTGAAAAGACGCATTTTATTTATTTTTCTAAAATATACGCGTGCCGCGAGGCTGTAGTTAAAATACAACCGATATATAAATTAATCTTTCTTGTCATGAATTTAATTAATATTGGTTCAGTGTCCTTGTAAATAGTGAAGGTGACGCTATTATCTAGTGTGTTGGTGATGTAATTTAAGTGATTGGATAGCTTCCTACTCGTACTACAATGGAAGAGTCCTCATTCACTATCCCGGCTGATGACAATGGTGATACTGAGCTCGATCCTAGAATACAGGTCAGTGAGTGACAAATACTGTATTATTTGTTTTGGTAGGTCTTTTCACCTGCAAAGATGAGTGTCAACTTTGTCGATTACTTTGCCAATGAGCACAATGGATACGATATACTTTATCAAAATATGAAATACGGATTAATTGCCAGCAAAGAACTTTCAGAATACCTTCGGGAAAGATCGAATATCGAAGAGACTAATTCCAAATCTCTTACAAAATTAGCGAAACAGGCAAACAGTAATTGTGCACAGGGTACATTCGCTCCCTTTTGGGGCGTGTTGAAATGTTCGGCAGAAAAATTATCTAATTTACACCAACATATGTTCCAAAAATTAAGTGAACTTGTAAAAGATGTTGCAAGATATGCTGAGGAATTACATAAAAAACACAAAGCTGTAAAGGACTCTGAATCTAATACCCTAGAAGTTGTAATGCTAATTCAAAACACTAAACAGGCACTACAGAAAGCCAAAGATGTATATACTAGTAAGTTATCTGAGCTAGAGAAGCTTCGTAAGGATAATGCATCTGCTAAAGATATTGAGAAAGCTGAAGTAAAGCTTAAAAAACTTCATGAGGATTACAGACAACTTGCTGAAAAGTATAATTTGGTGAAACAAGACTTTGAAAAGAAAATGACACAAACTTGTAAGCATTTCCAGGATGTAGAGGAAGCACATCTTAAACAAATGAAACAATTTGTTAACTTATATGCAGATATTATACAAAATAACCATGATCTTATGGGACAAGTTAATAGGGATTTTAAGCATCAATGCCTAGAATTAACAGCTGAAAAACTACTGGAACAATTTTTAATTGAGAAATATAATGCAATTGAAAAGGCAATAATTGAACTACCTCCCTCTTTGCCAAAACCAGAGTCAGCAAATAATTCAATATCTGAAGCTGATCAAATATCAACTATTTCTAACGGGTCACATAAACCTCAACCTGGTAAGGCACCTAAGAAAGAGCCTTCATTTGCAACAAAAACCTCAAGGAGAACTACCTCACTATTAAATCTATTTACTCCAAATTTCCAAAGCAAAGAAGAACCTAGTGGTAGTATTGAGGGTGCAGCACCATGCTCTGCACCTTCCAGTCCAAGTGGAACACCTGCTACACCAGTGGTACCTGACAAAGATGAGAATATGGGACGTACTACTCTTAGAGAATCAAAATGGTTTTTACGCAGCAGAAGACCTAAACTGAAAAAACCCAAGAAAAAGAAAGATGATGAAATGATTTCAGAAAATTCTAATACTGGAGAAAAATCAGATTTAGAGGAGAAAGAAGAGGAAGTACCGACAAAGGATGATCTTTTAAATTCACCAGAAGTGGATGAAGAAGGTTATTGTGTCAGACCTAAAGAGGAAAAAGGCAGTGGATATTCTACTACAGATTCAGATTCTGAAGAGGAAAGGGAACAAAAAATTCATGTAGAAATTAAGCCTGTGAGCAACGGTAATCCCATATCTGCTAGTGTAGATGAACTAAGAGCTACAGTTGAAAACATCTCACTGTACAAAATTGGTACGACTAGACGTGGATCCAATACTAACACAAGCAAGGATAGCCATAATTTAGTGAATTTTTTTCAAAGTCCTGCAGCCAGTAATCCGACCTCACCTCATGGAAATATTTCTAATCCGTATGCTCCTTTACAGGGTAATCAATCTCATATACTAGAAAGCCCCACACCTATGTCCAATGATGTAGGTGACTTATTTTCAGAAATTGGTGAAATGAGTCAGCCAAATATCCGAACTTCGACTCCCACAATATCTTCTACTATATCGCTGCCTCGACCTCCGTCGAGGAGGTCTGAAGGTGATTTTCGAACCGCCGGTTCTTCCGGATCCCGGGGTCCCTCACCTCTTACTATCGGTATGGCAGATACTATTCCATTAGCTGTTGCATTCCATGAGATTATTCACTCATATTTCCGTGGAACGGAAGAATCTAAATGCCAAGTGAAGATGTCAGGTGACATGATGTTATCCTTCCCCACCGGTATAGTTGGCGTACTTGCTAATAATCCGAATCCCGCCAAATTATGTTTCAGATTAAAGAACATACATAGATTAGACAATGTCCTACCAAATAAACAGTTGATAACAATCAACACAATGATGTCCACTCGTGATAATACAGTTGTGGAGTTTAATATGCCTGCTTTAACAGCACTTTTAAAACGACAATCCGAGAAGAATCCGACAGCGCAGTATTTTAATGTGGATATATTGAAATATCAAATACGACCTAAATCCGGCGCCGCTTCGTGTCCATTTCAAATGGTATCCTATTGGAAATGTGAAATGGATCACACTGATTTAAAGGTTGATTACAAATATAATCTACATGCGATGAGTCCACCATCACCTTTGTTGAATGTATCGGTGTGTGTTCCGATGAACGGTGGAGTCCAAAATGTAATTGCAATGCCAAAGAACACATGGAATGGGGAAACTGAACAGGCGTTGTGGCGTTTCACTGAATTGTCTCAACATTCGGAGGATAAAGGTGTAGGTTCTATGAAAGCGCGCTTCGAGCTTGCTGATGGACCATCTGACAAGGCAACGATTTCGGCCCAATTTAATTGTGAGGGTGCCACTCTCTCTGGCATTGAATTCGAATTAATAGGCAGTGGCTATCGCCTATCTCTTGTAAAACGAAGATTTGTTTCTGGCAAATATATATGTGATAGTGACATGAACTGATAGGTCCAAAACACTTATTAATACACATGTTTGTATGTATATGTTGTTGTCATATAGTTATTCAAAGTGTGTAAGGTAATGTTTTGATGTGTATATGTATTTGGTACCTTAAAGGACTGTTTCCTGTCCAACAAACTGAAAATAATTTAAAATTTATTTTATATATTTAATTTCAACACATTTATGTCAATTTTCCAATTAAATTGTTAGTTGTTGTTATTTGGAAATTGTATTACTTATGAAAATATGAATCATTATGTTTCACATTGTTTTTCAGTATCGTTATTGTGCCATTTTAATCTGTATTTAATTAATTCACACTTGATCATTTTACAGCTGCACTAAATAACTTGTGCATACAAGTAACATGTTTTTGTTTACAAATGCTCAGCTCATCTAATATTATTAAGATACATCACATTTTCTATTAAAACCTATGGCTTTTTCAATAATAATACCGTTCTTTAGTAAATCATTTAAATGTATAGTTAAGCAAATTTTTTAATTACTAACAAATACCCTTTTTGTAATGGTGTTATGTAACCCCCAATTGAGTAGCTTTAAAGGAGAAATAATTCATATAAATTTAGTAGTTATTATATACTTTTAAATTATTAATATAATAATTGATAATAATATAAATAAATATGTCTTCATATTAGTTAAGTTGTATGTTTTCAAAATTGCTTGGAATTTAAATTTATTTATGTATCCAACATAAACTAATAACACTAATTAACTTGATTTTATATATTTACTTTTCTCAAGTTGTTTAATAAAGTACATCACATACACATTTGTTCCGTAAATGATAATTAAAACCATGCAATTTGTTCTTGCAACAATTTTAATAACCTATGAACTTGAAAGCCCGAAAACATCTGAAACACGGAGACAAATAACCAAAATAAAAATTATAAAATACATAAGTAAGTGTTTCATTGTCATTTGCAGTATGCTAATTGTGAATTTATTATTCATTTTAATGTGATTTTTACAAATATGTCTGTCCATGTAATAATGTTTTTAATGATTACTCACTAGCACTAATAAAACTTTAAATATTTGAGATATGTAAATGAAAAATTTATATGGAATATTCAATAGCTCAGTAATGTACTTGTGATGCAGATGTTATGGGTCCAAATCCCTATGTTGTATTATCTTTCATCTAATATGATTGTAAGAAAAAAAATTACTATCTGTAAATGTATTTCATTGATGTCAGGTAAAACAAATAGCTGTCTGTAAATAAAGAACAACAGGACTGTTATCACTTATCATCAGATGGCCATTGGTTTCTTTATCTGTTAAGCAGCATATAGAAGGCAGTTATTAGCACTAATAACTGCTACTACAATTAGGAGACACAGCAAAGGAAATACACTTAAACAGTTCATGAATAGCTTTTGAATTGATTGCAATGAATTGTTTGTATTCAAACACATACATGACTATTATTGAGTTTCATTTTAATATGTAAAACCAGCCAACTATAAATAAATTGTTCAAACAATCTTTCAATTGAAGAAACAAAGTGACAACCTTTTTCAACACCCAAACTGAGACCCTCAGTGAACTCTATGCATAAGTTGCTTACCCTTGTCCTGAGGTTTGATACCCACCTGGGGTATCAAAATATGTTAAATAAAAGTTACAATGCAGCTGTATGAAAATATTATGTGTATTCTCTGTATATTGTCAATTTTAATCTTACATCAATTCTTAAATTTATTGTGGTTTAATTTTAAAATTAATGAATAATAATCAAGATTCACTGAATCTCCTGTAGCGTTATTATTATTATTTTTACATAACATAGTTTTAAATTGTTATTGGATGTTATATTTTCGTCATACCTATTAGTCGGCATTTAGGTTTCTACCACCGAGCTTATAGATTTTTTGCACTATGTTTTGATACTGTGAAAAGTATATTATGCTTTAACTCATTTGCATGTAATCTCATTACTTAATATATAATATTTTTAAAGCCCAACGGCCTAACGTGTGCTATCATATGATATATCATATATATATAAATAGAAATTATTTATGAAATTTAAGTGTTCACGCAATATTTATGCCAGGTTCATAATATATAATAGTACTTTAAGTAAACCATTCCATTAATATATTTCGTTATTTTAAAAATATTTAATTACAATCAATAATTTTTTTGTTTTACTTCTCATATTTTTATGCACAGATTTGGCAGATTGTATGTATAATCATAATGATAATTTAAAAAAAGTCTCTTGTAATAAAACATAAATGAAAATTAATTATAAATGCGTATTAATAGAATATTTTTGTAACAAAATTGAAAAAAAAAATCCCGTATATGTATTTGTTTCTTATGATGATGTAACAATGTTTAGTTTGAAATAAATTTTAATTTAGTATCTATTTAGTTATTTTATTAAAGTGTTAATATTAAAAAAAAAGTTGATAAAAAGGCGTGAAATATGTAAGTAATACTTTTTAGTTTCGCTTTTGTTCAAGGGACAGGAAACATTCCATAATAAGGTACAGTTAGATAAAACATTTGTAATCTTCTATCTTGACATTTAGTGATAATATCCGTTGCTGATAAAAACTGTGGCCTGCCTACAAAACCCTTGGAACAGCAGTCTTACTTTAAATATTGTTACAAATTGATACTTAAAAAACAAGTTTACAATAATTATATAATTAAGGAACTAAGTTCTTATGTGACTTGTGTGTGCTAGCAAATTATTAATTTGATAGCTTGTTTTCAATTACAAATAAGACTGCTGTCAGGTGTTTCTTCGGTAGATGCCTCAGAGTATTTTATTATATATCTAATACTAGTTATGGCACGAAAGTTTCCCGTCTCTACATGTTGCTTGCTATTGCCATATGTGTGGGAGTACCATGTTCGTATGCCGTGCGATTGTCTCATGTTGTTCAACACGTTCCAGGTGGAGTTGGAAAAGCTCAATGCGGCGACTGATGAGATCAACAAATTGGAATTGGAACTTGATGTGAGTGTAATTATTATTTTTTTGGTTTAATTATAATGATACATAAAATTTCATCGTATAGATTGTCTAGGATAGGGGATAAGTCGCTCGGAACATCATCTAGTCTGCAATATGGCAGGATAACTGTTGAGGCAAGCAACTGGTATTCTTATTATAATTACTCAATGAAGTTATAAATCTCTAAATTCGTATATTTATAATCTTCCTTTCCTATTCCCATCATTTGCGGTCGGCATAACAAGTCTTCTTTTCCTAAATGTTCTGCCATTAGCTTCTTCAACACTAACACCCATCATAATCGTTTCGCCTATCACACAATCCATCCATATTTTCTTTGGGCTTCCTTTTCTATTTTCATGCACATGCATCAGTTATTTTCCCACGTATAAAAAATATGATCAAATATTAAATATTCAATTGAATTCTTCTACCTAACACAAATCTTAACCCCCCTTATGATCTAGTAAAAATCTGGATTATATTACTAACTAGTGTACAGTTAGTACCTATTATTGATAAGGTTTTATTTAACAAGTCTAGTTATCCCCTAATTAGTCGTATGTTTGGGGTCGTTGAATCGTGTTTGCTGATCGGATACCCGATCAACTGGTCAACGCACCACACTGGCACGCAACCGACCTCTGGATGAAAAGCTTTCCAAACAAATTGATACTTTTACGAACTTAGAAATATTCTAAGACTTTATTTAAGCTTATATTTTACAAGTTCAGGTCTAAACATTGCGGATTATGAAGTTTTATAATAGGATAGTGCATATATGTAATAATACCTAATAACCATGTAGTTAAATGTGTTTTAATTTAGATAGTTGGTTAATCGTCTACGCAACCTAGGGTTTAAGCTCCAATCATTAATCATTCGAATGGGTAAATGGGAACTTTAAATAGAATTGGTATTTAGTATTTTTTTATCTTCGATAAACGTGCCTAGAGGCCATTCAAGTGTTAGGTACCTAATCTAATTGAAGAAAAGACCCCCTTTCTTTCGGTCGGGGTCAACAATCTTTAATAATTGCATTATTTTACACTTGAAAGACTGCCTAGTTGTTGAAGTCGAATTCAATTCAGTCAGGATCAATAGTTCTCGAGTGACCGTCTAGTGGTCTACAAACTCATATACTAGTACAAACTCCTAAAACAAAGAATCTGATCGTATCTTCCGGGAAATGTCAATCACTATTCTAAAGGATCATCTGTCATAATAGAAGGGTCTGATGTTATCATATTCCAGTATGCCTACATGATTACTTATCACCAATATTTAGTTGACCGGACAGCTATATTATTATAAATATTGTTTTGATAACAATACCCAGATAAATGAGTAGATTACTTGAAATTACTGACCTAGTCTCAATTTTACGGCCTATTAGTTAGTCACACCGGCTGACGAATTGAGGAACACCGATCTCGAATCCGGGTAAACACTAATGATTTTTTTCCATAGATTACCTGTATCAAATATCGATAGCTGACAATATTGTGCCGGATGTTATATGTGTACTATAAATAAGCGACTGCCTACACTCGTCGGTATTAAGGGTGTTACAGTTACATTAGCATATTTGATATATCGAGTAGATTTTTTGTATAGTCATGATATTTGATGGCGAAACTGTATTTTCGTATTGAGGGCAAGATAAGTTGATGGATAGTGGGAACAATTTGGCAATCTTCCTAAAGTGAAATTGCACTAAAAGTTATCTGCATAAATGTCATAACACAAATAATGATTGATTAGAATAAAGTTGAATCTTAAAACAATTTTCACAAGAACTAACAGTTCCTAAGATCTAATTTTATGTCCAAGCATTATCATATTATGTCATCCTTTCGATTATAAGTATTGAACTATATTGTCAAAAGTTTTGGCTGTAGCTTAATGATCGGCCGTCTGCCTGACGTCAACCTCCCCTGAGAACATTCTTAGCCTCCGTCTTCTAATTGTCTTAATTTGTCCTAATAGTTGGTCTTTGCAGTGCTTTTATCTTGTCGGTTCTGGTCGCCAGGTTGCAAAGTTTAACACCAGCACATACCACTTCTAAAGGAGTAGGTACTTTCCCTATCAATGAAAAATAGTCACGGGATCGGTACAAAATCGATCGGTTTCGCGGTAAGCCAGTTGGATTCAAGCAAACGTAAAAAATATACACACGAACCCAAATTGAGTAACTCTTTTGATGTCCCTTAAAAATAACTTCAAATATAATGTTTATTTACGAACACTCGT